>JBBHAA010001420.1:1200000-1800000 GCA_037953035.1 Aquarana catesbeiana | reverse complement strand
TGGGCTGCCAATAGTGTAACTAAGGAGGGGCTGGCCAAAGTAATACCCATTATTTAGGCATTCATCTCTCAATGAAGTGGAGAGGGTTACCTGTCCAAGAGCTCCCCCCCTAAAATGTTAAAAATGGCCCATGAGAGGGGGGGGGGGAATCTGATAGGTGTACCTTATACTTTGATCTTTACAAACTCCCTCAAATAAATGTTATCTTGATGTTGGTTGATGTTGGCCAAGATTGTTTGTGTCTAATCTGCTTTCCCTGTTTATGTGCAAAATGACTAATTTTTTTTCTTGTTTGACTCCACAGTTTCCTTCTACGCCACAGGAATGGCAGACTGTGGCCTCCCACTTTGCCCAGCGGTGGGACTTTCCTAACTGCGGAGGGGCAATTGATGGGAAACACGTCTACATCGTCCCACCACCCAACTTGGGGTCATACTATTATAATTACAAGGGGTTCAATAGTATTGTGATGTTGGCGGTGGTGTCGGCTACTTACGAGTTCCTGTATGTGGACGTGGGGAAGAATGGCCGGATGTCCGATGGTGGAGTCATTGTCCAGACGGAGTTCTACAGGCGTCTCCAGAATGGCAGCTTGGACTTGCCACTTCCAGAAGACAATGTGGAAGGACTCCCATTCGTCTTCGTTGCAGATGCGTATGTGGCCATCCCGATGAGAACCCTCACCCCAGACCATAAGGTTGTTAATTACTGGCTGGCCAGAGCCAGAAGAGTGGTGGAGAACACGTTTGGAATCATGGCCAGCCGATTACGCCTATTTCTTACACCCATACACATGGTAGTATAAACTGAATCATATTATCCTGGCGTGCTGTGTTCTACACAACTTTTTACGGCAACATTCTGCCAACTATGCTGGCTCAGTTGGGCCTGAGGCCGGAATTCTAAATGAAACAACCCTGACGGTGCTTGAAAGTGGCCATCCTGGCTTGCCCCCCCTGAGTGCCCATAATGTCCGGCTAAGATACCTTGAATACTTTGCGGGTAGGGGGGCTATCAATATGCCAGACAATGTCTGAAACATTTTTCAAATATTAAAAAAAAAAATAACTACTCAAATCTTTGGTGACATTTACTGCTTGTGTTTCTTTTAGCTGACCCTGACAGAAATGTGGTGAGTCCTGAAAATGGCGTGATTGTGTAACCTTACAAAGCACTGTTGGGTGTTATTTACTAAATACACGATAGAGAAAATGTAGCGCATAATGAATATATGTGTGATCAAAGAACAAACAGTGATCCTCAATTGTGCTTCAATCCAACAAAGTATTGGTGATTCATCAACTAAATAATATGTGATGTATTAAAAAGTCTATAGTGATAAAAAAGTGATGAGTTTAATGTCCCACTGAATAAAAATGGATGTAATTCGAAGGGGGATGGTGTTCCAACATTTGGCAGAAGATTAAATCCGCAGGAAAGGCACATCAACCAGAAGAAACAATCGTGGAAAACTCTTCACTTTTTTATTACTATAGACTTTATATACATCACATATTATTTAGTTGATGAATCACCAATACTTTGTTGGATTGAAGCACAATTGAGGATCACTGTTTGTACTTTGATCACACATATATTCATTATGCGCTACATTTTCTCTATCATGTATTTATTTTTTGTCATATTGTATGTAGCAGCTTTTTTCTTTGCATTTTGTTATCGCAGTGTTTTTTCTATACACTTATCCTTTGTTATTTACTAAAGGCAAAGACACTTTGCACTACAAGTGCACTTGAAACTGCACTTGTAGTGCAAAGTGGATTTGCCCTTAGGAAATAATCCCCATTGTTACAGAAAACACCAATTAGAGCACCACAAAAGAGTTGGAGAGTTGAGACAATAATCCACACGTTCTTGATTAACAATCTTTTTAATACCAGCACAATCACATGTGCATTTAGAAAAGGTTTTGAAAACAAACCAACATGTTTGTTGTATAACAATTTTTGGGGTCACATTAGAAAAAGTAGAAATGTCCATTTAAGATAAAACAGGCATGTTTAAAACCAACAAGAAAGACACAAATCTTGAACTTACAAAGTTCACATTTGGTAGAACTTGAAGGCAATATCAGACATGAGTATTTACAAACTGTGTTTGATATTGCGTTCAGATGAGGTGAAGTCACCCCAGGAAAAGCCAAATTTTGAAGAAGCACACAAATTGCCGAATGTCAACATGTGCTAGCTGCCATCATGGGGGATCAAGGGACGTGTTTTTGGGGTGCAACCCCTTCCTCACAGCTACTTTATTATTGAGGAAGGGGTTGCACCCCCAAAACGCGTCCATTGATCTCCCGTGATGGCAGATAGCACATGTTGACACACTGTGTGCATCTTCAAAATTTGGCTTTTTGCAAATATGGCAAAAAATGGTAAATATTTTTAGCACACAAAAAACCCAAGGGATTTGGAGGGGTTTTAAACTCTCCCTAAAACATCAATGATGTTCTTCATTTTTTCAAGAACATCATTGATGTTTTTCAGGATGTTTTCCAAGTCCCTATTACACCCCATGATCTCCCCAATCAGGATCTGTGCACTTTCCGAGGTGAAATGCCCTGGATCCACAACATCACGATCACCTAAAAAGATAAAAACAAAAATACAACATGTATTATAAATATGCCAGCATCCATCTCTTACCTGAGCCTGTGGTCGCAGACACTCACCTGTTATGGTGCCAATTTCCACCACGTCTTCCTCCTCCTGCTCTGCTTGGCTTGGGTGGATTTCCCCTTCTTAAAGAGCTGGGGGGTCTCTGGTCTCCTCGGATGAGGGGTGTCCTCCAAGTCTTTTATCCCCTATGTAAAAAAAAATAGGTAAACTAAGCACACAGATATTTGATGGCAGAAATAGGAATATGAAACATTGCTTGGAAGTGGTGTACAATTGTCTATTTTGTCAGAGTTCCAAGATGTAGAATTTTTATTGTCCTTTGTCAAGCTTCAATAGTTTACCTGTTTTGTACAAGCTTCACAGATGGAGACACCCCTATAGTATACACTGGAGCACCTGTGTGGGCCCCCTAATAAAAAGGGTGTCCTTGTGTCCCACACTAGTGCTCCAGCGTCCAGATGTGAAAACTGCTGAGTGTCCTCTCCTTACACAGAATCTAGTTTGCATTTCATTCTAGTTACAAACCCATCTACACAACTAAATTATTTTCAGACAAGAATAATCCAAAATGACCGCGCTACATAAATAGAAATAATAACTATACACAAATGAATATATAAATTGTGATGAAAATTGATCTAGCAAGTGACACAAGTGATATTACATTGAAGCCATGATAACAATATGATAATTGTGAAAAATAATAAAAACAGTCCCCAATAAAATCAAAAATTAAGCACCAAATGACAGAAGTGACTGGAAAATAAAATAAGGATGGTCAGAGGAGAAACAGTCCTTGGAGCCAAGGCAGATTCGAATGGTGATCATGAATGTTCAACAACCAACACCCAGTGAGAAATTCTCCACCTTAATAAATGCATGCTTACCAGAGGTAAGCTAAAAATCAGCTTATCTGTGAATATCCACTCAGGGGAAAACCAGCACCTCCAATGTCATCACATGGAAGGGACAAACGGGATCTCTCCGTCCGGTGGATGCAATCGACAAGCCGGGGGGACCTGAGCAGAGCAGAGAAGCAGATTGACCAGCTGGAGATTAAGATCAGCCCAAAGGACAGAGTAAGAATCTGCCTTGGCTCCAAGGACTGTTTCTCCTCTGACCATCCTTATTTTATTTTCCAGTCACTTCTGTCATTTGGTGCTTAATTTTTGATTTTATTGGGGACTGTTTTTATTATTTTTCACAATTATCATATTGTTATCATGGCTTCAATGTAATATCAATACTTTGTGTCACTTGCTAGATCAATTTTCATCACAATTTATATATTCATTTGTGTATAGTTATTATTTCTATTTATGTAGCGCGGTCATTTTGGATTATTCTTATATATTTGTGCACGCCTCGCATTTAAGACCGCAGCTTTTATTCCTAGATTTTTTAGTTTTATTTTTTGAGAAGCGCAGTAATTTTTGTTGTTTATTTTCAGACAAGTAGGCCATAAAAAATGTGGGCAAATGCATATGGCCAAAACAATGGTGTTTTCTAGGCCGAACGAACAATGTTTTATACGAACGAATAATGTGCCCATGAATATGAAAGTTGCCATTTTAAACTGGATAACAGTTAAGAAAAGCACATGGAGCAGCACGAACGTAATAAACATAAAGAATAGGAACACAGGACAACTACTTACTTTTTTGCAGCACTCTTTTGCAGATCTTTCTGTACTGCTCGTGCTCTCTTAATTTGAGGTCCGACCACCGTTTCCTGAGCTGATCTTTCGATTGTCATACTCCGAAATTCCGGTGCAGACTCTTGACCACTTTTGCCATGATCTTGGCCTTTCTGACATTGGGGTTGGGGTAAGGTCCATACTTCCCGTCATAGTCGGTCTTCTTCAGGATGTCCACCATCTCCAATATCTCCCCAAAGGACATATTTGAGGCCTTAAATCGTCTCCTTCTGGATTGTGACGTTTCTGGCTCCGAGCTTTCCTCCCCCTCCTCCTTGTTGCTGTAATTAGCATGCACCTGCTGTGTCTCCGCCATGTGCTCTTCCCCCCACTGCGCTGAACAAGAAGGGGCAGGGAATAGAATAGAAAGAATGTCAGGGGCGGGCGGAGTTTCACGCTTGCGCAGTGTGTATAAAGCGTAACACGCGTGCGTAGTACGTACGATCTGTGAGCGGAGGAAGGAGTATGGGAGGCGCCGATCGTGATAACGAAGGTAAGATCTAAACTTGGGCCTATACTGCTTCTAGATTGAGGCCTATATTGTAACAAGATTAGGAGAGTTTTGCCTGACATTAGGGTTTGTCTTGTGTTGTGTCTTGCAGATAAAATGGATGGCTTCAATGACCACAACTTCCTCCCCCTGTTCATAGACAAGTACAGGGAGCTGCCCTGTCTGTGGCAGGTGAAACATCCACATTATAATCATAAACAAAAGAGGCAGGCATCGCTGGAGAAACTGCTGGAGTTGGTGAAGCCGGTGGTCCCCACAGCAACCATCCCCTATTTAAAAGCCAAAATTGGTGGCCTGAGGAGCACATATCTTAGGGAGCGCAAGAAGGTCACGGATTCCCAGAGATCCGGAGCAGGAGCAGATGACATTTATGTCCCCAGGCTGTGGTACTATGAGAGACTGCGATTTCTGTCAGACCAGACTGCAGTCAGGGAATCCCTCTCAACCCTTCCTTCCACTCTTCCTTCCACCCCACCTGAGACTTCCGATGTCTAACCTGGGACTTCCAGCCAGGAAGAAGTGGAAGGAGCCCAGCTTGAGCCAGGTATAGCATTCTTCTACAGATTTCTGGTCAATAAATAAATGATGTTTACTAGATGTTATTATTGATCACTAATTGCTGATTTAATAAAGGTGTTTACATATCAATAGACAGTAGTGGGCAAAAATAATTGGGACAAGAATGAAAAATGCTGGGCTCAGAATGATAGTCTTTTATATTTGTTAACATTCAATTTGCAACGGTCATGAGATGAAAATTGTGTGTGATTGATGAAGTAAAAACTAAAACTATGTCCCTTTTTCATACACAGGAAAACCTCAGCCAGGACGAGGCTCTGGAATGTGGCACACCGGAGGAGGCTGTGGAATGTGGCAGCCAGGAGGAGGCGGGGGATAGTGGCAGCCAGGAGGAGGCGGGGCTAAGTGTCAGCCAGGAGAAGCCTGGGACCAGTAGGAGCCTGACAGAATCACAGGTCCCTCCCCTCCGCCTTCCAAACAAAAGACCCAGGAAGGGGAGTCACATGCAGGATTCAGCTCTCAGGCTCATTCAGGAGGCTTCTGCGTCCCTTAGAGCCACCCCCACTCCTAAAGAGGCCTCTGCCTGCATGGCTACCACCAAACTGCAGGGCATGCAGGAGGGTCAACGCCAGCTGTGTGAGGACCTTCTTTTTAAAGTCTTAACTAAGGGGGTGAGGGGCGAAATCACACCCAATACCCACGTGAGTGAGTTGGAACATCCTCCTCCTCCTCCTGCCACAACTACACCACCACAGTCACAGCGTGGAAGGAAGCATGAAAGGAAGACCAGAGAGTGATAACCCTGGCTTCAGTCTGGTCTGGAAAAAGATGCAGGCTCTTGTATGACCACAGCCTGGGGACACAGATGTCATCTGCTGCTTTCAGGATCTCTGGGACTTCTGGACCAGACTGCACTCCCTTATATATGGACTTCTCAGGCCACCAATTTTGCAGTAAAATAATTGATGTGTGCCCTGGGCGTCAAAGGCTTCACCAATTTCTACTGTTTCTCCAGCGTTGCCTCCCTCTTTGTTTGGTTGTGAGCCTTTAATAAAGGTTTTTTGGTTTCAATTAGACTCGCCTATGTGTGTTTTCCTTCAAAAAGGACAGTTTGTTTGTGAGGAGGCAGGTACATTTCAAAAATAAAATGTGAAATCAACAAGAGACACCAACATCAAGCAATCTCCTTGAGATTAAATAATACAAGATAATAATGGTGTTGTGGTAACTTGACACACAAAACACACACAAAAATATTCTGGATGTTAAATAACTAAAAAAAAAAAAAAAAAAAAAAAAAAAAAACACAAAAAAAAATGATATAGATTTTTGGTCAGATGTGACAAATCATAATATATTGAGAGGGAATCACAATAAATAAGAAAAAAAGAAGTTTGTGAGAAATCTGTGTGAATATCAGCAGCAAAACTACTTCGTTCTTCCTGCATTAGAAAGAAGAGAGTGTGCTGTATTAAACAATTTTAAAGATTGCAGCCTGGCGAAAGTGCTCTATCTATTCTGAATGCTAATTTTACCAGACTGAACTGTTCCGTCTCGGAGTTTCTTCTGAGCCTGCGTGGCACTTTGTGCGTCGGAATTGTCCACACACGGTCGGAATTGACGCAATCGGATTTTGTTGTCGGAAAATTTTATAGCCTGCTCTCAAACTTTGTGTGTCGGAAAAACCGATGGAGCCCACACACGGTCGGAATTTCCGACAACACGGTCCGATCGCACATTTTCCGTCGGAAAATCCGACCATGTGTACAGGGCATAAGTCTGGTAACTCTAGAGATGTGATGACCATAGTCCAGCTTCTATGTAACCAAAAGTCCCAGCACTGCAAAAGAAAACAGCTTTTCAGAGAAAAAAAGGGGAACCGGTTGGCAGGGGTTAATGTATTGTAATGTTAGCATGGTCAGTCCTTGCACTTACTTTATTGGCCCAGAGGATCGTGTGATGGGGAGGGGCCGGGAGTTCAGTTGTCCAGAAGGAGAGGTCCGGCTCACTTACAGAGAGGAAATCGTCGGAAGAGCATCCCTCCCACCCACCCTTCTTATTATTGATTTTACGGTTGTACTGTTTTCCTTAATTGTTGTTTGACGGTTGGGGTCCTTGACGGAGCTCTATTTATGGTTACTGGGAAAACGGTGGGGATCCATCTAAGGTATGGAGTCCTCGAGTGTGTATGGTACAATGCATATTGGTGTTAAGACCAATGGGTGTCTGAGGTCAGCTGGTTTAAGCTCAGAGCCGGTGCTTTGCGCCTGGGGTCGCAACTCAGCTATCTGGTGCCTCAGACACAAAAAATTGGCAATATGGCACCGTCAGGGACCTCAAATCTTGATATCTGAATAAGTTATGTATGGTTATGTTATGTTTTATAAAGAAAACGTATGTTTAATAAAAGGCTGTGTTCGGCCATTTTAACTCCACTTTTGTTTTTCATGGTCATTCCTGATAAGTAAAGGGAGGTAATTGGGGCAGACATAGGTAGGGGCAGGCTCAGGTAAGCCCTTACCTACCCTAGTCATGTTTCAACTTTTATCTGCTCAGCTTCATAAGGGAGAAGGAAGCTCGCAACCATGCAATGGACTACTCTTTTTTTGCCACATCCTACTGCAAGTAAGCAGAGCAAAGTGCATCCATATTCATCTTCACCACCAGTCTGTAATATCTTGCTCCCCCCCTCCATTTACGGCTAGGGAACCAACAGGAATGCAGTTGGAGGGGAGCAGCAGAGAATAATGCAAAAGCACCATGGTCAGACACCATAAAAGCTGACTCCAGCTTGAACATGAAACAACAACTTTTCTCCTTAGAGTGGCAGTCCACCTAAAAAGTATTTTTCAGTGTTAGGAGGATGTGGAACTGTTAATCCATTAACACTCATTTATTTCTCACAGACAGTCGGTGAGATCTTTGTGCTGAGTAGCCAGGTGTGCACATCTGCTATGCCCAACATGAAAGGTTTTATATTATAGTGAATCGAGCAGGAGGAGCGAGGACATCCAAAACCGCCCAGGTGGACAAAAGCAGAAATCTTAGCAGGGAGATCCTTATGTTGGAGTGTCCAAGACCTATAAGGCAGGGGCATAACTACAGGGGTCACAATTTCAACCTGGACCCATGCTCCAGGGGGCCCATGCGGCATCCCTGGATACGAGGGGCAGCAGAGGCATCATATAGAGGAACTGATCCCCTACATTTTCCTCCTGCAGCTGCCGAAAGCCCAATTCTCCTCCTCTCCCTCCTGCAGGAGGAAAATGGAGGGGGATTGATTCCTCTATATGCCACCCCTCTTATCCAGGTTCAGCTTCCCTTGAGCCCCTGTGTACTCTCCTACCCTCCCTGCTCCCCCACAGCTCTGTCGGCTTTCCCACTCCCTTTTGCTGTGGGGGATAATTCAGGATGGAAGCAGGGAAGGGGCAGGTAAATATGTAATTTTCCGACCCCTTCCTTTTCTGAATGGACAGAGTCAGTGATTGGTACTATGTTCATTCATAACTTAGGCCCCCCCCCCCGATTCCTCTCAGCTTTGCTGGCTTCCCTCCTCTCCTCTGGTGCGGTGGGGATGAGGAGGGGCCAGAAGAGTACACAGGGGCTCAGGGGCAGCAGGACCTGGATAAAAAAGGCGGCAGGGGCAGAATATAGAGGAACCAATCCCCTCCATTTTCCTCCTGCAGCCGCTGAAAGCCCGCTTCTTCTCCTCCTCTCCCTCCCACAGGCATTCAGTGGCTGCAGAAGGAAAATGGAGGGGATCGGTTCCTCGATATGCTGCTCCCACCGCACCTCTTATCCAGGTCCTGCTGCCCCTGGACCCCTGTGTACTCTCCTGCCCCCCCCCCTCCTGGGATAATTCAGGATGGAGAGCGGGAAAGGGGCTAGTAAATACTTATGTAATTCACCATAATTTACCGACCCATTCCTTTTCCGAATAGACAGTAATTGGTACTGATTATTGACTCTGTTCATTCATAACTGAAGCATAGCAAACTGTAAAGAAAACAACTGTGATTTCATACTGCGCTAAACAAACAAATATGTATGAATAAATGTCCAATAATCTACCACCAAAACAATTAATCCCCACAAGTGTGCCAGTGGTGTCTTCTAATTCTTCAAAAATTGTGGTTCAAAAATTTAATTATATTATAGTGTCTTCAAAGGTGCATTTCCTTCCGCCAACTTCTAGATAAGTATCCTACTCACCAGACGGAATTGACACCCATGACAGGTAGTCAAAACCAGCAAAGCAGACAAATCTCCAGAAACAGTATCTCAGAAAATGGCACGACCGCCGAGTGAATATGGTACATGGATCAAGAAGAAAGAACAGGGCTCCTCATAGTGCAATACTGTTAAAAGAATTTATTGTATAAAAACTACAAGTTGCACTAAAACAGAAGATCAAATCACGCTCATAAGAAATGGCAGGGACGCCGTCCGTGTTCCACCTGCATTCAAATGAATGGCAGAAGTGACATGGCACGTATCACGGGATCCGACGCGTTTCACCAGCAACATCTGACGTCATCAGGGATCATGTGACAGAACTGTGTTTACTATGCTTCAGTTTGTAAATGAACGGGAAGCACTGTACAGAGCTATTCCTGTTCATTCATTCTATGCAGCTGAGGCTGCAGAGATGGAGATTGAGGGCTGTGTTTAGACTCTTGATATCTCACCAAAGCCCCCCAATGGAGCGCCTAAAATTTAAAAAAAAATAATAAAAAATAACATTGTAAAAACAATAAATAAATAACATGATAAAAAAATAATAAAAATATAACAAAAATAAAGAACTACTGACACCAGGGGCTGAACTACCAGGGTCACAAAGGTTGCACTTGCAACCGGGCCCTGAAGTTCCGCCACCATGGGGGGCCCCAAGATGGCAGAATGGGTCCTGCTGCCATAATAAAAGGCCCCACAACAGGAGTAAAGGGCCCCAGGCCCGGAGGACAGGTCCCCGGCCGGAGGTCAGGGGGGCTCTTTATGGTTTCTTACAATGAGGCTTTGAAGGTTCTAGTTACGCCTCTGCTATAAGGGATCAGGGGCTGATTCAACCCAACAGGCCTCATGTGCAGCTAAAATTTCAAATTCAGTTGGACTGACCTTTTTAGGAAAAAGAAACACAGCTAAGTGTTTTTAGGCACTTGCATTTTCTATATGAAATCAATGGAAATGCATGATGTGATTGAATGTGCATTTGTGTGTGTTGCAATATACTTTGCATTGCACATGAACACATAGGCGCATGCTTGTTCATTCATGGTAAAGCACATTAACATGTTTATTGTAAAGTGTATTGCAACATACCATAAAATAGTGACATGCTTTAAAAGCATAGTTGTGTTTCCAGCCTGAGTATATGTGCTTTATGTAAGAAATAGTGTCCATTGAAATCAATGAAAGAGCATCAGAAATGTATTTTAATGCATGATGCAATGCACTTTGCTTCAAAACACATCGGTGAAAGCCTATAAAAAATGTGCATAGCAGTTCTCCCAGTGAATGTGCATATACATTCATTCTGTGCAAACGGCACAAAAAAGGAATATTAGGAATATTAGGAATAATATTTCCTATGTTGGTCAAATGTTTTTTGATTTAAAGCAGGTATATACTAAATTTGACCATTAGGTGGTGCTAAGTATCATAGGAAATTCATATGAGGCTTAGTGCTAACTAGTACCATCTAGTGGCCAAATGCAGTAATTTCCATCCGAACATCAGAACAAATGTACATGCATTTTCACTGGGTGAATTGCTATGCGATTTAAAAATAAAAATGCACTCCATTTTACCAGATACCATGTGCGTACATTGGCCTGACCTTTTTCAAGAATTACAACTAGGGATGCATCAAAACTGATACTGGTATTGGTGCCGATACCAGGCATTTGAGCGAGTATCGGTATTCGCCCAAATGCTCCAGATACCAAAACCCATACTTTGCGGTGTGATTTGCGTCAATAAAAAATGAATGAACAAAAATCGCACTGCAAGAAATTGCATGCAATTTGAATAGGAGCGTGGTGCGATTCCTGTCCAGATTACATGCGATTTCCCCCACTGCTCCTGTGGGTGTGTGTGTGTGTGTGTGTGTGTGTGTGTAAAGAAGTGGGCAGTTTAGAACTCACAAAATTCAGCAGAGGGAGCGCTGTTCCAGTAAGTAGGTAGAGACAGATTAGAAGTTTAAAGCAGCAATCATTTATTGGAAAACTGAAGCTTCTGGGAGTGGGCGGTGAGCCCAATGGATTCCGGATCGATGGATGTCCTCTTTGGTTGCCCGCACAGTACTGTTTCCATAGTAGCGCACTTCCGCCCGCTCCTGGCGTTTCCCCCGTCCGGCGGTGCTCTGACCGCAGCTGTCATTTCTGGGTGCGTAATTTATTTTTTTTTCTTTACATGCCCATTATATCTTTTTCTTTTTTATTTTATGCTGTTTATTTTATTATTATTATACATTTTCTGTTTTCTAATCTGGATATGTTTTCTTGTAAAACTGTGAAAAATTCAATAAAGATTTTGCAAAAGAAAAAAAAGAAAAAATCTTATTGGGGAAAATATGTTGAATTGTTTGGTCAGTGACCACACCTATCTCACCTAGGTCACCATCTTGCCCCCCCAGCCTGCTGGGGTATTGAGAAGCCTGCTAATAGTAATAAAGATTGCCAACTAGTACTGTACAAGCAATGGAGCCCTGACTGGCTGCCTGTCTCCAAATCTGAGTTGAAGTTCAGATTTGTAATGATTTGTAAAGATTTGTAGGTGTGATGCCCTGAACACATTAAAATTCATGCCCAGCTTTACAAATTCTTTTTTAATGACACGTTAAAGAGGAAGTAAACCCCGCCCAAAAAATCTTAATTTTCTAATACTACAATGTTGTTTTACATTGCCAGTCAAGAGATATATAATGCCTCGTTTCCACTGAGCGGATCGGTTTGGGTCGGTACAGTTTGGAAGGCCTAGAATGGTCCGGCCTATTCAGGTGACCGTTTCCACTGCAAGTCAGACCGACAGGGGCCATACGTGGGATTAGAAAAAATGCCTAGCATGGCGTCACACGTCCACCAATCAGTGGAATGTATCGTAGCTCCACCCTAACCAAACCGTACCGTTTGCTATGGCCCCACATCTGAAGCAGGACCCAGAATGGTGCGGTTCGGTTCGGTTGTATGGGCCACTTTCATAATGGAGACACTCAAAATAGCGTACCGTACCGAACCGAACCAATCCGCTCAGTGGAAATGAAGCATAAATTACTCCGAAACGAGTGTTAAAAGTGCCTTTTTTTGTTGTTTGATTGTGGAGTCTCTTCCGGGTATCGCCCGCGCCATTCTTTGTTCTGTTTTCCGAAGCCGATGCAGACGTCATTTCCACCCTTAGTTCGTATCCCTGCCGAAATCTCGCGCATACGCCGTAGCGTCGTTTTATTTAGTCACAAGGGGGAGTATCAGGAAGACTAGAATCATTCCTGCATCGCAAGACTTCTCCTCTGTGCCGTTCAAAGGGGAAACTCGCACACAGTCAATTACAGACATGCCGGAAATAAACAAACAGCACTATATACATGCCGTTAATGAAAGTACACACTGTGCAATCACGCATGACGTCATCGAAGATAAACTGACAATTTTCATGGAAAATACACAAGTAAGTGCACTTTCACAGGCAGCGATTAGCTGCCTGTGTTATCTAGTATCTGATAAGATTAAGTCGACTCTGAGGATTTACAACCACTTTAAGCATTGTTTGATACACCAGTCCTGTGGAAAACCATCATAATATTTCAAACCTTTCTGATTACTTCCTTTTATATTTAATCTTAGGATATTGATTAAAAGTTGACAAAACATGCCCACCCACACACAGTTCCATCTTTCACAGGTATGAGCTGATTGAGCAGTGTGGGGATACATGATCCCTATATAGTTTCATGATTTATTCTCACATCATGTTGGCTGAGGTGTTCCTTGAACAGAGGAAGCTAGAGATCCTTCCGGGGTTGGGAGTCAGAACACATGGTGGAGGGGAAGAAGCTCATGGTGGTTGAGAAATGATTGAGAAATGATTTTAAGAGCAGTGTAAACCCCACACTATGGTGTGTATGTCCTTGTACTATGCCTGTACTAGGATTACCCCATGTGGGATCATCTCAATGCTAACACCACTAATTATAGTGGGGAAAATAATTATTTGATCTCCTGCAGATTTTGTAAGTTTGCCCACTTACAAAGAAATAAAGGGTTTTTAATTTTTATCATAGGTGTATTTTAACCATTTCAGCCCCGGAAGATTTGGCTGCTTAATGACCGGGCCATTTTTTGTGTTACGACACTGCATCAGGTTAACTGACAATTGCACGGTCGTGCAATGCTGTACTCAAACAAAATTGACGTCCTTTTTTTCCCCACAAATAGAGCTTTCTTTTGGTGGTATTTGATCATCTCTGCGGTTTTTATTTTTTGTGCTATAAACAAAAAAATAGCGACAATTTTGAAAAAAAACACAATATTTTGTAGTTGTACCTATTGTTAAAATAAATATCCCTGATTTTTTTTTATAAAAAGCTAATTTTTTCCTCAGTTTAGGCCGATATGTATTCTCCTACATATTTTTGGTAATAAAAATCGCAATAAGCGTATATTGATTGGTTTGCACAAAAGTTATAGCGTCTACAAACTAAGGGAAAGATTTATGGCATTTTTATTATTATTTTTTTTTTTTTACTAGTAAGGCGGTGATCTGTGATTTTTATCGGGACTGCAACATTATGGTGGATAGATCGGACACTTTTGACACATTTTTGGGACCATTGACCTTTATACTGCGATCAGTGCTATAAAAATGCACTGATTACCGTGTAAATGTCACTGGCAGGGAAGGGGTTAACATTAGGGGGCAATCAAGGGGTTAACTGTGTTCCCTTGTGTGTATTCTAACTGTAGGGGAATGGGAGTGACTAGAGGAGATGACAGATCATTGTTCCTAGCTAGTAGGAACACACAATCTGTCTCTCCTCTCCTCACAGAACAGGGATTTGTGTGTTTACACACACGTCCCTGTTCTGGCTCTCGGGCCCACGATCGCTCGCGGCCGGCGGTCATCGCAATGGCCGGCCTCACGCATCGGGCCCCCCGCAGTGCTATATCCATTTAAAGGGCCAACGTTCAGCTACAGCAGCTCGCGGGAACATGCCGACCTGCTGCAGTATAATGACGGCAGCTTGTCGGCAATCGGTTAAATGATAGAGAAAGAATATCAACCAAAAATCGTGAAAAAACACGTGATACAAATGTTAAAATTTAAGTTGCAGTTCCGTTAGTAAAATAAGTCTTTGATTCCCAAGCAAAACATGACTTAGTACTTGGTGAAGAAACTCCTGTTGGCAAGCACAGAGGTAAGACCCATTTTATAGTTGGTTACCAGGTTTGCACACATCACATCAGATTTAAAGTCTTACTTTTTTTTCAATAACAAACATGTTATACTTACCTGCTCTGTTGCAGTGGATTTGCACAGAGCAGCCCAGATCCTCCTCTTGTCAGGTCCCTCTTCTGTGCTCCTGACACCTCCCTTCTTTTGAGGGCCCCCACAGCAAGCAGTTTGCTATGGGGGCACCTGAGCCAAGTCACAGCTCCCTGTGTCCATTTAGACATGAGGCTGCGGCCCAGCCCTGCCCCATCACCCTCCTGATTGGCTGACTGACTTTGACAGCAGCAGGACAGCAGCGGGAGCCAATGGCCAATAAGGAGGAAGAGTCTCGGATGGCCAAGACACTCGTGGACATCGCTGGACAGAGATGGGGCTCAGGTGAGTATAACAGACTCACCCAGGACAGAGGCATTTGGAGGGGACTGAATGCTAGCCTCTTGCCTACCGACTATAGGCCCTGGCATTTGAGGGAGCTACAAGCATTTAGGAAGATGTTCTATTATGTAATGCAAAAGGACATTATTAAAAAGGCCATGATGGTCTCTGCCAGTGTGGGACTCATAGCAGATGCTGATGTCATCAGCAAGCCACATGTCTGGGGCCCCGGCCACAATGTGTTTATTGTAAGAAGGTCTGCTATTGTCTGAAGGAGTTCTGAGTTTATACTTATGATAGTGTGTATTGTGTTGTGTGACCTTGGAGTCAGCAAGTCTGACCTGAAAGGTCAGACCTCTGAGTCACCTAGGCTGGTTAAATGACTAGTTAATTAGCTCATGTTAATTTATGTTTCTGGTTACAGTTTGTATTGTTAGGGTAATATGATCAGGAGGGGGAACCTCCTTTTCAAGTGTATAAAAGCCTGTATTCTTGTTCAAATAAACAGTTCCATCATTGCAGCCATAATGCGGCTATAATATCTAATATCTATAGTCAAACTGGAGGAAGTGGTATATGACAGAAGCACTAAACCAAAGTGTGGGACGTTCCATTACAGTAAGTATTAGGAAGTATTGGGGGGGCTGGGGTGGCTGCTGTACACAGAAGGCTTTTTATCTCAATGCATAAAATGCATTAAATTAAAAACCTTCTGACTTTACAACTCCTTTAAAGGTTTCTTGGCTGTCGCTTAGCAACTCAAAGTTTCAGCTCCCTCCATAAACTTTCGATAGGATTAGGGTCTGGAGACTGGCTAGGTCACTCCTTGACCTTAATGTGCTCCTTCTTGAGCCACTCCTTTGTTGCCTTGACGGTATGTTTTTGGTCATGTTGAAAGACTCATCCATGACCCATCTTCAGTGTTCTGGATGAGTGAAGAAGGTTCTCATCCAAGATTTTACAATACATGGCCCCATCTATTAACCCCTCAATGCGGTAAAGTCAGTCTGTACCTTTAGCAGAGAAACAGCCCCAAAGCATAATGTTTCCACCGCTGTGCTTGACTGTAGGGATGGTGGTCTTAGGGTCATAGTCAGCATTTTCCTTTTTCCAAACATGGCGAGGCCCCGCCTCAAGAAGGCACATGTACAGTCATGCCAATGAACATCTAAATGATTCAGAGAAGGATTGGGAGAAAGTGCTGTGGTCAGATGAGACCAAAATTGAGCTCTTTGGCATTAACTCGACTCTGAGCTTGCCAACAAGGGTTTCTCCACCAAGTACGAAGTCATGTTTTGCTTGGGGATCAAATACTTATTTTACTCACTGAACTGCAACTTAATTTATAACATTTGTATCGTGTTTTTGCTGGATTTTTGGTTGATATTCTGTCTCTATCATTTAAAATACACCTATAAAAAAATTATAGACCCTTAATTTCTTTGTAAGTGGCCAAACTTACAAAATCTGCAGGGGATCAAATAATTATTTTCCCCGCTGTTTGTACGGCGCTATTCAACATATATAATAGAGTGCACAAATCAAAAGTGCAATAAATCTCCTTAACCACTTGATGACCACCTCATGCTGATATAGGTCAGCAGAATGGCACGGGCAGGCAAAATCACATACCTCGTACGTGATTGCCTTCCCGCGGGCGGGGGGTCCGATCGGACCCCCCCCCGGTGCCTGAGGCAGTCGCCTTTGGTCTGGCAGCGATCAGAGATGAGGGGGAGGCCATCTGATCGTGGCCCCCCCCTCGCGATTGCTCCCAGCCAATGAGATTCTTCCCCTGCCTCTATGTAGTACACAGAAGCAGGGGATGTGATGTCATCTCTCCTTGGCTCGGCAGTTTCCGTTCCGGCGCCGAGGAGAGAAGACTGAAATGTGAGTGCACAACACACACACATCACAGTAGAACATGCCAGGCACACATAACACCCCCCTTTACCCCCCAATCACCCCCTAATCACCCCCCCCCCCCCCCCCGTCACACTGACACCAAGCAGTTTTTTTTTTTTTTTTTCTGATTACTGCATGGTGTCAGTTTGTGACAGTTACTGTGGTAGGGCAGTTAGTATTAGCCCCCTGTAGGTCTAGGGTACCCCCCAAACCCCCCTAATAAAATTTTAACCCCTTGATCACTCCCCGTCGCCAGTGTCGCTAAGCGATCATTTTTCTGATCGCTGTATTAGTGTCACTGGTGACGCTAGTTAGGGAGGTAAATATTTAGGTTCGCCGTCAGCGTTTTATAGCGACAGGGACCCCCATATACTATCTTATAAATGTTTTAACCCCTTGATTGCCCCCTAGTTAACCCTTTCACCGCTGATCACCGTATAACCATTACAGGTGACGCTGGTTAGTTTGTTTATGTTTTATAGTGTCAGGGCACCCGCCGTCTATTATCTAATAAAGGTTTAGCCCCCTGATCGCCCGGCGGTGATATGCGTCACCTCAGGCAGCGTCAGATTAGCGCCAGTACCGCTAACACCCATGCACACAGCATACGCCTCCCTTAGTGGTATAGTATCTGAACGCATCAATATCTGATCCGATCAGATCTATACTAGCGTCCCCAGCAGTTTAGGGTTCCCAAAAACGCAGTGTTAGCGGGATCAGCCCAGATACCTGCTAGCACTTGCGTTTTGCCCCCTCCGCCCGGCCCAGCCCAGCCCACCCAAGTGCAGTATCGATCGATCACTGTCACTTACAAAACACATAACTGCAGCGTTCGCAGAGTCAGGCCTGATCCCTGCGTTCGCTAACAGTTTTTTTGGTAGCGTTTTGGTGAACTGGCAAGCACCAGTGGCCTAGTACACCCCGGTTGTCGTCAAACCAGCACTGCAGTAACACTTGGTGACGTGGCGAGTCCCATAAGTGCAGTTTAAGCTGGTGAGGTGGCAAGCACAAGTAGTGTCCCGCTGCCACCAAGAAGAAGTCAAACACAGGCCCGTCGTGCCCATAGTGCCCTTCCTGCTGCATTCGCCAATCCTAATTGGGAACCCACCACTTCTGCAGCACCCGTACTTCCCCCATTCACATCCCAACCAAATGCAGTCGGCTGCATGAGAGGCATTTTCTTTATGTCCTCCCGAGTACCCCTACCCAACGAACCCCCAAAAAAGATGTCGTGTCTGCAGCAAGCACGGATATAAGCGTGACACCCGCTATTATTGTCCCTCCTGTCCTGACAATCCTGGTCTTTGCATTGGTGAATGTTTTGAACGCTACCATTCACTAGTTGAGTATTAGCGTAGCGTACAGCATTCCACAGACTAGGCACACTTTCAAAGGGTCTCCCAAGATGCCATTGCATTTTGAGAGACTTGAAACTGGAACCGGTTACAGTTATAAAAGTTAGTTACAAAAAAAAGTGTAAAAAAAAAAATATATATATAAAATAAAAAAATACTGTATTCTATTCTGCAATGTTTTATTGTTATTATGTTTTATCGTGTTTGCTTTTCAGGTATGCAATTTTTTATACTTTACCGTTTACTGTGTTTTATTGTTAACCATTTTTTTGTCTTCAGGTACGCCATTCACGACTTTGAGTGGTTATACCAGAATGATGCCTGCAGGTTTAGGTATCATTTTGGTATCATTCTTTTCAGCCAGCGGTCGGCTTTCATGTAAAAGCAATCCTAGCAGCTAACTAGCCTCTAGACTGCTTTTACAAGCAGTGGGAGGGAATGCCCCCCCCCCCCACGTCTTCCGTGTTTTTCTCTGGCTCTCCTGTCTCAACAGGGAACCTGAGAATGCAGCCGGAGATTCAACCAGCTGACCATAGAGCTGATCAGAGACCCAAGTGGCTCCAAACATCTCTATGGCCTAAGAAACCGGAAGCTACGAGCATTTCATGACTTAGATTTCGCCGGATATAAACAGCACCATTGGGAAATTGGGAAAGCATTTTATCATACCGATCTTGGTGTGGTCAGATGCTTTGAGGGCAGAGGAGAGATCTAGGGTCTAATAGACCCCAATTTTTTCAAAAAAGAGTACCTGTCACTACCTATTGCTATCATAGGGGATATTTACATTCCCTGAGATAACAATAAAAATGATTAAAAAAAAAATGAAAGGAACAGTTTAAAAATAAGATAGAAAAGCAAAAAAATAATAATAAAAAAAAAAAAAAAAAAGCACCCCTGTCCCCCCCTGCTCTCACGCAAAGGCAAACGCAAGCGTCGGTCTGGCATCAAATGTAAACAGCAATGGCACCATGCATGTGAGGTGTCACCGCGAATGTCAGATCGAGGGCAGTAATTTTAGCAGTAGACCTCCTCTGTAAATCTAAAGTGGTAACCTGTAAAGGCTTTTAAAGGCTTTTAAAAATGTATTTAGTTTGTCGCCACTGCACGTTTGTGCGCAATTTTAAAGCATGTCATGTTTGGTATCCATGTACTCTGCCTAAGATCATCTTTTTTATTTCATCAAACATTTGGGCACTATATTGTGTTTTAGTGCATTAAAATCCCCAAAAAATGCACTTGAAAAATCGCTGCGCAAATGCTGTGTGAAAAAAAAACTGAAACACCCACCATTTTAATCTGTAGGGCATTTGCTTTAAAAATATATATAATGTTTGGGGGTTCAAAGTAATTTTCTTGCAAAAAAAAATAATTTTTTCATGTAAATAAAAAGTGTCAGAAAGGGCTTTGTCTTCAAGTGGTTAGAAGAGTGGGTGATGTGTGACATAAGCTTCTAAATGTTGTGCATAAAATGCCAGGACAGTTCAAAACCCCCCCAAATGACCCCATTTTGGAAAGTAGACACCCCAAGCTATTTGCTGCGAGTCATGTTGAGTCCATGGAATATTTTATATTGTGACACAAGTTGCGGGAAAGAGACAAATTTTTTTTGTTTTTTTGCACAAAGTTGTCACTAAATGATATATTGCTCAAACATGCCATGGGAATATGTGAAATTACACCCCAAAATACATTCTGTTGCTTCTCCTAAGTACGGGGATACCACATGTGTGAGACTTTTTGGGAGCCTAGCCGCGTACGGGACCCCGAAATCCAAGCACCGCCTTCAGGCTTTCTAAGGGCGTAAATTTTTTATTTCACTCTTCACTGCCTATCACAGTTTCGGAGGCCATGGAATGCCCAGGTGGCTCAAAACCCCCCCAAATGACCCCATTTTGGAAAGTAGACACCCAAAGCTATTTGCTGAGAGGTATAGTGAGTATTTTGCAGACCTCACTTTTTGTCAAAAAGGTTTGAAAATTGAAAAAAGAAAAAAAAAATGTTTTTTCTTGTCTTTCTTCATTTTCAAAAACAAATGAGAGCTGCAAAATACTCACCATGCCTCTCAGCAAATAGCTTGGGGTGTCTACTTTCCAAAATGGGGTCATTTGGGGGGGGGGGTTTGTGCCACCTGGGCATTCCATGGCCTCCGAAACTGTGAAGAGTGAAATAAAAAATTTATACCCTTAGAAATCCTGAAGGCGGTGATTGGTTTTCGGGGCCCCGTACGCGGCTAGGCTCCCAAAAAGTCCCACACATGTGGTATCCCCATACTCAGGAGAAGCAGCTAAATGTATTTTGGGGTGCAATTCCACATATGCCCATGGCCTGTGTGAGCAATATATCATTTAGTGACAACGTTTTGTAAATATTATTTTTTTTTTGTCATTATTCAATCACTTGGAACAAAAAAAAAAAATATTCAATGGGTTCAATATGCCTCTCAGCAATTTCCTTGGGGTGTCTACTTTCCAAAATGGGGTCATTTGTGGGGGTTTTGTACTGCCCTGCCATTTTAGCACCTCAAGAAATGACATAGGCAGTCATAAACTAAAAGCTGTAAATTCCAGAAAATGTACCCTAGTTTGTAGACGCTATAACTTTTGCGCAAACCAATAAATATATGCTTATTGACATTTTTTTTACCAAAGACATGTGGCCGAATACATTTTGGCCTAAATGTATGACTAAAATTGAGTTTATTGGATTTTTTTTATAACAAACAGTAGAAAATATCATTTTTTTTCAAATTTTTCGGTCTTTTTCCGTTTATAGCGCAAAAAATAAAAACGGCAGAGGTGATCAAATACCATCAAAAGAAAGCTCTATTTGTGGGAAGAAAAGGACACAAATTTCGTTTGGGTACAGCATTGCATGACTGCGCAATTAGCAGTTAAAGCGACACAGTGCCAAATTGGAAAAAGTCCTCTGGTCCTTAAGCAGCATAATGGTCCGGTCCTTAAGTGGTTAAAGTGCTACCTGCTACAAATGAGTACTTACACATCCAATCACAAAATTAATGTGCTTAAAAAGTGCTTCAGTGCTTCAACAATTTATTAATTCATAGTTTGCAATGCTGTGTCCTGCAACCAAGTACGGTAAGTTTCCAGTGCCTGCTTTAACAGAATCAAACCTGTTCTGTCCTTGTGTAAATGTAAATGTGTAAATGGGAAACCTTTACCTCCTCATCACTACATCATATGCATGCATAGATAGGGAAATAGAAGCCATACAACACCCCATAGTGTGACTTTATTTATTAAAAAGTGTTAAAATCATACAGTATACTACTCACATTATAAAAAGGCTTGCATCACATGAGCTACATGCACATGTAATCTATACAAACGATTTGCGTTCCACAGTCTGGAACCAGACAGACGGAAATGACACCAGCAAGCCCTGCCCAACACATTTCGTCACTCTGACATCATCAGAAGCAGTGCCATGATGGTGCACCCTGTCTGTTTTATACCCTGGGCTCCGTTAACGCTTACTTTGGTTACAAGTCAACTTCCCACACATTGTACATTAATTATGTTGTTTATAAACTCCTTAGGAAGGCACCAGACATACATACAATTATAAAATTATTGCACTTTTCAGTGTGATTAACTTATTTTTTATTGTTCAATTTATTGAGATTATTAATTTGAGCACTCTATAGAGAAATGATTGAGGTTTATGGGTGGGAGGGGTACAGACTGAAAGCGTATGCTAGAAAGAGCTAAGGAGGTAAACGTGAGAGGAAATGGTAGGAACATGGAATTTAGGGTTCTTTCCAGCCCACAGTTACATGTTTCAGCTCCTCCTGTTAAATTCCTCTATAATGAAAAATAAAATAATAATAATAAAAAAAGAATAAAAGGATGGTCGAAGGCCCCCATAGCCTGAAAAAAAAGAAAAGAAAAGAAAAGGATGCAGCCACAACATCTAAGGATTGGTAATCTGCAGTATATTACATTTTTGTTTTAGTCATTGGATACATTTATTCAGAGTGTTTCAAGTGTCATTCGTTTTGTAAAACTGAAGATCAGTACTGCTTAAAGCTGCTTAAGTTTGTGGTGAAGATAAGTAGACACGCAGTCATAGAGAATCTGGATGTGGTTTTTCAATAGCATTTTTCAAGTCTTACACTTCCCTTTACATGTTACTGTGACATTGCATAGCCCCTATGTAATGTCATGGTGGTTTATACAGTATCTTACAAAAGTGAGTACACCCCTCACATTTTTGTAAATATTTTATTTTATCTTTTCATGTGACAACACTGAAGAAATTACATTTTGCTACAATGTAAATTAATGATTGTACAGCTTGTATAACAGTGTAAATTGGCTGTCCCCCCAAAATAACTCAACACACAGCCAATAATGTCTAAACCACTGGCAACAAAAGTGAGTACACCCCTAAGTGAAAATGTCTGAATTGGGCCCAATTAGCCATCTTCCCTCCCCGGTGTCATGTGACTCATTAGTGTTACAAGGTCTCAGGTGTGAATGGGGAGCAGGTGTGTTAAATTTGGTGTTATCGCTCTCACTCTCTCATACTGGTCACTGGAAGTTTAACATGGCACCTCATGGCAAAGAACTCTGAGGATATAAAAAAAATAATTGCTGCTCTACATAAAGATGGCCTAGGCTATAAGAAGGTTTCCAAGACCCTAAAACTGAGCTGCAGCACAGTGGCCAAGACCATACAGCGGTTTAATAGGACAGGTTCCACTCAGAACAGGCCTTGCCATGGCCGACCAAAGAAGTTGAGTGCTCGTGCTCATCGTCATATCCAGAGATTGTCTTTGGGAAATAGACGTATGAGTGCTGCCAGCATTGCTGCAGAGGTTGAAGGGTTGGTGTGTCAGCCTGTCAGTGCTCAGACCATACGCCACACACTGCATCAAATTGGTCTGCATGGCTTTCTTCCCCGAAGGAAGCCTCTTCTAAAGATGATGCACAAGAAAGCCCTCAACCAGTTTGCTGAAGACAAGCAGACTAAGGACATGGATTACTGAAACCATGTCCTGTGGTCTGATGAGACCAAAATAAACTTATTTGGTTCAGATGGTGTCAAGCCTTTGAGCAGTACAAAGACAAGTGTGTCTTGCCTACAGTCAAGCATGGGGGTGGGAGTGTCATGCTCCCCGGTGCTGCCGACACTAGGGAGCTACAGTTCATTGAGGGAACCATGAATGCCAACATGTACTGTGACATACTGAAGCAGAGCATGATCCTCTCCATTCAGAGAGTGGGCCGCAGGGCAGTATTCCAACATGATAACGACCCCAAACACACCTCCAAGATGACCACTGCCTTGCTAAAGAAGCTGAGGGTAAAGGTGATATACTGGCCAAGCATGTCTCCAGAACTAAACCCTATTGAGTATCTGTGGGGTATACTCAAACGGAAGGTGGAGGAGCGCAAGGTCTCTAACATCCACCAGAGGAAGAGGACTCCAGTGGCAACCTGTGAAGCTGTGGTGAACTCCATGCCCAAGAGGGTTAAGGCAGTGCTGGAAAATAATGGTGGCTACATAAAATATTGACACTTTGGGTCCAATTTGGACATTTTCACTTAGGGGTGTACTCAGTTTTGTTGCCAGCGGTTTAGACATTAATGGCTGTGTTGAGTTATTTTGAGGGGACAGCCAATTTACACTGTTATACAAGCTGTACACTCACTACTTTACATTGTAGCAAAGTGTAATTTCTTCAGTGTTGTCACATAAAAAGATATAATAAAATATTTACAAAAATGTGAGGGGTGTACTCACTTTTGTGAGATACTGTATATAATTAAGCAATATAATGCAATGATAATGTAACACTGGGCAATGTTACTGAGTTTCAGAACTTTATTTGTCCAAGATGGTGGTGCCAGCTAGTTTTGCTTAACTGTGACCGAAACACAATTGCCAGGGGCAGCCTAAGGGATATAGTTTTAACCAATTGCCACCCGCCCACCATCAAATGACGGCTGGGCGGTGCGGCTCTCGTTCCGGGTGGATGTCATATGACTGCTTCCCAGAATGAACGCTCTTGCACGCCCCCAGGGGTGCGCAGCGTGGTGATCGTGGTGTTGCTAGGATGCGGCACGACCCCAATCTGTGTAAAGAGCTGTGGCCATGGCTCTTTATCATGTGATTGGCTGTATCCAATCACAGCTGGTCACATGTAAACACGGAGATGCCGGTAATTGGCGCTCCTCGCCTTACACCGACAGAGTGTGAGGAGAGGAGAGCCGATCACTGGCATCTCCTCATAGGGGACAACTAGGTATGTAATCAGTGCAAAGTTAGGGATGTATCGTAGCACGGAGTGGTACCGTGGATACACTAAAAATACCTGTGCCACGTCCTACAGTTACATATTCAAAAAACAAGCAGGGGGGACTTTTGGACTTTTTAGGCACGACTACATAAATATTCTATAAAAGATTATTTTATTAGAAAATTACATAACAACAAAACTGATTAAAAACCACAATACATGTATATATATATATATATATATATATATATATATATTGAAGAGCGATAGCTATACAACACCATCTAAATACATATCTCTTCGGACATCTGGATCAACATCTCAAGTAGCAATCAGTCCGAGAGGATGGCAAAATAGCAACTCCGCAGTCAATTAATTCATGTCATATGGATATGCGATGCTCGACATGTTTCGCGTGTCTTCACGCTTCTTCAAGAGCCAGGCAGTGTATATTGTGGCTATCAGAAATATATAACATAACAAATACATGATTAGTATATCAAAATGTGTAAACAAAAATGGTATCTGTGATGACACCGAAAATTTTGGTTTCAGAAAGGGCTCATGCTCATTCAGACATTGCAGTGAAGGGTGCGCAAACCCAAAAGGTGATGAAAGGCTACCATGGGGGCGTGCACAACATAGTCTTGAAAGATGATTGAAAGATGTGGTAAGATGTAAAGACTTCATGGAATGAGTTATCATTCTATATATTCTCGGATCCCCAATAACCCAGGACAGAGAGGGAGAGAAGAGAGAAAAAAGAGAGGCAGGAAAAGAAAAAGAAAAGAAAGGTATGAAATGAAGAAAAAAAAAATAAAAGAGGGGAGGGATATCAAGAAAGAAGGGGGGGGGGGAGGGGAGGGAAACAGGGAAGGGGAAGGAAAGAGGGAAGGGGAAAGAAAGGGAAAAGGGAATAGGACTGAGGAGACGGGGGGGTGGGGGGGGGAGAAAAGAGGGGAGGGAAGGGAACAGAACAGGGAAAGAGATGGGGGAAGGCAAGGGAAAGGAAAAATGGAAGAGAGGGGGGGAGGGGAAGGGAGGGGGAAAGAAAAAAAAAAGAGGGAGAAGGGAAAAAAGAATAAAGAAAAGAAAAGGAAAGGAGGAAGAGGGGAAGATGAAAAAAAAGAAGAAAGTGGGAAACAAGGGAATGTTGTATACATAAAGAGTACTCACATATTAAGCGTATCTAAAAACATAAAAAAGTCACCCACAGGTCAGAGAAGACCGGATAACCGGCAGTGTGGTATAAACATGCACGTCGAAGTAGATATAAAATGATAGAGTCTCTTATACAGGCCTAATCCTAAAAAAAGAAAAAGCAACTAACTTAAGGAATGGCGAATAGATAGTAATGATTTGTATATATAAGGAGTGCGCAACACTCACCAATGTTGGTTTTGAGGAGGCTTACAATAGCCACTCAATTTTCTAGATGTATGGTCTCCCCAGGAAACTCAGGTATTCATATATAGCATAGGTACCAACAGGCTAATGTCTCAATACTAGGTGGATATAGCATTCACCTAGAATATAGGAAGGAACAAGGGAATGGGTCAGCTATGAATCAGCTGAACCCAACATAGATCCATATGCTAGTAGCAAGTATCTAGTATCTAGCGCCTGAATAGCCATAAAAATACCTGAATCTAGTGGGGATCAAAACTTCCGACGTCTGCTGGCTTACTGGCACTGGAGCGAGGTGTACACCATAATAGGACAGTGTCCTATTTGTGTGCACGTCCCGTCCGTAGTCAACCAACCGGCTGCGCCGACGTGACGTCATCCGGACCGGCCGAGCATTCGAAGTGCGCATGCGCGCCGTCCAGTCAGGAGCGCCGTCAACAAAGACAGCGCATCCAGCGTGGAACGCAGCGCACGTCCCCTCAAACTACACCAGCCGGTGTTCTGACATATAGTGTCCTCCTATCAGATAGTGTCCGCCCCGTACTGCGCAGGCGCAGCGCCTGCGCAGTACGGAGGAGCAGGAGATGACGAAAATGTCCGAAGTTCATCAGCTGACCATCAGCTGTACACGGCGCTCGGGCACCTGTTAGCGATGGCTGTGTAAGAGGGCCCCTCGCGGGCTCGCTTCGCTCGCCACGCTTCGGGCACGGCCTCGCTGCGCTCAGCAACTATTTATTCTAACTCTATGTCCACTTGGATAGTAGGGAATGATCCTGGACATAGGGTAAGAATAAATGCGCAGGCGCCGTGTACAGCTGACGATCAGCTGTTGAACTTCGGAGACTTTCGGCGTCTCGTTTGTCCTCTGTACTGCGCCTGCGCAGTACAGGGTGGACACTTTTGGATAGGGGACTGTATTCGACAAGACACCGGCCATTGAAATCTATCCAGCTGATGTAAGCGCCACATCAGTGTAACTGTTGTGGTGCTGGGCGGCCGCATGGAAGCCAAGAACCCACCACTAGGTGGCGCCCACATCGTTTACAAAGAATCTTTTGACATACAGAATAAATGTTAAACATACATAATTCTTAGACCTAATTTGTCTATAACACCTCCTCAAATTCCACAATCTTCATATGGAAAGTGTATACTCAGGGCTCAAATTGTAGAATATACCTATTTTAGTCTGTCTGTATATGGATGTTTTGGTGAATGTATATATACACTTGGAGTTAAAGGGATGTGAACCTAGACAGCAACAATGTATAGGAGAGGCATGTATGAGGGGTAAATAGATAATATCTATGCATCTGAAGGGGGAAGGGGGAAAAAAGGGGGTATTAGGGGGGGGGGGGAGGGAAAACAATACAGGGAGAAGGTCAAACTGTAGTTAACAGTACCGATCAATCCCGTAGAGGCTAACTGTAGTGCAGGCCTATATGTCAGAAAGTTTAGTCAGAGAAAAGGTTTATAGGACTGAGCTTCATTGATACCCAGAGCCCGAGTCGCATTCAGGCGTTCTATCCAGAATGTTTCTTGTCTCAAGATTTGTTTGTCCCAGTCGCCCCCTCGGGGGCTCCTAGGAATAACCGCGAGGGCTATAAAGGAGACCACCGAGGTGTCGAACATATGATACAGATCCAGGTGCCTGCTCACTGATGTAATCCTTTTACCTCCCCCAGAGTAGTATATGTGATCCTTAATACGGGAACGAAATTGCCTGATAGTCTTTCCAACATAGAAAGCTTGGCAATTGCATGTCATTAGATAAACTAGACCCTGAGTCTCACAATTCGCATGGAAGGGAGGGGTGAACAATTCCCCATTGGGAAGTTGAAAACAGGTACCTACACGGATCCAGGGACAAAAAGTGCATCTCCCACATCTGGTAATCCCTTTAGGGTGAAGTTGTAGTGAAGGGTCATTACAGTAATGGCTAGATGTGAGTTTGTCTCTTAAAGATCTGCATCTACGAAATGTAATAGCTGGGATGGGGGTTATATATTTAGCCAAAATTGGGTCTTCGCGTAACAGAGACCAGTGTGTAGTTAGAATATCACGGATCTCTTCATGGTGTTGAGAATACTTGGTGATGTATCTTACCATCGGGTTGGATTTTGAGATTCTATTTTGATATAAAAGGGAGTTCCGTGGTTGGCGTAGCGCTTTATTAAAGGCGCGGCGAAGAAGTGATTTGCTGTATCCTCTTGCCCTCATGCGGTCACGGAGTGCATTAGCTTGTTGTTTGAAATCCTCTATGAATGTACAGTTTCTACGGAGTCTGAGGTACTGTGCGTAGGGTATACTGCGTATGAGGGTATGTGGATGAGCACTATCCGCGTGCAGCAGGGTATTCCCTTCTGTCTCTTTGCGGAACAGTGTAGAGGCCAACCGGCCCTCGCCGTCTTTTTTTTTTTTTTTTTTTTCCTTCATTTCATACCTTTCTTTTCTTTTTCTTTTCCTGTCTCTCTTTTTTCTCTCTTCTCTCCCTCTCTGTCCTGGGTTATTGGGGATCCGAGAATATATAGAATGATAACTCATTCCATGAAGTCTTTACATCTTACCACATCTTTCAATCATCTTTCAAGACTATGTTGTGCACGCCCCCATGGTAGCCTTTCATCACCTTTTGGGTTTGCGCACCCTTCACTGCAATGTCTGAATGAGCATGAGCCCTTTCTGAAACCAAAATTTTCGGTGTCATCACAGATACCATTTTTGTTTACACATTTTGATATACTAATCATGTATTTGTTATGTTATATATTTCTGATAGCCACAATATACACTGTCTGGCTCTTGAAGAAGCGTGAAGACACGCGAAACATGTCGAGCATCGCATATCCATATAACATGAATTAATTGACTGCGGAGTTGCTATTTTGCCATCCTCTCGGACTGATTGCTACTTGAGATGTTGATCCAGATGTCCGAAGAGATATGTATTTAGATGGTGTTGTATAGCTATCGCCCTTCAATATATATATATATATATATATATATACATGTATTGTGGTTTTTAATCAGTTTTGTTGTTATGTAATTTTCTAATAAAATAATCTTTTATAGAATATTTATGTAGTCGTGCCTAAAAAGTCCAAAAGGTATGTAATCAGGGCACTGATCATCAGTGCCCTGATAACAATTAAGTGCCCACCAGTGCCATCAATCAGTGCCCACAATTGCCACCAATCTGTGCCCACAAGTGCCAGCAATCAGT
Organism: Aquarana catesbeiana; assembly: GCA_037953035.1. NCBI lineage: Eukaryota > Metazoa > Chordata > Amphibia > Anura > Ranidae > Aquarana > Aquarana catesbeiana. The sequence goes on along the minus strand of JBBHAA010001420.1, from coordinate 1,770,661 downwards.
GCCCATAAGTGCCAGCAATCAGTGGCCATTAGTGATGCCAGTCAGTGCTGGCTATCAGTGCTGCCCATCAAGGCCCATCACTGCTGCCCATCAATGCTCATCACTGCTACCCATCAATGCCACCCATTCATGCCCATCAGTTCCGCCTATCCGTGCCGCCTATCTGTGCACACCAGTGCTGCCTATCTGTGCCCACCAGTGCTGCCTATCTGTGCCCACCATGTAACAAACAGGAAGGCTGGGACTTTAAATGAAGCACCTCGTGGCTAGAGGTGCCTCCATCCCTAATTTCATTGTAGAGGAGGGGGCAGTTTGGGGCTTTGAGTGAGGCACAAAAAGGAACCAAATGTAGAAACGATCATTTATTGATCAACCAAAACATGACATCATATAACCACAGATTGATATTACAGTCAGGTAATGATTACAAAACACAAAAGCATAAAATCATGAAACAAAAAATGGTAGACAAATATAGAATAACATTCCCGTTGTTGCTCCATGTACAAATTCATATAAAACTTTAAAAGGAATGAATGTCCTCACAGATAACGTCATTAGGATGTGCATCTTTGTAAGCTCTACGCGTTTCGGGGAATAATACCACCTCATCAGGAGCTGATGCATATGATAATTCTGTGAAAAGAGTATATAGCATTGAACATATATTAACCCCTATAGTGAAAGAAGATGTAGAGGAAAAGAGGGGCATGAACGGGAAACCATCAAAACTCTCTGCTCACTTTACAAACTCATCATGTGAACCGGAGGTTGCCAGGAGGTCAGGGAACATCACAGATGCCTCCACCGGGAGCTGAGGTAGGAGGAACCCCCCCAGGACAGAGCACGACCGGAAATCCCCACCAGAACAGGGAAACTCCCCGTTGCCGCAGCTGATGATATTCAAAGCAGACTCCAAACTGTCTATATATAAGAAAAGTAGCTAATATGAGTATAGGGTAAAATAACCATCTATGTATTAGTGACAAACTAATGGATAGCAGCAAGTGGGAGCCGGTGGTGGTTAAAAAAAGGATATGTGTGGATGGATATAAGCAAAGAATGGAACCATGAGGCTGAGTACAGGGAAAGGTGAAAAAATATAAAATAATATGAACAAAACACTTGGATTACATGTATCCTCCCAGAAAAACTGGGAGAGAGGGATATTGTGGAGATGGAATAAATAAAACTCCCCATGATGTAAAACATACCTATATCTATCCTCTGTCAAGGTGTATGAACCTGCAGCAACCCACAAACGACAGCCACGAGCAGCGGAGACAACCAAACCAAGCGGGGATCTAAATAGGCAGCCAATCCGCCCGGGGGTCCTCCCACCAGTGTCACGCTGGCATGGTGTGCATGGAGGAGCACATCCGCCCCAGGAGTGTCTACTGCCCACAGAACGTGCAGAAGGAACCACCCACATCAGATGCCAGATACCAGTTCCGCCTATTTGTGCCCAGTGCCCACCAGTGCCACCCATCAGTGCCACCTAGCAGTACTCATCAGTGCCACATATCAGTGCCACCTATCAGTGGCCATAAGTGCGGCATATTCGTGCCTCCTCATAAGTGCCACCTAATCAGTGCCCATAAGTGCCGCCTCATCAGTGCCCATAAGTGCCACCTCATCAGTGCCCATCAGTGCAGCCTATCAGTGCAGCCTCATCAGCGCCCATCAGTGAAGGAGAAAAATTACTTATTTACAAAATATACTGACAGAAACTAAGAAAAACTTTTTTTTTTCTCAAACTTTTTGGTTTATTTATTTATTTATTTTTTTAGGAAAAAATAAAAAACCCAGGCGTGATTAAATACCACCAAAAGAAATCTCTATTTGTGTGAAGAAAATGATAAAAATTTCACATGGTTACAGTGTAGCATGACCGCAAAATTGTCATTCAAAGTGTGACAGTGCTGAAATCTGAAAATGGCCTGGGCAGGAAGGGGGCGTATTGAGGTGGTTAAGCAAGAATCCTATCTACAGCCATCCTGGGGATGCAACTACAAGGCCCATAAGCACCTGAAAGCAGGAGGGACCATAGAAAAGTCAAAGCCTGGGAAGGAGCCAGGCAGTTGGGGGGAAGCGCGCCAGCTGGGTAGCAGTGAGAGCTGTGCTGTGCCACATATCTTGTTTTTTTATACCCTCACTACCTTTCGAACTTGCCTCACATCTGAGTTGCTGCTCTAAGGAGTCTACATCTGTACTGAGCCTAGCTTTACGCCAGGCTCGGTTGAATAGGTGGAATATGGCTGGGAATCCTCAATGTGTAAGACACCTCATCCCAATTTTTGTTAAGAATTTTAGGTAGTGATAGAGAGAGGGGATTATAGCGGTGCCAAAAAATGTAATCCTTACAAAAAATACATAAAAAGTTCTTTTACTTTTATTTCATACATTAATAAAAAAAACGGACATAGATTTCATATACATACATGGGTGCGTGGACAAAAGCAACACAGAAAAAGATATAATAAGAACACTCCAAGATGTTATAAGGCCAGTGTGAGTTACAGGTAATCAATTTCTACATGTTTCGCCAAGGCATTGGCTTCCTCAGGGAAAATGATCTAAACCTGTGCAGAAATGTGGATTCTAGGTAGGAAGACAAAGAAAAAACATAAAGTATATATTCTAATAATAATTAACAAATGTAAAACCATAATTCATATTTATTTTAATATTGAATGCGTGACATGGTTATGAGTGGCCTCCCATGACTTGTATATCCGACACATCCCCCAAATACCTACCCTTTAGTTCCCAATGACAATTGAGGCAAGGAGGCCACCCCAAGGAGATCAACAGTTTTGCACCGCAACTACACGTGGCTGCAGAGGGCTAACAAAGACCTAGCGATCAGGAAAGAAAAGTTTTATGTCAATATAGTATATAAGAAAAAACATTGTTGGGATAAATAGCATCCCAAACAAAAGGGAGGGCTAACATAGCCTCAGTTACTTACAATTGTGTATTATTAAAATCAATATCAAAGCAGGGGCGCCAGAGTTGGTGTATAACCATAGATGTTTGATAGAAGGATCAATTAAATGAAAACCATCCCAGGTTTAAGACTGCTGGAAAAAGAACAGATGGATAATGACCAGAAAGCGTTGGTGTATAACACCAAGGCAAAATTAGGGAATGATAACATGGATGAGAGATATTATTATTATTTATTATACACCTAAGCAGTCTAAGCACCATACTCCCCATTCAGGGTGTGTTGGTTACCATATTAGAATGGTGGTATTATCTGTTTCCAGTAAAACAAGTAGAAGCCTAATTTTACAAAGGTGAAACATCTAAAAGACAGAGATGGATAGTGAAGTATAAGAAATACCTGGGCGGCCAAAAAGAGATTATAACCAGGGGTGAGTAAAAACCTACCATTAAGTTGGCAGCAACAATCACAGGCGCCCCTGAAGTCCAGCGAGATGGAGGCTGGACAGGCTGGCTCATTATGCCCCCCACACACGATTGGCATCTGACGTCACCGATCTGTGAGCGGACAGAGATGGCTCTCGCGCCTGCGCCCGCCTTGGCATCATATGCCTACAATGCCCATACTGCCATGCGGGATAACTTCCGTGTCACGTGACTGGATCGTCAGCATGACGCGGATAAACTCGGTGGCAGGAGCTGCTCATCGATGATGGGTCGATGTGACAACTATGCACGGCCAAGGAGGGCTGGTGGTGTGAGACAGGCGATCCAGATGGATTAGATGATCGCTGCAGAAACGAGAGCTATGAGCGGGCTGGCACTTGGGTGTCCATACAGCCAACAGCAGCGCATAAAGCTGTGATCATGATGAGGGGACCAGAATGTCCCACAATCACCTAGGGTGGGCACAGCAGTAGGGCATGATAAGGACCTCAGAGAAGGGGAGACCAATAGCGGAGCACGGTAGAGGCCAAAATAAACCTCCAGCAACCTACACACCATAAAGGGAGCGTGGGGGTCAGGTCCTCAACCCAGTCCCGCAACCAAAACCATGACACGCATTCAAATCCACAAAGCAAAACACATGAAAAAACTGCAGCAAAAATTCAAATGACATGTCTTTAAATCTCCAAACATAGTCATATATTGTAATAATGCCTAGAAAAAACAGAGAAGAGTTTTATTGTTGATTGAAAGGGTTAAATGTTAAATTATAATTAAATTAAAAAACCAAGATTATGGATCCATGGCACTGAAATCAGGGGGAGGAATTAAAAAGGGGAAGGTATATTAAAGTCCGGATGGATTATGGACTCAGGCTGGATTCACACCTACGCATTTTTTGTGCTTTTTGCATTTTGCAGATTTGCACTACAGATCGTGTTCCATAGGAAACCATGTTAAATAGACTCTAGTGCAGATCTGCAAAATGCAAAAAGCACTAAAACTGCATAGGTGTGAATCCAGCCTAAGACTGACCGTGGAAATAGGAAAACTTAAAATAATATATGCATATTTTTATAGCAAAACATACGATCGTAGCTATAAATTATAGAAAAGACTTAAAGCTTATATATTCGTTTAACCCCGGAAACTTTGTTGCATCCAGGTTGTGAATCCACTTGGTAAAATATATATTAATACAGCGCTCACAAACAAAAACCCATAGTGAGTGATAACAAAAAAACATAAAGTACATACAAAACTATGAAGGTGCTTCACAAATGGTGTGTAAAAATGCAGGGAATGCTTCACATCTGGTGTACAGAAAGTGCAGAGAAAATGTTGCAGAAACAATTTTCAGGTGTACCAAGACACCCCCACATGTGTCCCCACTCACCAAATCACAATGACACCCAGCCTTTCAGTCTGGGAGTTGGTAAAGGCTTGTAACGATATCCAAATAATGTTGCAGGATGGCAGGTTCACTCATGAAAACCATCCCAGGTTTAAGACTGCTGGAAAAAGAACAGAAGGATAATGACCAGAAAGGGTTGGTGTATAACACCAAGGCAAAATTAGGGAATGATAACATGGATGAGGGATATTATAGGTGCACAGATGGAAAAACTCACCTAAGCAGCGGGGGCTTCGATCTAAGGTGAGTATTTCATAATGAGCTAGTATGCTATGCACACTAGCTCATTATGCCTTTGTCCTGCAACCAGTTTAAGTCTCCCGGTATAGTACTAGTGAATAATAACTCACTTATACATAGTTTAAAAGAATACAAAGTAGCCTTTTACTTAACTTTAGTAAGCTTCTATTCAAACCTGAGTGTTTTGTCACACAATATGCAGCATAACAATAATCAAAATGAACAATTCTAGTATTCTCAATGGTCCGTTCATACTTGTGTTGCTTGAACCTAAAGCTACCTAAAGCTTGTAAAAGTACATGGGTTTCTTTGGGGTAGAATTGCATGATTTTGGCCCCATTGATTATAGTGGGAGGGCCTAATAAACACTTAAAATATGAGTGTTTACATGCAATTCTGCTCCTGTACTAGTCGCACATATGCACACGCAGCCTAACTCTTAGGTGGATCCATAGGCGTGCACACAGGGTGTGTCAGTTGTGGCTGGGCCAGGGGCGGATCCAGAGTTTAGTCTTGGGCGGGGCACTGCCAGAAAATAAGGCGTTGCTTACAGAACTGTATTTAACGCATCATACAGTCCTAACCTTGTTTAAAACAGTGACACGTTTATCATTCCTAAGTGTCAATGGTCCCAAAAAAGTGTCAAAAGTGTCAGATCTGTCAGCCGCAATGTTGCAGTCCCGCTAAAAATCGCTGATCGCCGCCATTACTATTAAAAAAAAACAAATAAATTTAAAAAATATGTAGACACTGTAACTTTTGTGTAAACCAATCAATATACATTTATTGCGATTTTTAACCATAAATATGTAGCAGAATAAATATCGACCTAAACTGATGAAGAAATGTTTTTCAATTGGGATATTTATTATAGAGAAAAGTTAAAAAATATTGTTTTTTTTTCAAAATTGTCAGTCTTCTTTTGTTTATAACGCAAAAAATTTTAAAAAACGCTAAAAGAAAGCTCTATTTGTGGGAAAAAAAGGACGTAAATTTTGTTTGGGTACAGCGTCGCGCGATCGCGCAATTTTCAGTTAAAGTGACGCAGTTCCGTATCGCAAAAAATGGAATGGTCATTTATCATTAAGGGGGCAAATTTTCCGGGGGTTGAAGTGGTTAGGATTGAACGAGATGAAAAAGTCAATACTTAAAGGGCAGTTTTTTTTTCCTTCATAAATAATGGCATACCTGTATTCTGCGATTTTACACAATCATTACTTTTTGCACTCACTTTGATTCCTATACTTTGGTGCTCTGGTGGGGGGAGGGGCTTCCAAGGAGCAATAGTGATGAGCAGGATTCGGGATTGCAGGTAGCATCGCCATCACTTCACATGACACACAGCCACTGCTTCGTGCCTTCTTCATCCTGAATCCTTCACGTTCACACTGTGCTAGAACCTTGGAGAAGATCATAAAGTGAGGAGGTGGATGGAGCCAACACTCTCACACTAGGCACAGAGGAGGAAGAAGGCTCTGAATGCGGCGACTCGCTCTCGTCCTCCTCAGTAGTGGCTGGGATGTGACTGATTTGACGTCACTGGTTGCTAGATGCCAGGCGGCACAGGCGCTAGCAACCAGTACAGTGGTATTAGAGAGGCCAGGCCAGCGGCGTGGCTCCACCCACCTCCTCCCTCCATCTTCTCCAGGCTCTAGTGCGGCATGAAGAGAACAGGTATCTCTCGCTGCTGGCCTACTGCTGATGTGAGAGAGACTCAGAAATCATTAATATTTTCAGGGGGGGGTTGCAATTGTCTTGTTGCCCCCCCCAGGATCCGCCCCTTGCCTGGGCACACCCTAATCACCCTGTGTGGAGCATATTCCTCGTTTAGACCTCTGATATTTCACCAAAACCCCCTAATGGGGCTCCTAAAAAATTTAATAAAAATAAAAACTACTGACACCAGCCACTGTCTTACTAACACCAATCTTTTCTCTACTGACACCGTCAGTATATATACATGGACACATATGTTTTCAGCTTTTGGGTGCACACCCTAATGCAATAGGCTGCGCATACCTATGGGTGGATCTCATAGCTTACAGCCCTCATTCTCTGCAGGCTGCTGAGTTTTGATGATGGTTATGGGGACATGACCTTGCATGATCCATCTGAGCACCCCAAAAATCAGTACAGTTGACCTGGTTATATTTTGTTCAGTTTATTCCATTGTACCTTCTAAACTGAATTTCCTTTTTTTTGTTGCTGTTTGCAATATTTTTAATTATTTGGTCCAGCCCCCCCGTCCTATTGCCCAGATGAGGAAAAAATATCCTGCTTTTCCAGGCTCTTAGGCTATTTCCATCACATATCCAAGGAGGCTGCAGGAGTAGAACACACAATGGTCAGTGGGCAGAGCCAGTGCTCATCATCATGGGTCAGATACATAAACCCCCGAAGACTCCATTGAAAAACAAAAACATCCAAGAGATGCTGGGACAATGATGTGAGTGCATACAAAGTAGTTTTTAGTATAAACCAATAAATTCATGTGGACTCTTGTCCTTTGGTCTGGTGTTCCTTCCATTGATGACATTGATAGATGGTGGTGCAGGACCTAGGCTGTCACACTTGAGCAGCAGATTGCAGCAGGGCCACTCCACTGGATCCTCCAGAAAGGTGGGTCTGTGTATCAAGGACCAAGTTGCATGACAGGTAAAAAAAAAAGGCAGCAGGAGTGAGGTTCCTCTTTAACAGAAAAGAAACTGGTATGTTCAGATGGAGAGGTCAGCGATGACTGACTACATACTTCTATCCTCTCTAACAGTTCACTTTAACTATATTTAGAACTTGAGAATGAGGGACACTTTAGGGAGATGGTAACCTACAGCACACACACACACATTGGGGGGGATTTACTAAAACTGGAGCACACAGATTCTGATGCAGCTGTGCATGGTAGCCAATCAGCTTCTATGTTCAGCTTATTCAATTGCAGGATTACAGGATAAGTTCACTTTTTTAAAAAAAAACGAATAAATGCAAATTTTTTTGCCGCTCCAGGAAGGTGTGCTCCTCCTTTTGAGTCTCGCCAGCGTGATGCTGGGGGTGAACCCTGGGACAGGCTGTGTGACTATAAATACCCCATTTGGATTGGCCAGTCCTGTTATTATTATACAGGAATTATATAGCGCCAACATTTTACGCAGCGCTTTACATCTTGAGGGTAGACAGTACAAATACAATACACTTTAATACAGTAGGAATCAGAAGGCCCTTCTCCTTAGAGCTTACAATCTAAGAGGGAAGGTCAAGGGATACAAGAGGTAATAAATGTGGGTGATGTGCTGATGATGAAAATAAACGTACAGTTGTTAGGTGGGGGCCAGATAAGCTTCTCTGAAGAGAGAGTTTTCAGGGATCATCTGAAAGTGGACAAAGTAGGAGAAAGTCAGACATATTGGGGTAGAGCATTCCGGAGGATGGAAGAGGCTCTGGAGAAGTCCTGAAGGCGAGCATGGGATGAGCTGACTAGGGAGTTAGAGAGCAGGAGGTCTTGGGAGGAGCGAAGAGAACGTTTAGGTTGATATTTTGAGACTAGGTTAGTGCTGTAGCTAGAGGCCAGGTTGTGGATGGCTTTGTAAGTTATTGTTAGCATCCTGAATTTAATTTGTTGGTTGAGTGGCAGCCAATGGAGGGATTGGCAGAGGGGTATAGCAGACACTGAGCAGTTTGTGGGGTGGATGAGCCTGGCAGCAGCGATCATGATGGTTTTGTGTTTGTGGGTTCGCTGTGCATCACTCGTGCTTTAGATCTTGCTAGCTGGGAACCAAACAGGTATTCATTTTTGGAGGTTGTGTTTATAAAATTCTTTACTCCTTTTACCATTCACTTACCTTTCTATCATTGGTATATTGCATGGTGGGATCCATGCTACTACTTTACCTTATCATCTACTCAGAAATTGGGTTCCAATCAGTGGCCTGGTCTACTCATGTCATCTCACTCACACTCGTTGCTATATGTCTAGTCACCAATCTTTATGGGTTTACACATTTTTGGTATTCACCTATCATCATATCATAGCTATACGCATTTATTATTCACATTCTAGACACCTTTGGAGCCAGTGCCCTGCATTACCAGCAACGTTGACATCAGCATCCTCCTGGGGGTCTTGGGCTCATGCCCGCCTGTTCTGTGGGTCTTCATCCCCTCAGCTCCCAGGATAGACACTCGAGATGGTCCCCATTTGATCAGTACCATGTGTTTATATTTTGAACCAACATGCAAGTAAGGGGATGGATATTCTCCTTTCTCCTGACTCCTTTTGCTCCTTTCTTTTGGTTATATTTCCCATCAATGGGGTTTAACAGTAGATTATATTTTACAAATATGTCATATGCATCTGCTCCTTATGAGGTGGAACAATCCCCGAAACATGTCGATCTATTCAGGATGCATATATGTTTCCAACATACAATGTGATTTACTTTATGTTAATTCTTCTTTTTAAACGATTTCCTACATGGAGCAATTGGTTTGTTAAATTTTTTACTACTTAAAGCGGAGTTCCACCTAAAAAAAAAAAAAAAAAAATGCTGCAGCTGCTGACTTTTAATAATCGGACACTTACCTGTCCCATAGTTCAGCAATGCGGAGGAAGCTCCGCTCATCTCCCCCTCCTCTCTGCGGCGCCGGCATTGTCACTGTGGACACCCAGCTGTGGGTTCACAGCCGTGCACGCACTGCACATGTGTGAACCGCGCTGCACACTGTGACTGGCCGGCAATCATCTGGGACCTGTGACGTGTCCCAGATGATTGCTGGAGGGGAGAGGTGAACTTCCTTTTGGCGCCATGGTGCTCTGGGAAGAAGTGGGAGCTGGAACCCTCTACAAAGAAGGTCCCCCCCCCCCAAAAAAAAATGACATGCCAAATGTGGCATGTCAGGGGGTCACCTTCCCTTAAAGTGGAAGTTCCATTTTTGGGTGGAACTCCGCTTTAATTCCATGCTGATACCTTCATTTATCAAGGTCCTATTGGGCCATTGGTGTGTTGATCAACTAATGCCGCGTACACACGGTCGGACTTTTCGTCTACAAAAGTCTGACGGACGCTGACGGACTAAAGCTGGCTGACAATCCGATCGTGTGTGGGCTTCCCCGGATTTTCAGCAGACTTTTCCAGCCGCAAATCTGACGAACTTTAGATTTGAAACATGCTTCAAATCTTTACGTCGTAACTACGCCGGACCCAGAAATCCGCTCGTCTGTGTGCTAGTCCGATGGGCAAAAACCCACGCTAGGGTAGCTATTGGCTACTGGCTATCAACTTCCTTATTTTAGTCCGGTTTACGTCATCACGTATGAATCCGTCGGACTTTTGTGTGATCGTATGTAGGCAAGTCCGTTCGTAAGAAAGTCTGCCGCAAGTCCGCCAAAAGTCCGCCAAAAGTCTGAAAAAAGTCCGTCGAAAGTCTGTCAGACAGGCTTTGTAGCCGAAAAGTCCGACCGTGTGTACGCGGCATAACCATTTATACTTATACACATATGTATTGGATGTGATATGTACTTGTCTTAATACATTTTTGATCAATTGTTTCCTTTCATGTGCCTCATTCAAAGTCCCAAAACTCCCCCTTTCTTTGCAATTGATAGGGATGGAGGCACATCCTCCCAGGTGCTTCATTCCAACCCAACCTCTCTCCTTTTATTATTCTCAAAGGTGAACTTATCCTTTAAGCTTTGACAATAAAACCTGATAGCTGATTGGTTTCTATTCAGAGCTGCACCAGATTTTGCATGTTCCAGTTTTAGTACTCCCCCATTGGGTGTGACTAAACTGTTAATAGTGGAAGTGGCTTAAAGGGGTTGTAAACCCTTGTGTTTTTTTCACCTTAATGCATCCTTTGCATTATGGTAAAAAAAACTTCTGACACTGTCAGACCTAGGAATACATAATGCAGAGTGCAGGGGTCTGGGTTGTGTGATGTACAGAGTTTTTGTACAAAGTTCAAGGGTCTAGGAGTAACAGAGTGTTGCAATCAGTACCAGGTTTATTAGTACTTAAAGCGGGGGTCCACCTATCAATTGTTTCCTTTCATGTGCCTCATTCAAAGTCCCAAAACTCCCCCTGCAGCAGCGCTTTGCTGTGGTTTTAACCCTTTCTCGGCTGCTAGCAGGGGGTAAAACCGCCCCGCTAGCGGCCGAATACCACCGCTAAAGCAACAGTAAAGTGGCCCTAAAAATAGCGCCGTTTTACCGCCGGCACCCGCACCACCCTAGTGTGTAAGGGGCCTTACAGCAGAGAAGGGTTAAGACCCCTAGTGGTTTATGTTTTGCTTTTTTTGATCCTCCTAGGGTTATTTCACTTAATTTCCTGCAACAGGAAATGCAGGGAAATTTTTTCAAAGTGAGGGAATATGCCTCCCCGGAATATGCCAGATGTGGCCCTTTGTTTTCTTTCATCCATCCTTTAGGGCACTCTTCCTTTCACTGATACAAGTCATTATTCCTTTCACTGACAGCAAAGACGGGGCATTATTCCTTCCACTGACACAAACAATAGGGTACTATTCCTCCCACTGACACAAACAATGGGGCACTATTCCTTCCACTGACACCAGAGATGGGTCACTATTCCTCCCACTGACACCGATGATGGGGCACTATTCCTCCCACTGGCACCAACGATGGGGCACTATTCCTTCCACTAATACCAATGATGGGGCACTATTCCTTCCACTAATACCAATGATGGGGCACTATTTTTCCCACTTACACAAATGATGGGGCACTATTCTTCCCACTGACACCAATGATGGGGCACTATTCCTCCCACTGACACCAATGATGGGGCACTATTCTTCCCACTAACACCTGTAGCACGGCCCCCTTGAGGACTGCTTGGATTTACCTATTTTTCTGCATCGACATGACCCTGAACATTCCAACCCACCTGGCACTTTGGGTTCAGAGATCTTTTGCAAGCACCTTTAAATGACACGTCACACAAGTCAAATGTGTTTATATTATCTCATCTTTTACTGGAGCGAGCAGTGGGGTATTTATATACAAAGGAGGGTAATTGATCAACCGAGTTCTGGATAACAGCCCAGACCTGGGAGAGGAAATCCCCAAACAAGACAGCTTAGAAACAGTTCAATAGTACAAGGGCACAATATACATATATGTACAATAAATACCACCTGGAGCATAACCTGTGGGACAGTAAAGGATTACATATTTAATGCAGGTATTCACACACTAAAGAGGAACCCCAGGCCAGCCTATTTAAACTTTATATCCTAATGAGAGATCAGACAGAATAGGCATAGGATAGGGCCCTTTAAATAGTAAAAACAGCCAGTCCAAGATGCAGGTCTGATAGTCTTCACCGGCAGTTGGAGCTCATTAGATTATATCCAATCAGGCACAGTAGTGTGATAGCAAGCCAAATGGCTTAAACAGGCTAGTGGTACTCACTGAAGTGGTTTTAGGTAAAGGTGTCTATGTACAGTGTCTGATAGTGCAATAAAGTGTTCCCAGGGATAAGGTACACGGTGTTCAAATAAAATAACCAGGGAAGGATTGCAAAAGATGGACAATTGCCCTCTCACCAATGACCAGACGGATAGATGCCTTGCAGACAGCGACCCTGGAGAAGACGTCCTCCAGTAAAGCGACCAGTGATGACCCACGGCTGCTGAGTACGGCCGATCGTAGTGTCGATCTGATGGGTTGGTGCCGCATAGATGTCTGACAAACAGCAAGCAGAGTTAGGCCCTTCGGGGCCAGGTTGGAATCATTCGATCACCGCGTGGTAGGCCGCAGCCTCATTTCTCAGCCACGGAGAGGTGTGCACTCTGCAAGACCCAGGAAGAAGAGAGTGTGGGCGGATCTCCTGCCTCTTGTATAGCTCCTCCCAGAAGTCTCCTCGGCTTGTAGCAAGGATCCCTGCGGTGTACTGTCACGCAACGGAATCACCAGTCTGAAAGACTACTAGTCCCACAATCCATTTGGTTGGGCTCACAGATATGATGACAGTCACTGGCACCCAGCACTAGAGGTATATAATTATGGATGAAGAATGACGGAGAAATTGCACAATATTATAACATCCCACTGATAGCAATGATGTAATTTATTTACTCCCACTGTCCATCAAGCCTATGGCATTGTTTACTCTCACCGATGCCAGAGCATTTTCTACTCCCAGTGTGAAAAGTCCACCGCTATTCCTCCTACTCATACCAATGATGGGGCACTATTCTTCCCACTGACACCAATGATGGGGCACTATTCTTTCCACTAATACCAATGATGGGGCACTGACATCAACAATGGGGTACTATTCCTCCCACTGACACCAGAGATGGGGCACTATCCTTCCCTCTGACACCAATGATGGGGCACTATTCCTCCCACTGACAGCAATGATCTAATTTATTTTCTCCCACTTACTATCAAGCCTATGGCATGGTTTACTCCCACTGATGCCAGGGTAGTTTCTACTCCCAGTGTCCACAGTCTGGCCCCCATAAAGTGTGAGGGCAATAAACTGGCCCTTTGTTTCAAAAGTTTGGAGACCCCCGTCTTGGACAGTTGTCACCAGACCATGCATTCTCATTGAAATTTTTGAGTTTACAATCACTTCCTGCCTCAAATATAATGGCAACCAAGACAAAAAATTGGGGTGAGTCTCCCCAGAGGGTATACACTGTAGACAAAGAAAAATGCGTCAGAGGGTCTTACTTTTCCCCACTCGTTAATTGCGTTATTTGATACTTTATAGCAGCTATTTAAACACTTGAGTCCTAGAGCATTTTTTTTTTTATCGGTGATATGTGGATTATGCATTTCATGACTTTTAGCTTTTTTCGTCTACCCTAATTTATAGTTTATAGGAATCTAATTTGGAAAATTAGAAAGAAAATGCCTTCATATGCTTTAACAATGTTTTCGTAATTTGTGCAGATATTTGCCCTAGATTATAATCTACAAAGCCTTCTGACTAAAATATTACATATGTAAAAATTTGAAAGGTTGGTACATACGTAATGGCATAGTAAAGCTAAAAATGAAAGTTCTCATGGAGAGTTTTTTCCCCTTTGTACAGTCACATTGTGACACACAAGAGAAAATGAAATTCTTTGCACTAACACTTTTACTGACGTTTTAATTTTCTTTTCACTTTTTTCCAAGTTAAATTACACCAGCTTTAACATGTCAAAGCTTAGGAGATTTAGTGATTAGGTTTAAGTCTACTTTAAATTCAAACTATTAGTGTAAAATACCTGTATTATACCTTTCTATGGCATATGTCAAAGCTTTAAATTCAAACTATTAACTAGAGTGGGAGTGGCGTGGTGTAATATAATGTATCATCCCATTGAAGAATACCATCCCTAATAAAGTATTAAACCAGAAATATATGTACTGTATAAATGAAAGGGACTTTAAATATATCTCCAATGGTTTTACAACCAAAAATTAAACATCTTTAAAAGTAATCATACATTTTTATTTACCGGCGTATAACACGCACTTTTTTCCCCTTAAAATCAGGGAAAAATCATGGGTGCGTGTTATGCCGTGTACACACGATCGGACTTTACGGCATACTTTGTCCGGCGTACCGGATTTCGTCGGACAATTCGATCGTGCGTGGGCTCCAGCGGACTTTGTTTTCTCAAAAGTTTGACGGACTTAGATTTGAAACATGTTTCAAATCTGTCCAACGGACTCGAGTCCGGTCGAAAAGTCCGCTCATCTGTATGCTAGTCCGATGGACAAAAACCGACGCTAGGGCAGCTATTGGCTACTGGCTATGAACTTCCTTGTTTTAGTCCGGTCGTGCGTCATCACGTACGAATCCATCGGACTCTGGTTGATTGTGTGTAGGCAAGTTGGTTCATTCGTCAAGTCCGTCGTAAAGTCCGTCATAAAGTACGCTGGACAAAGTCTGCAGTAAAGTCCGCTCGTGTGTACGCGGCATTATACGCCGATTCCCCCCTTCCCCCCCCCCGCTGATTGTGAGTGGAGCGAGCGCCAGCCTCCGATATACATACATAGCCAAGTGTACTCGGCTAGGCTCGGCTAGTTCCGCTCACAGTCACGCCCAGTCCCGCCCTATGATGGACATAACACAGGAACTGGGCGTGACTGTGAGTACACTCGGCTATGTATGTGTATGGGCGGCGCTCAGCTCCGCTCACAGTCACGCCCAGTCCCGCCATTGGACCTGTGTTATGTCCATCATAGGGCGGGACTGGGTGGGACTACGAGAGGAGCCAAGAAGAGCCGAGAAGAGCCGGCTCTGTGTATCTCGGCGTCGGCGGCACCATATTCAAACTGCAGTGACACTGACAAGTCACTGCAGTTTAACTGCAGCCTGGGCAAGGCTGCAAATGTCACTGACAAGGCTGCAGATGGACACTGACAAGGCTGCAAGGCTGCAGATGGACACTGATAAGGCTGCAAATGACACTGGCAAGGCTGCAAATGACACTGACAAGGGTGCAAATGACACTGGACAAGCATGCAGATGGACGCTGTGCAAGCCTGCAGATGGACACTGATAAGGCTGCATTGATGGGCATTTAAATGTAAGTTTTTTTCCTTAAAAAGTTTTTTTCCTTAAAATTCCCTGCTAAACTTGGGGTGCGTGTTATACGCCGGCGCGTGTTATACACCGGTAAATACGATATATATATTAAAAATACACCAAATCTTTAAAAATGTATTTTTGACGCCAGTTGATTTGCAAGTGATAGGGACTTAAAATGTAGAGTCCCCAGAGAACATTGTTTGGGTCGACGTGTTTCGCCATAAATTCAAACTATGTTCACACAGACACAGATTATAGCAACAGGATTTAAGCTATTGTTTAAAATCCAAAGGACATTGCAAACATTTATGTAATACAGCCAATGAGATGTCATCTAGAGCATCCAATATATTTGTTGTGGCCGGTGAATCAATGAGGAGAGGGGATATTGTTAGTCATTTTTTTTTTTACATTTTTCTTTAAGTGGGGAAGGAGTTGGGTTCAGGTTACGGGAAGCCTAACCCAGCCTCCCCATGTGATCTATTGCTTGATGTTATCACAACATGGAAGTTGAACATTGTGTTGAAATAAGCTGCATAGTACTCCCCTTCCCTCCGCTGTATTTTTTTAAAATTGTAATACGTATCTTTCTCACCTCAGCTTCCAGGACGGCAACACATGAGAGATGATAGGTTCCTCCCTACAAGAAACAGAATCAAATCACAGCTGTTTATAAGGCCCCACCTTACCCCTTGTCCCTCAGTATTGATTTTGTTTCTCCCACAGTGAAACGTTTGTTTTTATTTTTGACCAGAAGACTAAAAAGAGTCAGATGGTACCCCTGTGAGCCAGGTTTAGGAATGCCGGTGAGGGCTGCACTAACCTGCCACCTCAGATCTTCTCACAGGCCGTCCCCAAATAGCATTGGTGCAGGCGGTCCGGGCATATTCAAACCCCCACCGTTGCATACTGCTCAGCAGCTCGGGTCTCCTCCTGTCTTCCCCTGGTGCATTTTGCCGGAGTCCGAACGATCTAAGCATCAAGGGGAGGACTCGGGGAGCTCCAAGCCTCACTCTCAGGCTAAAACTTCCTGTCACAGCAGGAAGAGGGTGGAGCAAGCCCAGTGCAAGCCCGGAAGTGGTTCCAAAGCACGGAGGAGACACCGGACCCGTGTGGCTGCGGAGATGAAGCATTCCTGCTCACAGCAGGGCTCAGTGACCCGTAAGGAGCTAAAAGTCTGTCTGAGCCCACCTCATGGACATGGAGAATGGAAAGACAGCACAGGTGGCTGCAGGCAAGAGCAAGCCAGGGCAGGGTAAGTGCCATTTTCTTACCTACTTGGGGGGTGACACCAGATTAGAAGGATCCCTGGTAATCCCCCATGCTTTCTCCTCCAAGGAAAGGGGTCTGCAGCCATGATACAGGGGGCAGGAAGAGTGACTATGGCTTCTTCCCTCTTTTCTTGCAGATTTCCCAAGCGGAGCACAGGAGGTCTCTGTCAAACCACCTTCCTCATCCGCTAGCACCAGTGCCAGTAAAAAAAGTGTGGTAATTGCGAGGAAAGATTGTCAAAATCCCACACCCTTCAAACCCTTCATAATTCACCCTTTTGTTATAGGTGAATTAACAAAGAAACAAGAAATACTTGGTCCTGGCTTGGACAGTAAGCTCACAACAAAAACTAAGAGAATAAAGTTCTCTTAAGAGGGCTACAACAGACCACTATAGGTGATACTGGCTTTATTAAATCAAAAATCACAACAAAAATCACAACAAACAAATTAAACTAGAAAAGGCACAGATTGGTTGTTAAATTAAAAATAAGACAACGTTGTCAAATGGTTAAAAACATGGGGAGCCGCAGCTGCGCATCACACATACACACCACAATCACCACTTTCAAAATCTAAACATGGTACAGCATAGTTATTTAGGATAAGGAGCAGACTGGGGAGTTATTAATCAGAATGAAATAGTCTCATTAGGAAAAAACTCCTTTTCATCAGATATGTTCAGTCGTATACCATACATGTAGTATATTGGGTGGATAGATGAGTGATTAAATGTCCTGACCATAATTAATTAAATACATCGGTTCAGCGGGGTCTTTCTGGTGTGGTTTCACAGACCCTCATCATAGGTAACGGCCAGATTGTGGTGATTGTGGTGTGTATGTGTGATACGCAGCTGCGGCTCCCCATGTTTTTAACCATTTGACAACGTTTTCTTATTTTTAATTAGTCTGTGGAACACAACCAATCTGTACCTTTTCTAGTTTAATTTGTTTGTTGTAATTTTTGATTTAATAAAGCCAGTATCACCTATAATGGTCTGTTGTAGCCCTCTTAAGAGAACTTTATTCTCTTAGTTTTTGTTGTGAGCTTACTGTCCAAGCCAGGACCAAGTATTTCTTTACCTTTCTCTCAGTGGCTTCCCCCGGCTCAGTCCAGGGAAGAGGATGAGATAGAGGAAGCAGAAAGCCAGGCGATATCTGAGCTCTCTTCAGAAGAGGAGGCCGGCTTAGGTCAGGATAGTGATGTAGAAGACATCAAGTTAAGTAGTCACCTCTTCAGCTGGAGGGACTCCTCCAGGCTATCTATGCCACTGAAGAAATTCCTGAACCAGTTAAGGAAACCTCTGCACAGGATAAGATGTACAGGGGGTTGGTTAAAAACCAGGCTAGGGTATTTCCCCTACACCAGTCTCTAAAAGATGTGGTTCTTCAGGAGTGGAAATTTCCTGAAAGGAGTTCAGTCAGTCCTTAAACCCGAAAGAAAAAGTTCCCCTTCAAGGAGGAGAAAGCGGAAAAATTCTTAAAGGTCCCTAAGTTGGACGTTGCCCTTTCCCAGGTGACAAAAAAAGTCTGTATCTCTCTCCCTTGAGGACTCTGGGAACATCCAGGATGCAATGGACCGAAAGTCAGAAAGTCAGATTCCCTGTTGAAAAAAACCTGGGAGGCCAATGCCTCGGCTACGGCCCCTGCATTAGCAGCAACCTGCTTTGCCAGAAATGCAGACTTCTGGATAGAGAGGCTTAGTAGACACTTTTCCCAAAGAAAATAAGTCTCAGGATATTCTAGATCCCCTTTCAGTGATAGGGAAGGCTGTAGAATTCCTGGCTGACGCGGCGGTGGATTCCGTTAAAGCCTCTGCAAAAACAGGAGCACTGATTAACTTGGCCAGGAGGGCCATATGGGTAAAAGCCTGGGAAGGTAAACTTACCACTAAGGCCAAACTGTCTGGGTTGCTCTTCAAAGGATCTTTGTTGTTTGGCTCAGGCCTTGATGATGTTTTGTCTAGGTCCTCAGAAAAAGGGAAGACATTTTCTGTCAAACCCAAACGGGAAAAGTACAAGAAATTTTTTTCAAGGCCCTTTGACACAAAATCAACAAAAGTCCAAGAAGGAACCCAACAGAAGGTAGGGTTATGGTAGAGGCAGGCAAAAAGGTAATTTTGCTCTTTTTCTCTCCAGGCCGAAATACAAAAGATCCCAAGTGACGCCAGAATCAGGGTAGCGGGCATGTCTCATTTCATCCCTCAGTGGGATAAGATTTCAGACAGACCTTACATCATCAGTCTGATCAGGGAAGGCTACCACCAAGAATTCTCATTAGAGCCCCCACCTATCATCACGTTAACTCATCTTCCAAAGGATGCATCAAAAAAGAAAGCCGTATTAGATGGGATTTAGAAACTAGTGGAACAACAGGTGGTAGTTTTGGTTCTAAAAAGCCAGCTTTACCAAGGCTTTTACTCCCACATTTTTGTGGAACCCAAGCCTTCAGGGAAGTATCGCCTTATTATAAATCTCAGGAACTTAAACAGATTCCTAGAATACAAAAGGCTTTCCATGGAGACCATTTACTCAGTGCGGAAAAACTTAGTGAAGGATGTCTTCATGACCACCCTGGATCTCGGGGATGCCTATCTACATGTTACGATTTTCCCGGAACACAAAGCTTTCCTGAGATTTGCAGGGGTAACCCAGGAAGGAGTTTTCCACTGGCAGTTTGAGGCACTTCCTTTTGGGCTAGCGGCAAGTCCAAGAATCTTCACGAATATTCAAGCAGAGGCGGTGACCCATCTCCACCTCCAGGGTATGGCAGTGATACCCTACCTGGACGACTTGCTCATTTCCGGTCCATCAGCTGCTTATGTGGAAACAGATACCCAAAAGGTGATCTCTGTCCTGAGAAGACTGGGCTGGATGGTAAACTTGGAAAAATCCTCCCTGGAACCAGCGCAGGTCCAGACCTACCTGGGTTTCCGGGTGGACTCTCTGGCTCAAAAGCTTTTCCTACCAAGGGAAAAGGTGGAAAAAGTTGTCAGAGCCATCAAAAGGCTGATAGGAGCCCCTGTGTGCTCTAGGAGAGAGATCGTCAGGGTCCTGGGTCTCATGTCAGCCAGCATTCCAGCAGTCGTCTGGGCGCAACTGCACTCAAGGGATCTGAAATCCTTCCATCTTTCCTCTTGGGACAAAAATAATGAATCCCTAGAAGAAAGTCTGATCATTACCCGCCAGGTAAGATCCTCCTTGGTGTGGTGGTCAGTCCCAGGCAATTTGGAAAAAGGCAGACCCTGGGGTCAGTGGGATCCACTAAAGGTCACCACAGATGCAAGTGCCCGAGGATGGGGAGCCCATCTAGGGAAAGCCAAAGCACAGGGCTCCTGGCAGAAGGAAGTAGCCAGATCCTCTTCCAATCTCAGGGAACTCAGAGCGGTGGGCGAAGGCCTAAAAGCCTTCAAAAAGATGGTCACAGGGAAAGAAGTCATGGTCTGCTGAGGCAATGCTACAGCTGTAGCTTATCTGAACCATCAAGGGGGAAACCAGGTCCTAAACCCTTCTAGCCTTGGCGAAGGAGATCCTGACCTGGGCTGAGCACAGGGTATTCTCTTTGTCAGCGGTCCACATAAGGGGCACAGACAACCAGGAAGCACACTTTCTCAGTTGCCAACCTGTCAGACAGGGAGAATGGGAACTGAACCCGGAAGTATTTTGAGTACTAGTTCAAAAGTTTGGCTGCCCAGAGATAGACCTTTTTGCCAAGGTAAAGAAGTTCTTTTCTCTATCTCAGGAAAGAGAGTCAGAGGGCTTAGATGCTCTAGCACAAAACTGGACTTTCCAGTTGGCTTACGCTCCCCCCCGGCACTGCTTCCGCGAGTCATTCAGAAACTCAGCCAGGTTTCAGGCCGTGTCCTCCTAGTGGCCCCATGGTGGCCAAGAAGGGCTTGGTTTGCGACCCTGAAGGCAATATCAGTAGCACCTCCCTGGAGGCTCCTGGACATTCTAGACCTTCTCTCGCAGGGTCCAGTGCTGCACCCCAGACCGGGATTTTTTCATCTGACGGCCTGGTTAGTGAGCGCCAGATCCTAAAGGGCAAAGGTTGCTTAGAAAGAGTGATAGACACTCTCCTCTTGAGCAGAAAGCCGGTGACAAGAAAAATTTACTTTAAGGTTTGGAAAGTTTTTTGTACTACTTTGTGTAAACGAAAACAAATAGTTTCCACTTCTATTCCGGTAATCCAGGAATTCCTCCAGGATGGGGTAGAGAAGGGTGTGGCTATCAACACTCTTCGAGTACAAGTGGCAGCTCTTTCAGTTTTTCTTGAGGCTAGAGTAGCGAAGGAATCTTTAATTAAAAGATTTTTGGTAGCCAGGGATAGGGCTACCCCTGTCAAGAAAGATAGGTTCCCACCTTGGGACCTAATGAGGGTTCTAGAGGCATTATCTAGACACCCTTTTGAACCTTTAGAAGAAGTTTCATTTAAGTTTTTGACCATAAAAATATCCTTTCTCCTAGCAATTACTACAGCTAAGAGGGTAGGGGACTTGCAGGGTCTTTCAATTAAAGAACCCTTTTTGCTGATCCTACCAGATATAATAGATGTCAGGAGATGCCTCCTTACTTATCTACAGAGGGTAAAAGAATTTAGGAGATCTAATCATCTTTTAATCCTCTTCTCTGGACCTAGAAAGGGACTTCAAGCCTCAAAATCTTCAGTCTCTAGGTGGATAAGGCAAGCCATTACTATAGCATACGAAAGCTCAGGCATACCTGTACCAGCAAAGTTGAAAGCACACTCAACTAGAGCCCTAGCAACCTCCTGGGCCGAAAAAGCAGGAGCCTCCTGGGAGCAAATTTGTAGTGCAGCCACCTGGTCCAGTCAAGACACCTTCCTGAAGCACTACTATCGCAGCAAGATCTAGCCTTCGGTTGAAAAGTGTTACAGGCAGTGGTCCCACCCTAAGGTAAGCCTGTGGATTTCTTTATTATCCTCTTATGTGTTGCCTTCCTGGAAGGTGAGGTGAAAAAACCGACAGTTACTTACCAATAACGGTGTTTCTACAAAACCTTCTAGGGTGGCAAGCCTACTTCCCACCCTGTTATGGGTGGAGGAGTATGTACACACAAGGTGGTAAGTGCCTAAAGGTTCGAATAACCCTTGTGAATCGGTTGGGAGTATTACTTTACAACTACTGAGGGACAAGAAGTAAGGTGGGGCCGTATAAACAGCTGTGATTTGATTGTGTTTCCTGTAGGGAGGAGCCTATCATCTCTCATGTGTTGCCATCCTGGAAGGTTTCGTAGAAACACCGTAATCGGTAAGTAACAGTCTTCATACCGGTCACGTGAAAGGGTCATCTTCCTCTTCTGACCTTTTTCCAGCAATGGGTGATCCTCAGAAATACAGAACATTGCTCTAATGTAATGACATCAGAGTCACAGTCTGCATCATTACAGTCTGCATAATTGAGTGCAGGGCATCGTGGTGACGCCTCCTCAAGGGTGGGTCTATGACTTCCGGCACTCACAGTATGTCCTCAGTCTTCCATGTCTTCATTCTATCTAGAAGACTGAGGACATCTAGTGGCAGAATGGGATTATTGTGTGGAATAGCCACAGACAGTTGACAAATTCAGCAAGAACTACTCTTTTGCCGCGTACACACGGTCGGACTTTTCGTCTACAAAAGTCCGACGGACGCCGACGGACAAAATACGGCTGACAATCCGATCGTGTGTGGGATTCCCCGGACTTTCAGCGGACTTTTCCAGCCGCAAATCTGACGGACTTTAGATTTGAAACATGCTTCAAATCTTTACGTCGTAACTACGCCAGACCCAGAAATCCGCTCGTCTGTGTGCTAGTCTGACGGACAAAAACCCACGCTAGGGCAGCTATTGGCTACTGGCTATCAACTTCCTTATTTTAGTTCGGTGTACGTCATCACGTACGAATCTGTCAGACTTTTGTGTGATCGTATGTAGGCAAGTCCATTTGTTAGAAAGTCTGCCGCAAGTCCGCCAAAAGTCCGCCAAAAGTCAGTCGAAAGTCTGTCGGACAGGCTGTCGGACTTTCGTAGCCGAAAAGTCCGACCGCGTGTACGTGGCATTTCTTTTAAACACTGGTTGGGACACGTGTAAGGTTTTTCCCTCTGTCCAAAAATTAGGGACGCTCTACTTTATTTTTGGATTTGTAATGCAAGCATTAGAAAAAGACATTGAAACCTTCTGGGACTTTTTAGGTACTCAGTTAGATCATGACACAATAAACAGTTATAATTCTTGAAATTTTGATCCCATCCTTTTTAAAAACACATACAATGCCTTGAAAAAGTATTGAAACCCCAACTACTAACAGTGTGATGATACCCAAAGCAGATCGTGACCACTCCTCCTGGGCTAATTTTAGACCCATTTCTCTTATTAACATAGACATGAAAATTCTGACTAAAATTCTGGCCAACCGTTTGAACTTTTCTTCCCCGCTTAATCAAAAAGGACCAAGTTGGCTTTGTACCTCAGAGATAGGCCGGGGACGCAATCCGGCGAATACTGCAACTACAACATATAGCCCACAGCCTGCTCGTTGGAAATTATGCTTTTGTCTCTGGATGTGAATAAGGCCTTTGACACTCTGTCATGGCTTATCTAACGTCCGTACTTCGCCATTATGGATTTGGGGCCTCATTTTTGCGGTGGGTGTCAGTCCTATATGACTCCCCCCGGGCTAAAATTAAATATTACAGCTTTGAGTCACCCCTTTTCAACATAGGGAGGGGTACACGCCAAGGGTGCCCACTCTCACCTCTTCTCTTTATTTTGGCTCTAGAGCCGGTTCGTTCCCATCCAGATATAAAAAGGTATAGATGTAGCAGGTTCTTCCCATAAAATATCTCTATTCGCCGATGATATCTTGTTAACTTTAACTTCCCCCAGAATCTCTTTACCAAACGTACTATCTCTCCTAGACACATTTGGCTC
This sequence comes from Aquarana catesbeiana, assembly GCA_037953035.1. NCBI lineage: Eukaryota > Metazoa > Chordata > Amphibia > Anura > Ranidae > Aquarana > Aquarana catesbeiana. Next base: position 1,746,857 of record JBBHAA010001420.1, on the reverse strand, counting down.
TTTTTCGGGTCTCCGTGTCAACTCCTCCAAATCTAAGGCTCTCTCAGTTAATCTCCCTCCCCCAGTACTGAAGGACTTGAAAACAGCCTTCACCTTTCAGTGGCATTCCTCGTTGCCTTACCTGGGAATTCGCCTTACCCCAACATATGCAGGATTGTACCAGGCCAATTTCCCATCCTTATTCAAAAGATTGTCTGACACACTTTCTTCCTGGTCCCATTTACCATTGTCTTGGTTTGGCAGGATAACCGCAATCCGTATGTCCTATCTCCCGAAATTGCTATAATTTTTTCCGGGTCTTATATGTTCTAGTCCCTTCACACATTTTACGAATACATTAACGTAAGATTTTGCAGTTTGTCTGGGGTTCCAATCATCCTTGAATCAATAAACAGATTTTGTATGCTAGACGGATCAATGGTGGCCTTTCGGTCCCTAACTTGCAGGCCTATTACACAGCGGCAAGCACAGCTCCGCTCTCCCATCTTCATGACACACAATTGACCTTGTTGATTCCAACCCCATACCTGTTTCCTCTATACCCTGGCTCTCTCCCAGCCACCGCCCAGCTGTAATAGGACCATGCCTAGCCCACTCTTTACGACTATGGGACTCTGTTAAATATTCTGCGGGTCTGATCTCCCCTCACCTCCCACTTCTGTGACTTCTCCATTGTCCATTGTTTCCCCCAGGTTGTGAAAACCCGGCACAATACTCATGGCGGACCACAAATGGGTTCATGGATATCCACTCCCTGTTCACTCCTACTAGGATACTGTCATTCGATGCCTTACACTCTTCGCATGGTATCCCCTTGCGTGAACACTATAGCTACCTACAACTTAGGCATTTCCTCCAACAACTTATTAAATCCCGTCCTACCCCATATATTCTGACCCCTTTTGAGAGTATATGTAGAGCTAGACCCCACTCTCCGGGCCTGATATCTCTGATCTATTCTTCTATAATCTCTGCAAGAAAACCCCCGATTAGACCCTATCACCTTCAATGGGAAAAAGAACTGGGAAGGCAGCTTGACCCAGGGGACTGGCAGGCTATGACTATAGCCATTTCCAAATGCTCACGAAATGTCCTTATCATGGAGAATGCCTATAAAGTGCTATATAGGTGGTATTACACACCAGCTAGACTGGCCCGCTTTATACCAACTTACTCTCCTCTCTGCTTTCGGGGATGTTCGCAGGAAGGCTCCATGGAACATATTTGGTGGTCATGCCTGAGGGCGTGCAGGTTATGGGTCAGGGTCTATGCTTTAATTCGGAATTTATTTCATGTTAATCTTAAAAGGGACCCCTTTGAAGCTCTTCTAGGCAAACCTATTGCTGGATTGTTACGACCGGAAAGGCAACTGGCACAACATAGTTTTACTGCAACTAAGCTGACAATTGCTAAGGCCTGGAAAACCCCTATGCTTAGTTTTGAGGCGGTTAAAAACCGTATAAATGATGTCATGGTGAATGAGAAATTAACAGCTATTTTGTTAGACACGCATGACAAGTTTCTTAGAGTTTGGCGACCGTGGATTATGTATACTCAACCTTCCCGGTTCGACAGTACACTCTTTTCAATTTAAAGCTCCTCTGGCTCGCACCCCGTTGACTCTCTCTTCTTCTCTTTTCTTACTCCCCTTCTCCTTCTCAGACTCTTTCTTCTCATATTGGTTGCTTCCTTCCTTCCAGTTCATAATGTTTAATGTACTGATTGCATATGCCTGTAAGGCAGACAAGGATAGTCCTGATCGGATTGGTTATGCTTGATAACTTTGTATTTTCAATATTTCCTTTTGTTTCCCTCCTGAATCAGTTTAATTTTTGAGTTACATTCACATGAACAGGGAGACTTTTGATCAATATTCCGATATGGCTATGCTGGGTTCTATATGAGGACACTTTTGCTTACAGACGCCTTATGCTTCCTGAGCAAATGGAAAACTGTTCCTCTTGCAGGACTTTAACCACTTGACATCCGGAGGACGTCATATGACGTCCTCGACTTTCGGGGCTTATATCTGAATGATGTCTGAGGCTACAGACATCATTCAGATACCGGCATTTTCAGCCGGCGATTCCGTACACCATAAGAACGATCATAGCGGCTGTTCCGCCGCTTGATCGTTCTTACGGGCGGCGGGAAGGGACGTCCCCCCCCTCCCGCCGCCCTCCGGTGCTACTACCGACTCACCTCAGCGATCGGTGAGTCGGATAGCGGATCCGCCGGCGCCGGATGTTCACCATAGAGATTTCCGGCGGACCAGATGGTCGCCGGAGTCTCTATGATCGTTCGGAGGCCGGGCGCGATGTTATGACGTCACGCCCGGCCTCTGCATTCAAAAAAACGGCGCCGCTTCAGCTGTGAAGCGGCGATCGTTTTATTTTTTTTTTTGATTTTAGGCTTCCCAGCCTAGAGGTGAGATGTGGGGTCTTATTGACCCCATATCTCACTGTAAAGAGGACTGATCGTCTCATATTCCTATTACAAGGGATGTTTACATTCCTTGTAATAGGAATAAAAGTGATCAAAAAAAAAAAAATTTTTTTAAAGTGTAAAAATAAAAATTTTTAAGTAAAATTAACAATAAAAAAAAAAAAAAAATTTTTTAAAGCGCCCCTGTCCCCGTGAGCTCGCACGCAGAAGCGAACGCATACGTAAGTCCCGCCCACATATGAAAACGGTGTTCAAACCACACATGTGAGGTATCGCCGCGAACGTTAGAGCGAGAGCAATAATTTTGGCCCTAGACCTCCTCTGTAACTCAAAACATGTAACCAGTAAAAAATGTTAAAGCGTCGCCTATGGGGATTTTTAAGTACCAAAGTTTGGCGCCATTCCACGAGCGTGTGCAATTTTGAAGCGTGACATGTTAGGTATCTATTTACTCGGCGTAACTTCATCTTTCACACAATGCAAAAAAATTTGGCTAACTTTGCTGTTTTGTTTTTTTTTAAAGCATGAAACTGTTTTTTTTTAAAAAAAAACGCGTTTGAAAAATTGCTGCGCAAATACCGTGCAAGATAAAAAGTTGCAATGACCGCCATTGTATTCTCTAGGGTCTCTGCTAAAAAAACATATATAATGTTTGGGGGTTCTATCTAATTTTATAGCAAAGAAATGATGATTTTTGACATGTAGGAGCGAAGTGTCAGAAATGGCCTGGATGTGAAGTGGTTAAAAGGAAACCTACTCTGGAGTAAAGAAGAGTATAGAGAGTATGATGTTTGCAATGAAGCTAGGTATTTATTGTGTGTAGACCTAAAAAATCTACAATGCATGAGGTAAAAGTACAGGGGAATATAGGGAAATACAGGATGCGTGGTAACGACAAAAAACAGTTGCAATACAGAAAAATTTGTGCAGTACAATACAGCAAGATTCACAATCATAGAACTCCAGTACATATGGAACACACATGCGGGGAGTACCCAACGCGTTTCGAGATATGTTCTTCTTCAGGGATGTCTGATTGGAATCAGCACAAACAGAGGTATGTCTGGTGTTAAGGGGCCGGCCCTGGGAGGAAGGGAGAGAGGGGGCCCTGGCGGTACCCCACTGTGGGGGGTCCTAACATTGAGGCAAAGTGAAGCCCGGTGTGGAAGGGGTCACTGGTGGAGGCAGGGTAAGTGGGACTGCCTTGTAACAGGAGTGTGAACCAAGGGGGTGTCCAAAGGGACCACAGCGTCGGTGCCTAGCTCAGGGTCCAACCAGGGGGGAGGCTCAGAGTGTCCAACCTGGAAGAAAATATATAAAGGAGTACATGTATAAAAGAGTAAGGTCCAGACTGAGGTGGGATGGGGTGGATCTGGGTCTGGGGCTGCTGTAGTAGACACCAGATGGCACATGCATGGGGGAGAGTTTTACCTGATGCAGGTCCCAGGAGCAGTTGCAGTGTCGGGGGCAGACGTGCAGACTGGAGAGGAGCCTAGGGGTCACTGGCAAGTGTGTGTGTTTAAATGGGATGGCCTGGCTCGCAATAGGTTGCGAGCGTGGCCAATGGGTGCAGCCTGGGGCGCGTGCATCGGCCCCCATGGAGACTGGGGCCGGAGCGTGTGTATACCTCCGGGCGCGGTGACACAAGAACCCCGGCGCAATGACATGTAGCACACGGGGACGGGGACCCAGACCACTTGCCGACTGGGCCATAGCCATAAGACAGCTGCAGCGCGGTGGGCTTATTCTGGGTGGACGTCCATGGACGTCCTTCCAGAATGTTGCTCTTGCGTGCCCCCTGGGGTGCGCTCCCGCAAACATATCCATGACCTGGACCCGGCGCATCACGGATCGCGGTAAATGGCTGCTTGTAGCAGCCATTTACCACGTGTTCGCTCCGTCAAATGATGGAGCAATCACTTGTAAACAAACCAGCGTCAGGTTCCTCCTTCCCCTCTCTGTACCGATCTGTACAGTGTGAGGAGAGAGGGGGAGAGATCGTTTTTAGCAGCGCTGTGGGCTGGATCTGCAGTGCCCACAGTGCTGCTCTGTGCCCATAGTCTGCAATACTCTGCAATAATGTGCAATATTCTGCAGTACTCTGCAATAATGTGCAATACTCTGCAATAATGTGCAATACCCTGCAATACCCTGCAATACCCTGCAATACTCTGCCAATACTCTGCAATACTCTGCAATACTCTACCAATAATCTGTAATACTCTGCAATACTCTGCAATACCCTGCAATACCCTGCCATACTCGCCAATACTCTGCAATATTCTGCAATACTCTGCCAATACCCTGCAATACTCTGCCCATACTCGCCAATACTCTGCCAATACTCGCCAATACTCTGCAATAAATTTTAACAGAAACAAAAAATAAAAAAACCCAGCGGTGATTAAATACCACCAAAAGAAAGCTCTATTTGTGTGAAAAAAAAGGAAAAAAGGACAAAAAATTCATATGGTTGCAGTGTTGCATGACTGAGTAATTGTCATTCAAAGTGTGAGAGCACCGAAAGATGAAAATTGGTCTGGTTAGGAAGGGGGTTTAAGTGCCCAGTTGTCAAGTGGTTAAAGTCCCACAAGAGGAACAATTTTCCATTTGCTCAGATTCATTGGGATGTGGGTCACCCTACCCCATAGACCAACTTAGCACCACCCCTATTTTCCTTATGCTCCCTGGGACGCCTTAGGTTGCTTGTCCCATGGAGCATTGAGGCTAACACCAGCATATCCCTAATGTTTATGTCCCTTTCTTCACACTTCCTATATGTACTTTATTTTTATTTTTCCTATTTGTTCCCATCCACCCGTTCCCCCTTATTTTCATAATTTCATTTGTACTCAGAGTCAATCTGTGGATAGTGTAAGAAAGGAACAAAGAGCTACAGAGAACATTGACCTGAAGTTTGCCTGGGTCGCATGGTCAGTATGCCTAAAAGGGGGCATACCCAAGTATGAAATGAAATGAAATGAAAAAGAAAAAAGGGAATGGGTAGGTGGGACACGAGATCCTATGACCACAAGGAAGGAGGCAAAGGAGGGCAGGCTTTATGCAGCCTGACTCCTCCTACAAATACAGGCTGACCTGCGGTCAGCCTTACACTTGTACTCAGAGTCAATCTGTGGATAGTGTAGGAAAGGAACAAAGAGCAACAGAGAACATAGACCTGAAGTGTGCCTGGGTCACATGGTCCGTATGTCTAAAAGGGAGCAAAAATAACCCAGTAGGATGAAAGCTTAACAACCAGATTTATACACACTGAAATAACGTACAATCTGCCAGATTGACAACGATTGTGGCATCTCAAAAGTGGCTCTGGGACATACCCAGAGAAACAAGACAACCTCCAAATATTCAAATACCAAATAAGGGCTGGGGCCCCCTGGCGCAAAGTCACAGAAGCTGCTCCTACCTTGAATGAATGCCAAAGTATGCCTTAGGGTCCAGACCCTGATTGGCCGAAAAGGGGGCGGCAATGAAGTATGCATTGAGCTACGAAGAGGGGAGTGCTAGGAAAAGGCAACAGAGGACCATCCCTGGGTTTATCAGATGTAGCACTGCTGAGCTGGTTTAAACCAACACCGGGCACCACGCCTTGCCAGGCTCCAAGAACCTGACGACAGTGCCGCCTCCCGATTGCAGCGTCTTGCGTGCATGCCGATGTAACAAAAGGCCGGGGTGCAAAACCAGTTGATTGGCCAAAAGTAAGTGAGACCCTGGGCCAGAAGAGCAACTCCCCTGGCCTCAGGACCCTCAAAAGGCCAGCTATAGCGCTGCCTTGAGCACCAAGTTTTAACCAACGCAAAAGGAGACCTTGAGAACATGATAGCTACGTCACAAAAAATATGACCCACGATGGGAAGTCTGCTGAGCACAGCAGGAGGGCTACTCTTCAGGATCCCTGAGGATGGCTTAAATAGAGTGCGCAGAGAATAAAGAAAGGCCTGTCGGGGTCTTCCAACAACATGAAATGCTAAGTCCCAGCCAGATACGACATGATAGTGCTGTAGGCCGATATGATTTGGAAGAGGCAAAAAACAGAAAACAAATAGGAACTGGACATTACCGTCAGGACTAGGAAACCTTGACCGGAAAGCTTGGAAAACATCCCAGGCACTGTCATGAGCCTTCCTGGTATTCAAAATAAAGACTTAACGATCAAGGCTGCTGCGTCAGCCAAATAGAAACCCAATCTATCACAAAATGCTGGAAGCCGAAAAGAAGGCGTGGCGCCAGCATCTGCGTCCGAGACCTGGGCCTACTAATACCGGCCTAGGCACTGAGAAGATTCCGGAATCCACTAAAGCCCCTGAGCCAATAGAATCTGCTGGAGCTGCCAAAGGCTGACTTACCAATAGTTCCATACTATTGCCACTCCTGGCCGGATGTAGCTAGGAAATTAAAGGTAGTGTGCATTTGGGACAGGGAAGAAACCGCAGTCAGCTGGGTAACCTGCTCCACACTCGGGAACAGTAACTTAAAAAGCTGAGCTTTCCGTGCCGCAGCTGGGAAAGCAATCCACTGCGTTGAAATAGCGCCATCGGGTCAAGAGTTGAAGCTAGCTAAGTGTGAAAAATGAAGCCTTGGGACCGACCAGGTTCTGAGAGAGGGTGAGCTACTGTGCTCCGACCCAACCAGCTGGAGAAGGAGGGGTAGAAGCGAAGTCCCCAATATCTGCTGCTTGAGGCATGTCCTGCATAACTGGAACTTGCAACCTGAAAACATGACTGGGTGCTGAAGTAAAACGTAAGAAGTAAATTTATTAAACAGAACCGAGATATAAGAATGTAACCTGGATGAGAAGAATTGCAGCTGCCCACGCCAATTAAAACTGACCAACTCAACCGTGAAAACAAAACATATGAACGGTACCCCGCAAAATGATGAAAATAGTAACCATGAACTGAGTGGAAATGACAAACCACTGGGTCAGCAACATAACCTGCGAGAGAAACGTGAGCAGACTGAGAAACATTTGAGAGGAACGTAAGCTGCGTGAAGGAACCAAAACACATGCAAGGCGCGGGCTGATGAAAACGTGAGCAGCATGAGAACCGAGGCTGCAAGAAAAACGCAAACAGCATAAGAAACGCCGGATGCACGAGAACGTGAATTGATGAACAACGTGAGAAACATGAGAAACGAGAGTAACCATTGGGAAAACATGAGAAACCTGGGAAAACGAGAGAAACAGGAAAATGTGAGTTGACATAGAAACAACAAATTGCATGAGAAACGTAAATTGCATGAGAAATATGTAAGCAACATAAGAACAGATGAGGAGACTTGCCACCGAACAAGCCAATTAAAAACAATCACCTCAATCTGATAAACCCATAGACGTGATGGGTAACCTGCGGTGGAAGAACATGGACAACCCAGCTGTGTAAAAGCGACCAGATAACATTACAGACAACCAGCCCATGATATAAGAACACCCCTACTACCTGACAAGTATGAGGATGTGGGTGCAGAAATGACAAGACCAACAGCGCATGAATGTGAACCTAATGACAACACCACCCTACTGTAAGCAGTAAGCAAGCCTGAGCAACCTGCAGCGCCAAGACAGGAAATTAAAAACGAACACTCAAGGCTAAGGTCCCCACAGACTGTGGTGGGTAGTAATAAAAGGTGTAATGGTGAAGAGGACGTATGACGTATGAACTACAGGCGAGAAGATTGTGGGACGACAATCAATTAAAACAAAACCTCAGCCTGTATGGATCTGTAGACGTGAGAGATCCTGCATGTAAGCACTAACTAACAGAAATGCAGCGAACATAAGACAATGACATGAAATGTGAGAAAACATGGGAAACGTGAGAAACATGGGAAACGTAAGAAACATGGGAAACGTAAGAAACATGAGAAACGTGAGAAACATGGGAAAAAACGTGAATTTGCATGAGAACCGTAACTTCCATGAGAACTGTAAATTACATGAGAACCGTAAATTGCATGGGAAAACCGTAAATTACATGAGAAAATCGTAAAATTGCATGAGAAAATCATAAATTGCATGAGAAAATCGTAAATTGCATGAGAACGTAAATTACAAGAGAACGTAATTTGCATGAAAAAGCGTAAATTGCATAAGAACGTAAATTGCATGAGAACGTAAACTGCACGAGAATGTAAATTGTATGAGAAACCGTAAATTACATCAGAACCGTAAATTACATGAGAAAACCGTAAATTGCATGAAAAAAACGTAAATTGCATGAGAAAACCGTAAATCGCATGAGAAAACCGTCAATCGCATGAGAAAAGCGAAAATTGCATAAGAAAGCGTAATTTGCATGAGAAATCGTAAATGGCATGAGAATGTAAATTGCATGAGAATGTAAATTGCATGAGAAACCGTAAACTTACCTGAAAAAAACGTAAATTACATGAGAAAACCGTAAATTACATGAGAAAATCGTAAATTGCATGAGAATATAAATTACAAGAGAACGTAATTTGCATGAGAAAGCGTAAATTGCATAAGAACGTAAATTGCATGAGAACAATAAATTGCATGAGAACGTAAATTGTATGAGAAAACCGTAAATTGCATGAAAAAAACGTAAATCGTATGAGAAAACCGTAAATCGCATAAGAATTTGTAAATTGCATGAGAAATCGTAAATGGCATGAGAACGTAAATTGCATGAGAATGTAAATTACATGAGAAACCGTAAACTTACCTGAAAGAAACGAAAATAACATGAGAAAACCGTAAATTACATGAGAAAATCGTAAATTGCATGAAAAAATTGTAAATTGCATGAGAACATAAATTACAAGAGAACATAATTTGCATGAGAAAGCGTAAATTGCATAAGAACGTAAATTGCATGAGAAAATAAATTGTATGAGAAACCGTAAATTACATGAGAACTGTAAATTACATGAGAAAACCGTAAATTGCATGAAAAAAAAACGTAAATCGCATGAGAAAACCGTAAATCGCATGAGAAAACCGTAAATTGCATGATAAAAGCGAAAATTGCATAAGAAAGCGTAACTTGCATGAGAAATCGTAAATGGCATGAGAACGTAAATTGCATGAGAATGTAAATTGCATGAGAAACCGTAAACTTACCTGAAAAAAACGTAAATTTCATGAGAAAACCGTAAATTGCATGAGAAAATCGTAAATTACATGAGAACGTAAATTACAAGAGAACGTAATTTGCATGAGAAAGCGTAAATTGCATAAGAACGTAAATTGCATGAGAATGTAAATTGCATGAGAAACCGCAAACTTACCTGAAAAAAACGTAAATTACATGAGAAAACCGTAAATTACATGAGAAAACCGTAAATTGCATGAGAAAATCGTAAATTGCATGAGAACGTAAATTACAAGAGAATTACAAGAGAACGTAATTTGCATGAGAAAGCGTAAATTGCATAAGAACGTAAATTGCATGAGAACGAACAGTGGGCGCAATAAAGCGCCCGCATCATGGGATTGTGGTCGCCAAAGAAAATAAATTTATAAAGTTTTCATATAAAAAAAAAAAAAAAATAATAAGAAAAAAGGTCACGAGGCAAGGAGCGGGAAAAACGTTTTTTCCTCAGATTAGGAGGCTATATAAGCCTCTGCGTGACAGACCCGCTCACACTTGCCCTGAGGCAGCTTAAGTTTGAGCTCCCCCTCCCTCCCACCCTTGTCGCTGGCACCATTATGTGGTTATGTCACCCTTGAATCAAGGGGGACTTGTTTTTTATGAATTTAATTTTACAGCTCAAGTCCTATGACTGAGCAAGTTAGAATTGGTTTTAATTTGAAAGAATATTTATTTATATTTAATGGATTATTTGAATAAAGTTATTTGTTTAATTCTAATACCAATAAAGGTGGCGCGGCCATTTTTATTCCAACCTGTTGTAGTGTGCTTATTTATTGTTATATAGTGCGACCTACAATTCCATGTAAATTGCATGAGAATGTAAATTGCATGAGAAACCGTCAACTTACCTGAAAAAAACGTAAATTACATGAAAAAAATGTAAATTACATGAGAAAATCGTAAATTGCATGAGAAAATCATAAATTGCATAAGAAAATCGTAAATTTCATGAGAACGTAAATTACAAGAGAACGTAATTTGCATGAGAAAGCGTAAATTGCATAAGAACGTAAATTGCATAAGAATGTAAATTGCATGAGAACGTAAATTGCATGAGAAATCGTAAATTGCATGAGAAATCGTAAATTGCATGAGATCGTAAATTGCCTGAGAAAACGTAATTTGCTTGAGGAATCGTAAATTGCATGTTTTTTTTTTTTTGTCAGAACCTTAACTATGAAGTCATGCAGATACTTCACGACAGGCATGCCCTGGAAGTGTAGCAAGGCTAGCATGGGAGCCAGAATTGCAGAGAACACCAGGTGGCTCTGATCACAGTTATTTAACAGGTGTCAGAGGATGTTTCCTGCACTGCCATTTAAAAATGTATAGCAACAAATGTTTATGACATCGCTGGATGAAACTTCCAGAATCACTGAACTGTAAAAAAGCTGAGCATAAGGGAAAGCGATTGGGGGCAGTAAAAAACATGAGGAAACCTCCAGTACGTCCCCCCCCCCCGAGCTGACATTCCCCCGTGATCAGGCTGAACCCCCCCAGCCCGGGCCAGCTCCTGAGCGGGACGGGTGGCATCCTTTGCGAGCCCTCCGTTGATGCCACCCACCCACACCTACCGGAACCGCGACCACCGGGAGATACTTGCAGCCGACCGTGCTGCTGCTCTGCTAGCCGAAAGTGACGCGAACTGCCCTGAACCCGGAAATGACGTGTTGGCTCACACGAGATCCTACGACCACAAGGAAGGAGGCAAAGGAGGGCAGGCTTTATGCAGCCTGACTCCTCCTACAAATACAGGCTGACCTGTGGTCAGCCTTATGCCGCGTACACACGATCGGACTTTCCGGCATACTTGGCCTGGCATACTGGAGTCCGTCGGACAATTCAATCATGTGTGGGCTCCAGCGGACTTTTTTTTCTCAAAAGTTTGACGGACTTAGACTTGAAACATGCTTCAAATCTGTCCGACGGACTCGAGTCCGGTCGAAAAGTCTGCTCGTTTGTATGCTAGTCCGACGGACAAAAACCAACGCTAGGGCAGCTATTGGCTACTGGCTATGAACTTCCTTGTTTTAGTCCGGTCGTAAATCATCACGTACGAATCCGTCGGACTTTGGTTGATTGTGTGTAGGCAAGTCCGTTCATTTGGGAAGTCCGTTGTAAAGTCCGTCGAAAAGTCCGCCGGACAAAGTCTGCCGTAAAGTCCGCTCGTGTGTACGCGGCATAACACTTACATTTCATACATATTTATTCAGGGTATGCCCTCTTTTAGCTGATTATCTGTACATTCTATCCATGGTGCTTTGTACATGATTTGTTCCTGATTTTACAATAAAGACATTTCGTTGGATTATATTCTCCTGGTGTGCGGCTGTCCGGACTTTTTTCTTCCCTCACAACATGCCCTCTTTTAGGCATACTGACCGGCCAGGCCAAGGCACACCTCAGGTCTTGGTAGTAGAACTATAGCATTTCCAAGTGAAGACTCTGACTACAAATATTGTCCTGATAAGTTGGCTGACATGCTAATAAAATTTTTGTGAAAGAAAAAGTATTTATACCCCTTGGAATTTTTTACATTTTGTCATGTTACAACCAAAAAATGTAAATGTATTTTATTGGGATAAAGAAAAATTTACGCTGAGCTAAAGTGTATAAATAAATAAATTCAAAATGTATAAAAATGTATATATATACTAATAAAAAAAATCAATTATGCATACTGTGCTGAAAAACCGCAATAAATAAAAAAATGGTGATATGTCCAATGTAATATATGAATAATAAATCAAAATAATCAATACTAAAAACGACAGATATGAATATACACGATAAAGTGCAAAGTGCATATATAATACAGCAGATATACCACAGTGTATATAAAACACACAAAGTGCCCAGTGCCACACAATTAACGTGGTTAACAATCAAAAAAGAAATGCTGCAAAGTGATCAGTGAATCAAATAAATAAAATCACATAAGTATAAATTATATAAGTCCATAGATACAAATCCAGTATGCTTCTGTTCTTTGTGCTGTAAAACCATGCTCCGGTGCCATCCAGTGACCCCCCCAGGTGTTGCGCTCACCTCAGAGCGTGTCACTCAGCTGTTATACTAAGTCTAGACATGCTTTGGAGCCACCCCACGGCTCAGTGATGATCACCAGATGCACAATTCCAATTGCAGCTCCGAAGTCACGTCCTGTACACGGAGAGCCTCACACACAACGCCACTCACAGATCCAACGGCTGAGACTGCCCTCACTACGTACTATTTATGAATTAGGTGACTTATGAGGGCAATTGGTTCCACTAGATTTTAGTTAGTGGTATCAGAGTAAAGGGGGCTGAATACAAATGCACACCACACTTTTCAGATATTTATCATCAAACTTAAAGTAAGGGAGGGTAAGTGATTAGAAGCTTGAGTAGCAAAATGGGTGACAATATAAAATCCGGCACCTCATCCCTATTGAAATGGGAATTACAGCAACAGGATGATTGTTGTGGGATTATAATGGTGCCCGCAATTAGAAAAAACACATTTTATTTAAACCAAACAGCTTATTCATATACCGTATATACCCGAGTATAAGTCAAATTTTTAAGCCCCTTTTTTGGGGCTGAAAGTTCCCCCCTCGACTTATATTCGAGTCACCGCCATCTGTCTGCAGGATCAGCGTGTCATGCAGGCAGACGGCGGCCAGCGTGTGCTACATAGCACTCGGCAGCGGCTCTCACTGTTCAAAAGCCGCGCCTCCTCGTCTGTGATAGGCAGTCAGTGTACAGCCTATCACGGACATTCTCTCATCCTCGTCCGTGGTATGAGGATGAGAGAATGTCCGTGATAGGCTGACCGCTGACTGCTGGGAAATTGAGTTTTCTGCCTATCATGGACGAGGAGGAGGCGGCGTGGCTTTTGAACAGTGAATGGCCACCGCACACGCTGATCGGTGCAGAGCGTAGGGTTGCCACATCATCCCTTTAATCCAGGACATACATTAATTACACAGGTTCTGTGGCTGATTAAAGTGGTAATTAACCACTTCAATACCAGGCACTTAGACACCTTCCCGCCCAGACCAATTTTCAGCTTTCAGCGCTGTCGCAATTTGAATGACAATTGCGCGGTCATACTACACTGTACCCAAACAAATTTTTTATCATTTTGTTCCCACAAATAGAGCTTTCTTTTGGTGGTATTTGATCACCTCTGCGGTTTTTATTTTTTGCGCAACAAATAAAAAAAGACCGAAAATTTTGAAAAAAAACAAGTTTTTCTTTGTTTCTATTAAAATTTTTTTGTAAATAAGTAAGTTTTCTTCTTCAATGACGGGCACTGATATGGCTGCACTGACTGGCACTGATACGGCGGCACTGATGGGCACCGATGAGGTGGCACCAATGAGGTGGCACTGATGAGGTGGCACTGACGGGCACTGATAGGTGGCACTGGTAAGCGGCACTGATGGGCACTCATAGGTGGCACAGATGGGCACTTATAGGCGGCACTGATGGGCACTCATAGGTGGCATTGATGGGCACTCATAGGTGGCATTGATGGGCACTCATAGGTGGCACTGATAGTTGGCACAGATGGGCATGGATGGGCACTGATAGATGGGCACTGATGGGCACGGATGGGCACTGACAGGTGGCATGAATGGACACTGATGGGTGGCACTGACGGCACTGGTTGTTTGCAGTGATGCCCCTAAGGGTGGCATTGTTGGGCATCACTGCAACATAATGGTGTCAATCAGTGCCCATTTGTGGGCACTGATTGGCACTGACTGGGCACATGTGGATGGCCATGGGGTACATACCTGGCCATCCACATGTTGCCCCTTCCCTGGTGGTCCTAGTGGCGATCCCTGGTGGTCCAGTGTGGTGATCTGAGGGGGGGCTGCGCTGATAAACAATCAGCACAGACCCCCCCTGCCAGGAGAGCCGCCGATCAGCTCTCCTCTAATCGCGTCTGTCAGACGCGAGTGAGGAAGAGCCGATCAACGGCTCTTCCTATTGACAGCGTGATCAGCCGTGATTGGACACGGCTGATCACGTGGTAAAGAGCCTCCGCCGGAGGCTTTTTACCAAGATCAGTGTAGCGGTGTGTCAGACTGACACACCGCTCCACCGATCGCCGCGATGCGCGCCCCCGGGGGCCCGCTGCGGCATGTTATCCTGCTGGACGTCATATGACGTCCAGTCAGGATAACACAACCACTTCCCGGACGTCAATCCGCTATAGGGCGGGCGGGAAGTGGTTAAACTCACTTGGTGCCTTATCTGCATTAAATCAGCCTCAGAACCTGTGTAATTCATATGTGTCCTGGATTATAGGGATGATGTGGCAACCCTAGCAGAGCGGCACACGGAGGATGCACAGGACACAGGTAGGATGCACACAGACACATGCACACAGGTACATATACACATGACACATACACAGGACACAGGTACATATACACATGCACATATACACAGGTACATGACACATGCACATATACACAGGACACAGGTACATGACACAGGTACATATACACATGACACATGCACATATACACAGGACACAGGTACATGACACATGACACATATACACAGGACACATGACACATATACACATGACACATGACACATATACACATGACACAGGACACATATACACATGACACATGACACATATACACAGGACACATGACACATATACACATGACACATATACACAGGACACATATACACATGACACGTGACACATATACACAGGACACATGACACATATACACAGGACACATGACACATATACACATTAAACATGACACCTATACACAGGACACATGACATATATACACAGGACACGTGACACATATACACAGGACACATGACCATATACACAGGACACATGACACATGCACAGGACACATGCACAGGACACAGGGAGGTATACAGCTGCAGATCGGCATTGTTCACCCTCTTTTTCCACTTACAGTAGCTGCTGCATTTCTCACCCTCGTCTTATACTTGGGTCAATACGTTTTTCCCATTTTTTTGTGGTAAATTAGGGCCTCGACTTATACCCGGATCGACTTATACTCGAGTATATACGGTAAATGGATTACAAAGAACATATATGAAGATATGAAAAAAGGCTATGGGGGTACCTCATCCTATATAGAATTTACAAAACAAAGAACCAACATGACGGATTATCACGGTACCAATGAGGAATATATGCACATAATGGTAAAACATTGGTAAAACCTTCAGAAATTTCTGGAGACGAGTATACGACCACATATACTATATTAGGAAAAATCTACTATATACGCCCATAGGTCGACATGTTGCGCTAAAGCACAAAAACAATACGTTGATGGTCTGTTTTACAGCCCTTGAAAGGGTCAGAGAAGACCCACGGGGTGGAAACATTGACCAGAGACTGCGTCAACATGAAGCAAAATGGATCTTCAATTGAAATGCCATTCGGGCACCCAGTCTCAATGAATCATTAAGCTATAGGCCATTCCTTTGATAGCAATAATGAGATCTGTTGTTCATGATTCCTGCCGGTATAGGTTGTAATGTCTGTCTTCTATCATGCTTTCCTTTAGATATGTAGACCAACCGGAATTGTAAATAATGTATTGTCAATGTTTTTAATATAAGGAATGTATGGGAGATTTATGGGAACATGTGCTGGCCGAATATAGGAATAGATTCTTTATAACCATCTATTATCTATAATTGGTTTTTCCGAGGGTGTTTCCTATGGATGGGACTGAGGGTGTGAGCTGGACACGCAGGAATCTTTATTCAGTATGGATCCCACCTGGCATGGTAATCAACTGGGGGCAAGGGAGTCATCTCAAACTCCCTTTTAGCCCGACCGCAGTGGTGGAGTCGAGGTGGAGGCGTCCGGGGGATCCTTCCTGCCCTTTTTTCCCTCTCTTTATTATTTAGTGTGTGGTAATTCTTCCAGGGATCGAGATGTAGTTTTAGTTGAGACTGGCTTGCATAGTGTAATGGGATGGTGCAGCGCTCAGCCTGATGAATGTCTGTGGCCAAGCTGTATCAGGGACATATCTGCGCATGCGCGTTGTTTCAGTTTCGATTTCGGCCAGGAAGGAGATGAGGCTTGCGCTGTGGTGCTCGCCCTGTTGGAGATAGTTTCAGAGGGTTAACAATACTCCCTCATTGATGCCGCCCCAGCTGTTGCACATGATGGCTACTGATTGTGAGACCTGTTTGGTGCCAAACTGACTATTTAGTCAGTGCAAGGTTTCAGGTCTGGGGAGCGGTGTGTATTTTGGAGTGGAGGTGTATCAATGGTAAATGCGTTTGAGAGGCTATAATACGTATATGGTGATATGTGGCCACTTGTCCCCATTTGGGGCAGTGTGATGCTGAAGTTCTATCATCTCTTTGCTGTTTTCTTTTTACTATAGCGGTGTTATTGGTGCAGCTGAAGCTTACCATTTACTCCATCCAATCACATTCGATTAAAAAAAGGATATTTGGGCTTGGGAGCGGTCTGCATCCTTTACAGTGGCTGTTACCACCACCACCAACCCCCCCCCTCTTTTGTGCAGAGTGTGTGGGTTCTTTGGCTAGTCATATACAGGTACATTGATTTTTGCAGCTGTTTCATTCCTTTCTCTTCCCATTATTCTATGACCTGGGATCTCAGATTCAATTTCTAATGGAACCTTGTTTGATAATTATATAGGTGCCTTTTATGCAACATAAGAAAGTGTTATCTCCTATACAAGTGGGAACTTCTTATTGGCTTTTGCTAAGGCTGTATTTAAGACAAACTTTAGTAAGTATACCTAACTAAATATTTCTCTCTTTTTTATATTATTATTATTTTTTTTATTTTTATTTATATTTTTCAACAATGATGCCTAGTAACTGTTCAGTGCTGGGGCAATATTTTGATTGGAGAATTACTTTGATTATTATATAGGGGTTATGCTGGTCAGAGTCCTGCGTCTCCTGGACACTACTCAGTCCTCCCATTTTTGAGCACATCACCTCCGATCTATAGATTGAACTGTCTTGGGTTCATAATATGTAAGTTACAGCGATCCATGTCTGTATACGGGCTATTGTATCACCTAATGAAGATCATTACGTATATTCAATGTTTCTTGACCTTTTTAGCACATGTTTATATCTTTAACCACTTGCTTACTGGGCACTTAAACCCCCCTTCCTATCCAGACCAATTTTCAGCTTTCAGCGCTGACGCACTTTGAATGACAATTGCGCAGTCATACAACACTGTACCCAAATGAAATTTTTATCATTTTTTTCCCACAAATAGAGCTTTCTTTTGGTGGTATTTGATCACCTTTGCGGTTTTTATTTTTTTGTTAAAAAAATGTAAAAAAACAGAATTTAAAAAAAAAAACATTTTTTTTTTTTTATATTTTGTTATAAAATTTTAAAAAGGGTAATTTTTCTCCTTCATTGATGTACGCTGATGAGGCAGCACTGATGGGGACTGATGGGTGGCAGTGATGGGCACTGATGGGTGGCAATAATGGGCACTATCGGTTACACTGATAGGCAGCACTGCTAGGTGGCACTGATTGGCACCACTGGTGGGCACTGATAGGTGGCACTTGTGGGCATTGATAGGTGGCACTTGTAGGCATTGATAGGTGGCACTGGTGGGCACTGTCAAGTGGCAATGGCAGGTGGCACTGGCAGGGGGTACTGGTGGCACATTTGAGGCAGAAATGCCTCTTCCTCTTTGGGACCGATGTCCCTTGCTGATAAGCCGGTGATCGGCTTTTTTTTCTCCTTGCGCTGTCAGCGTGAGGAGAAAAAAAAACGATCACAGAGCTTTTGTTTTGATCATGTGATCAGCTGTCATTGGCTGACAGCTGATCACATGGTAAGGGGCCAGGACCGGCTCCCTACTCGGATCGGTGATCAGGCGAGTCTCAGTGACTCTGTGATCACAGCGCGCTCCACGCGCGCCCTGTAGCGCGCACAGGGG
The DNA here is from genome assembly GCA_037953035.1 of Aquarana catesbeiana. NCBI lineage: Eukaryota > Metazoa > Chordata > Amphibia > Anura > Ranidae > Aquarana > Aquarana catesbeiana. The sequence continues at coordinate 1,728,309 of JBBHAA010001420.1, read as the reverse complement.
AGGCCGTCAGATGATGGCCTCCCGGGAATTCAGGTCCAAATGACGGCTACAGCGCGGATGTTAAGTGGTTAATGATATTTATTTCTCCCATGTTTTCCGGTTTAAGGTTCTCTGATCATAAGTCATAAGTAAATGGTTCTGAAGTGGCTGTTATGTGAAACGCGTCAACCATCTTTACTGACATTATTTGAAAAATATTATCTATGAACCTTAAGAGAACATCCTAATGGTTTTATAAAATAATTTTTTATGTATTTACTGTGAAAATAAAATTATTGAAAAGCATTATGTGCTTATATTCCTCAGTGGTATCATGATAATCCGTCATGATAATACGCCACCCCCATCAAATCATTCTTTGCAGCTATTACCTTTTGTACCACCACCCCCTCCCTTTAGAATGTAAGCTCTATGAGTAGGGCCCTCCTGTACCTTTTGTATTGTACTGTAATTGTGTTGTCCCCCTTATACATTGTAAAGCGCTGCGTAAACTGTTGGCGCTATATAAATCTCGTATAATAATAATGTTGGTTCTTTGTTTTGTGGATTACAAAGAACATAATACTGTTTAGAAAACACATGTACTGTATAATCAAATATATGGAGTAAAGGGAAAATATACATTTTTCTGACATACATTTCAGTATTAAGTTTTTGCCTGGAAGTATTAAAAAATGTACATTGGTGTTATTTGGTTTTGGAACCACTAAACCACCAAATTAGTGAGCTGCTCAGCTGCTGGTTCATTATTTTTTTTTTCATAAGGTGACATTCTAAACCTCATAAACCACACATAGTTATAAGCAAGTTGACATTACAGTAGAGAAAACAATCTAAAAAAAAAAAAAAAAAAATGATAGGCAGAATCTAATGCCGCGTACACACGACCGGACTTTACGGCATACTTTGCCTGGCGGACTTTTCGACGGACTTTACGACGGACTTTCCGAATGAACGGACTTGCCTACACACAATCAACCAAAGTCCGACGGATTCGTACGTGATGACGTACGACCGGACTAAAACAAGGAAGTTGATAGCCAGTAGCCAATAGCTGCCCTAGCGTGGGTTTTTGTCCGTCGGACTAGCATACAGACGAGCGGACTTTTCGACCGGACTCGAGTTCGTCGGATAGATTTGAAACATGTTTCAAATCTAAGTCCGTCAAACTTTTGAGAAAACAAAGTCCGCTGGAGCCCACACACGATCGAATTGTCCGACGAAATCTGGTACGCCGGACCAAGTATGCCGTAAAGTCTGATCGTGTGTACACGGCATAACACTTAGAAGATGTTTTTAATGATAAAACTTTCACAGATTAAAGCAAAGCTTGAGGCAAAATCCTAAAGACACAATTGGGATACATACTGTATATGTCAGCCATTCTTAACCTTTTCAGCACAGAGGAACCCTTGAAATATCTTTCCAGTCCCACAGAGCCCCTACTAAATTCTCTAGACCATTTGTACGATATTTACCGAGAAACACTGAAAACGCTTGGTAAATATCACATTAACAGCCTGTGACAGCAGGCAGGTAAAATTGCCTGGTTGCATCCAGGATGGCAAATATATGTGTCCCAGATTCAGGCTCAATGCCAATTTGTACCACTAGAGGGAAGTGCTGAGAGTCCTGCAGGGGTAGAGGTAATGAGCCCAGCTGATATTTAAAGTGGTGTTCCACCGAAAAAAAAAAAAGCATGAATGTTCCTAAAGAAAAATAAAAAAAACATTTGGAAATTTTTTTTTTTTTTTTTTTACTCACCTCTAAATGGCTGTTGCTAGGAGGTCCCTCGTAGTCTGCCTCCTTCAGTGCCTGGGCTGGTGACATCACTTCCCCTTGGCACAGGAAGGGCTCAGCTCTGCCCCTCCCTCTTGTCAATCATCTGGGACACATTACAGGTCCCAGATGACTTAGTGGCCAAATACGGCGCACTGTGCTGCTCGTGCATGCGCAGTGGGTGCTCGGCTGTGAAGCCACAGCCGGCGCCCACAGTTGCAATGATAAGCCTTGACTATTAGCAGGTATGGCGTGTATTGCAGAGTAAACGCTGAAGAGCTGGAATCCTGTCTACTATTGGAAAGATAAGCGCGCACAGGCCTGTTTGCTTAGCAGTTTGCAGGTGGCCATTATCTGCCTAAGAGCCCGGTGTGTGTGTATGAACGTTCCTGGCCAAATCGATTGTAGGCGGTGGTAAGAGATCGCCTTCATGGCAGCAGTGTTTATGTTTGTGGTTTGTTTTTCCTGCATTGCCTGTCCTTTCATATATTATGCCAATGCAGTGGCTGGTTCCCTGCCCTGTGCATTCCAGATGCCGCTCCCTCTACTTCCGGGTTCCGTCTGCGTTCTGCGTCCCGGAACGAAAGCGAGGCCTGGTTCGCGCATGCGCATGAGGATCGCGGGCCTGGCGCGGCCGTGATGTCAGGCGGTGCCAATTTTAAAAGCCTGAGGAGGCCTGCAGATCTCAGGAATGATTGTGGGCATAGCGGCGACTTCCCTGAGCACCTGCAGTGCCTACCCCAGGTAAGTGCAATTTAGATTGGTCTGAATCACACCACCGGCACTCCTCCTCTGGTTCTAGACACCATGGTTCCTCCTCTAAGTCTAAAGACCACAGTAGAGGCTCTCCTCACCCCCTTCATCTCACAGTAAGGGGCTGGAGAAATCATGTTGGGGATGCAGGGCCCCAGTTCCTGCCAGCAAGTCTCTCTGTGACCACTGTTTCTCTAAAGCAGCTAACGAGAGGGTAGGTGCAGACCAACACCTGGAAACACTAATGAAGCGAGTTGTGAAAGAGTCGCTACAGGAGAAAAAAGCTGGAAAGCCTCGTGATTCTCCTCCAGATCCACTAATTCCCCTATCAGAAGAGGGGCCAGTCCATGAGACGTGGGAGTCTTCTCAACCTAGTCACCAGTCAGCTTCCCCTTCAGATAGCGGGTCAGAAGCAGATGATCCTGGGATGGGCTTTGAATACGCCCTGGTTCCTTCTCTGGTGAAAGCTGTTAAAGACGCTTTGAATTGGGAAGACCCAGTCATTTCTCCTCCTAAACAGAGAAAATATTTCAAACAGCTCAGTAAGGAGCATCAATATTTTCCTTTTCTCACTGAAGTAGGAGCCATAATATCTGAAGAATGGGGCAAGATGGATAGAAAAAGTTCTATGCATTCTAAAATCTCAAAACTATACCCTTTCAAGGAAGAAGAGGTTAAACACCTTGAGTCAGACTTTTCGACCGGACTTGAGTCCATCGGACAGATTTGAAACATGTTTCAAATCTAAGTCCATCAAACTTTTGAGAACACAAAATCCGCTGGAGCCCACACACGATCGAATTGCCTGCCGAAATCCGGTTCCCCGGACCAAGTATGCCGTAAAGTCCGATTGTGTGTACGCGGCATTAGAGGTATCTCTGAAGAAGCAGCCAAGAACTCCCCTATTCAGGAAATCAGGCTAACCTCCGCCTTTCTGGGGGAGGTCTCTATTGACGTAATTCACCTAGTGGCTTGGGTGATGTTGTCAGAGGTCACCGCCCGTTGGGCCTTGTGGCTCCGACCCAGGTTGGTGGATCCAGCATCTAAACAAGCTTGGTGCTGTATTACCTTTTGAGGGCTCGTCTCTCTCCGACAACAAACTTGATAGCGCCATAACCCGGGCCATGGGGTAAGTCAGGGTTCCTCCGTCAAGATAGGAGTTTACAGGACCAGGAACGCACTTTTTCAAGAACACAGAACACCAACTGTGCAAGGGAAGCACGCAGCTACAGGCCATGGTCAGATCTTGGAAATCCAGGCAGTCCTCTTTAAAAAGCCCACAAAAGGGGCTTCTTCTGGTAACCAGGACTCCACTAAGCCCTTCTGAAATTGGGCCCGCACAAACATGTCAGGTGGGTACTCGCCTTCTCCACTTCCGGCATGTTTGGACGGCCTCAATTCGGGATTTCTGGACGGTCTCCTCAGGCCACACCTGGGTTTTCAACAGCACTCCCAGACTAAGATTTATGCCAACAAATCTTCTAAGTTCAGAGGAGAGGAAACAAGTTTGTTTAGCTTACGTAAGCTCTTTATTGGCTCAAGGCGCAGCCATTTCTGTTCCAGATGGCTAACGAGGCGAAGGCATGTATTTCCCTCTATTCTTGGTGCAGAAAAAGAAGGGCACATGGAGGCCAGTCATAGAATTGACTCATCTCAACCGGTTTATCCAAAAGGAAGAATTCAAGATGGAATCACTATTAACGATTCAACAGTCGGTTCATCTAGGGGACTGGTTGGTGTCAATAGACTTGAAAGATGCCTACTTTCACGTTCCAGTAGCGGCAGATTTCCAAAAGTTCCTTCACTTTGCAGTGGGCGATCAACACTTACAATTTACCTGCCTTCTATTTGGTCTCATGACATCACCTCGGGTGTTCTCCAAGGTTCTGTTAGCTGCTGTCGCTCTGCTCCGGGTCAAAGGAGTTCGTCTTTACCACTATCTAAACGACCTCCTCCTTCTAGCCCAAGACAAGGGTCAACTTCTAGAGCACAGGAGTCTAGTAATTTCCACTCTCCAAGAGTTTGGGTGGCTCCTGAATTTGGAGAAAAGTCACCTGAATCCAACTCAGTCTCTTGTATTTCTAGGTGCCCATTTCAACACGCTGGAAGGCACCATCTCGCTACCCGAGGAGAAGATTGTGGTGATCCGGGACAGGATCCGCTCAACACTCGCTTCATCTCACCTGTCTGCTCTTCAATGTCTGAAGGTGATTGGCACAATGGCAGCCACCATTCCCATGGTGAAGTGGGCGCAATGGCACGCTCGCCCATTCCAGAAAGGTTTCTCCAACAATGGGATTCCCCCAGCAAGGGTCAGCGCATCCTCCTCACTCCATCCATGAGAGAGTCTCTCCTTTGGTGGCTCCAAGGGAAAAATCTCCGCAACTGCCACTCGATTCTTCCCATCACATGGGTTACAATAACATCAGATGCCAGCAATCGGGGCTGAGGCGCTCATTGCCTATCGGGCTCAGTGGCTCAGGGCAGATGGAACTCACCATCTCAAAGAACTGTATCCAATATACTGGAACTGCGGGCAGCCTTTCAGGCACTCAGATCCTTCAGCCATGGTGAGGTGATAATGCGACAACTGAGCGAGAAAGTACTTTCCAATTTAATTTTTTGCAAATGCAATGCATTTTACGTGGCTATTCTCATCACCATTCAAGTATCCAGATGTTGGCATTGTGTCAAGTTCAAACTTTGAGCTTAGTTATTTTCCCCCTCAGCAAGGACTACATTTTTTCAGGCTTGTTGGCCATTTAATTGCTGAGTGTTCTGCTCCTTGTCTGCTGTTTGGGCATTCAAAGTGTTTCTTTAATATGCCAAGAAAAAAGCACTAAGCAGTTTTGTTAAAACAAAACCTTTCCTGAAAACTGACTTTTAACTCATTTAAAGGTGGAAATGGGGTAGATCAGTATTTTGACTTGACCTAAATAAATGACTTGACTTACTTGACTTCTAGCAGGGACTCGACTTGACTGGCTTGCTTTTCGCCACAGTAACTTGGGACTTGCTTGTGACTTGAAGGTTAAGACTTGAGACTTGCTTGTGACTTGCACATGTGTGACTTACTCCCATGTGTGCCTTCCACCCTCTGATAGAAAACTCCCCAGTGATGTTCCGGTTGGACAATACAACCGTGGTGGCTTACATAATGAAGCAAGGTGGAACTCGCAGCTGGTCTCTCCTACGAGAGGTAGAGCCAATCATGAACTGGGCTCAGAAGAATTTGTCCAACATTTTGGCAGTCTACATTCCAGGGGTTCAGAATGTACAAGCGGATTTTCTATCTCATTTTCAAATGGACAACAACGAGTAGTCCCTACACAAAGAGGTGTTCAAATGGCTCCTAACACTGGGAGTATCTCCAGAAGTGGATCTCTTTGCATCCCCATGCAATTACAAGCTGACCAAGTATTATTCGAGGTTCCGGGATCCCCAAGCCTATGGGATAGATGCCCCCACAGACCGCTGGAGGTTCAGCAAGGCGTATGCCTTCCCTCCGATACCTGTGATACTCCAGTTTCTCCGCAGGCTCAGATCAGAGGAGGTGGAAGTCATAGCAATAATACCGTTTTGGCCCAACAGACCATGGTTTCCCCTCTTAACACTCCTCAGTTATAGGGATTCTATTCCTCTGCCTCTCAGGCCGGATCTTCTGTCTCAAGGCACAATCCTGCATCCATGCCCTGCTCATCTACATCTCAGGGTCTGGTTTATGAGAGGGTAAGGCTCGAAGCCTTAGGTTGTCCAGAAGAAGCCATTCCGACTCTTCTTAATGCCAGGCGGAAGAGCACTAATAGAGTTTACGAGCGTATCTGGTCCAAGTTCACAAAACACATGTCCTCTAGACCTAATCCTTGTGGTTCTCCAGAAGTCCAGGATACCCTTAGCTTTCTTCAAACAGGGTTGGATTTGCCTCTAGCAGTAAGTTCCCTTCGTGTACAAATATCAGCCAACTCAGCATTTACAGGAATTTCTTGGGCTAACCACTCCCTGGTTCGTCAGTTCTTCAAGGGTGGTATCAGGCTAAGACCTCAAAGAAAACCAAGGTTTCCTAAATGGGATCTTACCCTTGTTCTAGATTTTCTTTCCACGCTTGGAACAGATCCTGGCAAACCCCATCAGTCAAAGACCTTACACTCAAGACCATCTTCCTGGTGGCAGTAACCTCAGCCAAAAGTGTGTCTGAAATCAGAAACTTAGGTTCAAAAGAGCCTTTCCTGACCTTTTTTTCCAGATCAGAGCAGTGTTAATTCCCATGCTGGGCTCAAACCCTAAAGCAACATCTATTTTCCACGAAAATCAAGAAATTGTGTTGCCTGTCTTTGGGACAACAGAGGGTCAAGATGTCCATCCCCTTGATGTGGGACATACTTTGAGTCAATATTTGGAAGTTACAGAATCTTTTTGATAAACGGACTTTCTTTTTATCCTTCTACATGGAAAAAATAAAGGAAAACGGGCTTCAATTAGATCCATTTCTGCTTGGATAGTACAGACCATTCAAAAGGCTTATAAAGCGAAGGGCTTGGCTCCTCCAGAGGCAGTGACTGCACACTCAACTCGGAGTATCTCAACCTCTTGGGCGGCTTCTCGTCATGTCGTGCCTGAAGTTATATGTAGAGCGGCTTCTTGGTCATCTATTAATACTTTTGTTTCCCACTATTGTGTTGAACCAGCCGCCTTGTCATCCGTTATTTTTGGTTTGAAAGTGCTGTCAGTTGACAGTGTTAAATGTATTTTCTTTGCTCAGCATTGTGCCCACCCGGGTGTGTTTGGCGAGTTATTTCCTACACGTATGTTGCCATGGAGCCTGTCAGGAAAACGGAAAATTTATATCAAATACTTACCGTAGCTAGGAGCTCACAGCTGAAATTTATAAGGAGGGGTCCTATTGGGTAGTTATGGAGGCAGGGTCAAACCACACGTATGCTGCCATGGAGCCTATCAGGAAAGGAAAATTTTGGCAAGTATTTGATATAAATTTTCTGTTTTCTTTTGGTGGTATTTAATCACGTCTGCAATTTTTATTTCTTGCTAAATGAATAAAAAAAGACCAGAAATTTTGAAAAAAAAGTATTTCTTTGTTTTTGTTATAACATTTTGTAAATAAGTAAGTTTTCTCCTTCACTGATGGGCACTGATAAGCTGCACTGATAAGGCGACACCCATGAGGTGGCACCAATGAGATGGCACTGATGAGGTGGCACTGATGGGCACTGATAGGCGGCACTGATGGGCACCACTGATAGGTGGCACTGATATGCAGCACTGATGGGCATTGATAGGCGGCACTGATGGCCACTCATAGGTGGCACTGATGGGCACTGATAGGCGACACTGATGGGCACTGAAAGGCTGCACTGATGGGTACTTATGGGTGGCACTGATAGACGGCACTGCTGGGCACTGAAAAGTAGCACAGATGGGCACTAAAAAGCAGCACTGATGGTTACGGATGGCTGGCACTGAATTTCACTGATAGGCATCCCTACTGGCACTGGCAGGCATTGGGGATGGGCACTGATTGGCAGCTGCCTGGGCACTGATTGGCAGCTGCCTGGGCACTGATTGGCATTCCCCTGGTGGTCTAGGGTGGCATACCTGGTGGTCCAGTGTGGCGGCCATCCCTGGTTGTCCTGGTGGCATCCTGGTGGTCCTGGGCGGGCATCCGAGGGTGGGCTGTACTGATAAACAATCAGCACAGATCCCCCCGTCAGGAGAGCAGCCGATCGTCTCTCCTCTACTCGTGTATGTCAGATGCGAGTGAGAAAAAGCCAATCAACGCATTTTTCTGTTTACATCGTGATCAGCCGTGATTGGACACGGCTGATCACGTGGTAAAGAGTCTCTTTGAGAGACTCTTTACCTAGATCGGAGTTGCGGTGTGACAGATTGACACATCGCAACAATGCTTGCCGTATGTGCGCCCCCGGGGGCGCGCAGCAGCTTGATATCCTGACGACGTCATATGATGTCTGGTCAGGATATCGCAACCACTTTGCCGATGTCATTTTGCTATATGGCGGGCGGAAAGTGGTTAAAGTGGTGGGCCAGCTGAAAAAAAAAAATTTAAAAGTCAGCAGCTACAAACACTGTAGCTGCTGACTTTTAATAAGCACACTTACCTGTCCAGAGTGACCGCGATGTCGGCCGCCCGAGGCCCATCCGTCCCTCAGCTCTCGGGTCCCGGCGCCGCCATTCGAACTAAGGGATACAGGCAGTGGAGCCTTGCGGCTTCACTGCCCATTTCCTACTGCGCATGCGCGAGTGGCGCAGCACTTTGTGAATGGCCGGCTGTGTTCTGGGACACACACAGTTCCCAGAACACAGCGCGCCCCATTCCCCAGAAGACAACGCAAGGAGGAGAAGACTGAAGATCACCGCTGTGTAGGAAGTGGCAGATTAGGAGGATCTGCCTAGCAACAGCCATTTCTGGTAAGTTAAAAAAAACATTTTTTTCTTTTTTTTTTTTCATATTTTTAGGAACATTTTGATGTAATTTTTTTTTTTTTTAGGGTGGCCCTTCACTTTAAGGTCTCTACAAAAACTCCCAGCATGCAAAGGGAGTTGCTCCATCCTGGAATCTGTTTTGTGCCTGTGTGGACTGGGGAGTGTGATACCTGCCTGTGCGGTGAGACAATGCCTGTGTGGCAAGTCTTTTTTTTTTCACTTAACTGTTGTTTGCTGTGCCTAATTGTTGTGTAGTGAACCCATCCAGGGAGTCACACACACCCGCTGCCGAGTCAACCCCCTTACAAGGCATTAAAATCAGTTCACAGCAGGAAATAAATAATTAAAGTGGTTGTAAACCCTTACAGACCACTTTGACCTACAGGTAAGCCTAGATTAATCCAGGCTTACCTGTAGGTCCAAGAAATATCTCCTAAACCTACACGGTTTAGGAGATATTTGCTAAAAGACAGGCACCGCTGTCTACGGCGCATGTGCCGTAGACAGCGGCGCACTGAGCAGACCGCTGCTAACGGCGATATGCCGTTAGTGGCGGCTCCTGTGTGCATGTCCAGCCAATCACAGTGCCGGAGCCGCGATGCCCGGAAATAAGATGGACACTCCGCACCAGAGGGGACAGCGATGACATCGCAGGCTCCTGTGTCAGGTAAGTGACACATAATGGGCTACTATGTGATGCATAGTAGCCCATTATGCTTTACCTTTGCAGGGAAACAAAGAGGAAGTAAACCCATTAAGGTGAAGGGGAGGGGGGGGGTGCAGAGGACATTGCTATGGGGAGGGAGAAATCATCACAGAAAGGGGGGCAGAGGACATTATTGTATGGCAGGAGGATGGCAGAGGACACTGCTATGGGGGGAGGGGGGCAGAGGGCACTACAGAGAGGGGACAGAGGACACTACTGTGTGTGTGTGGGGGGAGGTGCAGAAGACACTGCTAAGCAGATGGGGCAGAGGACACTACTGTGTGGTGCAGAGGACACTGCAAAGGGCGGAGCAGAGGACACTACTGGGGGGGGGGGGGTTGCAGAGGACACTACTGTGTGTGAGGGGGTGCAGAGGACGGTGCTATTCGGGGGGGGGGGGCAGAGGACACTGCTATGGGGGGGGGGCAGAAGGCACTACATTGGGGGGAGGGGGGGCAAAGGCCACTGCTTTGGGTTGGCACAAGACACTACTGTGAGTGGGGGTAGAAGACACTACTGTGTGTGTGTGTGTGTGGGGGGGGCAGAAGACAGTACTGTGTGTGTGTGTGTGGGGGGGCAGAGGACACTACAGTGGGAAGTGCATAGTATTTTACTGGGGGGGTATGATGTGAATGGGGGCAGAGGACACCACTGTGGGGGGGAGGGCAGAGGATACTATTGTGGGGGGCAAATTGAAGTGGGGCAGAAGAAATTACTGTGGCACACTATGTGTTTTATTGGGGGCTTTATTTTTATTTTTTTAAAAGGGCGACAATGATGCTTTACTCTTTTCAACATCTCTTAGGCACTCCCATACTCTCTATTGATACATTCCTAACCATCATTAAAAAACACCCACTCACTCAGTGAACTTGGCACTAGCAAAATGTAATAATGTCTAATATATGTCTAATAGCTTCAATATAGTGATAATATTTATGAAAACATTCTTTTACCAGTATACAGTTGCTTAGGGGTCCAAGTTTTCCTGCCCTGGGTAAGAAACCGCATACAACCAGACAATTGCAAAGATGGTACTGAGAGCACACCATCGCTGTGAAAGCTCTTGGAGGAAATGACTAAAACAGAAGCAACAGCTGGTATAGCAACCACCAAGATCATGCAGGATTGAAGTACAATTCCTGGAACAACATATCAGTAAGATTACCCTGTGGTTGAGGTGTTAGAGGCATATCTAGAGAACTTCCAATAACAAAGCAGCGAGCCAAAAAAAAAAAAAAGTTCAACTATAGTTTAACATGCAATACATATTTCAAAATTGTACTTTCTATATTTAGAATTTAATTTTATTAAGACGGGATGTTTTGACAAAGGTAATGGTAGAATGTTTGCAAGGGTAGAATCAGGAATAAAAATCAAACAAAAAATGTTTCAACTTTGAATGTGTAATGTGGGTTCCACTTATATGGCCTCTTGCACACTGCAGCTTGAAAAAGCTCACTAGCTCAGTACAGCTTTTTTTTTTTTTTACGGAGCTAAAATGTAGCCCATTATTTACAATGTGCCTATGCACACAGGAGCGCTGAGTATTTCTTAGTAATAAAAATATATAGGAAAATCTGCGTTCCTGGTCAGTATTTTGCGATGGTGCGTGCAAATATGCGCACTATGCAGATGTGCTCATATGAGCATAAATATGAAAGAATTTTCCCTAGGAAGGTATTGTGCACACGAATGTGCAAACACGCATATGCGCACATAAATACTTGCAAAACAAACTCCTGAAATTACATCCAAAAAAGCAGAAGCTCAAACATCAGTACCATGTGGAAGCTGTTTATATCAGGAATATAACAATGGTTTCTTTCTCTGTGTACAATATGACTTCCTGAATTTATAACAGGCCAAAAGAGGACATAGAGCCAATTACAGCAGGCCCAGCCCCTGAAGAGCTTACTACACACCCACTCATAGACATACAACTTTGATCCTCTGGTCATTTCTAATAAAAATAGACTACCAAATCGTGAATGGGGCACATGATTTATGTATTTACAAACAAACAAAATTAGAATTCTTCTAAAAACATTAATTATTACAACACATTCGGAATAGTTTTGCTGCCCATGTCAACCATTACTTAGAAAATAATTGCAAATATTAGACACGTGGCTACAAGCAATTTGATTGCTTTTATTCATAAAAGCAAATGCTTGCCTACTTATGAACAGGTTAATTTAGATTGAATAGATTTTGGCCTCTGAGTGATTCATAATGCACTACTGCCCATTCCGGCAATATTGAAGAGGTCTTGTCACTTCGTCCATTCAGCGTCTCTGTAAATGAGCCACCTGACCCACTCTAGCTTGCCTTGCCAGTGGTTCTCCACCACAGCCATTATCAGAATCCAAGGTGGTTGCTGGTGTCAGATGCTAAGGAGAGTGGTGATATCACTCCCTCAATTGTGTGATAGTGCTGAAACCTAGCAATTCATTGTTAGACTTGAGCACTGTCATATGGGAGGAGGTCACATGCTCTCCCATATGCAGAAGTACCAGCTATGTTCTCCACTGCAGGTGGTACTCAACCGTAGAGGCAAAACAGATGGGGGAGGAAGTTCTGAGGAACTTGGTTCCTCTATGATTTCCTTGTTCACAGGGAAACAGCTATCCGATTGGATGCTGACTCCCCATGTGACTTCAGCAGGCCATCTTGAGTAGGGCATACAAATGGGAAGGAATAGAAAAAAAATGGAAAAATTGGGAAAAAAACATGTTTTTCTGTTTTTTTAAAGCCTTTTTTTTTGTTCTTTTCCAGAAAGTGTGTGGAATATGCTCTTTTACAATGATACGTAATATATCTATGACATGGTATTAAAACTATATACAGTTGTGCTCATAGATTAACATACCCTGGCAGAATTTATGATTTCTTGGCCATTTTTCAGAGAATATGAATGATAACACAATAACTTTTCTTTCACTCATGGTTAGTGATTGGCTGAAGCCATTTATTATCAATCAGCTGTGTTTACTCTTTTTAAAGCAGAAACTGCCCAAATGACCCTGATCAAAAGTTTACATACCCCAGTTCTTAATACCGTGTATTGCCCCCTTTAACATCAATGACAGCTTGAAGTCTTTTGTGGTATTTGTGAATGAGGCTCTTTATCTTCTCAGATGGTAAAGCTGCCCATTCCTCTTGGCTGTCACGTACCTGGTGGAGACTGAGCTGTAGAGAGGACTTCTCTTGCACCTCCTGCCTAGCACTCCTGATAGAGATGACAAGGAATGAAAGACACAGAGTGGCACAAGGGCCGTTATAGCAGATGGCTCAAGATGGGTCTTGGCAGGAACCTGATAGCTGCAGATCACCGGATTGGCACCGAGGACTGGAACTCCGTGTTGCTGGATCAGCAGGCAGAGTCGTGGTCGGAACATAAGCAAGAAGGTCATCAACAGCTGAGCAGAGCAGGTACTGGAACGTGAGACAGGATAAAAGACAGGATACAGGCCAGGTTCGGTACACAGTCGGGCAGCGCAGTACAGGAGCATGAAGCAGGAACAGGGTCAAAACACAAGCCGGTGTCAGAGGAAGGCAGGCAGAAGTCCAAGAGGAGGTTCAGGTACAAGCCGGGTCAAATGCAGGAATACTGGAACAGATCAGATTCAGGTAACAGGTACTAGCTGAAAGACCACTCAGCAAGGCTCATGTGTCAGTGTTTGATTTAAATAAATTACTTGGCGTGCAGACGTGCGTGTGTGCGCACGCGCATCTGTGTACACGCATTGGCGTGCATCTGTGTGCGCGCCCCTGGGCATGCGCCCATACGAGTCCTTTTTACACACACTGTGTGCCCGTGCTTGTGTGCAGGTGCGCATCTGTTAGCCAGACTTTTCTTACATTGGCAAAAAGCCCCCAGTTCCTGTAAATTCTTGGGCTGTCTTGCATGAACTGCACGTTTGAGATCTTCCCAGAGTGGCTCAATGATATTGAGGTCAGGTGTCAGAGAGGTTACCTGGTTGGGCGCCGGAGCGCGCCGGGGCGCGTTGGTGCACATGTTCCTGTGCGTGCTGGGCGCGTGTTCCTGGGGGCACCGGTGTGTCTAGTCTGGCCGGCCATGGTGTGCAGGGTGGCGTCCGGGCGCGCGCGCATCTGCCTATGGGCGTTACTGCAGGCGTGCCTGGTGGTGCTGGCTTGCACGCCGGTGTTCGGGGGCGTGCTCGGGCGTGTGCGGGTGCGCGGGCGTCTGGGCGTATCGGCGCGCGCACGAGCGTGGCGTTTGGCGCCAATCTGCCTATTTAGGTCTACCTCAATCCCTGATTGGTGCTGCCTGATCAACAGCTCTGTGCCAAAGTTCTGTGATCCTCTCTGTGTTCCGTATCTCTGAAGTTCTGACCTATTATGACCCGGCTTACCTTTTGGACCTCCCTGACTGCTGCCTGAACTCAACCCCGGCTTGTTTGACCCCGCTTTTGCCTGCTCCTTTTGTACTTCTGCTGCCAGCCCGTTGCCGACCTCTGCCTGTGTGTGACCAGCCTAGTAAGCTCCTTCTCAGCATCAGTTCCAGTGTTCCTGAGTTCTACCTGCTGCAAGAAAGACCACCTTTCTCCAGGATCCATATACCAGGCCATCATACCACTCCGTACTCGCGGGCTTCCTGTCTGCTCTATCAGGGGCCCCGAGTCGGATACGTAAGGGAGCCAACCCTCTGCCCAAGCGGACTCACCTGTCTGGTAAGTGTGGAACCTGACAGTATCAGACAGCCATGACTGAGTCCAGGCAGGGGGCCTCCCCCATGGATGAACTTTGCAGGCACCTAGCGGGCCTCACCCAGGCGGTTAAAAGCCTACAAGAAGGCTATACAATACTGGAAGGACAGGTCCAGGCCCTCTCAGCATCTCCTCAGGGAGCAGCACCTGCCGGCTCTTCCGCAGCACCCTCTGTAGTAATGCTCCCCCGGAGCCCAGGGTGACTACACCCGAAATGTTCTCTGGAGAACGTTGCAAGTTCCGGGCATTCTGCAACACATGTGAGCTTTATTTTGCCTTACAACCCCGTATGTTTTCTCTGGAAGCCACTAAGGTGGGGTTCGTTATATCACTTCTGATCGGCGAGCCTCAGACCTGGGCCCACCGTCTACTGGAGCAAAAATCCAGATCTCTGGATTCCTTGGATGACCTCTTCTTAGCGATGTCTCAGCTATACGAGGACCCCCAACTAACGGCTACTGCAGAAGCCGCCTTGCACTCTCTGCAGCAAGGTCGCAGAGCGACCGAAGACTATGCTGTAGAGTTCAGACATTGGAGCTCTGATACGGAGTGGAATGACGCTGCCTTGCGTCACCAATATCGGTTGGGGTTATCCGACCCCCTTAAAGACGAATTGGCACGTGTGGGGATACCTCAGACGCTGGATGAGCTCATAAACCTGTCAATCCAGATTGACCGCCGTCTTAGAGAGAGACGTTCTGAGAGGTCCGTTGGCCACCCACGTCCCACTTGGATGTTGCCCAGGGTTCCTAGTGCCCAGAATCAAGCTTCTCCCCTCTCATCTGTTCCGGCCCAGGAAGCTCCAGAACCCATGCAGCTAGGGCTGCTCCGTCCCTCTCTGACCCCACAAGAGAAGACGCGCAGACGCACATTCAGTCTTCTTTGTGTGCACCTCTCACCCAGATCCGGTAACCATTTAACACTTTCTGTTATGTTACAGCTACCTGGAAGGAACATCCCAGTACCAGTAATTATTGATTCTGGAGCATGCAGCGGTTTCATTGACCGGACCTTCGTTGAAAACCATAATATTCCTATCCAACCCAAGGCCCAGGGACTGGCAGTGTTCTTAGCAGACGGCTCCAACCTCAGCTCCCGACCAGTTACCCAGGAGACCGTTCCTTTACTGGCTACTATTGGCCTGGAACATCAGGAACTCTTATGCCTGGATGTCATCTCCTCTCCTTTCTTTCCAATCATCTTGGGAATGCCTTGGCTACAAGCTCACAATCCCAGTATCAACTGGTCCACAGGCAAGATCCAGTTTCTGTCCAATTATTGCAAACAACACTGCTTGTTGGGAACACCCATGATACCATCTCAGTGCTTTTGCTTAGACTCGGATGCCAAGTCTTATCAAACTCTTCCCGAACCCTACCGGGATTTCCTGGATGTGTTCAGCAAGAAGGGGGCAGAGACTCTCCCGGTACACAGACCCTACGACTGCCCAATAAAGCTTTTACCCGGAACTGAAGTTCCCTTCGGGAGGATTTTTCCCCTATCTGAGCAGGAGCTGGGCACCTTGAAAACCTATATCGACGAAAGGATTCCTTCGTCCCTCCACATCTCTAGCAGGTGCGGGCATCTTCTTCGTTGAAAAAAAGGATCACTCCTTACGTCCCTGCATCGATTACCGGGAATGAAATAAGATTACTATAAAAAACAGATATCCGTTACCTCTAGTACCTGAACTATTTCAAAGATTAGGATCCGCTACCGTCTTCACCAAGCTGGATGTCCGTGGAGCCTACAATTTGATCCGCATAAGAGAGGGGGGCGAATGGAAGATGGCCTTTCGTGCTCGATTTGGGCACTACGAGTACCTCGTTATGCCCTTTGGCCTGTGTAATGCGCCAGTCACCTTCCAGCACTTCGTCAACGATGTCTTCCGTGACTTCCTGGACCTGTACATCATCGTCTATCTGGACGATATCCTGGTTTTCTCTGCTTCCCTGATTGACCACCGCAGACACGTGCGAAATATACTTACCCGACTCAGACAACATGGGCTTTATGCTAAACTCGAAAAATGTAAGTTTGAGCTCCAATCTATTCAGTTCCTAGGCCTGGTTATCTCTCCCAAGGGTATCAAGATGTACCCACAAAAAGTATCTGCTATCTTGGATTGGCCTGCACCTGTAAACAAAAAAGGAGCACAGCGCTTTATTGGCTTCGCCAATTTTTATAGGAAGTTCATTAAAGGATTTTCTTCTATAATAACTCCCATTACTGAACTCATCAGACAAGGAACCCAGTTTTGCTGGACCTCTAAGGCGCAATTGCCCTTTGACAAACTCAAGGCTTTGTTTACTTCAGCCACCATTCTTAAGCATCCCAATCCAGCCTTACCCTTCATATTAGAAGTCGATGCTTCCAAAGTTGTGGTAGGAGCCATGCTCTCACAAAGACAAGGCGCCAAAGCGCTCCTGTACCCTGTGGGGTTCTTTTCACGTAAACTTTCGTCTTCTGAAAGAAACTATGACGTGGGAGATCGGGAACTTCTAGCCATTAAGGCAGCTTTGCAAGAATGGCGCTATCTTTTGGAGGGTGCTGCTCACCCCATTTTGGTCTACACAGACCATAAAAATTTAGAATATCTGAGAGCGGCTAAGAGACTAAAACCCCGGCAAGCCAGATGGGCACTTTTTTTTCCCCGATGCCTATTCCACATCACCTACAGACCCGGATCCAAGAATGTCAAATCTGATGCTCTCTCCCGCATGTTCCTTGATTCAGAAAAAACCCTACCTCCAGACACCATATTCCCTTCTGGGAATTTCCTGCTGTTGCAAGAAGATCTGGTCTCTCAGATTAGACGGGCCTCTATGGGAATGACATTACCTGCTGAAGCTTGTACCAAAGACGGGCTGTTCTGGTACAAAAACAAAATTGTGGTCCCTGAGGAGCTAAAATTACGAGTGTTAAACTTGTGCCATGACCACAAATTGACCGGTCATTTTGGCGCACGAAAGACAATAAATCTAGTACAACGTACCTTCTGGTGGCCTCACCTTGTTAAGGACTGCAAGGAATATGTTGAGTCTTGTAATACTTGTGCCAGAAGCAAGAATAGCCGGGCAAGGGCATGGGGTCTGTTAAAACCTTTGCCGGTCTCAGAGAGGCCATGTACCATGATTTCAATGGACCTCATCGTTGAACTCCCCCCCATCAGAAGGTTTCTCTTCCATCTCCGTTGTGGTAGACAGGCTGTCTAAGATGGCCCACTTCCTCCACATGAAGGGCACCCCCTCGGCTATGGAAACTGCTAACATCTTTATCAAGGAAATGATCAGATTGCATGGAGTACCAACCAACATAGTTTCGGACCGAGGTGTCCAATTCACCTCCAGATTTTGGAAAGCCCTCTGCAGCTCCTTGGAGATCGAATTGGCATTCTCTTCGGCCTATCATCCCCAGTCAAATGGACAAACTGAAAGGACAAATCAGACCTTGGAGCAATACCTCCGCTGTTTCTCTGAATTCTCCCAGGACGACTGGGCCTCCCTGCTTCCCATCGCAGAGTTCTCCTACAATAACTCACTGCACTCAGCTACCAACCAATCACCATTCTATGCTAATTACGGCTTCCATCCATCCTTTCTGCCTAGGTCAATACCCGAGTGCTCCATCCCTGCAGTGTCCGAAACCTTGGACTTTTTTTCAACAAACAACAAATTACTGCAGAATACCATGGCCAAAGCTCAGGAAGATTACAAGAGATTGTTTGACAGGGAGAGACGCAGAGAGCTCGTCCTGGAACCTGGCAACCCAGTCTGGTTATCCACCACTAACCTAAAGTTGGCCTGTCCGTCCAGAAAACTAGGCCTTAAATACTTGGGTCCTTTCTTGGTTAAAAGGAAAATAACGTGGCCTATGAACTTGACCTACCTAACGCCCTGAAGATACATCCAGTCTGTCCCTTTTGAAGCCGGTCACTCCCAATTCCTTTGTTGGCCGCAGTATCGGTCCACCCAAGTCTATCCTAGTTAACGGCAAAGAGGAGTTTGAGGTGGAGGCAATTTTAGATTGCAGAAGAAGACGCAACCAAGTCCAATACCTTGTAAAGTGGAAGGGCTATGGGCCCGAAGACAACTCTTGGGAACCAGAAAGCAACTTGCACGCCAGGGAGCTCCTACAGTCATTTAAAGCTTCTCATGCCTCGAAGATGGCCCAGCTGGGCATCCGGAGTCTGCCCTTGAGGAGGGGGCACTGTCAGAGAGGTTACCTGGTTGGGCGCCGGTGCGCGTTGGTGCGTGTGTTCCTGTGCGTGCTGGGGCGTGTGTTCCTGGGGGCACCGGTGTGTCTAGTCTGGCCGGCCATGGTGTGCAGGGTGGCGTCCGGGCACGCGTACACGCGTTTGTGCTAGCGCGCGTCCGCCTATGGGCGTTACTGCAGGCATGCCTGGTGGTGCTGGCGTGCACGCCGGTGTTCGGGGGCGCGCTCGGGCGCGTGCGGGTGCGTGGGCGTCTGGGCGTATCGGCGCGCGCACGAGCGAGGCGATTCCCGCCAATCTGCCTATTTAGGTCTGCCTCAATCCCTGATCGGTGCTGCCTGATCAACAGCTCTGTGCCAAAGTTCCGTGATCCTCTCTGTGTTCCGTATCTCTGAAGTTCTGACCTATTACGACCCGGCTTGCCTTTTGGACCTCCCTGACTGCTGCCTGAACCCGACCCCGGCTTGTTTGTCCCCGCTTTTGCCTGCTCCTTTTGTACTTCTTTCTCCAGGATCCATATACCAGGCCCTCATACCACTCCGTACTCGCGGGCTTCCTGTCTGCTCTATCAGGGGCCCCGAGTCGGATACGTAAGGGAGCCTACCCTCTGCCCAAGCGGACTCACCTGTCTGGTAAGTGTGGAACCTGACATCAGGAGACTGAGATGGCCACTCCAGAACCTTCACTTTATTCTGCTGTAGCCAATGACAGGTTGATTTGGTCTTGTGTTTTGGATCATTGTCATGTTGGAATGTCCAAGTTTGTCCCATGCGCAGCTTCCTGGCTGATGAATGCAAATGTTCCTCCAGTATTTTTTGATAACATACTGCATTCATCTGGCCATTAATTTTGACCAAATTTCCTGTGCCTTTGTAGCTCACACATCCCCAAAACATCAGTGATCTACCTCCGTGTTTCACAGTAGGAATGTTGTACCTTTCATCATAGGCCTTGTTGACTCCTCTCCAAATTTAGTGTTTATGGTTGTGGCCAAAAAGCAAAATTTTGGTCTCATCACTCCAAATGACTTTGTGCCAGAAGGTTTGAGGCTTGTCTCTGTGCTGTTTGGTGTATTGTAAGTGGGATACTTTGTGGCATTTGCGTAGTAGTGGCTTACTTCTGGCAACTTTTCAGAGAGTCCTGTATTTCACCTGAAGTTATTTGTATGTTTTTTTCTTTGCATCCCAAATAATTTTCCTGGCAGTTGTGGCTGAAATTTTAGTTGGTCTACCTGACCGTGGTTTGGTTTCAACAGAACCCCTCATTTTCCACTTCTTGATTAGAGTTTGAACACTGCTGATTGGCATTCTCAATTCCTTGGATATCTTTTTATATCCGTTTCCTGTTTTATACAGTTCAACTACCTTTTCCCGCAGATCTTATGACAATTCTTTTGCTTTTCCCCATGATTCAGAATCCAGAAATGACAGTGTGGCACTGGATGAAAGATGCATGGGTCTGTCAGGAGTACAGAAACTCATTGACCTTTTATACACACACACACACACTAATTACAAGCAAACAGATCACAGGTGAGGAAGGTTACCTTTAATAGCCATTCAAACCCCTTTGTGTCAACTTGTGTGCATGTTATCAGGCCAAAATCACCAGAGTATGTAAACGTTTGATCAGAGTTATTTGGGTAGTTTCTGTTGTCATTATGATTTAAAAAGAGTAAACACAGTTGATTGAAAATAAATGGCTTACGTAACGGGTGAACCCGCCCCCCTCTGATGTGACGGAGAATGCCACAGGGAAGTCCCTGTCAAGTCCCCGTGCGTCAGACGGGGCGGGGTCACCGGGTGGCCCCGCCTTCCGTTATTTAAGAAGTGTCAGAAGACAAGAAGCATCACACAGCGGGAGCCTCCCATCATGGATGCGGAGCAGCCCAAGAACAAAGAAGGGAAGAAGACGCCACGGAGGAAGATGCTGGATGAGAACACCGGAGCAAGAAGCAGAGGATCGGAGGAAGAACCAGAGGAAGAAGAAGATGGAAACCGAAGGAAGATAGAAGAAAGAAGATAGAAGAAAGAAGAAGACGTGAAATAAAGGAATTGTCAAAAACTGTCTCTTGTCATTTTTAACATTTTTGGCACTTTTTTTGTGAAATGGTAGGAGTACCCCCTTACCATTTCACACAGGGGGGGCCGGGATCTGGGGATCCCCTTGTTAAAGGAGGCTTCCAGATTCCGATAAGCCCCCCGCCCGCAAACCCCCACAACCACCGGGCAAGGGTTGTGGGGATGAAGCCCTTGTCCCCATCAACATGGGGACAAGGTGCTTTGGGGGGGACCCCAAAGCACCCTCCCAAAGTTGAGGGCATGTGGCCTGGTATGGTTCAGGAGGGGGGGCGCTCTCTCGTCCCCCCTCTTTTCCTGCGGCCTACCAGGTTGCGTGCACGGATAAGGGTCTGGTATGGATTTTTGGGGGGACCCCACGCCTTTTTTTTTTATTTTGGCACGGGATTCCCTCTAAAATCCATACCCGACCTGAAGGGTCGGGTATGGATTTTGAGGGGAACCCCCACGTCATTTTTTTTTTTTTTAAATTTTGGTTCGGGTTTCCCCTGTGGGGAAATCCCATGCCGTTTTTATCAATGAACTTTTATGTGTATTGTCGGACCGACAATTCATTAATAGCCGCAAGTAGTTTTGAATGACTTTTTTTCCTTTGAAATATCATTTTGCTGTCAGACTGTTCTAAACACGGGAAACACGCGCCTCTTTACAGGCATACTATAGACACCCCCCAGGTATGAAACTTAAAGGAATATTACACTTTTATTTCACTTTAAGCATTATTAAAATCACTGCTCCTGAAAAAACGGACATTTTTAAAACTTTTTTTGCATTGATCCATGTCCCCTGGGGCAGGACCCAGGTCCCCAAACACTTTTTATGACAATAACTTGCATATAAGCCTTTAAAATTAGCACTTTTAATTATTCATGTTCGAGTCCCATAGACTTTAACGGTGTTTGCGTGTTCGAACAAATTTTTTGCCTGTTCGCATGTTTTGGTGCGAACTGAACAGGGGGGTGTTCGGCTCATCCCTAATCTTCAAGTAGGGAAGTGTTACAAACCACTGCCTTCCAAAAATATACAATGTCTTCATTTATAGAGAAAATAACATGTGAAAATCAGGACAACATTGATCAAGCTCCTGCAAGAGCAATATATACTTTTAGATCAACATTGTCAATAATTGAAATTGCATATTGGCAAGAAGCTTTTACATTATTATGAGGTGTGATGGAGATTTTGAATGCCATATTTATATCAAGGAGATCCAAGGGAACCATTGCAAGGACTCTGATTAAATTGCCATGCCCCGTTGGATATATGTATATATATATATATGTAGGTATGCGGGCATATATGTATGTATGTAGTCAAAATAAAGGCAGTTCTGATGTACTCCAAGACTGGTGTTGTCTAGTTCTTGGGGTTTCTATAGCCAGATCCATTGGACTCGTGTTCCAGAACTTAGGAAGCGGTATACAGACGGAAGCACTCAAGCGGAGTGTGGGGCGTTCCGTGACATTGGTGGCAGCAGTGGGATAGCTTCCTGAAGTCTGAAGTCTGGGACATCCAAACCTCCAACTGGATCCAAGATCAGCATAGCAGACTTCAGTCACCCCAGCGGAGATATGGACCTGGCATCAGAATTCCCGGGGCTGCTGCGGATCATCCTTTCAACGTACACCAAGACTGTGTCTGAGGATGAATACCTGGAGCTCAGGCAGCTGATTCGGGTGGAGCTCTGGATTGCAGCTCTCCGTCTCGCTGGTATAAAACAGGGCAAGTGCTTTCCAACCCAAGAGCAACGGGCCAGTGACCAACGGGCATTGCGGATGGCATTCCTGGGAGAGCAGCCCCAGGAGCAATGGGTGACTGAGTTGGACAGGTTGGTCCAGCAGGAGATAGAGCTGGACAATCGTTATCGGGCTCTGCAATGGCACGCAGAGGAGGGATATTTAGGGGAGACAACAGAATGCTCTCCGGAGGGATATGACTTTGGCGGCCCTGGATTGCTGTGGGAGAACCTTACAGATCTTTTTATGTTTGGCGATGAGGGGGAACCTGACCTTGAGGACATGAGGGACTATAGAGAGTCTATGCTCGGTCTTGCAGGGGTCTCAGAGCTCAAACCTGATCTGGACCATTTGCTAAGGAAGGAACAGCATCTGGAAAGGGCATACAGGAAACTGCTAGAACAAGTTCAGCAGCATGCCAGAGAATCGGCAGTGGAAAATCCGGAGATTGCCGTCCCCAAATCTGAAGTGCTGACAACAGGGCAGAGCTCTGCTAACCTCTGTCCAGAAATGATAACATCTTCTGGGTTCCATGGACAGGAGATGGTGAACCCCTATTCCCCGACATCAGTTGCAGAGACATGGGATTTGATAGACTTTTCTGCTGAGGAAGAACAACCTGATGAGCCTCCAGCAGAAGAGCTGCTATCAGGGCCAAAGTTCACTGTGTTCTGCCCAGCACCAACAGTGGCTTCGGCCTTCCTGAGAGAAGAGGTAGTCGGCCTTTCTCCCACAACACTGACAGGGACATGTGATTTTCTGCCAGCAGCATCTATGGAGTTAAAACAAACTTCTCCAGCTGAAGATCTGGTAACTGAACAGAGGGTCCAAGACCTCTGTCCCACACTTTTACCACTTCCAGAGACTGGGGATTTAATAGACATTTCTGTAGAGGAGGAACCACCTAGCAAACCCCCAGCAGAAGTGCTGGCAACCGGACAGAGGGTCCAAGACCTCTGCCCCACACCTGCAGCAATTGTGGAGGCTCAGGGTGAGAAGATGGCAATCACTTCCCAGCAGCAGATACAGGGGGAGAAGGGAGAGGAGGTGTGTGTTGTCCCTCCCCAACAGTTGGCCAGGGTGGAGGAAGTGGGCTTTCCTCCCCAGCAAAGATCCGTGTACCTGGGAGACAGTACCATCGACATGTCGTCCCAGCAGCCAGATGAGGGAATGGAAAAGGAAGCAGCCGGCTCACCTCCCCAATGGCAGCTACACAGTTTGGGAGTGGAGGAAGCCAGCTGCCTGCCCCAACAGTTAGCCGGAGCAGAGGATGCGGAGTCCCCAGCAGAAGTGCTGGCAACAGGGCAGAGTGCTACCAACCTCTGCCCAGCACCGGCAACAACTACAGAGTTCCAGGGAGGCGGGGCAGTCGGCCTCCCTCTCCAACAGTTAGCCGGAACAGATGGTGTGGGGTTTCCAGCAGAAGGGCTGGCAACAGGGCCGAGGACTGCTGGACTCTGCCCTCAACTAACAGAGGATGGATTTCCTGTGAAGGTGGATGGAACTTCAGTCTCCACCTGTATACCCCAGGGATGCTGGGCAGTGGGCCCAGATCCCCAACAGCATGACAGAGTGAGCCCAGTCACCCTGTCTTCTCTCCAGCGGCAGATATGTTCTCTGAGAGAGGCAGAGGATGGCTGGGTGAGTAATGCACTGTTTGGGATAATTTGTTTGGGGTACTGTGTGGGTACAGGCAGTAGAGGACTGGAGCTGTTTACTAACTTCGGAGTCAACCCGTCTGGGGTCTCCTCCTGTGTTAGTCTCCTGCCGAAAGGGGAGAAATGTCACGGGCATGGCCAGAGCGGAGGCTGTTGGAGAGGACTGTGTGCAAGCCTGTTGCCCACCGATTATGGGCCCTAGCATTTGAGGTGAATGAGAAATCCAGTCTGAACTGTATTAATCGGACTCAGTCATGTATATATTGTATGGGGACTCCTTACTGTATATTTGTGTCCCTGAAGAGGGAGGGGGGATTCCTCCAGCAGCCCCCTGCTGATAAGACTGATTCATTCTGCTGGGACACATCCTGTGAGGAGATGCTGGTGTTATCAACATGTGTTTATGTTAATTGAGAGAGCTGATCACATTAGCCACCAGCCCTGGCTAATAGACGAATGGTCTAGGCTGAGGAGGGGGGAGATTGTTGTTTGTATTGTTAATTGTATTAATGTGTGAAGCCCGGTGCCCACAAGACTGTCATCTGGTCTGGGTACATTTTGTAGTAAATTAGGTCATGTTAATTAGGTTAGCTTTGAGTCATCCCTGACATAAAAAGGTCTGTGAGATCTCAAAATAAAGGCAGTTCTGATGTACTCCAAGACTGGTGTTGTCTAGTTCTTGGGGTTTCTATAGCCAGATCCATTGGACTCGTGTTCCAGAACTTAGGAAGCGGTATACAGACGGAAGCACTCAAGCGGAGTGTGGGGCGTTCCGTGACAGTATGTATGTATGTAGATGTTTTTAATATCATGATAGTGAATAAGGGCCCAGCTCACCTTTTTAGAAATACAGTTGCTCCTGTCTCGTGGGAACTGTAGAATGTCCCCAGGTGTTAATTGAATTACTTTTGTTTTACAAAGAGCCCTTCATTTAAGTGAGGTATAAACATTGCCAACACATAAAAGTAATTCAATTAACACCTGGGGACAATGTCCCCAGGTGTTAATTGAATTACTTTTGTTTTACAAAGAGCCCTTCATTTAAGTGAGGTATAAACATTGCCAACACATATGGTGCCCCATGTGAGGAAGCTAGAAGTTTGTGGTTTTGTGTGTGAAAGACAAGTCCAAAAACAGTAAGCATTTTTATGTCCTTGTTTGTATGTCTGTCTCCCCTGTCTGAACACCCAAACTAGCAAGCTTCTTTGAACATTGTTTATATATATATATCTATATATATATATCTATATATATATAGATATATATATAGATATATATCTATATATATAATCTTTTGTCTGTACTAATACTTTATGTGCAAAAAAATTCGATTCACCAAAAACTAGCCCCAACCAATAGTGAATTCAATAGCAGCGCTAAATCAATTTAACTCAATAAACTAGTGAAAATATTAGAAATTGAAAAATAATATTTCACAATCCAGTGCATCAAAACAATGTGAACTAAATCCACAAAAATGTGAGCATAAACAATTAAGTGAATAAAAAATCTGTGCAAACTAAAAAAATAAAGACTTAAATAAACAAATATAAAAAAGTCCAAAGATATGTGATAAATCAATATCCAATAATGTTAATCCGTGATGTGATACAGTGTAGATCTTCACTCAATCAATCTTCCACCGCACCCTGTGACTGTGAATCCACTCCCCTTAGGTAAATAAACTCACCAGCTCCCCTTGCCTCACACTCTCGTGTTAGGCTTTAAAGCTTTATCCCACACAGAAGGGGGAAAATAGTGGCCTCCAATGGTTCACCTTTACACATCCAGAGTATTATAATGAGGTGCTCTCTCCCGCCTCTCCTCATCCTCTGGACCCTCAGCCTGGTCAGCCTGTCTTCCTTTTGCTTCCTTTTGCTTCCTTTTAAGCATTTTTATGTCCTTGTTTGTATGTCTGTCTCCCCTGTCTGAACACCCAAACTAGCAAGCTTCTTTGAACATTGTTTATATATATATATATATATATATATATATATATATATATATATATAACCTTTTGTCTGTACTAATACTTTGATGGGACTGATATGAACAGTATAAGTGAAATAAAATTGTACTGAGTGTATGAGAAGACATCCTGCTCGGTTGGGCTAAAACTGCAGGAGGGTGTCAGCGTGAATGATAAGAGACTCTAATTGAAGGCAGTGAAAAGAATTAGGATCTGGGCCTTTCTGCCAACAAGCGCTTCTGGTTGACCCTTGCACGAGCCTAGGTCAAGACGCTTCCCGATCTTTGAGATTGAATTGCACCTGTGGGCCTAAGTCACACTGAATGTTCTTGATGTATATGAGCACTGGCACTAGCTGTGTTGTAACTCCTACAAATCATATCGCAATTAGGTGTGCATCAGTTAACTGCCTCCTGTACTACAAGCACGCATAGGGTCCTGATTATCCAAGTTTGTGCTAATCATTCTTGAGATAACAGAAGTAATAGCCTTTCGTTAAGCATTTCTTTTAGCATATTTCGGAAAAGTCCACAGGGGTGATTGAACTAAAGAGTTCGGGAAAATCTCCAGGCTGACTTGAAGGACTATCGTCACGAACAGGGAAAATAATGTTCTGACAAGTAGTGAAAAGCATCAACGGTGACAGGGGCGGTACCTGTCAACCCAATCACGGCCCAGAGAGTAGCTACCTCTGGAGGAGAAACCTATAAAAGGTTGGCAAATCAGGTCAGGGTCCAAGCGTCCGTAAGGATGGGTAATAGAATCGCTTCAAAGAGGGGGTCTGAATGGGGTAAACCCTATGAAATGACCCCAAGGGAAGAGATGATAGATAAACATGAGCCCTGGGTGGTAAAATATATGCGTGAGTGGGATAGGTGGACGAAAACGAGTTTTTCTAAGAAAGGTACATTTAAACTTAAAATATGGGAAGATCTGTACTGCTCACCACAAAAAGATAACACGGCCATATGAAAAAGATACTTTATTTATATGGATGCTGGAGTCAGCGAATAAAACAGAGGAAATTAATGTTATTACTATGGGATTTAAGGAGAAATCATTCAAAACAATGCTTGAACGTAGGGACAGGCGGAAACCATCACAAGCCCCAACAAGTGATGACAGTGATTTTCAGGGAGACAAGGAGCAGTTGTCAGGACTTGGGCCTTATGCAGTTGCCCAGCCCTTGTCAGCAGAGTGCTCATGGGCTGACGTGAATTGTCACCTTTCAGTGGTGGACAAAAAGGGAGAGTCACAACACAAGTCTGATACCCCAGTAAAATGTGGATTACAGGGGAATTGTGAGGTACAGGAAGAGGAAGGCACAGTAGCAGGACATGGACATTAAGGGAGGAAGGTCTCCAGGCAGAAGGGACTCTTTCTGTCCCGCTGATGGGAGAGGATGTGAAATTACATTTCACTGAAAGAAGCTGTAGTAAGCACACGGAAAAAACGCCGCTAATCTTTGTGGCCAGGTGGTTAGCGAAACAGTATGAACATTTGAAAGTGCAAAACACATCCCTAAAAGAAGCGCTAGAAATAACCAAAGGTAACATCCATACTTTAGAAGCTTCTATGTTATAGTCTGAGGCTATCCACCAGCAATTAGTACTAGAAAACCAAAGATTACAGGAAGACGATCATCTGTTGGGAGAAAGACTGGAGGATGCAGAAAGAGAAGTGAAACCATTATCTGTCAGCTGCCAGGAGCCGTTGGCTCAGTTTTCAGATGGAGAAGATAACAGGGTAACTGGTTTGGATAGGTCTGAATTCAGGGGGACGTCCTCCACACCTAAGGTATGTACCAACAAGAATAAATCCCAGGAAGGTAAGAGCTCTTTAAAAATTGCCCCTATATTTTGTAAGCCGCAGGTTAAAACTACTAATCCAGAAAAAGCCATCCCACATTCTCAGTCATCTAAAACAAAGCCTTTTGTTAAGAGATGTTGTACCACTTTAGATAAGATAAAATGTTACTTATGTGGTTTATTTGACCACATCGTGAGATTCTGTCTATCCAGTTCCAGTCAAAAAGTAGGTAAGCATAATCCATACAGGACCACAAGACGTGATTATGAAGTGCACTTTGCAAAGTGGGCTAGGAGTACGAAGTATGAACCGCCTACATCATGGGTCCCATTCCAAAATCCTGAGAATGCGTCCATACAGGCTGGGAAGGGGCTAACGAAATGGGATGGATCTCTGAATACAGAATTTCAACCTTACCAAACAGAAGTTGTGGGTTTAAGAAGAAGCACAGGTTATTATAGAAAACATGCTATGTGTGATGTGTGAGGTTGTCTTTAAGGAGGAGTTCCAACCAGGGGGCCGTCAAAAAAAAAAAAAATTAAAAGTCAGCAGCTACAAATACTGTAGCTGCTGACTTTTAATTGGGCACTCACCTGTCCCTGGGTCCAGCGATGCGGGGGATCGAAGCCCCGCTCGTCCCCCCCCTCCACTTGTCGGCGCCGGCATTTCAACTGTGGGCGCCGGGCTGTGGCTTCACAGGGTGGCACCCACTGCGCACGCCGCTCAATCACCTGGGACCTGTAATGGGTCCCAGATGATTGACAGGAGGGAGGGAGCAGAGCGGAGCCCTTCCTGTGCCTGGGGGGGAAGTGATGTCACCAGCCCAGGCAAAGGAACAGGCAGACTACGAGGGACCACCTAGCAACAGGCATTTAGAGGTAAGTGAAAAAAAAAAAATATCCAAATTTTTTTTGTTTTTTTTTAAGAATTTTTCCAGGTATTTTTGTTTTTTGGGTGGAACCCCACTTTAACCTAGCTAATTGTATGAGTGTGTGTGGAATATGGAATATATGTTGTGTTGTCTAACTCTGAAGCCTACTGGTCTGTTGTCTCAGCTGCCGACAGCCCACCCAAATGACCCCCCTTCTTTCTGACCAGGTCAGTGAAAGTGTAAAGCGAACTATATTGACATGCAAATTAACTGAGCCAAGGTAATTATCTAATAATGAATTGAAAGATGCATTTACTAAATTGTGTTTGTTTTCCAGAGAAGACAGTTCTGCGAGAGGAAATGGTACCGCTAAAAGGTTTATTACAAGTTGCTAATTTTTTTTCTCACCATGGTGAATACATTTTTTTGGGGAATTATTGGTATACCATAAAACAAAAATCCACGTGATATTAATATGTATTAAGTAATACATATTAATAATAGGTTGAACTCAAACATTTTTGGTATTTTAAAAAAGTGCACTGTTAATGTAATGTATATTTGTGTTTCATATGCTAATGTCTTGTTACTACAGGTATATAACCATTGGTCTGTTGTTTCTAGGGGAAAATGGAATGTTTATTACTAATTTTTATTGGTGTTTTATCCCTCAGATTCGATAATTGGGTTTCTTGGCTTTCAGAACAAAAGGGAAACACAGCCTCACAACCTCCATAGACAATGTTTTTCTTTTTCCTGGGTTGTTGGAGTTTTAGGTTTTCATCACCATTATTTAGTTGGTGCTGTCGTTTCAGTCCGTTTGGCTATGGTTGGACTAACTTGGGTATGTGTGGTATGTTCTGATCTAACATGAATGAAGCTCTGGTATGAACGAGTTTCTTTGCTCCACTGATTAGCCATGTTGATACTTGTAGTTCCATGGATTTAACTGTTAAGGGTGGGCTATTACATGTTATCTCACAAGACTTGTGTTTAAGACTGCTTCAACCCCCCTGCTGTTATTGTAATTAGTTGCATGCCCAGCCATGCCTGGCTGTTCCAGCTCTGCTCTTTGCCTTAGGCTAAGGTATGTTAATGTCCCTAGCAATCTGTGCGTCCCCCAAGTGTATTTGAAACCTGCTTCCTGCATGGTATAAACATTGCCAACACAGAGGGGAAGGGGGTCGTTACCTGTACTCATGCATGGTTGAAATGTTCTTAACATATACAGTTCATGTTATTCCATTTGTAATAAAAAACTAAATTTTAAAAAGCAACTTTAATTTATTTACTGAATAAGCTGTGCTTTCATTTCAAGCTTAATACTTTTATATGCAGTACACTGCATTTGATATTCCCAGCGTAACAAGATGACTTTCAATTTGTAAAGCTACTCCACACTGAATTTTTTTATACATTTTTCAAAAAATTCTATTTTTTCCAGTAAAAAACATGGAATTTTTTTTTCCATGCCTTCAAAATTCCTGGAAATTTTACATCTCTAGTAGGGCAGAAACTATTTAAGGCTCTGGCTCCTGGGCTTGGCATGCATTTTTGTGAGTGGCTAGTGTAGGGACAGAACACCCGTCTTTCAGGGACAATACTAATGCCGTGTACACGGACTTTTCGACAGCAAAGGTCCGACGGGAAGGAATCCGCCGGACAATTCGATCGTGTGTGGGCTTCATCGAACCTTTGCTGTCGAAAAATCAGATGGACTTTAGAAATAGAACATGTTTCAAATCTTTCCAACGGACTTGGGTCCAGTCGAAAAATCAGTTTGTCTGTATGCTAGTCCAATGGACTAACAACAACGCAAGGGCAGCTATTGGCTACTGGCTATGAACTTCCTTATTCTAGTCTGGTCGTACGTCATCACGTTCGAATCAGTCAGACTTTCGTGTGATCGTGTGTAGGCAAGTCCGTTGCGTCGAATGTCCGTCGAATGTCCGTCGAAAGTCCGTCGAAAGTCCGTCGAAAGTCCGTCGAAATGTCCTTCAGAGTTCAGTCCGTCAAAAGTCTGCTCGTGTGTACACGGCATTAGAGTTAGGGAATGGACAAGGTCATGGTGTTTCTTGAACTAGACATGCATGCCTCCCAACTTTTTGAGATGAGAATGAGGGACATCTATTAACAATAGTATGTAGGCATAGGACACACCCCCTTAAAGGAGAATTATACAAGAAAAATTATTAAGTGTTTTTTTTAATATTGGCCTTTATATTGGCTTTTAAAATTTACAAACAGAGATTTAGAAACTGGATGAAAGGTTTAGCACTGTGAAACACTTTTTGAAAGATAAATAGTGCAAATTTTATATACAATTATATAGATCAGACCAACATGAGGGACAAATAAGGAGGAAAGATGGACAGGAGAACTTTGTCCCAAACAGGGACAGTCCCTCGAAATCAGAGACAGTTGGGTGTTAAGGACATGTCCTATTTGGTAAAGTGTGCTATCACACAGGAACTGATCACTGGGGAAATCTGCATGTTAGGTGATCACTGGAGGAGTCTGCATGTAAGATGATCACTGGGGGAGTCTAGGTCCAGGAAGCTAAGTGACTGCAACAATAATACAGGGAGGTAAGCAGTATATTTTTGATACAGGTCTATGCATCACTTCTGCCCAGCTATGAAAAAAGGACAGAGGGAATGGGGTCTAAAAATATGGCAGTTGGAATTTATATTTACTACCATTGCCATACAGATACAGCCATGAACACACTGGTGCTATTTTGGGTGAAAACTAATCTAACCATGTCCTTATTCTTTGGCGGAGGGGGGGGGGTTGGATAGGATACCTAAAAGAAAAAATCCAAACCCAGGAAGAATAAGATGTAATCGTTTATAGAATGATCAATCTTCCTCGATGGAAGAACTTTCTGTAAATCTGGCAGGCTTGCCAGTGGCCCCAATGGACAGCTACAGTATCTCACAAGAATGACTACAACCCTTTACATTTTTGTAAAAATGTTATTATATCTTCTCATGTGACAACACTGAGGAAATGACACTTTGCTACAATGTAAAGTAGTGAGTGTACAACTTGTATAACAGTGTAAATTTTCTGCACCCTTAAAATAACTCAACACACAGCCATTAAAGTCTAAACCGCTGGCAACAAAAGTGAGTACACCTCTAAGTGAAAATGTCCAAATTGGGCCCAATTAGCCATTTTACCTCCCCGGTTTAATGTGACTCGCTAGTGTTACAAGGTATAAGGTGTGAATGGGGAGCAGGTGTGTTAAATTTGGTGTTATCACTCTCAATCTCTCATACTGGTCACTGAAAGTTCATCATAGAACCTCGTGGCAAAGAACTCTCTGAGGGTCTGAAAAAAAGAATTGTTGCTCTACATAAAGATGGCCTAGGCTATAAGAAGATTGCCAAGACCCTGAAACTGAGCTGCAGCATGGTGGCCTAGACCATACAGCGGTTTACCAGGACAGGTTCCACTCAGAACAGGTTTTGCCATGGTCGACCAAAGAAGTTGAGTGCACGTGCTCAGCGTCATATCCAGAGGTTGTCTTTGGGAAATAGATATATGAGTGCTGCCAGCATTGCTGCAGAGGTTGAAGGGGTGGAGGGTCAGCCTAACAGTGCTCAGACCATACGTCGCATACTAAATCAAATTGGTCTGCATGGCTGTCGACCCAGAAGGAAGCCTCTTCTAAAGATGATGCACAAGAAAGCCCGCAAACAGTTTGTGGGAGAAAAGCAGACTAAGAACATGGATTACTGGAAACATGTCCTGTGGTCTGATGAGACCAAGATAAATGTATTTGGTTCAGATGGTGTCAAGCGTGTATGGCGGCAACCAGGTGAGGAGTACAAAGACAAGTGTGTCTTGTCTACAGTCAAGCATGGTGGTGGGAGTGTCATGGTCTGGGGCTGCATGAGTGCTGCCGGAACTTGGGAGTTACAGTTCATTGAGGGAACCATGAATGCCGACATGTACTGTGACATACTGAAGCAGAGCATGATCCTCTCCCTTCGGAGACTGTGCCGAAGGGCTGTATTCCAAACACACCTCCAAGACGACCACTGCCTTGCTAAAGAAGCTGAGGGTAAAAGTGATGGACTGGCCAAAGTCTCCAGACCTAAACCCTATTTAGCATCTGTGGGGCATCCTCAAACAGAAGATGGAGGAGCGCAAGGTCTCTAACATCCACCAGCTCCGTGAAGTCATCATGGAGGAGTGGAAGAGGACTCCAGTGGCAACCTGTGAAGATGTGGTGAACTCCATGCCCAAGAGGGTTAAGGCAGTGCTGGAAAATAATGGTGGCCACACAAAATATTGACACTTTGGGCCCAATTTGGACATTTTCACTTTGGGGTGTACTCACTTTTGTTGCCAGCAGTTCAGACACAGGGCTGTGTGTTGAGTTATTTTGGGGGGACCTAAAATGTACACTGTTATACAAGCTGTACACTCACTAAAAAATATTTGCAAAAATGTGAGGGGTGTACTCACTTTTGTGAGATATTGTAAATGCAGTAGAAGACCATTAACTAATCATAATACAGATGTAGCCCAAAACCATGAAAATAGTACAGCTTGAAGGCCCCAAACCTCTCTCAGTCAGATTAGCAAGTTAATAGACTACTGCAAAACAGACAGGATCAGCTTGTCACGCTCTAGTAGACTGCAGCAAAATGGTGGCCATCGGCACACAAACACCAATTCCCTGTTGCATAAATGTGAATGAGATTTGATAAAGATGGCCTCAGCTGTTCTCCACCTGTAGAGGACTAGGGAACTCCTCAGACATGTTTTGCCATTTTCTGGGCTTAATTGTAGAGGTGGAGAACAGGAGCTGAATCTTTTACACATCTCATTCACATTTATGCAACAAGGATTCGGTGTATGTAATCACACTACAGGTCATAAAAATAATGAGCAGCAAATACATAAAGATCACAAAATGTTTTTCTTATATAATCTTTACAATAATAACCCCAAATTTTACAAGTCATCTTTAGAATAATAACTCAAAATATCTAGCTTCCATTT
This sequence comes from Aquarana catesbeiana, assembly GCA_037953035.1. Classification (NCBI taxonomy): domain Eukaryota; kingdom Metazoa; phylum Chordata; class Amphibia; order Anura; family Ranidae; genus Aquarana; species Aquarana catesbeiana. The sequence continues at coordinate 1,694,526 of JBBHAA010001420.1, read as the reverse complement.
GCGTTTGCCATAATTTAGCAACATATCATCTTAGTAGTAAGTATGGGGAAACACCTATGAAAGGTTGTACTTTGAACTATAATGTCGGGTCAATTGCATTTGGGAGGAACACAACTTGATGAAAACATTTTCAGAAATGTTAGTGCGAGTACGCCTCTCTGTATGGAATTCCTTAATCAACCATGTGAACCGGAGCCTGTTTGTAAGAAGTCATCAGCAATAACAACATTTTGCCCAAGAGGCCTCCACTGCATCATATTTTATTTTAGTAGTTGTCAACTGAACCTGTGCTATTCCAATGCAAAACAAAGCAAAAAGTTCAGTGTGAAGCCCCCCTGACCCAGCAGGGAATACTCACCTTTCCTTCATTTCACCATTGCTCTATTCAGCCAACAGAAGCAATGGAGTGGAAGTCTTCTGTAAGTTCCATGACATTGTAATCAGAACCTAGACAAGGCTGAGTAATATTTCTCTGCTCTCTGTTGACAGCACTGGGCCAATCACCAAGCCCCAGAGCCATCACTTGAGATAAAGTGAGTCACATGCTCGTCCATAACCCAAAGTATTTTCTGTACTGAATGGAGCAGTGGGGAGTGAAGGAAAGGTGAGTATGTGCTGCTAAAAAACAGAGAGGAGATAAGGGCGCTCTGGTGGAAGTGGATAGCTGATCAGAGGGATGATAGTGATGAGATGGCACTTCTGGCAGCACTTGGGTTAGAGGAGAAGCAACTCTGAAGATAGAAAAAAGGAAAAGAAAGGCGCTTCTAAGTGCAGTATGCAAAATGTAATAAAGTGCACAAAGGGTTAAAAGCACTTAGAAGATCGTTGAGTGTTAAAAGACATGATAAAATCAGGAGCCCTCATCTGTGGCAGTGTCCATCCTCAGCACGGTGGTAGAGAGCAGTGTAGAGCCGTCCAGCAGCTGTAAAGCGTTCTCATACGTGTTGGAGAGAGGAGGCAGCAGGGAAGCCTGTATTCACTGCGGGACACACAAGGCCGATGGTGTCAGTGTAGAGAAGGGGGTGGTAACGGGTTTCGGAGCATGTGCGGCTCCTTCGTCAGACCTACGCCCACACTCCTCAAGCTGGCTTATGAATGGTGAGGGGGAGGAGTAAGGGGAAGAGTGTGGGCAGATTTGAATACACAATGATAAGGGAAGTGACAGGTGTATTACGAGGACGGCCAAGACGACTGTGCACGTGCAAATTGGGTCATTAACATCAGTGCTATATAAAATGAAGTCCTGAAGCAGATTTGACACAGGGGTACAGGGCACAGATGGCAGTGGTTAAATTAACAATAATAAATAAGTATACAAACATAAGGTTGACATTGAATTAGTATACAGGTGTGTTACATGGTCGGCCGGGTGTCTATATGCATGTGTTACAAAGGTGGCCGGGTGTTTTGCACACATGCAAATAGGGTCGTAAATCTAATGTTGAGTTGGCAATGAATAAATATACAGCAAGGGCGGCCAGGTGTTTATACACATGTATTACAGGGGAGGCCAGGCGTCTATATGCATGTGTTACAAAGGCAGCCGGGCATTTGTACACATGCAAAAAAGGTTGTAAGTCTAATGTTGAATTGACAATGAATAAATATGCAGCCGTGTTACAAGGGCAGCCGGGCAGCTATACACCTGTGTTACAGGGGCGGCCAGGCGTCTATACACATGCAAATGAAGTAATAAATCTGTTGAAAGGGGATTTTAAAAATAGGAATAAGCGATAGTATATAGTGGATGTAGTGTGAATTGTACTGATTGAGCCTGTAAAGGCCCGTACACACGATCAGACTTTTTGACAACAAACATGCAAATTAGCTGTTTTAAGGCAACATCCAACCGTGTGTGCACTTCATCGGACAAACTTTTTCCGTTTTCATCGGACTTTCGTTGGCTGTGCGAACGGACAATCTTTCCGGCAACAAAAGTCTGATGGAGCAAAGTCCGATCGTGTGTACACAAAATCATCGGACTTTTGTACAAACTCAGAACCAATGCAAAAGATCAGACAACAATACAGAAGTTGACCAAAGGGTGGCGCCAGAGAATTGAACGTCCTCTTTTTGAAGTGTCGTTAGTACGTTGAAACGTCATTACATTTGTGTTTGTTGCCGAAAAAGTCCTGCCGTGTGTATGCTTAATTAGTTTACGGCCAACGCCCTTCGTACAAAAATCCACAGGAAAGTTTGTACAAAGTCTGATCGTATGTATGAGGCTTAACAATGATAAAACAATGCTGACTATGAATAGGTGTATAGGTGTGTTACAAGGGCGGCCAGGCGTCTATACACTAAAGACAGGTAGAGCAAAATAGTGGATGCTTATACAAATTGTACGAATTGTGCAGATTATGCCTGTAGCAATAATCTCACGGTGAGAGGTATTACTCAACTGTGAATTAGTATATAGAAGTGTTATAGGGGCGGCTGGGTGTCTATAAACTACAGAAGGGTAATAGGAGGTGGTGGATGCTTATGCAAATAGTACAGATTATGCCTGTAGCAATACTCACCATTCATAAGCCAGCTTGAGGAATATGGGCGTAGGTCTGATGAAGGAGCTGCATATGCTCCAAAACACATTACCACCCCCTTCTCTCCACTGACACCAACATAGGCTTCCCTGCTGCCTCCTCTCTCCAACACGTATGAGAACCTTTACAGCTGCTGGACGGCTCTACACTGCTCTCTACCACCATGCTGAGGATGGACACATGACTCCTGACTTTATCATGTCTTTTAACACTCAATGATCTTGTAAGTGCTTTTGACCCTTTGTGCACTTTATTAAATTTTGCATACTGCACTTAGAGGCGCCTTTCTTTTCCTTTTTTGAGTATGTGCTGCTGATGGGGCTTCAATTTTAAAAGACCTTATTGCTAGACCATTCATTTCAACAAGAGTCTTATCATATAATTATATGTGCATTTATGTATGTCATGCATGTAATTTACACCTACCTGTAAAAGCCTCCCTTGTGTAGACATCCAAAAGCCCTGAGACTGCTGCTGGGTGCCGCCTTCTTGGATGTGACATTGGCATTTTCAGAAGAAATCCCCACTCAGAACTCTCACTCAAGTGACAATACTTTGTATTCCACTTTGTGCTTTCACCAACAGCTACATAAAAGTTTATGTAGAAGAGAATGACAGAGAAAACTGGGCCAGCACGGTAGAATGTCACAGTCAAGGGTCAGGATCGGAGACCAGTAGCTATAGCAGTAGAGAGGCTCCCATTGACCAGCTGGATAAGTACACAAGCATGTCACCCTTATGGATGACACGGGCTCACCTGATTTGCAGAGTCTAAACGCCAACTGATATTTACCAGAGCTCCTGATGGAACATGCAGGGATGGGTTTTCCTGTGTGTTAGTACCAGATTGTGGTCCTCGGGATCTCCTCACCAGGAGGTGAGCAAGCCGGGGTCAAGTAGCAGGTAGGGATCAAGCAGAAGCATAGTCAGTATACAAGTCAAAGGTCAGTAACAAGTGGTTGCAGGTTGGGATCAAGCGGAAGCATAATCGAGGAAGAAGTCAAAGGTCAGTAATAAATGGTGGTGGAGATAAAGACAGCTGTAGGTACAAAAGGGAGCAAGATATCAGCTACAGAAAGCACAATAATCTGGCAACAGGACATGCAGATACATGGCTTAAATCAGGAAGTTCAAGGAGGGAGCAAAAAGTTCAAGGATCACCAGAAACAAGAGACAAGGCAATATTGTCCTAAGGGATCAGACAGGGAGCTGTCCAGCATCTCAGGTGGCTCAGCAAGAAGAGCTACTTCTAGACGTCGATGAGGTTGTGGGCTCAGATCCTGGTCCTGACACAGTAATTAGACACTCCCAGAAAAGGAGAGGGCTATGTCATGCAAAGGAAAGAGGGGGCTGTGCTAGGGAATTGACCCTTCCCGGAATATCAGTTCTCTAGAAAGTTCAGAGGCATATTGCAATAACATTTGTTTATGGAAAGTAAGAAATGCTGCAAGTAAGCATTTACCATAAGTAATATTTTTGTGCTTTTATCTGCAATTTTTTTTTAAGTTGCCAACATAGGCTGGACCTACTGTAGAGGGGATTAAGGAAAGGTTACTATGTGCTGCCAGGGAAGGAGGAATTAAAGTAAACCTATTGCTTTTGCCCTCCATGTACAAAGCACATATATATATATATAAACGTTGTACATCATTGCTGCACCAGGTCAACTAAAAAATACCACAATTTGTTTAACTGCAGTTCTCAAAGTGATCACCACATACCACAGTAATTCCTGACTTTGGTTTATTCAAGGAAACATGATGTGAAAATAAACCATAGAACTTACCACTACTAACTTCTTCTGAGTATACTAGTTGCCTGGTTGTCACGCTAGTCTTCTTGTATCCATTTTTAACCACTTGCTCTCTGGAAAATTGACCCTTCATTTACCCTTTATAATAAGGCCACTTTTTGTGATACTGCACTGAGTTACTTTAAATGACAATTGAGCGGTCGTGCGGCGCTGTACCCAAAAATAATGTATGTCATTTTTTTCCAACAAATAGAGCTTTCTTTTGGGGGTATTTGATCACCTCTGCGTTTTTTTTTATTTTTTGCGCTATAAACTAAAAAAAGACCAACAATGTTGAAAAAATATATATATATATATTTTACTTTCTACTATAAAACATATCCAATAAAAAATGTAAAACATCTAATTTCTTCATAAATTTGGGCCAATATGTATTCTGCTGCATGCCTTTGGTAAAAAAAAGTCCCAATAAGCATATATTGATTGTTTTACGCAAACATTATAGCGTCTGCAAACTATGGGATATACAGTATACTGGAATTTTTTTTAATTTATTTAGTATTTTTTATTTGTTTTTTTTGACAAAGTTTTTATTGAAGTAATAAAGACAATTACAGGAAAAAGAAAGTGAACATTAACAAGCATTGAGAGTGTTATACAGAATTAGAATCTCAGTACATCCAATCTGTTCTCTGACTAGGATGCTGTTATCTATAGAGAGTGGAGGTGTCACTCTCAATGCACAAGTACTTGAAAGTCTATGGACTTAACTATTGTAGAACATAAAATTAAAACAGTAACTGCTACCTGTGCAAAAGTCTTTAGAAGGAAAATACTGCATTTAGTTATTTTTTTATACTAGTAATGGCAGTGATCAGTGACTTATAGCGGGGCTCCCATATTTGGCGGACAATCGCACGCTAACTGAGACTTTTGACACTTTGTGGGAACCAGTGACACTAATACAGTGATAAGTGCTAAAAATATGCACTGTCACTTTACTAACGACACTGGCTGGGAAGGGGTTAAACATCTAGGGCGATCAAAGGGTTAACTGTGTGCCTAGCCAGTGTTTTTGTTTACTGTATGTGCTGCTTTTACTAAGGGAAGAGATGGATTTTATTCTCAGCTTTGCAGGAACACAAAATCCATCCCCCCCCCCCGTCAGAACAGAACTCAGACGTTGCATAGGCAGAGCTCCATTCTGAGTCTCTGCCCCGACGATTAGACATATGCCAGCGGACACTGAGTGCCCGGCACCCGAAGATTGGCTTCTGCATGCGCCATGGATCATGTATTCATATGTGATCCACTGCGCAGCTGCTGCCCTGTAGCAGTAAAACTGCTATAGGGTGGTCAGCAAATGGTTAAAGTTGCTAACCCAGAACAATGTAGATACAGTAAGTTCTTCTGACTTCTGTAAGACTTTCCTGTTGCTTTTGATTCTGTCACTCAGAAAAAAATGATACTACATGTAGTAAGCTATGGGGTATTGGAACATTTGCAAATATGTACATAAAATATACCACAGAGTCAGCATAGCGGCCAGACAACTAGAATATTTACAGGAAGGTCAGCAATGGCAACCCCTATGTTTACCAATGACATTTTCACTTAGAGCTGAACTTCAGGCAAATAAAAAAAGACACAAATTAATGCTGTTCACATTAAGGCATCTTAAATGTAATTTGTGAATATACAGTATGCATTGTAAGTATCTGAATTTGACCTCTTGCAGGCTGGAGTGTGATAGAAAGATGCAGAACAAAGAGCCAATCAGTTCATGTGCTGACAAAAAGCATGCTGATAGGAGGAGAAGCAGGGTAATTGAGCTCAATTGTGCTCAATTGAGAGATGAGCTCGTCACTTTTTCTCCTTTCACTGTCCAGTCACAGGGTGGAGGCGAATCCAGGATGACCTTGGCTCAGAGGAAGAAGGTTGGATGATTTTGGCCATCAGACTGAGGACATCTAGTGGCAGACAAAAAGTATTGCAGGGGAAATCTCTGGATTGAAAATCGTAACAAAAGCTGGTTTTAATGGGTTATTGTTATCTTGCTAGTTTTTTTAACGGATTTCGACAAATTCTTTCATTTGGAAACAAGCGATTTAACGAAAACCCGCTTAACGAATATTCGTAAATTCAAAAATTCGTAAATTCGTAAATTGTAAATTCGAACATCTGAAAATGAGAAAATCTGAAATAATAACTAACTATTAAATTATAGGTATTGGAATTTCCTTTCAAATTGGGCTGTTAGTGAACGTAACGAATACGAATTTATCCGAAGTTACGAATTATCCGAAATAACGAATGCCGCATTTAAACGAACGGAACATAACAAATTAATAGTAATAAATAACAATAATAATAATAAACTTTTTATTATCAGTTATTTATTATTTATTTATTCCGTTCCATTTGTTTAGATGTGGCATTTGTTATTTTGGATATTTGTAACTTCGTTACGTTGACTAACATCCAAATTTGAAAGGAAATTCCAATACCTATAATTTAATAGTTAGTTATTATTTAGAATTTTCAGATTTTCGTTCTTTCGAATTTTCGGATTTTTTTTCTTATTTTTAGATTTTTCGAATTCATGAATTTTCGAATTAACGAATTGAGATCATAACGAATGACCCAAAAACGAAAAGGAAAACAAACAAACAAATGAAACGAAAATGAAAAACAAATTTTTCTGCAGTGCACATGTCTGATTAGGTCCCCATTCAGATATCACATTGCGGCAATGAGCATTCCCACTTGCAATTCTGAAAGCATAATATAGTGCCCGTTCACACCACAAAAACATCTTCCAGATCCAGTCCCGATGCGTTTCCGCATGCGCATGTTTAACACATTTTTGATGCGTTCTGGTGAATGATTGTTGTATTTTTGATGCGTTTCTGGATGCATTCCAAATGCTTTCTTCCTGTCTTTTTTTACTGTACTGGGGTCCAGTTGATGCATTTTTTGATGCATTTTTTGATGCTTTTTTCTGCGTTTCAGTACAGTCCTGTGTAGGAAAAAAAGCAGCATGGTGTACTTTTTTTCTGGAACTGAAGAGCACTGGGATGGACTGCACTGGTCACCAGACAGGAAGTGAGGGAAAATCTGCATTACAGACATTAACCACTTCCCGCCCGCCAGCTGTCAAATGACGGCTCTCGTTTTGGGTGGACGTCATATGACAGCCTCCCAGAACGACCGCTCTCGCGCGCACGGCGTGACCCCGATCTGTGTAAAGAGCCGCGGCCATCTGCTGCAGCGCTCTCCTCTCTTGCTCTCCTCACAGGCATGTAGCCACTGGCTCCTGCTGCTGTCAATCAAATCCTGGGGGGCGGGGCCAAGCTGTGCTGTGTGTGTCTATGGACTCACACAGTTCAGCTCGGGAGCGAGCATGCACATCTGCACTCATAGCAAGCAGTATGCTATGGAGCAGACACAGAAGTGGGAGCCTGGGTGGGGGACCCCAGAAAAGGAGGTTTGGGGGCCACTTTGTGTAATACCGTTGCACAGAACAGGTAAGTGTAACATATGTTATTTGAAAACAAAAAAATTCAGCCTTTACAACAGCTTTAATTCTTTCCCAGTCACTTACCTAGAAACAGGGATGCAGATGAGGAGAGCCAGAGAAATATCACAAATTCTTATCTGCATGCTGTCAGTTACAGTATAAAAAACAGAAAATCACTATAACTACCATGTAGCTAAAGCATTACGCACAAGCCTCTTTTCTTGCTGTAAATGGCAGTTCAATTTAATGTCAAGCCAAAAATGTTGGGAAGGATTAGAACTCCTGTTGGGTTTTTTACTGCTATCCAGAGCTCCATTAGGTCTAGACATGTGCAATTCGTTTAGTTCCAAATTCGTTCTTTAACCATGTGATCGGCTGTGTCCAAGAGATGTCGGTAATCGGCGCTCCTTGCCTCACACTGACAGAGTGTGAGGAGAGGAGAGCCGATCAGCGGCATCTCCTCACAGGGGACAGCTAGGGATGTAATCAGGGCACTGATCATCAGTGCCCTGATTACAATTAAGTGCCCACCAGTGTCAGGACTGTGTGCCCACCACTGCCAGCAATCAGTGCCAATCTGTGCCCACCACTGCCAGCAATCAGTGCCAATCTGTGCCCACAAGTGCCAGCAATCAGTGGCCATTAGGCAGCAGATGGGCACAGCACTGGATCAAGATAGAACTCAGGTAACTATAGAGGGGTGAGAGGGCGATAATACTACTGGCACATATTTTACCTTAATGCAGGGAATTAAGGTAAAAAAAAAATGTCTAGCTTTTAGAACCACTTCAAAGCCAATTTAAGGGTCAGCATCACTGCCAGGCAACTGCCTCTTTTCGAAAAAGGGTAGAAAAATATGTGTTTTTCTCAAGCCATCTTTTAGCACGTGTGTCTTGAAGCTGCTGTGAGTTTTGGCTGGAGTTCTGCTTTAATGTATTGACTGCAATAAAGAAAACTGGCAGCCTGTCAGTGTTAAATGAGATCTTCTGTTCCACTTTGTGGCCTCTCAGCTTTCTTTCCATAAAGTGTACTGAAAGCAATTCTAAAACAGAAAGAAAAAAAAAGATTGTTATTGTTTGTACTTGCTGGGAGAACGAGGTTCATCCATGTCTTTATACGTGTCTCCAGCCCTGATTTTAGCTGGTCTATCCCAATTTCCTGGCACCAAGATGGAAGGGTTTGCTAGAAGCAAAGTAAATAAGAATTATGGCTTCTGGCATTCTGTAGCCTCAAAGGCTACGGATACTAAATTGTATCCGGGCAATAACTTCTCCGCAGGATGTGGAAACCTTGCAAAAAGACCTGAACAAATTAATGGGGTGGGCGACTACATGGCAAATGAGGTTTATTGTAGAAAAATGTAAAATAATGCATTTGGGTGGCAAAAATATGAATGCAATCTATACACTGGGGGAGAACCTCTGGGGGAATCTAGGATGGAAAAGGACCTGGGGGTCCTAGTAGATGATAGGCTCAGCAATGACATGCAATGCCAAGCTGCTGCTAACAAAGCAAACAGAATATTGGCATGCATTAAAAAGGGGATTAACTCCAGAGATAAAACGATAATTCTCTCACTCTATAAGACTCTGGTCCGGCCACACCTGGAGTATGCTGTCCAGTTCTGGGCACCAGTCCTCAGGAAGGATGTACTGGAAATGAAGCGAGTACAAAGAAGGGCAACAAAGCTAATAAAGGGTCTGGAGGATCTTAGTTATGAGGAAAGGTTGTGAGCACTGAACTTATTCTCTCTGGAGAAGAGACGCTTGAGAGGGGATATGATTTCAATTTACAAATAAATCAGCCAAATGCCAAAAAAGTGCCAAAAAAAACAGACCAAAGTGAAGTAATTTATTATAACTGTACACTTAAACAGGTGTGACAGGTCCACTTTAGCGTTGGTCTACCTACCGAAGCTCTTTCAGGTTCCCCAGTAACTGGTCTGTGATGTTGCTGTGCGCATTGTCCCCAAAAGAATTCCGTCCTACGTTCAGGACTGAGAGGCTCTTATTGTTCTTCAGTGAAAGAAGCAATGGGGCGTGTTCATTGGTCATCCCAACCTTCTCCAGCCTATCGGAGAAACACAAATAATCCTTATTCACAAAAGTCAGATACTACCTCATCTTTCAGGCAGTACTAAACCCAAAAGCAAACATGTATTATATAGTAGCTTTCTAATTCTTAGATGTGATGGCTGCATTTGTTTTGTTTTATTTTTTATTCTTATATTTTCTTCTGGTGATCCAGCCAGTAAGTCTGTTGTTTTTCATAAGAACAAGCTCTCTTGCAGTTACAGGGATGAGACAAACCATTTGCCACTAACAATGATCAGCTTTTATTTATTCATGTAAAATCTTTATCCCAAAAGGAAAAAAAAACTTTTCTGTAACTGCTTATTAGCTTGAGTCTGGCATCACACTGTTAGTGTATTTAAATCTGCTAGTACATCTTATACTTCCCTTCCCCCAGACTGAAAATGCTGCTGTCCAAAGGTGCCCCCTGTGCTCCTCCATCCAGAGTGGGGGCGCTCTAATACAGGAGGAGTGTTACTAGCCAGATCACCCCTATGACTCTGATTACTCACTGTAGTTCCTCTATCCTGCATGTCGGACTGGACAGAGCTGTTATTAGGTCTCTGAGGTGAGGACCAACCAGGTGGTTATAGGACAGGTCAAGTTTCCTGAGAGACTGATTTTGACTTAATGCGGATGCCAGCTGTGAAGAGGACCCGTCTGTTAATCTGCTATCCTTCAATCTGCAAAAGAAAAATGTAAAGACCATGTAAGTGGGAAAGAAAGAAAAAAAAGAGAGAAAGAAAAAGAAAGAAAAAAAAAAGAGAGAAAGAAAAAAAGAAAGAAAGAAAGAAAGAAAGAAAGAAAGAAAGAAAGAAAGAAAGAAAGAAAGAAAGAAAGAAAGAAAGAAAGAAGTGATGTTATTAGTGACAATACCATTATTTCAACACAAGAGGGCAGCAAAAAAAATTAGAATCACAAACCTACTGTAATCATTACATTCAAGCGAAACTTAAAGTAAAAGTAAACCTCACCTTGTAAAACAACACATCTGATTTAAATATAAACATGAAAGGCAAAACATTTGTGTAATGATATAAAAAAATATATATATATTATACACACCTTTTTCCCTTTCCCCTTTTTATAAGTGATCACATTACTCAGGTAATTGTTTGGGCGGGGCTGGGGGGGGGGGGGGGTGTCAAGGGTTTTAGAAAGTAAAGAACCTTTTTGAGTCTACAATCACTTTAACTGCATCTTAGCACTACAAACTGAAAATGCTATTTACCTGTAATTCATTTTTAATTTTTAAAGCAAACTCCCCCATCCATCCATGTCTTCGTGTTTGGCTCCCCTCATCCCCCCCCCCCCCCCCCACTTCATTATCGACACCCCAGAGGCACCCAGGGATTCAATGAGAGAGAGAGAGAGTTAGGTCTTGCGCACTTCTGCCTGAAAACGTTTTCAGGCATACACCATTTTTTCATTAATCTAAAATGCAGCCCGTTGTTTTCATTGTGCACACAGGCATGTAATCAAGCACTGTGTATTGATCAGTTTAAAAAAAAAAAGAAAAATCTGCATTGCCATATGCATGAATGTGTACAAATGCATGGAAATACACCCAACATAAATGCCTGAAATTATGTCCAGATAAGCTGATGTTCAAACATCAGTACTGTGTACCAGAGGCCTAAGCCTGGTGCTGGTAGGTGAGTTATGAGCTGCAGTACTCATATCTGTCCACAAGATGGCAGAAACAGATTAGTTAGACTTGCACTGCTTACACTACTTACTGCAGGGGTGTCCAATCTTTTTTCCAAGAGGGCCAGATTTGATGAATAGAACATGCTTGAGGGCCGACCATTTTGCCTGACATTCTTAAACCATTAAAATTTGGTCTAAGTGTGTCCATCCGAGCACTAATACACGGCCCAACAAGAATTCTCTTGCCTTTGTGCTGTGTGTGGTGAATAGATGAGCTTGGGCGTGTTATTTGGATATACCGGATTTAATCTGCTTATAACACGCACCTTCACTTTAAAAATGAAGTTTCAGGAAAAAAAATCTTAAATTTTAAATAAAGAACTGTGAAGCAAAATAAGGGTCAGTGCCCATCAATGCAGCCTAATCAGTGCCCATCTGCGGCCCCCACTCCATTGCCATGAATGTGGCCCCCACTGTATTGACATGAATGCAGCCCCCACCGTATTGACATGAATGCAGCCCCCACCGTATTGACATGAATGCAGCCCCCACCACATTAACATGAATGCAGCCCCCACCACATTAACATGAATGCAGCCCCCACCGTATTGACATGAATGCAGCCCCCACCGTATTGACATGAATGCAGCCCCCACCACATTCACATGAATGCAGCCCCCACCACATTCACATGAATGCAGCCCCCACCGTATTGACATGAATGCAGCCCCCACCGTATTGACATGAATGCAGCCCCCACCGTATTGACATGAATGCAGCCCCCACCGTATTGACATGAATGCAGCCCCCACCGTATTGACATGAATGCAGCCCCCACCGTATTGACATGAATGCAGCCCCCACCGTATTGACATGAATGCAGCCCCCACCGTATTGACATGAATGCAGCCCCCACCGTATTGACATGAATGCAGCCCCCACCACATTGACATGAATGCAGCCCCCACCACATTCACATGAATGCAGCCCCCACATTGACATGAATGCAGCCCCCACCACATTGACATAAATATGGCAGCCCCCACCACATTGACATGAATGCAGACTCACCATTGCTGTCAGTGCAGCCTGATTCATGTCCATCTGCAGCCTTGGAGGAGACAGGGAGGGGGCGGGACGAGCGCCAACAGATATACAGGAGAAATTCCTGTTTACACGGCGGCCTCTTTAATTGAAAGTCCCGCCTCCTATGATGGACAAAACAATTGTCCAATGGCAGCGCAGGAGACGGGACTTCCTTTTACACAGGACGCCGTGTAAACAGGAAATTCTCCTGTATCCTGTACGGCGCTTGTCCCGCCCCCTCCAAGGCAGCCAGCATATCTATCTTTTATGGCCCCCGGCGCTCGGGGATTCGTTGGGGGCCACAAAAGATATATATGTCAAAATTACCAGGCGGGCCGTCCGAAACCGGACCGCGGGCCGCGATTGGCCCGCGGGCCGGACTTTGGACATGCCTGACTTACTGTATACAGTAAAACCTTGGATTGCGAACATAATTCGCTCCAGAAACATGCTTGTAATAAAGAAGAACTCATATATAAAATGTCCATCCACAATTGGAAGCCTCCACAAGGGGATTAGAAGTAAAATCCAGCAGGAGCTCCAGAGTATAAAAGAGAAGAGAGGCGCCTCTAAGTGTAGCAATATGGTTACATTTAATGAAGGTACAACATTTAGAAACTCACATGGTTGATGAATAAAACAGACAGATCTAAGTATACAAGCCTCCAGGGTAAAGCTGTCCACATAGACCATCCCCTGCACCGCTGACTTTCACCGCTGTCAGTCTGCAATCATAAACGGGAAGACTACCCTGCAGTAAAGCGATTGAAGCGCTCGTGAAGTGCAGCGTGGAAGGGACAACGTCAATGGTGGTGTGGAGGTTTGTCTATGAGGACAGCTTTAGGCTAGCCATACACTATACAATTTTCTTATTCAATTTCCTTTAGATTTAACTTCAACTATGTAGTGCAAAGGCCTGCCTGATTGCATAATTGAAAGTGTTTAGGTTTGACCTCCTATTATATGGTTTTTTAAATCCATCACCCCTGCCCTAAGTAGATATTTTTGCGTTGCAGGAATTTGTGCAAAATTGCGTGCATCCGTGCATTGCACAAAAAAACAAACAGTCCCTTTTTCAGGTGTGCAATCGTGCATGGTGCCATTAAGTCTTAATGGCACAACCACACACCATGCTTTTGCGCTCATTCACCTGTGGAAAAACCCATGGTAACAAAATACCATGCATTTTGGTGCAGCACAATTTTTAAAAAGGTTTTACTGGTTTCACATCTATTTGTCTTGCCCTGTGCCGCTAAAGTGTTCAGATTTGGCTTGAAGAAAAGGTGGCAACCAGAGACACTGTATCATGCTATGCACAATCACCTGGGGGTGATTTCTCCTTGCTTTCTGTTGCTGTGATAATGTGGTCACCAGGAGTGGAAGTGAAAGGAAATCTCTAGGTGGGGCCACAGGCACCATTAAAAAAACCCACTGAGGTTCAAACTTTTTCCCCTATATAATATAAAATAACTCTGCAACTTGCACTTACATTAATTCTTGGAGTTTACATGATGGGCTGGAAAGAGCTTTTGTTATGCAAGTGAACATAGGACCAATCAGACAGCTTCCTGACAAGTTCAGAGACCTCAGCGATTGGCTGGAACATATTGCAGAGTCGAGTTGGGTGCAGGAACTGTCCAGCTTTCTGCTATCACAGCTCAAACTGTGGAAAATGCATAATAATTATAAGGTGTGAGGTTAGGAAGAGTGCCTTGATGCATACAGTATATTAAGCCAAAACTGTTTCTTGATAAATCAAGAAAGGGTTAAAATCTTAATCTAGAATTATCCTCACTTAAGGATCCAGTGACAATAGTATTACCAAACAGAAAGTGAAGGAAATTCTCCAACAGCAACAAAAAATAAAATAAAATAATTTTTTTAGCAGTCCATGAAGTCTAGAATCTCTGCTGATTACCATTTGCAGATTCTTCAAAACTTCCTGTATGGTGAAACTGTTATCACCTAAAAAGGAAGAGAAGGCAAATCTCTTCAATGGAGGTTCAAATATCAGTAAAAACCTGACAAGGATTCTAAATCTTCCCATCCTAAATTACTATAAAGGTGGTATTTCTAGACTAACACTTTATTAATAATTTACTAATATGGTCTTACACTAGACAAACACAGACCTTTGTCACCTAGCTTATCAGCATAACTTAGCTGCACAGGGCAAAGTAACATTATTATACATTATAAAGAACTGATGTAAGACCCAAACATCATGGAGCGCAGCGTTGGCTTTTATAAGTATGTGGTTACAGTGAAACAGGCACTAAGGGGCTGAATTATAAAGAATTTACTTAGCTATTCACCCAGTGAAAACGCATGTACATTCATTTTTGTGCGAATGGGGCAAAGAAAACCCAAAAACAAAACATGTGAATAGGCTATATCCTGTGCTGTTTCAATCTAAACCATTGATTTTATATGTAAAATTCCGAATTTGGCTACTAGATGGTGTTAAGTATTTTAAGACATTCCTATAATACTTGTCTCTCTCTAGTGGCTGAATGCGGAATTTTTCATTTTTGTGTTCCATTTACGCAAAATGTACATGCACTTTCACTGAGTGCCAGATGGCAATGCAAATTCCTTATACATTAACCCATTAATATATAAAATATATGCAACTTTATTCAGCAGCAGCTGCATGTGGAAAATAGGAGAAATGGTTACTGCAAACAGAGCAATACGTTCAATAATTAAAAGAGGACTCACAGTATTGATCACAGTCATCAAAAAATGTGATACATCATTTCAGCTAGCTAAGCTTACTATAATATAAATCACAAACTCCGTTGGTGAGCTTACAAGTCTATTTCTGGGCCCTGACTGTACAGACTGTGTCCTCTATGTATGCACCACCCCCATCCCATGTCAGCCAGCTCATCCTCACCTTGACCCTTTCCGTATGAAGTAGGAGTGAGTAAAGTCTAGGACAGGCATCACTCATGGGGCCCCCCACTGGCCCCAGGCCCTCGGCAGTGCCCGAGTGCCCGAATGGTCAGTCCACCCCTGGCTCTGATCAACTGCACAGTAATAGATTTCTTTTCAAGGTACCAAAGTTGACTTGTAACCAATGTACTATCTCTTTACGATACTACACACAACAAATAACAGTTGTATGGCTCCTTTAGGATGATTCAGCTTGAAGCAAGATCTCGTCTCTGTCAGTTCACTTTTATCCCGCAGACACCATTGTAAAGCAATTGTCTGATTTTATCATCTGTGATAAGGTCACAACCTTTCCTTGACTATGCAATACAGTCTATCACACTTGCTCCTGGAAAGGAGAACAGATAGCCCAAGATATGGCAGAACTGTATTGCAGCAAAATAATATAATTTTAGAATTATGAGAAACAGTCACTGTGGCAAAAGAAACTTCTGAAAACCATGTGGCGCTTACAATCCAGCAGTCAGCTCTCCTCAGAGTCCTCTTAGACACACAGAAAAACAGGTGAAATCAGCTCCAGCTTCTCTGCGCTGGGCTCTAGGCACCGAACAAACAGAAATCGTACTGGAGATTCCAACAGGTTCTCTCTCTGACGTCTCTTTCAGTGGTATTCTTCCAGAAAGTTCTCCTACCAATCTCCTTCCTCCCAGACTGGGTTGAAGAACATTCCTCCCTCGGATGTCACTCACTCTACAGGCTGCCACATGTGTCTCTCTTTTTAGTAGCTATCCCATAGTGGTAAATTGTGGTGGCCATTTTGCAGTAGCCTGGAGAATATTGTTGGCAAGTTGTTAAGAACAGGTTAGTCTATAGTGTCAGAAAAGTTTTCCACATAACAGCATATTTACCTACTGTCCTGGATTTGCCAGGAGAGTCCAAATTTTTGCTACGTTGTCCCACAAAAGGTATGTCCCAGGAACACAGTGTGAGGCATACCTCTCAACAGCGTGGGAGTATCTCAAAGATTTGCCTCAGGTGGCAGAACATTCTACCATGTACAGTAACAGCATATTTACTAACTCTCCTGGTCCTGGATTTGCTGGACATTTCTGATTTTTGCTAAGTTCTCAGGATCACAATGTGAGACATACCTCCCAACATTGCGCGACTGTCACACATTTTTACCCAAAATCCTTCTGCCCGTCTCTGTAGTAACAAGCAGCAGGACCCATGGCATTGGGTGGAGTCTGGGGCTCAAATAAGAGGTCCAAATCTAGCTAGCACTGACATTGACATTGGGTGCCGTGGGGCTTTCCTTACCTGGTGACAGTCATGTTGGAACCCAGAGGAGGGCGAGGCCTAGGGAAGTGTTTGCAGAGACCACAGCAGTGCCTGGAGGAAGAGAACAGTTACCCCTTTCCTTACCATGGAAGCCCTTGGCAGAAGCTCTCAGCAGAGAATGCAGCCAATGTAAGTCCTGTAGAGTCCACCAGTTTGGCTCAGTATAGGCAGCTCCGGAGAGAGAGGCAAATCTCAGCTGCTGCATCTGTTTGTTATATACCTAAGCTGTGTACCATGATCTACAGCAGCCTTTCTCAACCCTTTCAACACAGAGGAACCCTTGAAAAAACTTTCTGGCTTCAGGGAACCCTTGCAAATAATTACTATAGCTACAACTCATGATACATTAGTGTGATAGTCAGTGGAAAGAATTCTCCTTACACTTGTGGTCATTGGGAAGAATTACCCTCTTACAGATAGCTAAAAAGTCCAATAGTGTCAATGGGAACTTAATTGAGTGGTAGAAATTACTCATTGCTCAAGCAACCCCTAGCAACCTCTGGATGAACCTTAGTTGAAAAACCCCTGATTTACAGCACCCAGACTAGCCTTATACAGTATATCATGGAATAGAATGCACACTGCCTGACTAGTCCAGTGAACAGAAAATTATTTTCCAGATATAACACCTGAACTCTTTATAGCAGATCTTCCATGGCCAAAAGAAGGATTGTTTTATTGCTTGCCTACCTGCCCAACAGAAGAAAAAAAAAACACTAGTAAACAGACCATTACCTTAACAAATACCTCAATCGGTCCACCTTCTGGAAGCTTATTTCAGTTTCTAGCCCTGTTTAGAGGAACAGCAATGTCATCCACCCCTCTGACAGTATCTTAAACCAAGCACCGTGTTTTTTTTTGGGGGGGGGGGTGGGGGGTGGAGGGGCAAACGGCTCTTTTAACCTCTTTCCGACCGCATAAAGCATATATGCAGTGGAGAGAAAAGTGAGCTGCAATGCCCAGCCATCAGACATTTTCCCTCCTGCTGACCACTGAAGCCAGGTATTTTTTTCTCCTGCTGACCACTCAGGCCAAACAGTTTTGTACCCCACTAATCCCAGGCATTTTCCTCCCATACCAAGCAGTATAAGGGACATTATGACTGCTGCACTCTATACTTTAGGTACTTATATTGAGCTGTCAATTTACCCAGTGCTTTATATATATACAGTATATTGTACAATCACATCAGTCCTTGCCCTCAAGGTATCTAACTTACATTCATACATGCTCAAACTATGGCTAATTTAGACAATAGCCAAACCTACCAGCGTGTCTTTGGAGTGTGGGAGAAAACTCACACAGGCACATGGAGAACATGCAAAGTCTATGCAGATAGTGCCGTGGTTGGGATTTGAACCAGGCAGAAGTACTAACCACTTAGCCACTGTGCTGCCCAGTAAATTGAGTCTTACATTAAACCATGCTGACCTTTCTACTATAAAAATCCCACAGGTTTTTTTCCTCCAGTTCACCACTGACACCACGCATTTTTCCTCCCACTGATCACTGAAGCCAAACATTTTTTCCTTCTGCTAACCAGCGGTAAAAGAGACATCATGACACATAATCGCTGCACGCTATACTGTACATTGTAATGTGCTGACCTATCTATTCAAAATGCAAAAAATTGCATTTAACTCTACATTAAGTATATTAAATTCCGCCTTCTGCACTACCACTCCATTGCTCTCTGCAGATACAAGAGAGAGGATGTGTCTGACCCGTTAATGATTGCTGAATACTGAGTACGTTCGGTCTATTATTTTATGATCTGCAAAGTCATAATTATAAGTCATATTTATAAGTGGAGATAAGACTTTAAAGTTAGAAGTTGTTAGATCAATGTCTATTTCACAGGTTATCTTTCTATAACTTCAATAGAGCATTAACAAAAGTAGAGTTTCCCAACAAATGCTTTCCATTCAGTACAGCAAAAGAAAATGAACTCACCTTGCCATTTTAGAGTTTTAAGCAGCCCATAGAAGATTCTTTTTTCCATTCAACCAGAGTTGATGAAGTTTAATCAATATAGTTGGCTTCTGACTCAGTCCCCACCCCAAGCCATGCACGCTGTAGCATTTCACCCTTACTAGACTTATAGCTCTTATACCTCTATGAATTAGCCCAATTGGGATGAAATGCGTCAGCAGGGTGTGGCTTAGACGAGGACTGTGTCGGAAGCCAACTAAGTTGATTAAACCTTACGGTGTGACTTTTATGGAGTGTGACTTTGTCTCTTGATTTTGCTACATATGCTGAGCAGGATGGACTTTTAAAGCTAGCACCTACAGCAGTGAAGGACCGAGGAGCATAGCGGGGACTTGAAACTCTACAGCTCTTTTCTGATTCTATTGGGAAGTTGTCAGAGAAAAGGGGACATGGGCACTAACAAAAATCTGATACAAATGATAACGTTCCGGGCTCCATTCAGAGAGCACTTTGCATTTTCTCAATGAACGCAAAGTGTTCTCTGTTTGGAAAAGGTGGAGAGGCAGCGTGGTAACGTCACACTCTCCTCCTCATCCTCTCAGAGAAGGCTTTGCATTCATTGAGAAAATGCAAAGTGCTCTATGAAAGGTGCCCACTCGGTCTGCGACCTGGAAGCAAGTGGAGATAACAGTAGTAGCTTTGCATAAACCAATGTAATTGTGTAAAAATTGCCATATCTAAACTTAAACTTCAAGTATATCCATAATGGAACATGATGAATGTCTATAATACTTACACTAATTCTTCTATCCTGCAGGTGGGACTGGACAGCGCTGTCATCAGGTCTGAGAAATGAGGACCCTCCAATCTGTTATCAGTGAGGTCAAGTTTCCTCAATGATTGGCTTTCTTTTATTGCTGATGCCAGCTGAGAGCATGAAGTGTGCGTTAGGTTGGCACAATTCAGTCTGTAAGAAAGAAATATTAGAACCAAGGGTTTTGAGCTAAAGTGTCATCAAAAAACATGTGAATATGTATATATATCAAAATGGCAGCCACACTCACTATATCTCCACATATGAAATATGAACAGTATTTATCTCAGTTGCTTTGCGCTACCATTAAAAAAAAGTACATGGGGCAGATTTACGAAAACTGGAGCATGCAAATTGCCAAAGCTTATTTCAACAAGCTGAAGTTAGAAGCTGATTGACTACCATGTACATCTGCACCAGATTCTGAGTGCTCTGGTTTTAGTAAATCTCCCCCTATGTGGGGCATATGATCTAATAATGGCTTTCCTTTGTACAATATTTATCTCAGTTGCGTTGTCCTACCATTAACAAAAAAGTGCATGTGCTATAACAATAAATAAATGTGAATATACATAAATGGTTCAAATTCATGAAAATTTATAATGAATGTGCTCCACAAAAATCATGTGAATAGGTATGAGTCCAAAAGAAATTCATATAAAGTGCTATAAACAATGCCCAAAACCAGGGAAGATAGTGTATGAATATGTCAGAAAGGATAGCCCAATTGGTCCCCAAAACAAACAGACTCTGCTTGTGAACACCAACAAACAAAACAAAAACCAAAATCTGCTTACCAGATTCTCACATCTCAAACTGAAGGAGGTCTAAGCACACTTTTAAGGAATAATGCCCAAAATGGTTTGATGGATGCACATCAGATGCTTACTGAAAGGATAAATAGGCAGTGTAAACAATGATTTAGTGGATCGTTGAACGTGTTATACTAGTGATGCTGTTTTAATCCTTTAAAATGATGAGTATTTGCCATATTTTATTAAAATGTGTTTTTTTTATAATACTGTACCATTCTTCTTCTACTTGAATGTCGTATATTGACTTAATTACTGGCGGCTTTGTTTGTGGGGGATTGGTGTTGTTGGCGAGATGAGCGGAGTGTATTGGTGGAGACAATGGGAGTACACTTATTATCTATTTATCCACTGAATAGGAGGGTTACTGTCTATCTGCTTATTTATCCCTTTAATGAGCATCTGATGTGCTAAGAAGCCATAATCCATCCATTTTGGGTATTATTCCCTAAATGTGTGGTCAAACCTCCTTCAGTTTGAGGTCTGAAAATCTGGTAAGCAGCTTCTGTTTGTTGGTGTTCTCAAGCGGTGAAGAGTCTGCTCATTTATGGGACCATCTGGGCTGTCCTTTCTGACATATTCATACACTATCTTCCCTGGTTTTGGACTTTGTTTATAGCACTGTAGCCAGGAGCTGGATATATACCTATTCCTAAAATCAGGAGGCACTGTGTGGCGTTGTTTCAGGGGTAGCCATTTCCCTCTAGTGTTGAGTGTGATGCTGACCTGTTATCTTTTTAATCAGAGACAAAGCAGAGCAAAGCATCTTGGGATATGTAGTCTGTATGAATCGGATTCGCCCTCTGGTTGAATTATGTGGATCTACAACTACAAGCTTGGCTGATGGGGAAGAGCAGACCACTGGGAGAGACTATAAGAGGGATGTATTGAGGCCTGGAGTGCTGTCTTGGGACCCGTCGTGGATTTGTGTGCAGGGAATCTGTGATAGTGTGAGCTGCAGTTGCCTACTCCGATAGAATTATCCAGCAGATATTTGGAGGGAAACCTGTGGACAGTTCCCCTTAGCTGTCTGGCGGCAGCCTGGAGGCTGTTCATATCCCATCCATCCTGCAGTGGTATCAGATTTGGGTGAGCCGTGGTGCGGTGCGGCAGAGGTCAGATGTCATCCCTTGAGCCACGTTCCTGAGAGATCATCATCACCATCATCATCATCTCTTGTTCCAGTGTGGTGAGCGGGCAGCAGCCCAATCTTATAGACACTGTATATAGACACCATTGTCTCCTGCACTCCTTGTCATCTTTAGTTCCAAGGATTTAAACCAAACATCATAGACACTATATACAGACATCTTTGCCATCCATTGTTCTGCTGTTGCTTGTAGTTCCACAGAAAGTAAAATCTTTAAGTCAGTGATCACTGTGAATCCAGTTACAGTTTAATTTACACATGAAGATTTTTTGCTATTCATTCACAACTTATTGAGTCAGTTACTTTACTTTACCATCCAAAGTTTCCTTGCATGCAATTAAACATCAAAGGGCTAGCTGAAGATCAACCAGACTGCCACACAGCAACACAGGACTACTTTCACCTCCCTCCCCACTTTAGGGATTTGTTTTACTGAAGCCCATAGAGCTATAATTCACCAAGAATTCTCTGTAAGAGCAGGTTGAATTGCAATACAGTTTTCTTTGCTAAAAGTAATACTTGTTATTTACGGTTCTGCATTTATGTGTGAAAGAGCAGTAGAGAGGGGTTTGACACTCATAAGAGCCATTCCTCTGCTCTCCTGTAGCCTGGTCACATAGGCATTATATGCGCTTGGTTGAGCACAGAGATTATAGTGTTTACTGTTAAGTGTTTGAATCTGATAGGTGATTGTTATTTAGTTATTGATAACATTCCTGTAGGAAATAACATTTTAAAGTGTAAACTTGAGTTGACTCTCTAGTTTCTTTTCCTTCCATCTCATTAAGTAAATTTTGCTAATTTAATCAATTCTGGTGTATTTACTTCTTTTTTGCTGTCATTTAGAGGAAAGGAAAAAAATGTATGAACCCAGAGTGTCAGAGGTGGCAGAGGACTCACAGGGTTGGGGCAACCATGGGGGTACTGATTTATCTTCAACCCTCAAGAGGGCAGTGCTACAGCACTTTATATGAATTTCTTTGGGACTCATACCCACTAGACATGATTTTTGTGGAGCACATTTATTATGAATTTTCATGAATTTTATCTATTTATGTTTATTCACTTGGTATTTATTTATTGTTATAGCAAGTGCACTATTTGTTAATGCTAGTGCTATGCAATTGAGATAAATATTGTAAGAAGCAAAGCCATTATTAGATCATATGCACCATATAGGAGGAGATTTACTAAAACTGGAGCCTCAGAATCTGGTGCAGATGTACATGGTAGCCAATCAGCTTCTAACTTCAGCTTGTTTAACCACTTAAGGACCGCTAGCTGCAGATATATTGCGTCAGTGCAGCTCTATTACACAAAACGACATACCTGTAATAGATACTGTGGGCATGGCACGGAGCGGAGCCAATGCTGGTGGCTGGCGGCCACGATGTCAGCCGGCCACCCGCATTCGCTCCACAGAGAGGCAGAATGGGGATCTGCCTATGTAAACAAGGCTGATCCCCATTCTGACAGGAGACAACATGGAGATCTGTTCCTAATGATCAGGAACAGCGATCTCTGTGTTGTCCCAGTGAGCCCATCCCCCACACAGTTAGAACACACCCAGGGAACACAGTTAACCCTTTGCTCGCTCCTTAGTGTTAACCCCTTCCATGCCGGTGTCATTTATACATGCACCAGTTTTAGTAAATCCCCCCATTATATAAAATATAGATGAATGATTTGAAATACCGACAAATTTGTAACAAAGAACACGTTTTATAACCTAAACTCCATAGAAACCATCACTTCCATGCACTACACTGGTGATAGCCAACAAGCCTGAAACAGCTGCACACAGTTTGGAATAAAAATAAAGTTGTATCTGCACTGTGGTTCTTGGTATACAATTGGCCACAGCGGCATAAAGAAATAGTCTGTATGCCTCCACCCAAGCTATTGTGGTTAATCGGAGAGTGAGGAGGAGACTGCGATGGAGGTTTAAATAGATATACAGTCAATAGTGAAACACATGAATGCCATTTGTCCCCGTTAGTCCCTGTTTCAAAGGGGTCTGTCCCCCTGTATCCTGGCAGCCACAGTAAACTATACATAGCAGGGGCACACATCCGCAATTCCTCTGCTCCAGGTTTTAAAATGGCCACGCATGCGCATACGGCGCCAGTGGTTCCATTTTCTAATCTGGATTGACGGTTGTACAGGGTTATTGCTGAGTGGGGACCTGTAATGTGCACTGTTTACTGTGGGATGCTGGAGACTGTTGAACTAGCACCTGCGCTTTGCAAATTTTACACTGTGCCAGGGTAGACAGTTAGATTGTGAGATGGAAGGAAAGGCCTCTTATACTTACAGTAACTCTTCTATCCTGCACGATTTGATGGAAAGGGCTGTCATCAGGTCACTGAGTTTAGGTCCATCCATATTGTTATAAGACAGGTCAAGTGACCTCAGGGACTGATTAATACGGATTATAGGTGCCAGATGGTCAAAAGAATTCTGTGTTAGGCCATTGCTACTCAGACTGTGGAAGAAAGAATATTATACAATATTTACATATAAAGCAGTGTCAGGATAAAGAAAAGATGTTCCTTCAGAAAATATTCCCTGTCTGTCAAATCAATGGCTTTAGATCCTTCTGGTGTGCTTTCCAGGCTGAACTGCTTTGCTGAAAAAAATACTGTTAACAGGACACAATAGCTCAAACTCTAATTTACAGACAGGTGAATGAGTCAGAGTTCATTCCCCTCTGTGTCTGCCTGTTTAGATGTCTCTGTATAAAGGTTTACAAAGAGAGTCTCAAAGTAAACAGCTTCTGTTTTGCTTCCTTTTTTAGAATGCTCGTAGTTGTCTGGAATGTTCACCCTGTTTTAAAGCAGCCCTATTTGGAAAATGAATTTGCCATGAAAGCTCTGCGTAAATACTTACCTTGCCCAGAGACACTTCAGAAAGTGAGAGGAAATGTCTCTAGTGTGAGGGAACAATTGTGGCCATCAGAAGATTTCCTCCCATATGGTGTTAACCATATGTCTTCGGTTTTCCCATTACTTTTGTTAACAAGCTGCAAGGCCTAGATAATGCACTTGAACTGGCAATTTTTTTATCGTTGCATATTTAGTTTTTTTTTTCACGTGTCATCCAGCAGTTATTTATGTTTTCCTTCACGCAGGGTGGAGAAAGTGGGTCTTTGAACATACTATGAAGTTTAGAGGGAGGTTGTATGGTCATCAGGTTCCTTCCTTCCCTGCCTTGTGTGGGTCTCTCTCCAGAAGAGCCTCTCACCTAGTACTCGTTGGCCAGCTTCGGCTGACCATGAGGAGCTGGGCCCTCCGGGCTTTTTGGATAGATGAACCTTAGTGTGCCTTACCCCCCCCCAGGAGTCTTATGCCCTGGAGGGTCAGGGAAGGGTCCTTCCTCTTCGGTAGGGAACCAAAAACATACTCTGAGTGCACTTTTTTGTGTGTTCACATGCACTTTTTTGTTCACTTTTGGTGTTTGGCTTTAGCGCACAGGGGCGGCCCGTACATTAAGGGCGCACGGGTGCCGCCTACTCTGTCACGCCGTCCCCTATATGACAAATAGATAGACTCATGCATTGCATTGCATAGCATGAATCTATCCATGGCCGCCACTGCTACCCCCTATTCAGGCGTCCGGATCCTTTTCCGTCTGAATTCCAGCGGCGGAGGTGTTTTTTTGAAGCACCTGATTAGAGCCATAGTCTCTAATAGGCTTCAAAAAAGGTGGACTTGGAGCGCAGTCCACCCAGGCGTGTTAGAAAAGCAAATGAATATTTGCTTTTCTAACACTGAACCGCCTCTCCGCCAATTAGGAGGCGCGGGTCTAATACCGGTCACCTGATTGGCTGAAGGCACAAGCGATCCCATTGGTCAGCTAGCAGAAGCGAAGAAGCACGGAGGACACAGGAACCATTGCCTGACCCACACTACCCGTCCCACAGCTTGCCGCCGTCACCGGCTACCTGACCTGCCACCAAAATGGGGTAAGTGGCGGTCAGACAGCGAGCGCGCAGGTGGGGGGGACACAGTAGCTGCATATGATGGGCACAGAGGCTGAAATTGATGGGGTACAGTGGCTGCATATGATGGGCACAGAGGCTGCAATTGATGGGGCACAGAGGCTGCATTTCATGGGCACACAGGCTGCATATGATGGGCACAGTAGCTGCAAATGATGGGCACAGTGGCTGCAATTGATGGGCACAGAGGCTGTATTTCATGGGCATAGAGGCTGCATATGATGAGCACAGAGGCTGCATATGATGGGTACAGTGGCTGCATTTCATGGGCACAGTGGCTGCATTTGATGGGGCACAGTGGCTGCATATGTTGGGCAGAGTGGCTGCATGTGATGGGCACAGTGGCTGCAATTGATGGCACAGTGGATGCATATGATGTTTTTGTTTCAGTATTTTTCAGAATTTTTCAGTTTGTTTGCGCCCCCCAAAAATTTTGAGCACCAGCCGCCACTGTTTGCGCACGATACCATGGGCTCGCAATAAATATAAAATATCAGTTTTCTCCAGGAAAAATAAGGACGGTGAATCTCCCCAGATATCAATAAACATCTAGTAGGGGTTTTAAGTATTCGCTATTCTATCCAATACTAGAAAACACTTGGCTCGAGATATAGTGCCTTGGAAAAGTATTCCTTCCCCTTGAAATTTTCCACATTTTACCATGTTACAGTAAAAAACGTAAATGTATTTTATAGGGGTTTTACGTGATAGATCAACACAAAGTGGCACATAATTGTGAAGATGAAGGAAAATGGTAAATGGTTTTCAATTTTTTTTTACAAATAAATATCTGAAAAGAGTGGCGTGCATTTGTATTCAGCCCCCTTTACTATGATACCCCTAATTAAAATCTAGTGCAGCCAATTGCCTTCAGAAGTCACCTAATTAGTAAATAAATTCCACCTGTGTGTAATTTAATCTCAGTATAAATACAGCTGTTCTGTAAAGCACTCAGAGGTTTGTTAGAGAACCTTAGTGAACAAACAGCATCATGAAGGACAAGGAACACACCAGACAGGTCAGGGATAAAGTTGTGGAGAAGTTTAAAACAGGGTTAGGTTATAAAAAAAATCCCAAAATATCCATTATCTGAAAATGGAAAGAGTATGGCACAACTGCAAACCTACCAAGACATGGCCGTCCACCTAAACCAAAGAGAACATTAATCAGAGAAGCAGCCAAGAGGCCCATGGTAATTCTGGAGGAGTTGCAGAGATCCACAGCTCAGATGGGAGAATCTGTCCACAGGACAACTATTAGTCGCGCACTTCACAAATCTGGCCTTTATGGAAGAGTGGCAAGAAGAAAGTCATTGTTGAAAGAAAGCCCCAGTTGCAGTTTGCGAAAAGCCATGTGGGGGACACAGCAAACATGTGGAAGAAGGTGCTCTGATCAGATAAGACCAAAATTGAACTTTTTGGCCTAAATGCAAAAGGCTATGTGTGGCTAAAAACTAATGCCCCGTACACACGGTCGGATTTTCCGATGGAAAATGTCCAATCGGAGCGTGTTGTCAGATATTCCGACCGTGTGTGGGCTCCATCGGACATTTTCCATCGGATTTTCTAACACACAAAGTTGGAGAGCAGGAGATAAAATTTTCCGACAACAAAATCCGTTGTCGGAAATTCCGATCGTGTGTACACAAATCCGATGGACACAGTGCCACGCATGCTCTGAATAAATAAAGAGATGAAAGCTATTGGCCACTGCCCCGTTTATAGTCCCGACGTACATGTTTTACGTCACCGCGTTTAAAACGATCGGATTTTCCGACAACTTTGTGTGACCGTGTGTATGCAAGACAAGTTTGAGCCAACATCCATCGGAAAAAATCCATGGATTTTGTTGTCGGAAGGTCCGAACAAAGTCCGACCGTGTGTACAGGGCATAACACTGCACATCAACCTAAACACACCATTCCAACCATGAAACATGGTGGTGGGAGCATCATGTTGTGGATATGCTTTTCTTCAGCAGTACATTGAAGCTGGTCAGAGTTGATGGGAAGATGGATGGAGCCAAATACAGGGTAATCTAACGCCTCATACACACGGTACGATTGTTGGCAGGGGATTGTCTGTTGACAGACTGTTGTCCTAAAATCTTACCATTGGTACGAACAATTGTTGTCCAACAAATGTTGGATGGCAGGCTGAGGCTAGTAAATTTTCAGCGGACAATGGTTTGACATTAAATTTTCTTATGGTCAGTACACAAATCTGTAACACAAAAGTCGAAAGTACAAACACGCATGTCCAGAATCAATGCTCACCAAACACGAAATTAGCAGAAGGGGCCCAAAGGGTGGTGCTCAAGAGCTGAAATTCCTCGTAGTACGTCACTACGTTCGTGTTTGTTGCACGACAAGATCCTGGCACACGCCCTTTTGACAAAAATCAAACGCTCGGTTGGCCAACAATCGTACCGTGTGTTCGAGGCTTTAGAAGAAAACCTGCAAAAGACTTGAGACTGGGGTGGAGGTTCACCTTTCAGCAGGACGACCCTAAACATACAGCCAGAGCTACAATGGAATGGTTTAGATCAAAGCATATTCATGTGTTAGAAGGGCTCAGTCAAAGTCCAGACCTAAATCCAATTGAGAATCTGTGACAAGACTTGAAAATTGTTGTTCACAGACACTCTCCTTTCAGTCTGACAGCACTTGAGCTATTTTGCAAAGAAGAATCTCTAGATGTGCAAAGCCAGTAGAGGCATATCCAAAAAGACTTGCAGCTGTAATTGCAGTGAAAGGTGGCTCTACGAAGTATTGGCAAGAGGAGTTGAATACAAATGCACACTTTTCAGATATTTATTTGTAAAAAAAATTTGAAAACCATTTATCATTTTCCTTTTACTTTACAATTATGTGCCACTTTGTGTTGGTCTATCACATAAAATCCCAATAAAATACATTTACGCTTTTGGTTGTAACATGACAAAATGTGGAAATTTTCAAGGGGTATGAATACTTTTCAAGGCACTGCATATAAGTCTGTGCAGTACTAAAAGCTTTGTTGAATAACTAGATCCATTGAGTAATTTGCTACTTACCATAACTTCTGGATCCTGCAACGAGGGTGTTTTAGAACAGTGCATACTGTCTTAATGCCCTCATCCTTCAAATTATTATCTCGTAAGCTGCAAATATAAAATGTTAAAGGAAGTATTATTGTAACCCTAATGCAATCTACAATGATTCAAAAACCTTAAGCCACATTCACATTAGTGTGGCTTAGAAATTGTGCTACTTCAGAGTGATCTCAAAGCCGCAGATCAATGCTCTTTGGACCTAAGATTTCATTGCGGTTTGCAACTTAATTTAACATAAGTGTACATACTTAAGTATGATACTTAATGAAATGAACATTAAAAATAGTGCAGGAACCTGTTTCAAAGTCCCAACAATTTGAATGGTTCCAAGTGGGGTTAGACTTGTCATGCGATTTTAAACTTTCAAATCACATAACAAATTGTACTGGTGTGAACCAGGGCTAAAGCTGAAGTTTAGGTATGAAATACATACATGAGGTCTGGCTTTACCTGACAAAAATAATTGTTCATCCAATTCTGAGGTTTACAGATTTGCCAAACAGAACAGTCCTGTCTAGCAACAAAGTGGACCTGATTTTTCTCTGATGCAGTTTCCCTTTTGCTCTCAGGTCTCCTCTCCACCCTCACCCTCTGACAGGGCAGTAAAAAGGACCAGCCCAGTGACAAGCTCATAATTCTGTCACTTTTCTCTCTCCTCCTATCTCCTCCTGCAAAAAGTCAAATACCTGTTGAATTTAGGACTTGTAATATTTTCTGTCAACAAACTATTAAGGTTCATTTAAAAAACGGCAGCTCCACCCCATGTTTACTACCTAAATAAAATTAGTTGTTGCATTGAAAGTTCCATAGATAAGTAATCACATTGACAGGGACCAAAACTGGAGTGCACACAAGCAATGAGCTAACAGTTTTGGCTTTAGCTCAGAAAGGACGGAACTTAGGTGTAATAAACAATTTACACCTACCCAATGCTGTCCTTTCCAGATATATATAACTCCTGGAGTTCCCTGTTGATAACATAAAAGGTGGGTGAGTTTTGATAATGAAAAAACATGGTTGTGGTATAGCCTTTACCTGAGGTCTTCCACTGTATGTAGAGCTGGAACAAGTCTCTCCAAACCCTCCTTCTGAATACTACTTGACTCTAGATTAAGCCTTTTTGTTTCTTTGCAGGATTCCAAAATGAATGGAAACAGGCTACAATCCAAAGGACTAAGAGGGACATAGGAAAAGTCAAAACTTTTGTTTGATCCAAGAGATTCCAACACAAGAGCTCTATTCCGGGTCTCAGAAAGATACACAAAAGCAGTGAGAAGTTGTCGGTTATCGTCTTTGTACTCATCTAACATCCAAACCTCACGAATGGAATTCTGGAGCCAGCTGATGATCACCTTTGGAGTTGCAGAAGATAGTTCCCCCAGATATGGCTTGAAAAGCTTACTAGTGGAGAAGTCCGAAAGACCACAGAGCAAACGAAGAAAAAGGTCAGCGCGGTTGTCCTCAAATGATTTGGCCTCTCTAAGGGATTTCTGTAACTTCTCAGGAGAAAAGTCAATATAATGAACTAGAGCAGCAAAAAATTCCTGAATTGTGAGATGTAAGAAGGAAAATGTCACTGCTGGAGGTTGACCAGCTTCTGCCATAAAACTTGATAAAAGTTTTGAGTGGATGTCCACAGAAAATGACTTCAGATGTTTTTCATCAAAAATGACGATGTGGTTCATAACACCGTATTCTGCCATCCATCCAATGGATGATAAGAGTTGACGAGCACCACTACACTCCTGGCTGTGATTTAACAGAATGTTGGCAATATACGTTACAAAGAGTTGTGTCACTGTTCTGGGCATTGAGGACATGAGCTGGTCATTAGTAGCCAGCTTATTGCTCTTAAAGCAAGCTGATAATACTGTGCAAATGATCCAGCAGTAGGATGGAATGTAACAGAAAGTGTATAGATTGTCGTTCTCCTTGACGTATTGGAACATCTTATTGGCTACATTCTTGTCTTCACAGAAACGTTCAAAGTACAATTGCCTTTCCTTGGAAAAGAACCCCATGATCTCAGATACTCGCTGAAAAGCCTCCAGATCTATTGAGGCCAGTTTGGTTGGCCGACTAGTCATTAACACAGAGCAACCCTTGAGAAGTGACTGCCTTACCAGGCTGACCACAAGTACTCCGAGACTTCTGGCATGTTTCATGTTGGAGCAAAGTGGAATTGACCTGAAATCCATTTGGTGGACACTCTCATCTAACCCGTCAAAGATAAACAATACATGTTCTGGGTTTTGTAAGATGTTCTCAAGCTGTGGTTGCAGATATGGATATTCCCAAAGGATCAGCCTCTCCAAGCTGATCTCAGTAATTTTGTTGAGCTCTCGGAATTTGAAAAAGAAGACAAAAGAAAACCTCTGGTAGTGTTTTCCATTTACCCAGTCGTAAACAAATTTCTGCATCAGTGTGGTCTTTCCTACTCCCGGTACTCCGCTTATCATTACCATATGAGGCACACATCCTGACAAATGACACCAGCGGAAGAGTCTGTTTGGAGAAATATGCTCTAATCTACTTGATGCTGTATACAAACATCTCTCATGCCTTATCCCTGTCTCAATTAGCTCGTTCTTGGAATGTTGTCTGAACTGTTTGCTGGAGACCACAACTAGGTTTACAAAACGTTCTGAAAATTGGAAACTTTGCTGCTCAAAAGTAGACCTGGGGGGTTGCTTTTCCACAAGGTTCTGATTTGTCCTCAGTAAGCATTTCTTATGATATTCATGAATCTCTAAAAATGAATTAATAGCTTAATTAATAATTAAATTTGAACTCCAGCCATACCTTCAGCCTTGCATAGTTGTACAAGCTCCTCTCCTGTACTGAATTTGAATCTTCTGATTATAATGTACACTGTGACCTTCTCACAGTGTGCATTAGAAGCTGAAGCAAAGTCAGATAGAGCCCACCCTGGCTTGAGCACATACAACAACAACAACAACCCTTGCCTCCCCTACCTTATTGTCCCTGGTCCACCGCTTTCATTCATTAGGTTTTCGTTCTTTCAGTCATGGAGGCCCAGCATTACATGTGGGCGTTACCAAGGGCAGGCCACATGCAAATGCAGTCAAATAGAGCCCACCCTTGCTTGAGGACATTCAACAACATCTAGCCCTTCCCTCCCCTACCTGATTGTCCCTGGCCCACCCCTTTCACTCATTAAATTTCAGTCCTTTCAATCATGGAGGACCAGCATTACATGTGGGTGTTACCAAGAGCAGTCCACGTGCAAATGCAGTCTGTCCAGGAATGCCCACCCCTCCAGGCTGATATCCACCCATAAATGCATTTTGATATTTACATAACACCTCCCAAGAACCAGCCTGTTGCTTGCTCTACAGTAGTGGCGGCCTGTTCCATACGGGGCGCAGCCTTCCTAATCCATGCGCCCAGGACCCTAATCTACATGCAAGGCGCCGAACGCATGGATTTCAATAGTTTTTTACTTTTAAGCACATGATTAGAGCCTGAGGCTCTATTTGGCTTCAAAAAAGGGTGGGCTCAGAGTACTGCACCCTGAGCCCACCCAGTTGTATGACAATAGCCTATTTATATTTGTTATTGTCCTCCTGATTCTCCTCCCGGCCAATCCGGAAGTGGGTCCTGAGACCCGATTGACCAGGGAGTCTTAGGACTCTCAGGACTCACTTCCTGTTTGGCTGGGAGAAGCAATGGCCCCGATGCGAGGAGTAGCTGGAGCGAGGAGCAGCAGCCCTACCCTGGATCCTTGTCATCTGCCTCCTGAGGTACCGAGGCCTCTGATGTATGCCTTACCACCCGTCTCCCGTGGGAGGGGGGGTTGGAGTTGGTTTGCTGCCCCCCCAAATATTGAGCACCAGCCGCCACTGCTGGACAGGACAGAGGATTGTTGAGAGGAGTACTGAAGCACACTGTGATGTTTTCAGGAAGCTATGTAAAGCACCCTGCCAGCCCCTCCCACCAGCCATAATCTGCCTGCATTGCAAAGAAGGGCTCTGAGATCCAGTGATGAGTTCATTGGGTATAAAAAAAAAAAATGTAACGAAAGAGGGAAGGTTTTATTTAAAAATTTAATTAGCATGTTGAGGGGGTCAGGGAAGGCAAAATATAAATAGATTATTATGGAATAGTCCAAAATCAGTTAACACTAAAAAACTGAAAATGGGGGTGCGTATACCCATGCACCAATGGCCAAAAAGGGAGTAAAAGACTTATTTTAAAATAAATGATGGGAAACTAGTGTGTGTTTGTAACGAGCCCCTTGCTCGCTCGGTTCCACTCTCCCGACACTCCTCTGCAGCTATAGAATCAGATTGCAGATCGCATCATCTGATTGCTCAGTCATCCAATGCTCCGGGATTAGAACAACAGCTATGTGCCGTTCTAACCCAGTTGTGATAGCTCAGAACAAACACCAGGCAGGTTGGATGTAAGTTCAACCAGGAATCTCCTTTATTCAAAAATACAGGCTCTTTTATACACTAACAGTGGAGGTGCATACCTCCTGCTCATATTACTTTAACAATACACCTGTAACCTAATTAACCTAATTAATATGGGCTAATTAACTATTCCCTTTAGACAGCCTAGATGACTCAGACATGACCTTTAGGCCAGACTGGCCGTCTTGTAGCTTAGAACCCCCAATCAACATTATCACAATAGCAGAGTTAATTAAACACAAACAACAATGGGGATCTAATGACTCTTAGATCCCATACTAGAGACTTATTTACAATACACATTTTATCAGACAACAGACAGGTAGCTGGAATTGATGACATTAGCATTTAACAGTAGGAGTCCCAACGGTATGAATCAGTCACTATTCCAATATGGCAAATCCAGGGTCCCCAGAGTCTGTGTGTCCTGGGGGACCAGGACCTGAATCCACAGTAATACCACCTCAAGGGTCCCCAGGCATACAGCTCACAAAGAGCACCGTTCCCCCAAATGCCCGGGCCCACGATCGATCGGCAAGAGGCTAGCATTCAGTCCCCTCCAAAAGTCTCTCTCCCAGCTAGGTCTGTCACAGTGTTAGTGTGTATACTTTTAGGATAGGGGACATGTGATTAAAGACACAATAATTGATAAATAATTTTATCTCCACTACTGTAAGGTATCTATATGTTTGTCACAGGATACCGAATAAGGGTGTAACTAGTAACTTCCACTGTGTTTGTAACATTGTAGAGCATTCCCTCTCTAAAATGTTACAAACACACTGGAAGTTACTAGCAACGTCCAACCATAAACAATGTGACCACCTACTATAAAGTAACAACATTGGATGGATTGGCAATGGCCTGTAATAATGTGCTAGACTTTTATATCCTTTCATTGATCCAAGTCTACAATGATACTGTAAGAGAGAGGAGGGGGAATTGAAAGGTAAACACAAAATATATCCTAAATCCACCTCCCTACTGCGATTTGTAACTATCCGATTGACTGATCAATTACTGTGGTATGGTGTCATGCATCCAAGCCACTCGTTGGTCTCTGTCAAAAATTGATCAAATCAAACTCCAATACCTCCATTGTAAAATGCTACTCGGTCCCCATCCTAGTAAAACCACACTTCACCCCAAAATTAAAGTGAAAATAAAATAAATAAGGTGCAGTGAACTAACTCAACTGTACATGCTTCGCTCATAAAACATTGTTACATATATAGTCGGTAAGGTTGAAAAAAGACCCCAGTTCATCCAGTTCAACCTGTTGTGTGTTTGTATATGTGTTTATGTCAATAGTAAATAATACAGTGCCTTGAAAAAGTATTCACCCCCTTGGCTTTTTACCTATTTTGTTACATTACAGCCTTTAGTTCAATGTTTTTTTTAATCTGAATTATATGTGATGGATCAGAACACAATAGCCTAAGTTGGTGAAGTAAAATTAGAAAAATATATACATAAAACTACTTTTCAGAAATAAAAAAATGATAATTGGCATGTGCATATGTATTCACCCCCTTTCTTATGAAGCCCATAAAAAGCTCTGGTGCAACCAATTACCTTCAGAAGTCACATAATTAGTGAAATGATGTCCACCTGTGTGCAATCTATGTGTCACGTGATCTGTCATTACATATACACACCTTTTTGAAAGGCCCCAGAGGCTGCAACACCAAAGCAAGAGGCACCACTAACCAAACACTGCCATGAAGACCAAGGAACTCTCCAAACAAGTAAAGAACAATGTTGTTGAGAAGTACAAGTCAGGGTTAGGTGATAAAAAAATATCCAAATCTTTGATGATCCCTAGGAGCACCATCAAATCTATCATAACTAAATGGAAAGAACATGGCACAACAGCAAACCTGCCAAGAGACGGCCGCACACCAAAACTCACAGACCGGGCAAGGAGGGCAATAATCAGAGAGGCAGCACAGAGAGGCAGCACAGAGACCTAAGGTAACCCTGGAGGAGCTGCAGAGTTCCACAGCAGAGACTGGGGTATCTGTACATAGGAGGACAATAAGCCGTACGCTCCATAGAGTTGGGCTTTATGGTAGAGTGGCTAGAAGAAAGCCATTACTTTCAGCAAAAAACAAAAATGGCACGTTTTTAGTTTGCGAAAAGGCATGTGGGAGACTCCCAAAATGTATGGAGGAAGGTGCTCTGGTCATGGTGGTGGCAGCATCATGCTGTGGGGCTGTTTTTCAGCAGTCGGGACTGAGAAACTGGTCAGAGTTGAGGGAAAGATGAATGGTGCTAAATACAGGGATATTCTTGAGCAAAACCTGTACCACTCTGTGTGTGATTTGAGGCTAGGATGGAGGTTCACCTTCCAGCAGGACAATGACCCCAAACACACTACTAAAGCAACACTTGAGTGGTTAAAGGGGAAACATGTAAATGTGTTGGAATGGCCTAGTCAAAGCCCAGACCTCAATCCAATAGAAAATCTGTGCTCAGACTTAAAGATTGCAGTTCACAAGCACAAACCATCCAACTTGAAGGAGCTGGAGCAGTTTTGCAAGGAGAAATGGGCAAAAATTCCAGTGGTAAGATATGGAAAGATCATAGAGAGAGATCCAAAGTGACTTGGAGCTATGATAGCCACAAAAGGTGGCTCTACAAGGTAATAACTTTAGGGGGGTGAATAGTTATGCACATTGACTTTTTCTGTTATTTTGTCCTATTTGTTGTTTGCTTCAAAAAAAAAAACATTAAACCTAATTTGCCATTTAGTTGCCCACCCCATTATTTTATGTAGGTTTTCTTTTAAGGTTTCCACATCCTGCGCTCGCTATTTATTATAATCCTTTGGACCTGTCCCCGTAGCCAGTTTTCAATCCAGGTACATATTCTATGGTCCATGCCAAAAGACTTCAGTTTGTAAAGTAAACGTTTGTGGGTAATTGTATCCAATGCCTATGCAAAATCCATATATACCACATCTACAGGCCTTCCTCTATCTAGATGGCAGCTCAGTTCCTTGTAGAATGTTAATAGATTAATCTGGCAGGAACGATCCTTCATGAATGCATGCTGATTACTACTAATGATAATGTTTTCATGACTAAAATCTTGGATATAGTCCCTTATCATCCCCTCCAATAGTTTACAGACTATTGATGTTAGGCTGACTGGCCTGTAGTTCCCAGGGATGAATCTCTGCCCTTTTTTAAATATTGGTACCACGTTGTCTTTTCTCCAATCAGCTGGTACCATTCTAGTCAGTAAACTGTTCATAAAAATTAGAAACAATGGTCTAGCTATCATCTGAGCTTTTTCAGGAGTACAAAAGACTATCTGCGCACCAAATCAAACTAGCTAACATATAAAACACACGGTGTGAATTTTGCAATGGAGGTATTGGCGTTTAATTTGATCCATTTTTGAATGAGACCAACGAGTGGCTTAGATGCATGACACCATACTACAGTAATTGGCCAGTCAAACTGATACTGTTAGGGTGGCTGCAACATACCATTGTAGACATAGACAAAGGAGGTACCTGGTAGACAACTTTACATTATAGGGACTGGTCAGTCAATTGGATAGTTACAAATTGCAGTAGGAAGGTAGATTTAGGATATATGTTGTGTTTACCTTTCAATTACCCCTCCTCTCTTACAGTATCATTGTAGACTTGGATCAATGAAAGAATATAGAAGTTGTAATGGAAATTTGTAAGTTCTGTATATAATTGTATTCTATCTTATATGTATTGTACACTGCCCTCACTGTGCACACGGCACTAATAATGTTTTCAGTACATGTTTGCATTCTTTTGAGTCCTGATTAAAATTAGCCTGCCTATGTAACATCTCTTGTTACCATAAACGTACAATTGTAATATTAATGTGATACCTACGTAATCATGTGTATAAAAACTGCAGTAGTTATTTTTAATTTGGAACCACTAATCAACATGATAATAGGAGTTGTCTATTTACTGTATAAAATGTCCTGGTCAAAGTCTAGCACATTATCCATCCAATGTTGTAACTTTATAGTAGGTGGTCATATTGTATATGGTTGGATGGTGGTAGTAACTTCCACTGTGTAACTTTGCAGAGAAGGAACTCTCTTGTTTCAAATTACACTCTTATTTGGTATCCTGTGACAAACATATAGATACCTTTTGGGTTGGATCTCCACCTCCATCCTTATAGTAGCGGAGATACAATTATTCATCAATTATTGTTTCTTTCATGCACGTGTCCCCTATCCTAAAAGTGTACACACTAACACACACTTGTTTCCCATCATTCATTTAAAAACCTGAGAAAGGTGAAGTCTCCTACTCTCTCATTGGCCATTGGTGCGTGGCTATACGCACCCCCATTTTCAGTTTTTTAGTGCTTTTGTTTGCCAGTTTAAGAGAATTAGTGTAATATTGAAGGCAATCAATTAAAGGGTTTGCAAACCCTCAAGTTTTTTCACCGTAATGCATTCTATGCATTAGGTTGAAAAACCTTCTGTAGTGCAGAATCCCCACCAGAGCCCCCCTTTTACTTACCTGATCCCGATCTTTCCAGCGTTAAGAACGAGCACCAGCCGCTGTCTCGGGTCCTCATTGGATAGATTGAAAGCAGTACTGCCATTGGCTCCCACTGCTTTCAATCAAATCCAGTGACACAGGAAGTGGGGGCGAGGCAGCGTCCTGCTGTCTTTGTTAATGGAAGCAGCAGCAGGACTCGGGAGCGTGTCCGCACAAGTGTCCCCTTGGAATGTGGGTCTCCGAGGAGGCACTCAATGTGGGGAGGAGCCAGGAGCGTCGATGGTGGACCCCAGGAGAGGAGAATCAGGGCCACTCTGTGCAAAACCCTTGCACAGAGGAGGTAAGTATAACATGTTTGTTATTTTACAAAAAAAACCCAAACAAACCTTTACAACACCTTTAAGCACAAATTCAGTTAACTACTTACCTCTAACTTCCGGAATAAACGAGTGGCCACACTCATCCAATAAGATTTGCTGTACCACATTTTCACCTAAACACAAAATGTCAATCCATGATGCAAAACATTAACTTTAGTGGTTGCTAAGTTCATTATATATTTATGTGGCACTCACGTGTATGTCATATATTTTTTCAGGAACATATTAAGGATAGGAAAATATTACTATGCATTTTTACAAGGGTGGATTTGATTTAAATCCTGATTTAAATCCTGATTTAAATCACTAGTAAAAAAGCTTGATTTAAATCAACTCGATTTAAATCATAATTAGCAAGTGTCATCTCTGTCCCGCAGCAGCTCCTCCTCTGACCCGCTGTTGACTCACCGACAGTCCAATTCACTTTAATGGGACGGCTGGTGATGTGGCAGTGACACAACAAGGTGAGGGACGTGGTGGCAGCAGGTGAGTGGATGCCCGCTAACAGGTGCTGCTATGATGGATTTGAAATGACAGGTGCTCTTTAAATGTAAGAACTCATTCTTGCTGGTAGTTAGAATCTTTAATATTTGCAAACAAAATGAAGGTTTCCTATTTAGAATAATAAGCTGTCAGGTTAGTAAAACAGCGATATCAGAACCAATTCAATCAGGAAGTTTGTAGTGTACATAGATTTGCAAAACAAAAGGATAAAGGAATATTCCTGAACTTTGTTTTATCTCATGTTTACTGTGAAATTGTGTGAATACATCAACGCAGTGCATGTTATCTCAGCTTGCAGAGCTTGGATTCATTGAATGAGTTTACCAAAAATGTAAATATTGCAGAATATACAGCCTCATGCTACATAACTAAGCTCCATTTCATGCTGAATAAACTAAATGATTAATGTATCTTAAATAAAAAAACTATTTTAAGATAGCTTTTTACTCCAAAAGCATTTTATTAAAATAAATGTGATAAAAATCCAAAAAGTCAGTTTAAATAAAAAAAAAAATCCAATTTAAATTAAAAAAGCCGATTTTATTGATTTAAAAAAAAATCATTGATTTATATCCACCCTGCTTTATTAATCCCAAGGGAAATTGGGAAATTGTTGCGACACAGCCACACTCAAACACAAGATCACAACAATGAACAGAACAAGATACAAAAACACAACAAAATTGCCAAAAACAACCATTAGCACTAAATTATTTATTATTATTTATTTATTTCAGGTACTTATATAGCGCCGTCAATTTACGCAGCACTTTTACATATACATTGTACATTCACATCAGTCCCTACCCTCAAGGAGCTTACAATCTAAGGTCCCTAACTCACATTCATACATACTAGGGACAATTTAGACAGGATCCAATTAACCTACCAGCATGTCTTTGGAGTGTGGGAGGAAACCAGAGTACCCGGAGGAAACCCACGCAGACACAGGGAGAACATGCAAACTCCAGGCAGGTAGTGTCGTGGTTGGGATTCGAACCAGCGACCCTTCTTTCTGCTAGGCGAGAGTGCTACCCACTACACCACTGTGCCGCCCAAAATAAAACAATACAGCTAAAATGCAACATAGAATAAATAACACAAATTAAAATAACAGAAAGTCAATCTACCGAATGCAAATATATACAGCCCTTACTGTAACATTATCCCAAATAATAATTAACATACCAACACACTATAAAAACAACATAAAGTCCTGATCATATTCCAGAATAAAATCTAATATCAGCATTGTGATTGCAATAGAAACATCGGTTATATTGGACACTCCAATATAAGCTTACATGATAAATCTCATTTCGTGTTGTGAGTGTTGCCTCTCTGATTTTTAATCATCACTACATGTCCCATGGTACCTTGTCCCTGCAAACAGTGATTCCTGTACTGACTCCGCCTCCTGAAACTCCTCCTATCAGGTGGGCTCTGTGAAATGTGTGACACAACAGTGCCTACTCACAGTGTATAGTGAATATGTGTCATACAATTGAAGGAAGTAAATGTATGATGATCTTTATAAAGTAAGTTTACAAACATCAAGATCATTCAGAGTAATAGGAGTAGGCAAAAAATTAATAAAATACAATGTGGAAATTAATATATGGTTTTACATTTTGAACAAATATTGACTTTAACCCACATTTCGACTACATGCACACTAGCATTTTTAAAAAAACTTCTAGAAGCTGTTATTAGCATTTGTTTCTGCTTCTACAAACTAAATAGTGTTATCCTATGTGTCCATGCACACTACTTTAGGATATTGGTGTTTTTTTAGTTTTAATCGCTGCTGATTCAGCACTGCATCTAAATCGCATCCTAAATAGTGTTATCCTATGTGTCCATGCACACTACTTTAGGATATTGGTGTTTTTTTAGTTTTAATCGCTGCTAATTCAGCACCGCATCTAAATCGCATCCTGTACATGCAAACCGATTGTGGAGTGTATGTTAAGTTAACGACACCCCACAATCAGTTTGTAAAACGCAGTGCGATTTGCAGAATCTGATCTCATGGGGATAAACCTGTTCATCACTAAGGTTCAGTATTGGAATGCAAGTTGTGTTGACTCTAAACCATGAGTGCAGGTTGTTAGAAGCCTCCAAACCCATCCAGACCTCACTCTGCCCCACCATACCAAAGTTATACCAAGCAAATATTTCCAAACTGCTGATTGGCTGGAGACATATAGCATAAAGTCTAACTTCAACAAAAACATTTGTTTTGCAGTTTTTAATTGAGTGGGTAAAAATATTATAACTTCTGTCAGGGTATTCTTGTTGTCTGTGCTCTCATTGGGGAGAATTCCCATTACCTTCCTGATGACACCAGGACAAAAAATGAGTGTTTGGGTGTCAGAGAAATATCTTACAACATTCTGTTTTTGAGACCTCTGTTGACTGGAACAGGAAGTTAGAGCAGATATCTCCCTAGGGACAGCAATAAAAATCCCAAAGTTGTTTAAAAAAAAATACTTCTTGTTGGACTCTGAACTCTCCTTTCGTCACCACATCCAATCACTGTTCAAAACTTGCCGTCTCAACCTCCGTAACATCTCCGAAATAAGCCCCTTCCTAACCAATGACATCACAAAGCTCATAATCCACTCCCTGGTCATCTCTCGCCTCAACTACTACAACTCCCTCCTCTTTGGATTACCTTTACATAGACTATCCCATCTTCAGTCCATAATGAATGCTGCCGCCAGACTCATCTACCTTACCAACCGTTCAGTGTCTAGTACCCCTATCTGCCGATCCCTCCACTGGCTTCCACTCACCCAACGAATAAAATTCAAAGTACTAAAAATAATTAACAAAGCCATCCACAAATCTGCCCCAGATACATCATTAACTTAGTGTCAAAATACCAAGCAAGCCTCTCTCTTCGGTCCTCCCAAGACCTCCTGCTCTCTAGTTCCTTTGTCACCTCCTACAATGCTCACCTGCAGGACTTTTCCCAAGCCTCTCACACCCTATGGAACTCCCTACCCCAATCTGTCCAACTATCTCATACTCTGCTTTTAGATGATCCCTGTCCGGCCTCCACCTAACAACTTTATTTCCACTATCTCCATCAGCCCACCCCTCCCCTAGTTATTACCTTTTGTATCACTTGACCCTCCCTTTTAGATTGTAAGCTCTAATGGGCAAGGCCCTCTGATTGAATTGTATTGTGATTCTAGTGTCTGCCCTAATGTTGTAAAGTGCTGCGCTAACTGTTGGTGCTATATAAATCCTGTATAATAATAATAATGTTGGAGTTGGTCAAGTCAGAGAGGCTGTTATATAAATCATGAATTTTTAAGACAGTAAACATGTACGCTGCTCCAAGACAAAGATCTGTCTACATTACCTGTCTTAATGATCTCATCCAGTACTGAGGATAGATTAGGGGATAGAGAGTCAGTGCATAGTACATGGAGACTTTCCCAGAATGCCAGTATAGCCTCTCTTCCTGCATGAAGAATGTCCTGAATTAACTTCACTGAGAATTCAGAAGCTCCCAAATCTTCTTTAATTTTCACATGATCCTAAAGAAGAGTTATAGTAGACCATGAAATAGAATATTATATATATATATATATATATATATATATATATATATATACATATATATATATATATATATATATATATATACATATATATACATATATATACATATATATATATATATATATATATATATATATATATATATATATATATATATATATATATATATATATATATATATATGTATATATATATATAAATATAGTGTGACAATATAATTCCCGGAATACCTAACAGCGTAGCACTATGGTGGTGAGTCACACAGCCATTCACACTCGAGCGAGTTCTAACATGTTCTAACTTGCACTCGCTTAGGTCACAGACCAGTTGGATTCTCCACATCAACAATGCTACTGCACATTATGCATTAAGTATTACCAAGTTCCTGGCCCAGAAAATCCATTCCGAAACTCGACCAACCACCTTATTCCTCTGACTTAGCACCCTGTTACTTTTTGCTGT
Organism: Aquarana catesbeiana; assembly: GCA_037953035.1. Classification (NCBI taxonomy): domain Eukaryota; kingdom Metazoa; phylum Chordata; class Amphibia; order Anura; family Ranidae; genus Aquarana; species Aquarana catesbeiana. The sequence continues at coordinate 1,651,988 of JBBHAA010001420.1, read as the reverse complement.
TTCCAAAATGAAAAAATGCCTTAAAAGGACACAGATTTGATGACATTCTGGACATCCAGAATGCCACAACAAAGATACTGTGCAGCGTTTTGGAAAACAAATTCCGACACAAATATGGCACAGTCATCTAGAAAAGTGCTTTGCCTCACAAGTACTATTTTGAAGGAGACAACAGCTATTATGCTGTGTACACGTGACCGGACTTTTCGTTGGACTGAACCCCGAAGGACTTTTCGACGGAGTTCCGACAGAGTTCCAACGAAACGGACTTGCCTACACACGATCACACCAGAGTCCGATCGTTTCGAACGTGATGATGTACGACCGGACTAGAATAAGGCAGTTCATAGCCAGTAGCCAATAGTTGCCCTTGCGTCCTTTTTTGTCCGTCGGACTAGCATACAGACGAACAGATTTTTTGATCGGACTCGAGTCCGTCGGAAAGATTTGAAACATGTTCTATTTCTAAAGTCCGACAGATTTTTCGACAGAAAAGGTCTGAAGAAGCCCACACATGGTCGAATTGTCCGACGGATTTGTTCCGTCGGACCAGTTTGGTCGAAAAGTCTGGTCGTGTGTACACGGCATAAGTGTAAAGGTAAGCAAACTTATTTTCACAGTCAATTCCGGGAATTAAATTGTCACACCTCATATATGTATACAGTATATGTAAATAATATATATAATGTAATATATATAAAAAATATGGTGGTTGCAATTTTTATAGTGCATGATATCAGTGCAACTGTTTTATCAAATTTATATATTTTTGGTAAAACAATTATTTAAATCAATTTTAGTGAACTCAAGCACAAAATCTCAGATTTTTTCTGTAAAATATAAAAGAAATGACAGATTTGAATGAATAGGTAACAAACATGTGAAAATTCAAAAAACCCATAATTGTCCATAGAAGATGATTAAAAGCCTAGGGGTCACCTACTTAGAGTTAAAGCGATTGCAAAGGTCAAATAAAAACAAAACAAAAAACAAACATATCTATACTTATCTGCTCTGTGCAATTGAGTTCTCAGGTCCCCCAACAGCCCTTCTGGTTCCTCCACTCTGTTCAGTTCCCCCACGGACCTCAAGCGTGCTTGCTCCCAACCCCCACTGTTGCGTCCATTGACATAGACGCCCCCCTCTCCCTCGTCACTGGCTTTGATTGACAGCACTGGGAGACAATGGCTCTCAGTTCCCCAGCAAAACCAATGAGACTTGGAAGTGAGGGGAGAGAAGAGCTGCAGACGTGCACAGCTCTGGATCAAATGAGGGCTCAGGTAAGTAAGGAGGGGGGGTGAGAGGGGGTGCTGATGCCTAAACAGTTTTTACCTTAATGCAAGGAATGCATTAAGGTAAAAAATGTTTTGGCTTTAGAATCACTTCAACCACAAATGATGGCCCTAGAATTTTGCTTTCATTTTGGCGTGAGAGGCGATTCACAGCATGTGTTGTGCAAACTTGTACACCTGTACCCCCTATGTGTGTGTGCAAGGGTACAAGTTTTTTGTTTCTTTTTATTTATCTTTATCTTTATTGCTATCACAATATCCCCTATGTGATCTCACTTTTTTGAGTGACAGGTACTCTTTATTGAGACATCAGGGGTCTTTGGAACCCCTGATGCATCCCCTACACCCAGGCAACTTTGAAGAAACAGTATCCTCAGTCAGCTGTTCTACCTGGCTCTCCTAGACGGGAGCTGATGGCTCTGAACCTAAAAGTACTCAGAGCTGAGCACTTCGAAGTTCACATTTTAAAGGAAAGATGGAGGAACTGACATTCTTCCATCTATCCCCACTGACCATCCTGATGTGTCTTTTTTCAGTCCCAGGCTCCCAGGAGGAGCAGGTGAGCACAGGGACGTGAGTGCCCAGATAGAGGCTGTGGATATAAAAAAGCACCACAGAAGTAACCCAGCAGCTGTATAGCCTACAGTTGGCTGCTACAATAAATCTTGCACTCTGGTCCTAAAAAGGAACAAAACTTACAGCTGCTATTTGCACTTTGCATTAGGAGTTTGTTTACATGCCGCTACTGCTATGACGTAGAACTTATGTCAGTGGCTGTAAAAAAGGTTAATGTACTTTAGAGTCAACTTTAGCTGCCCATAAATGTTTATAAATGTTACAACTTGATAGTAAAATCTTCTTCAGATCACTGAACAATCTTGTAATACAAGGGCCTGACTGATTGGATATAAATTGCATGGACTGCTTGTGAGGGGCCTCACGTCACATAGTTTGGTTAAATCTAAAAGATTGGATAGTTTATACAATCAGGTTGTAACACGCGTAACCAGCTTTAGAGGCATGGAGGAATTTATTTTTCACTGTGTGGAAGTTGGTATATGCAACAGTTTTGGTGCAACCAAAAACTTCTTGGAGTCCTCAGGTGAAAGGTATACACCAGCTTAAGAGACACCTGTCTATCACGGTACAGAACACCACAATCAATACTCAATGGCTCATTGAAGTTTTTGTACTGGTTGACATGCCTGACCCAAGTGTGTTTGTCTCAAATACTGAGTTTCTCAACCAAGGTTCTGTGGAACCCTGAGGTTCCTCCAGAGCTTGATAGGGGTTCCTTGAGCAATGAAGAGTTTCTAGCTCCTTGTAATCACTCATGTCAATTATCAATTATCTTCTTAGCTGTGTGTTCTTCTCCCACTGACCAATTATATAAGTCCCTCACCCATTGGCCCCCAATGTATGAGCCCACTACACCAACTGCCAATATAAGAAGGCACTTTTATACCGACTGTCAATGTAAGAGGCACTACAATTGTCACCATTTGTGTTTCTTTTGCCATTATTATTATTTGTTCCATTTAATGATTGTTATACAAACATTTTTCTTCTTATAAAAATATAACATAATGTTAAAAAAAACAACTATCTGCTCTTGATATCAAATATGTTAGATACACTACATTATTTGTTATTTTATGTATAATTTAAAGGTATATTTACAACATATTGACCTCACTAATGTGCCGTGAGCTAAAGATGTAATCAATTAGCAGGGATTCCCCTGACACATGAAAATTAGTTCAAGGGTTTCTCTGTGTTAATTAGGGATGGGCCAAATGGACCCCTGTTCGGTTAGCACCAGAACTTCCGAATACCGCAAAAGTTCAGACCGGAATAACAAACCCCATTAAAGTCAATGGGACTCTAATGTCAAAAATCAAAAGTGCCCATTTTGAAGGCTTAAATGCAAGTAATTGGGCATACAATGGTTATAGGGGTCCGCGTCCTGCCCTGGGGGCCATGTCTCAATAAAAAAAAAGTTTGTGAAAAACGTCATTTTTAAATGAGCAGTGATTTTTTTATTTTTAAAGTGAAAGCATTAACATGAAAAAATCCATCCAATATAGTGTCTGGGGGTCCCCTTAGTCTACTTGTAAAGTGGCAGATCTGTACCATGTCTAGAATCTGCTAAAGCAATAATTGCATTTATAAAGCCAAAAAAATGATATTTTTCCTACAAGCTGCCTTTATTTTGCTCAGCAACAGCTGGGGAGCCAGTGTGTATGATGAGGCCACAATGTAGTGCACTGGGAACAAGATTAGAGATTTTTTGGATACATTCTGGTGTCACTTTAACTTTGGATAGAAGTAACGGGTGCGTAAAAATTGGTCTTTGGGTGTCGGCGCCTTCCCACTGTAACCCTATATGTAGAGGTACTCTTGATGAAAGCAAGAATTGGCCTTGCTGTAAAAAATTGCAATAATATGCATCTGTCAAACAGGTGCAGAAAAATTGGTCTTTGGGTGTCGGTGGCACCTTCCCATTGTAACCCTATAGAGGAACTATTGATGAAAGCAAGAATTGGCCTTGCAGTTAAAAATTGCAATGATATGCACCTGCCAAACAGGTGCAGAAAAATTACTCTTTGGGTGTCGGTGGCGCCTTCCCACCGTAGCCCTATAGAGGTACTTTTGATGAAAGCAAGAATTGACCTTGCTGTAAAAATTGCAATGTTATGCACTTGTCAAACAGGTGCAGAAAAATTGGCCTTTGGGTGTCGGTGGCGCCTTCCCACCGTAATCCTATAGAGGTATTGGTCTTTTGGTGTTAATTGTGCCCATGAAACCTATACCAAAAACATTCTTCCAGATGAAATGATTGAACACCCTCAAAGCTAGGCAGCCTCGAAGTCCTGCAGAGATTCCACATCCCAAAAAGACTCAATCAGTGACATCGGCATCAGGGGCTTCATATCTGGTAATCCAGGACTGATTCATTTTTATAAAAGACGGTCCACGGTGTCTGTGGACAGACGCGTTCTATGATCAGTAGGGATGAGCTTCGAGTTCGAGTCGAACTCGTGTTCGACTCGAACATCGGCTGTTCGCAAGTTCGCTCAACAGCGAACAATTTGGGGTGTTCGTGGCAAATTCAAACACCCTTTAAAAGTCTATGGGAGAAATCAAAAGTGCTAATTTTGTTTGGGGACCTGGGTCCTGCCCCAGGGGACATGGACCAATGCAAAAAAAAAGTTTTTTTCGGGAGCAGTGATTTTAATAATACTTAAAGTGAAACAATAAAAGTGTAATATTCCTTTAAATTTCGAACCTGGGGGGTAAAGGGGCGCATGTTTCCCGTGTTTAGAACAGTCTGACAGCAAAATGACATTTCAAAGGAAAAAAAGTAATTTAAAAGTACTCGCTATATGAATTGTCGGTCCGACAATACACATATAAGTTCATTAATAAAAACGGCATGGGATTTCCCCACAGGGAAATTTTTTAAAAAATGGCGTGGGGGTCCCCCTAAATTCCACACCAGGCCCTTCAGGTTTGGTATGGATATTAAGGGGAACCCCGGGCCAAATTTACAAAAAAAAAAGGCGTGGAGTCCCCCTCAAAATCCATACCAGACCTGAAGGGTCTGGTATGGATTTGAAGGGAAACCCCACGTCAAAATTGAAAAAAAATGGCGTGGGGTCCCCCCAAAAATCCATACCAGACCCTTATCTGAGCACGCAACCTGGCAGGCCACAGGAAAAGAGGGGGTATGAGAGAGCGCCCCCCCTCCTGAACCGTACCAGGCCACATGCCCTCAACATTGGGAGGGTGTATTGGGCCCCCCCCAAAGCACCTTGTCCCCATGTTGATGAGGACAAGGGCCTCATCCCCACAACCCTTGCCCGGTGGTTGTGGGGGTCTGCGGGTGTGGGGCTTATCGGAATCTGGAAGCCCCCTTTAACAAGGGGACCCCCAGATCCTGGCCAGACCTGAAGGGCCTGGTATAGAATTTAGGGGGACCCCCACGCCATTTTTTTTTTAAATTTTGGTTCAGCGTTCCCCTGTGGGGAAATCCCATGCCGTTTTTTTATCAATGAACTTATATGTGTATTGTCGGACCGACAATTCATATAGCCGCGAGTACTTTTAAATTACTTTTTTTCCTTTGAAATGTCATTTTGCTGTTCTAAACATGGGAAACATGCACCCCTTTACAGGCATACTATAGACACCCCCCAGGTATGAAATTTAAAGGAATATTACACTTTTATTGTTTCACTTTAAGCATCATTAAAATCACTGCTCCCAAAAAACAGACATCTTTAAAACTTTTTTTTCCATTGATCCATGTCCCCTGGGGCAGGACCCAGGTCCCCAAACACTTTTTATGACAATAACTTGCATATAAGCCTTTAAAATTAACACTTTTGATTATTTATGTTCGAGTTCCATAGACTTTAACGTTGTTCGCGCATTCGAACAAATTTTTTGCCTGTTCGCATGTTCTGGTGCGAACCGAACAGGGGGTGTTCGGCTCATCCCTAATGATCAGTAATGAAACCTCCTGCAGCACTGAATGCTCGTTCTGAAAGCACACTGGATGCAGGGCACCCCAACAACTCAGTAGCATACTGGGCAAGTTTTGGCCAGTGGTCTATTCTCATGACCCAGTAAGTCAGTGAATCGTCAGCTGGAAAGCTCTCCATCTCTGTTTTGGCCCAGAGGTAATCGTCCACCATGTGATGCAGATGCTGCCGATGGGATGTAGAAGCTGACAGTCCTAGGTGGCGAGGACTAAAAAAATTCCAAAATGCCTCACTTAGGCAGACCCCACTTTCCAACGCTCCTCTCTTGACCAACAAAAGACTCAAAACTACGTTTTCCACGACACTGTAACTTACTGAAGTCAGGAAAAATGTTCAATAAAATCCTCTTTAACTTGTCCTCAAGAGATTGTATCTTCTGCACTCTCTGTGGGGACAGGATGAGTTCTGAGACCTTCCCCTTATAACGGTGGTCAAGGAGGGATGCCAACCAGTAATCATCCTTCTCCTTTATGCCATGTATTTTTGGGTCCTTTTGCATGCCTTAAAGCATGAGGTTGCCCATGCGCCTCAAATTTGCAGAGGCTTTGGGCCTTGAGAGGAAAGGAAGTCCTCCTCTTCCTCCTGCTGCTCTGCCTCCAGTGCCCTGTCCATAATGCTCCAGCAGGAACACAACAGAGATTGTGTCACTGATGCATGCACTGTCACTGCTCACCATCCCTGCGGCCTCCACAAATGGTGACAATACAGTGCATGCATCCTTAATGATCAGCCATTGGCGTGGGGAAAAAAAGCCGAGGCGGCCTGAGCCTGTCGTCGTGCCGTACTGGCACAGGTACTCATTGACGGGCCTCTGCTGCATGTATAGCCGCTGCAGCATTCCCAAAGTTGAGTTCCACCTGGTGGGCATGTCACAAATTAGGCGGTTTAGGGGCAGGTAGAATTCCCGCTGAATTTCAGCCAACTGAGCACTGGCTGTGTATGACCACCTGAAATGGCTACAGACTCTTCTGGCCTGCTTTAGTACATCTTGCAACCCTGGGTACATACCTAGGAAAGGCTGCACCACCAAATTGAGGACATGTGCCAGGCATGGCACATGTGTCAACTTTCCCTGTCTAAGGGTGGACAGGAGGTTTGAGCCATTATCGGACACCACAATTCCTGACTCCAGCTGGCGTGGTGTGAACCAATTCTGGGCCTGCCCCTGCAGAGCTGCAAGGATCTCTAATCCGGTGTGGTTCCTGTCACCTAAACACACCAGCTGAAGCACTGCATGGCACCTTTTAGCCTGACTCTGGGAATAGCCCTTTGAATGCTTAGGGGGTACCTGATGTTTATAGGAAAATTCTGCAGAGGAGGGCATGGAGGAGGAGTCGGGGGTAGAGCTCACAGGTCTGGCAGCATCACCACCAGCTGTATGGAGATGTGGGGCACAACAAGCTGCAGCACCGAGCCCTGTCCTGCATCCTTTCGAGTTGCAAGCAGTGTTACCCAGTGTGCTGTGAACTAAATATATCGTCCCTGCTCATGCTTGCTGGACCACGTGTCAGCAGTAACTGGATATTATGGCTGACTGGCTTGCCCAATGATGCCAGAACATTCCCTTCCACGTGATGGTAGAGAGATGGAACGGCCTTACGTGAAAAGTAGTAGCGACTGGGAACCTGCCATTGTGGTACAGCACATTGTGCAAATGTGCAAAGGGGACAGAATCCACCAGGCTGAAAGGCAGAAGTTGGAGAGTCAACAGCTTTGACAAGCTTGCATTCAGACGCTGGGCATGTGGATGGCAGGGACTGTATTTTTTTGCAGCAGATGGGGCAGAGAAATTTGCTGTCTACAGTCTACAGCTGTTGGTGTGGTGCTGGCAAATGTGCTGCTAAGACCTTGGACACCCTGTACTATACCATCATCCCTGTCAGTGGAGGCTGCTGAGAGGTAATGACTTGGTATCGCAGGGGCAGACTGAAGTGGGTAAGGAGGAGGAGGAGGGACAGATTTGTGCCCCTTTTAGGTGCCAACGGACTGAGTGGTTGGACGTTAAATGCCTTGTTAAGCATGTGGTGCCCAAATTGTTGGTGTTTTTGCCACATTTGATGTGCCTGAGACACAGTTTGCAGATAGCAACAGTGCGATCTGCTGCAGATGTGCTAAAAAAGGCCCAGACAGCTGAGCTTTGGGGAGTGGGCCAGGAGATAACAGCTGCAGAATTTGATGGAATAGGGTAGCTGCTCTCTACTCTTTCTTGATGTTGGCCTCCTTCGGGTTGTGCCACCTCATTTTTAGTTTCCTCCTCTGCTCTATCTGGCACCCACGTTGCATCAGTGACCTCATCATCATCATCATCTCCATCTCCACCATCTTCATCATTACCACTGGAGACAACTTGGCAATACGCTGTGGCTTGGGGAACATGAATGCCAATTTGTCTACCACTGTTCCTCCCTCTCTCTAGGCTCATGTTCCTGTCATCCTCAACATCAGAACCAACATCTGAATCCAGTAATGGCTGGGCATCATCAAGAAGCAAGTGGCTGATGCTGTGGTCAAATAACTCAGCTGACTCCTAAATGGCTGATGTTGGGGCTATGGCAGGAATAGATGTGGACAAGGAGGCAGGTTTATCCACTCTGGCAACTGCAGGGGACTGCACACTTGTCTCTGCTTGCATGACAGAGGATGAGGAGGATGAGGAAGGTTTAGTAAGCCAGGCCACCACCTCCTCTGCAAGCTGTGGCTGGATATCATGGGCAAACTCACTAAAGAGAGGAAATGATGCCCTGCCTGAGGACTGACCACCACGTCCACCTTTGCCTGTGGACACATTTGTTGCTGGCCCCCATACAGTGCCAAGGGAACGTCTGTCTCTCCTTGTTTTCCTCCCAGACATTATTGGGAGGGAGGAGGCAGCACTTATAAGCAAATGTAATGAAGAAATCTGTACATAGATGCACTTTAATCAATGTAAAGAGGTGTTTGGTGCATGTTAATTTGAGTACTCACACTACACAGACACACTCCACGGATACAATATAATATACTGCAATATAATGCGCCAAACGTACAGTGATGCACAGAACTACATGGCGTTAAACTGGCAGTAACGCACACAAAACGATATGGCGTTAAACTGGCAGGAACGCACAGAGAACTAAATGGTGTTAAACTGGCAGTAAGGCACACAGAAGTAAATGGTGCTAAACTGGCAGTAACGCACACAGAACTATATGGCGTTAAACTGGCAGTAACGCACACAACACTATATGGCGTTAAACTGACAGTAACACACACAGAAGTAAATTGTGTGGTAAACTGGCAGTAACGCACACAGCTATATGGTGTTAAACTTGCAGTAACGCACACAAAACGAAATAGCGTTACACTGGCAGGAACGCACAGTGAAGTAAATGGCGTTAAACTGGCAGTAACGCACACAGAAGTAAATGTCCCTAAACTGGCAGTAACGCACACAGAACTATATGGGGTTAAACTGGCAGTAACGCACGCAAAACTATATGGCGTTAAACTGGCAGTAACGCACAGAGAAGTAAATGGCATTAAACTGGGAGTAACGCATACAGAACTATATGGCGTTAAACTGTCAGTAACGCACACAAAACAATATGGCGTTAAACTGGCAGTAACGCACACAAAACGATATGGCAATAAACTGACAGTAACGCACACAAAACAATATGCCGTTAAACTGTCAGTAATGCACACAGAACTATATGGCGTTAAATTGGCAGTAACGCACACAAAAAGATATGGCGTTAAAAAATATATTGAAAAAATATATTGAAAAAACAAAAGTGAGCATTTAAATATAAATATATGTGAAACATTTTATAGTGTACTCTTAATGTCTTTTACACTTAAGTTTACACTGCGTTAGCTGACTTGGCATTCCACAAATCTTAAGTTAAAAACAGCGACAATGACACGGTCTGTCTACCAAGTATGTTCTTGATTCCGAGGGAGAAACATTGATTAAGGTATTTTGGAAAAATTATTATTAATCCATATATGGGTGGAAATGGGATTTCTTTCATGGAAGTATATGTGTAATTTACTCTTCTATTCCAAAGAGGGGAAATGGAGAGGGGAAAGAACCTCTCCTTTGGCCATAAAAAAAAGGCCCATAGAGGGCGTATAAAAGGAAAACTTGGGGCTCCACTGGGGCCGAAAGGCAAGTCCTGCAAGAGAGTATAGTAGTATAAATGTGTAATAAAGGGTCCTATTCATTACTGAAGATAGAAAATATTGGGTTAATTTGATATTAAGAGGACTTTTTAACAAAGTTTAAATCATACCTGGAGGTAGTTCAACAAATGGTGTTGCAGATGTGTGGTTGATGGCTAAAATGGTAATAAATAAATAAATAATATATTTAATTGATTGAATGACTAAATCTAAATATTCCTTTTTCAAAACAAAAACAAAAAGTTGCATATAAAAGTGGTGAGGTTGCTATAATGCTATGGCATTTGAATGAGATAATTATGCTTGTTAAAGATTATTTTTGTGTATAAAATGTGAGAAATGAGAGGTAGTAGTAAAAGGCATTTGCATGTAATACACTCAACTTAGTACTGAGTTTATCCATCAGATTTATTAAAAATACCAGAGAAAGCCCAGGCAAAGCCTTGGCATAGGTGTTAGAAAAGTATACTCAGCATATTTAAGTTGAAGCAGCAGCCACTGGAGAGTAATTGTTTACTTACATAACATGAGGGTAGATCAAAACATATGACTGTTCAAGCCTGTGGCATCCCGCATGTCTGGTATTGTTAAAAAGCCTCCAATCATCTGTTGATGTAAATTACAACAGCTGATGATGTGGGAGGGAGAGGAGGCAGGTACGAGCCGTGTATGGCCCCCCGGGAGAAGTGTACGCCGCTCCGTCCACAACGCGCATGTGCGAGCATGTGCGTCAGGGCGTTGCCGCGCCCACTCCACCCACCGACACAGTATGCTTCCCTGGCGGACTGCGCATGTCCGCCGGGGTCGCAAGACAAGTCATAGATGGACTTGACTGTAACCTCATATAGCGCCGCCGCGGGTTGCATGGCCCGGGCGGCTTAGTGTGCCGGGCAAGCATCAAGTATAGTGTATGTAAAAATAAGAGAGCAATATTTAACCAGTTGCTGCCCGCCCACCGTCATATGACGGCGGGGCTGTGCAGCTCTTGTTCTGGGCCGCCGTCATATGACGGCAGCACAGAACGGCCACTCTTGCGCGCCCGCGGGGGCGCACACCGCGGCGATCGTGGCCGCACCGTGTTGCTAGCACACAGTGCGACACCGATCTGTGTAAAGAGCAGCTCTTTAAACATGTGATCGGCTGTGTCCAATCACAACCGGTCAGATTTAAACACGGAGATGCCGGTAATCGGCTCTCCTCGCCTCACACTGACAGAGTACGAGGAGAGGAGAGCCGATCAGAGGCATCACCTCACAGGGAGACAGCTAGGGAGGTAATCAGGGCACTGTTCATCAGTGCCCTGATTACAATATATAAAAAAACTGCCATAAATAAATAAAATACCATGCCCACCAATGCCAGCATACAGTGTCCACCAATGCCAGTGATCAGAGCCCACCACTGCTTTCCGTCAATGCCCATCAGTGCCACCCATCAATGCCTATCAGTGCCCATCCGTACCGCCTATCCATGCCGCCTATCCGTGCCCACCAGTGCTGCCTCGCAGTGCCCGCCAGTGCCGCCTATCAGTGCCCACCAGTGCCGCCTATTAGTGCCCATCAGTGCCACCTAACAGTGCCCATCAGTGCTGCCTATCAGTGCTCATCAATGCCACATATCAGTGCCACCTATCAGTGCCCATAAGTGTGGCATATTAGTGCCTCCTCATCAGTGTCACCTCATCAGTGCCCATAAGTGCCGCCTTACAGTGCCACCTCATCAATGCCCACCTGTTCAGTCTATCAGTGCCCATCAGTGCCCCTCATCAGCACACATCAGTGAAGGTGAAAAATTACTTGGGTACAAAATTTACTGACAGTAAAAAAGAAAAAAAACTATTTTTTTTCAAAATCTTTGGTCTTTTTTTTTTTTGTAAAAAATAAAAAACCCAGCAGTGATTACATCCCAGCAAAAGAAAGCTCTATTTGTGTGAAGAAAATGATAAAAAATTTGTTTGGGTACAGTGTAGTATGACCGTGCAATTGTCATTCAAAATGCGACAGCGCTGAAAGCTGAAAAATGGCCTGGGCAGGAAGGGGGTGTTCGTGCCTGGTAGGCAAGTGGTTAAAGAGACACCTCCTTTTGTGTGGATTATATAAATACAAGTAGATATATATTTACCATTGATGTTGATTGTACTTTTCCGGGAACAAGAAAATACTGGTGGCAGACATTGTCTCACAGGTTTGCATAAGTTTATAGGATAGGTTAACATAGATACACATGACATTCTGGGGTAAGGTATATAGAACAAAAAAAGCATAGACAAAAAATCCTCTAATTCAAACGGGATGGCTGGTTTACATGATATATAGGAAAAGATAAGTGTTTATGGCAGAATCAACAAAGATGTATTTCATTCAGAAGCGATATAGTGTAATAATCAGGAAAGACAACAGTATCATACATAGTTTCAAAGCAATTACTATTAGGTGAGGGAATTCCTAAGGATGTTCAAACATGAGGTCAAAGGCATACATAATTTGCAAATGTAAATATTACAAGTGGCAAACTAAGAGTATATACAAATTCAAGTTGCATAAAATAATACACGCTCAGAGCCCTTTCACACTCGGGCGGTTTGCAGGCGCTATTGAGCTAATAATAGCGCCTGCAAACCGACCCGAAAGTGCCGCTGCCTTAATTCCAGTGTGAAAGCCCCGAGGGCTTTCACACTGGAGGGATGCGCTGGCAGGACGGTAAAAAAAGTCCTGCTAGCAGCATCTTCGGAGCGGTGAAGGAGCGGAGTGTATACTGCTCCTTTACCGCTCCTGCCCATTGAAATCAATGGGATGGCGCGGCTATACCGCCGGCAAAGCGCCGGCAAAGAGGCGCTTTGCGGTGGTTTTTAACCATTTCTCAGCCACTAGCGGGGGGTAAAACCTCCCCGCTAGCGGCCGCATACAGACGGTAAAACCCCAGCGGCGCTTTACCGCCGCCGCCTCTGCCCGCCCCAGTGTGAAAGTGCTCTTAGTGAAACCAACGTAGAGTATCTCATTTACATACACATAGACACGTGCATTTGTATATTTGTATATGTCCAGATATATATTATTACTTGAACATAAGATGTTTTCTATTTCTATGCCCCTAGAGGTGTATCAATAAAATTAAACATATGTGTCGAGAATTCATCATCAACCTATTTAATTCCAACCGTAGAATAAACTAGTTACATCCAAGTCTCAGAGGAAGAGACCGGAACAAGAAGGGGGGGGGGGGGGGGCGCCGTATTCAATCATTATTGTTCTCTACCCCCTGAGGAAAAACCCTCAAGAAACGGCTTAAACCAAATTGTTTCATTCAAGCCCGGAGGCTGAGTAGCTTTTAATCTATGGATCCATCGCGATTCCATTTGCAATAGGGTCTTATTCCAGTCTCCTCCTCTGAGACCCGGATGTATGCGGTCCAGAATAACAAATCTTATTTTTGGGAACTTTCCATTATGCACTAATGTGGTATGTCTCCCAAGAGAGAGATCAGGGTCACAGGTTTTCATACATGTTATGTGTCTATACGCCCTTCTCCAAAATTCCACTTTTGTTTTGCCAACATAAAAAAATGTGCATTCATGCAAAAGCATATATATCACCCCATGGATTTTACAATTGACAAAATGCTTTGGGTAGAAGGTCTGGCCGTTAGGAAGGGTAGGATTTTTTTGTGTGAGCATGAATTTACAATAATTACATGCCCCACATTTAAAGGTTCCCTTGTATTTGCAGTGAGATTTATTCGATTCTCCTTTGTATTCGCTAGTGACGATCCTATCCCTCAAGGATGTGGCCCATTTAAAAGTGAAAAGAGGCTTGGGAGGGACGAACGGTCCCAATGCCGGGTCGCATTGCATGTGCCAGTATTTCTCTATAAAGCTTTTAATTTGTTTTTGTTGATTACTGTATTTTGTAATAATTCTAATGGCATTAATGTTATTTTTGTTCTTAGGTTTCTCAGAGTAAAGTAGCTCATTCCTCGATTGTAAGGAGGCTTTTTTAAAAGATCGCTTTAGCAAAGAGTGAGAGTAGCCTTGTTGTAGCAACCTCTCACGTAATTTGTTTGCTTCTATTTTAAAGATGTTATCGTTCGAGCAGTTCCGTCTTACCCTGAGATACTGGCTGTAGGGGATAGAGTCCATAAGGGGTTTGGGGTGGAAGCTGGTGGCATGCAGAATTGCATTGCTCGCAGTGGGTTTCCTATAGAGCCTGCTCAAAATGCCCCCCCCCCCCCCTCTCCTCTATAGGCTTCTACATCCAGGAATGTGACACAGTGTTTGTCAAAGGACATGGTAAATTTTAATTTTTTTTTCATTACGATTCATCCTCAAAAGACATTGTTGAAGTAGATCTGGTGGTCCGTCCCAGATGATGAATATGTCAGCGATGTATCGGTACCACCCAAGAATGTGGTCCGTGTACATCGATAGAGTTTCATCACCCAGGAACATGGCTTCCCACTCCCCCAGGTACAGGTTGGCATACGATGGGGCACAACACATCCCCATCACAACCCCCTGCACCTGGAGGTAGTGGGAGCCATTAAAAGTAAATACATTATGATTAAGGATGAATTCTAACAATGAGATAATGAACTATCCGTATAGGACCCTTTATTATACATTTATACTATTAGGCCCCTTTTACACGATCAGACCGTTCAGGTCCGCCTGTCAGTTTTGATGGCAGACCTGAACAGGTGCTCCATGTTAGCCTATGGAGCGATGGATGTCAGCGGAGACATGTCCGCTGACATCCGACCCCGTCCGATCTGCAAAAAGCAGATGGATGGCCCTACATCCGGATCTGTCGCTGGTGGATCGGGTGAGATCTGATGAAAATGGACATGCTGTCCGTTTTCATCCGATCCCTCCATAGGCAGCAGCGGCGCCTGACAAGCCCCTCCCGGCTCAGTGAGCAGAGAGGGACCTGTCATCCGCCGGATCAGCGGAGATCAACGGAGAGATCTCCCGCTGAGCCGGCGGACCGAGGCAGGCTCCGTGGAAACGGAGTCCGCCTCGTGTGAATGAGGCCTTATACTCTCTTGCAGGACTTGCCTTTCGGCCGCAGTGGAGCCCTAAGTTTTCCTTTTATACGCCCTCTACGGCCTTTTTTTGTAAGGCCAAAGGAGAGGTTCCTTCCCCTTTCCATTTCCCCTCTTTGGAATAGAAGAGTAAATTACACATATACTTCCGTGAAAGAAATCCCATTTCCACCCATATATGGATTTATAATAATTTTTCCAAAATACCTTAATCAATGTTTCTCCCTCTGAATCAAGAACATACTTTGTAGACAGACCGTGTCATTGTTTTTAACTTAAGATTTGTGGAATGCCAAGTCAGCTAATGCAGTGTAAACGTAAGTGTAAAAAACATTAGGAGTACACTATGAAATGTCTCACATATATTTATACTTAAATGCTCACTTTTGTTTTTTCAATATATTTTTTCTAGTATAGAACTGTCTCTAATTTACACCCACCCTTGAGGAAGGAGGCTAATTTACTCCGAAACGCATCGAGTGCAAGAGTACTGTTTCAAACACTGTATACATACTAATGTAAAACTGTCTGATTTGCATTCCAAACAATAGATACTATATTATTGCTATGTTTTTACTGTTTCTGCTTAATAAATTATATTTGTACTATATATACTTTTTTATGCTTTTTTGTATGTGCCTAAAAAGTCCACCACTAGGGGATCCCTTTTGTTGTTTAGTCTAAATTTTGGATGTGGCACAACAATACAGTTGGCTGCCGATCTATGTCATTTTTCATAGATTATTTGGTAGTAGGTACCGCTCCCTGCTTATGATCGGCAACTCTCTGTGTATAACAATTACAGATGTTTTAAACAATCAATATAACTAGATGTATAAATACTAAGTTTTGGATTAAGTCCTTCTAATATAAAGCAATATGACAGGGTTCACGGGTGATGATTGGGAAACCCTTATGGAGGGGTATTTAGAAGATTTTGGAGACAAGGAATGCATATACTCAGAAATTTCCTCTTTATTCTCCAGACTTTCTAAAATTCTGGAGAAGAAATCCTTGCTATATTGGCATGTTAGATCCTTCCAGGACTACATCAAAGAGGACATCAACCCTATGGGATTGCGAGTCCAGATCTTCCCTACCCTTGATGGTCTGGACTCAGAATTTAAAGATGAATAGAAAAAAGCACTACGTAGCTGCTCACGGAGCTGCTCACAGAGTTTAATGGAAATTTTAATAGACGAGTATAGAAAAAGATACAGTAATCTGGACATAGACATTGTAAACCTATGTAATAAGCTTCAGCAATTTAAAACCCAGAGACCCACCACAAACAAGGAAGACAGATTGAAAACACATTTAGAAGCATTTAATAAAGACATACTTATGAAGAAAGGACAAAAACTCACCCGGGATAGAAATGCCTTTAAAGATGGCAAAGCCTATAAATGGACCCAAAATAAATCTAACCAAAATAAAAACAACTATCATCAAGGACATCAATCTACCTCTTCACAACAAACCTCAAATCTGCCCCAACCCCCCTCCCAAATCCCTCACAAACCAAAAACAGGGCAAAGCACTAAACGTATATATCACGGCGATCTCACTGAGGAACAACAGGCTAAAAAATTAACCCTGAACATCCCCAGGAAATCAAATCTCTCCACACCAACACATGAGCAAATCACTAAAACTTCTAATACACATGTTAACACTCACACTTTAACCAGTGAAAATCCCTCTGCACAGCCAATTAAAACAAGGGAATTCACTTTTCAACCTAACCCTTAAACCACTGGTTCACTAGACACCACTTCTAACGATCCTTCTTTTTTAGAGAGGATCCTCATGGGTGCCCAACCCACACAACCCAACCTCAATACATACACACAGATAGCACTATAGCCGCCATTGCATCTACCAGTGAACAAAATGCAATTGAGCTCAACATAATTAATTTATCGTCGTACAAACTTTCCCAAGATGAAATAGCTGTCCTTAAGAAGGGCTTAAATTTCTGCCCAAATCAAGATGCAGATAAATTCGAAATATTCAAAGATCTCCAACTCTTTGTCCGGAAATTGATCCTAAAAAAACTTTATCACAAACAAGGAGGGTCGATGGACTTCATCCTACAGGAAAACCAGGCAATAGATCAATTGGTCTCTCTCCTTGAGGAGAACAATCAAACTAGTCTTTTTGATAATATCAATCTTTCCCAAGTTCTGGAATCAGTTGAAACATCGGGCGGGATCACTAAGATGAATAAATCCACATTAAAGAAAAAGTCAGATTTCTGTCCAGCACCGAGTACCCACCTAAATGCAGCGGCTTTTCTCAAATTAGTTGATAAAGAACTAGATAAGTTAAAAACCCATACAACACATCTAAACAATTTAACAAAAAGAGAAACCTCAGCATTAAGAACATTATCTAGTAACAACCAAATTACTATAAAGGCCGCAGATAAAGGCGGAAATATCGTTGTGTTTGACAATGATAAGTACGTCAACATGTGCAATAAAATACTAAACAGCCTGGAATGGTACCGCCGGATTCCGGCAAGTATTGCCAAAAAATACAATGATGACTTCTATCTGCTAATAGACACTGCCTACTCCATAATTACCAAACAACTCTGGGAATTTATTAGGAACAACTTCCCTCGAACCCCTGTGTTTTATGCACTACCAAAAATCTACAAGGATACTAATAACCCACCCGGAAGACCAATCATCTCCGGTGTGGGGGCGATAAGTGAAAATGTTAGTAAACTAGTGAATGAAGTTCTAAAACCATTTGTCTTATCCCTGCCCTCCTTTGTAAAGGACACACTCCATTTTTTACAAATTATTGACAAACTTAAGATCCCTGAGAGTGCACTATTAGTAACAGTGGACGTCGAATCCCTGTACAGCTCAATTCCTCATTAAAAAGGCATAGCGGCCATAAAACATATCATGCAAAAAGCTGAAAATGTAGATCCTGTATACGGAGAGTTCATTATCTCATTGTTAGAATTCATCCTTAATCATAATGTATTTACTTTGAATGGCTCCCACTACCTCCAGGTGCAGGGGGTTGCGATGGGGATGTGTTGTGCCCCATCGTATGCCAACCTGTACCTGGGGGAGTGGAAAGCCATGTTCCTGGGTGATGAAACTCTATCAATGTACACGGACCACATTCTTGGGTGGTACCGGTACATCGATGACATATTCATCATCTGGGACGGACCACCAGATCTACTTCAACAATGTCTTTTGAGAATGAATCGTAATGTCTTCAATTTAAATTTTACCATGTCCTTTGACAAACACTGTGTCACATTCCTGGATGTAGAAGCCTATAGAGGAGAGGGGGGAGCCATTTTGAGCAGGCTCTATAGGAAACCCACTGCGAGCAATGCAATTCTGCATGCCACCAGCTTCCACCCCAAACCCCTTATGGACTCTATCCCCTACAGCCAGTATCTCAGGGTAAGACGGAACTGCTCGAACGATAACATCTTTAAAATAGAAGCAAACAAATTACGTGAGAGGTTGCTACAATGAGGCTACTCTTACGCTTCGCTAAAGCGATCTTTTAAAAAAGCCTCCTTACAATCAAGGAATGAGCTACTTTACTCTGAGAAACCTAAGAACAAAAATGACATTAATGCCATTAGAATTATTACAAAATACAGTAATCAACAAAAACAAATTAAAAGCATTATAGAGAAATACTGGCACATGCAATGCGACCCGGCATTGGGACCATTCGTCCCTCCCAATCTTCTTTTTACTTTTAAACGGGCCACATCCTTGAGGGATAGGATCATCACTAGCGAATACAAAGGAGAATTAAATAAATCTCACTGCAAATACAAGGGAACCTTTAAATGTGGGGCATCTAATTATTGTAAAATTCATGCTCACTCAAAAAAATCCTACCCTTCCTAACGGCCAGACCTTCTACCCAAAGCATTTTGCCAATTGTAAAACCCATGGGGTGATATATATGCTTTTGCGTGAATGCACATGTTTTTATGTTGGCAAAACAAAAGTGGAATTTTGGAGAAGGGCGTATAGACACATAACATGTATGAAAACCTGTGACCCCGATCTCCCTCTTGGGAGACATACCACATTAGTGCATAATGGAAAGTTCCCAAAAATAAGATTTCTTATTCTGGACCGCATACATCCGGGTCTCAGAGGAGGAGACTGGAATAAGACCCTATTGCAAATGGAATCGCGATGGATCCATAGATTAAAAGCTACTAAGCCTCCGGGCTTGAATGAAACAATTTGGTTCAAGGCGTTTCTTGAGGGTTTTTCCTCAGGGGGTAGAGAACAATAATGATTGAATACGGCGCCCCCCCTCCCCTTCTTGTTCCGGTCTCTTCCTCTGAGACTTGGATGTAACTAGTTTATTCTACAGTTGGAACAAATAGGTTGATGATAAATTATCGACACATATGTTTAACTTTATTGATACACCTCTAGTGGCATAGAAATAGAAAACATCTTATGTTCAAGTAGTAACATATATCTGGACATAAACAAATATACAAATGCATGTGTCTATGTGTATGTAAATGAGATACCCTACGTTAGTTTCACTAAGCGTGTATTATTTTATGCGACTTGACTTTGTATATATTCTTAGTTTGCCACTTGTAATATTTACATGTATGCCTTTGACCTAATGTTTGAACATCCTTAGGAATTCCCTCACCTAATAGTAATTGCTATGAAATTATGTATGATACTGTTTTCTTTTCTGATTATTACACTATATCGCTTCTGAATGAAATACATCTTTGTTGATTCTGCCATAAACACTTATCTTTTCCTATATATATCATGTAAACCAGCCTTCCCATTTGAATTAGAGGATTTTTTGTCTATGCTTTTTTTGCTCTATATACCTTACCCCAGAATGTCATGTGTATCTATGTTAACCTATCCCATAATGTTATGCAAACCTGTGAGACAATGTCTGCCACCAGTATTTTCTTGTTTCCGGAAAAGTACAATCAACATCAATGGTAAATATACATATATCTACTTGTATTTATATAATCCACACAAAAGGAGGTGTCTCTTTAAATATTACTTTGTTATTTTTACATACACTATACTTGATGCTCGCCTGGAACACTAAGCCATCCAGGTCATGCAACCCGCGGCGGCGCTATGTAAGGTTACAGTCAAGTCCATCTATGACTGACCTCCATCTTGCGACCCCGGCAGACATGTGCAGTCCGCCAGGGAAGCATACTGTGTCAGCGGGTGGAGTGGGCACAGCAACGCTCTGACGCACATGCTCGCGCATTCACGTTGTGGATGGAGCAGCGTAACTCCTCCCGGGGGGGCCATACATGGCTCATACCTGCCTCCTCTGCCTCTCACATCATCAGCTGTTGTAATTTACATCAACAGCTGATTGGGGGAGAGAGGCTTTTTAACAATACCAGACACATTTGCCGGACATCCAGTGCACTTTGCGGGATGACACAGGCTTGAACAGTCTTATGTTTTGATCTACCCTTGTGTTATGTAAGTAAACAATTACTCTCCAGTGGCTGCTGCTTCAACTTAGATATGCTGAGTATACTTTTCTAACACCTATGCCAAGGCTTTGCATGGGGTTTCTCTGGTATTTTTAATAAATCTGATGGATAAACTCAATACTAAGTTGAGTGTATTACATACAAATGCCTTTTACTACTACCTCTCATTTCTCACATTTTATACACAAAAATAATCTTTAACAAGCATAACTATCTCATCCAAATGCCATAGCATTATAGCAACCTCA
This sequence comes from Aquarana catesbeiana, assembly GCA_037953035.1. Classification (NCBI taxonomy): domain Eukaryota; kingdom Metazoa; phylum Chordata; class Amphibia; order Anura; family Ranidae; genus Aquarana; species Aquarana catesbeiana. The sequence continues at coordinate 1,631,182 of JBBHAA010001420.1, read as the reverse complement.
CCACTTTTATATGCAACTTTTTGTTTTTGTTTTGAAAAACGAATATTTAGATTCAGTCATTCAATCAATTAAATATATTATTTATTTATTTATTACCATTTTAGCCATCAACCACACATCCACAACACCATTTGTTGAACTACCTCCAGGTTTGATTTAAACTTTGTTAAAAAGTCCTCTTAATATCAAATTAACCCCATATTTTCTATCTTCAATAATGAATAGGACCCTTTATTACACATTTATACTATTATACTCTCTTGCAGGACTTGCCTTTCGGCCCCTGTGGAGCCTCAAGTTTTCCTTTTATACGCCCTCTATGGGCCTTTTTTTGTAAGGCCAAAGGAGAGGTTCCTTCCCCTCTCCATTTCCCCTCTTTGGAATAGAAGAGTAAATTACACATATACTTCCGTGAAAGAAATCCCATTTCCACCCATATATGGATTTATAATAATTTTTCCAAAATACCTTAATCAATGTTTTTCCCTCAGAATCAAGAACATACTTGGTAGACAGACCGTGTCATTGTCCCTGTTTTTAACTTAAGATTTGTGGAATGCCAAGTCAGCTAATGCAGTGTAAACGTAAGTGTAAAAGACATTAAGCGTACACTATGAAATGTCTCACATATATTTATACTTAAATGCCCACTTTTGTTTTTTCAATATATTTTTTCTAGTATAGAATTGTCTCTAATTTACACCCACCCTTGAGGAAGGAGGCTAATTTACTCCGAAACGCGTCGGGTCCAAGAGTACTGTTTCACTGTATACATACTAATGTAAAACTGTCTGATTTGCATTCCAAACAATAGATGCTATATTATTGCTATGTTTTTTCTGTTTCTGCTTAATAAATTATATTTGTACTATATATACTTTTTTATGCTTTTTTGTATGTGCCTAAAAAGTCCACCACTAAGGGATCCCTTTTGTTGTTTAGTCTAAATTTTGGATGTGGCACAACAATACAGTCGGCTGCCGATCTATGTAATTTTTCATACAAAACTATAGGGCATCAAACTGGCAGTAACGCACACAAAATTATATGGCGTTAAACTGGCAGTAACGCACACAGAACTATATGGCGTTAAACTGGCATTAACGCACAGAAAAGTAAATGGTGTTAAACTGGCAGTAACGCACAAAACGATATGGCGTTAAACTGGCAGTAATGCACGCAAAACTATATGGAGTTAAACTGGCAGTAACGCACAGAGAAGTAAATGGCAATAAACTGGCAGTAACGCACACAGAAATAAATGGCGTTAAACTGGCAGTAATGCACACAATACGATTTGGCGTTAAACTAGGGGGAGCTAACCCCCCTAACCCCCGTTCTCTAACAATTGTTCTTTAGCTCCAGTCAAGTGACTTTGCGTAGACTGAGATGATGCCATTAGTCTGCTGCAGGCAGGAAAAAGCAGTTCCTCAGTCTCCTCTTCCCAAGTGATCTTGCTGCAATTGCATAGCATTGTCTGGCAGAGCAGGAGATCTGATTTTTTTTGCTGCTGCAGTTAATTAACATTTAGAGGTCATACCCCTCCCTCACCCTGCGACTGGATAGTGAAAGGAGAAGTAGCAGACTGATAAGCTCATCTCTCTGCACTTATGTTATGTTGTCCTCTAATCAGCAAGTTCCTTGTTACCACAAGAGCAGTGTAGCAGAACTAAGTGGCCCCTTCTTCTGCTTCTTTCTTCCATAGTCTGAACTCTGTTGTGCAGGGACTGCAAGAGTCTGATACCAGGTACATTTCAGGGCCTTCCACTGCTTGCATTTACCAAAATACATTTAATGATGTATTATTGCATACAGAACTACATTACTTTGTGTCTTTTATACTTGCCTGTAGTTCAGCTGTAACTGTTGTGTCCACCTACCTCCCAATTTTGGGGTGTCCGAGACTGCAGTTCAGCAAGGAGTTGGGTAATGTTCAATGATTCCACAATGAAGTTAAGGTCATCTCTGAAGTATTCATATATCTTACCAAGCTCCCAATCCTCATATGCAGATAACTGCTGACGGAACTTCCACTTGTCACCTATATAATAGACACAACCAGAGAAATGTTAAGACTGCAGGAAACCAACCATGTCATCTCCCCACCAAGTCATCCCCCAGTCTATGGAGAACTATTTGATGGCTCTTCTGGAAGGGCCACAAGACAGGAAAGAAAATATGAATTGAACAGAAAGGTTGCATATTTTCTTTTTGCCCCCAGGCAGAGGTCTACTGTGAGTTAAATTTGGCCATGGACAATATGATGTATCTAGCAATGACCCCAAGGGGTTGCTACGTGTTACAGCATCCACACATTTTACCCTGCTCCCAGACCTCCATTAGACACACTTCTCAGTCAATGAACAGTCTTTTGCTTGTTTTTGTTGTTTTTATTAGGGGATTGAACTTGGTTGGGGAAAGGGGATGCCCATAGGATAAATTGTACTTTGAAGAAAAAAGTAATTGCTTCACACTTCTCAGAAGAACAAGATGGCTGACCCTAAACGTGACAGACTTTTACCTCAGAACACTTCTTCCAGCTCACTTCCTCCAGCACACTACTTCACTGTCCAATTTTAGTAATCCTGTCACACCATCAGAACATGACTAGGCCTCACTCTGAATAAGTCCCAGTGTCTTTATTTGATAGCCCTTTGCAGGCCGGGGCCTGCAGTACCCCTTTGTGGCAGCAAATGATTTACTTGAGAAGAATAAATGTAGATGGACTACTGATCCCAGCAAGTCCGACTTGCAAATCGTGCCCACCCTCCTGGCTGCAGCGACTTGACACGAAACTCCCACAGTCTCTCCCTCTGGCTCTACATCCAGCTCCCCTGGCATGCCTCTTCCAGAGCTTTCCACTGTGCTTTCCACTCACCGACACCTACCCTGGATCCTTCCTGAATGACTTTACTCCGGACGTGTGGACCGACTGTCTCCTCCAGCTCCTGTCCCAGGACACCTCTCCATGACCGTGTAAGGAGAGGCTCCCTCCCAGCTCCCGAGCTCTCCGTCTAAGGTAACCCCCCCAGAAAGGGGGTTCCCTCAGATATGACAGTCTAACATTCCATTACCCAGTTCACCCAGTCCACAACTCCCCCCCAGCAGGCTGACCATAGGTATATGTAGGAGGCCTGCCCCCTGCCAATCCTAGTTGGGGATTGGTCAGAGCTCCTCACATTCACCCCATGTCCCTCCAGCTCTGTGACCTGCCCCTTTTCCAGAAAATTCTCCCTGGAAACAGAGGAGGCACCAAAGAGCTGAAGTACATGTCAGTCACCTACTGCTATACTAAACCACTTCCCTGCCCCCAGATCAAAACAAACAGGCCTAGCTCACAGGATAGGCCTGCTTAAGTTTACCTGCGCTGGCAGCTTACACAAAAACCTATACTAGCACCTAACTACCTAAGGTAGAGGGTGTTACACTCACCCCCCACCAGAATACAGTACAAATAAATTATGTACAAAAATAGATATTTACATTTTTGTCACATATATACACTGTACACTTCAACATACAACCCTAACTACAGGTCCCTGCAGCTAGACACATACACTTTGGAGCCTGAGCATTGTTCCCGCTGGAAGAATACTCACTACATTTCTTGTCCTCCGGAGCGGTGGAGATGGACTGCCATCCCATCTCTGGAGTTCCTAAAAGAACAAAAATGCACAACAGCCTATCTTTGCATACTAACTGTACACTTTACATCACTACTGGAAGGTGGTTATAGATCAAAACAAACAAGCCTAGCTCACAGCATAGGCCTGCTGAAATTTACCTGTGCTGACAACACAAAACCTATACTAGCACCTACCTACCTAAGGTAGAGGATGCTACATGTAGTATACTGCCACTTTATTTGCCAAATTGCTCTTCCATCAAAGAACTCTTTGTAAGAAAAAAAAAATTTACTATAGGAAAAATAACCAGTCCACTAGAAGTGTGAAAGGCTCAAGCCAGGAGCTTGCATATTTTATTTATACTGTAAGTACCTCTGGTCTTAAAGTGGATTTCCAATTTTACCATAACTACTCTTAAAGCTGCCTTCCTCCCCAACACTTATGCTTACTAATTGTCAGGAGCAAGTGTGTTCCTGCTCCAACATAGCTGTTGGTCCAGTATCCTGGTTATGGCCATGATGCATTTTCCATGTCTGCCTGTCCACCTGCAAGGTGATTAACATAGCCAATCTCTGGTTGGAAACCAAACCTGATTTAAGCCAGCCAAACCAGCAGTCCCTTGCTTGTGGTATTGCATTTGTAACACATTCTCCAAGCTCTCTGTTTGTCTGCCCTGCTTTTTGAATTCCCTCGTTGACAACCTCGGATTGGATCGACTATTCTCTGAACTTTGCCTGCCTTTTGACTATGGATTTGACCTTGACTATCCTGAACCTTGGCTTCCTTGTACCTAGACTGTCATTGAACCACTCTGCCTATCTGCCAAACACAAGTACCTGTTTGCTTTGCTCAGTTCGCCCCGCCCCAACGTGGTGGCTAGGCACTATAACATTGTGTATAAATCCTGGGGGCAACCGAGTACCGGTAGGCCTACTTGCCTTATGGGAAAGGGGCTGCTATAGGTAAAGAACGCATAACCTTGCTACTGTATAGTGCCACAGCACGTGTGTTAGGGGTAAGTGTGACATTAACTTGCATAAGAAAAATCTGTGCAAGAGGCTGGAACAGGCGATTACATAGGCGTGTGCACATGGTGTGCCTGGGCACACCCTAATCACCCTGTGTGGCACAGATTCCCCCTGTTTAAACCCCTGATATTTCACCAAAGCCCCTAACGGGGTTCCTAAAAGATTGTAAAATAAATAGAATTGTAAAAAAATAATAAAAAATAAAATAATACAAATAAAAACTACTGACACATCCACTGCCCTACTGACACCAACCTCTACCCGACTGACACCGTCTACTGCTCTACTGACTGTCAGTACACAGTGTCTCACAAAAGTGAGTACACCCCTCACATTTTTGTAAATATTTTATTATATCTTTTCATGTGACAATACTGAAGCTTGTATAATGGTGTAAATTTGCTGTCCCCTCAAAATAACTCAACACACAGCCATTAATGTCAAAACTTCTAGTATATCTTTACGTTTCTGTTACAATGTATAGGGAAACAGTAAAGTTACATACAATACATATTGTTAAATATAATTTAATACAAGAGGGTTTGGAGGGCTCATGAGAGCTTGCGATCTAAAGGGAGGGGCAAGTGTTACCAACGGTAATAACTATGAGGGATGAGTTGATGAAGAATGAAAAAACTCACACATTAGGTGGAGATTTGGCTAGGCTTCCCCAAAGGGATACGTTTTCAGGGATCGCCTAAAGGCAGACAAAGTAGGAGATAGCCGGACAGAGTGGGGTAGGGAGTTCCAATAGAAGGGAGAAGCTCTGGAGAAGATGTTGAGGGAGCTCAAAAGCAGAAGGTCCTGGGAGGAGCAGAGAGAAAATGAAGGCTGCAACTTAAACAGCCAGCCTCCCGCACTCTGTTGGCACTCCTGTTAAAGAGTGGGGTTCAAACTGCACCGACAGTGAGGTTCAATTGATTATCCTGGAAGTTCTGCTCCCTCTGTGTATTCTGCAGGGCTGGCCTATCAGTTTCATGATCCTGTCTTATGTTGGAAGGAATGTTCTGAGGTGAGCCAGAGGCAGGAGAGGCTCAGTTGCACCCATTATAGCACCCTAATAAGGAGCCTCACTTGGCCATGTGTACACGGGGCAACAAAGATCTAAGATGTCAAGCAAACTATAATAATCAAAACTACTTTCATGGACACACTAAAATAATGTTTTTTTCCATTCAAAGAAGTGCTAATGACACACACAAAATCTTTCACAGAATTTGGGAACATGGAAGTATCTTCTAGCTACTAATGCCCCCATGATTATTCCATTTGAACAATGAAGAGGAAAGAGACAAACTTTCTAGAAGGAAGAACAGATACCACTGCATTCAGTTCACGACTTACCTGCTATGGTGTCCATGAGTTAAGTTGTACAGAGGATACAACTGGCCTTCTCTGTGTCATATCCTGGCAGCCACCCAGAACTGCCTCCTTAGAATCATTGGGTATATTTAACTGTGTTAACTCCAACACTACTCAACCGATAGCTTTAAGGCAATTTTTTTAGCAATGTAAGAATTTTTTTTTCCAAAATAAAAGCTTGTTTCACCTTCAGAATACAGTTACAAAAAATAGAGGCCACAAACTGCAGTGAAAAGATCTAATTTGGATTCCTCAACTTATTTTCAGTCTCCTCTTCACCTTCTGTGATCTCGCTACCTCGACACCGTCTAGTTCCAGAAGTCCATTTCCTCTAAGTAATAGGCATATATCAATTGATCTTCTATGTAATCTTACTTCGATTCCTGTTTGTGTTTTCTGCTACTGCAGTCTTTAAGATACTTGTTGACCTTCGCCTGATTAATGATAGCAATTCATATTTACGTCAGTGTGAACTATAACAACCTTTGTGCCAAGTCTGCAGACACAGGAATTGTTGCACTTGTGAACACCACTAATTATTAGTGTGAACTCAAAGACCCAGGTAGAAATAAAACCGATTCATAACTGAATTGTTCTAGGGATGTCAAAGTACAATTATTCTATATACGCTCAGAGGAAAAACACACCGCAGATATTATTGCTGGTTGCTTCAGTCAACAGTTACTTTGGAACGTGAGTCTCTCCCCTGCACTTCTGATGCTCTCAGCTGGTGGTTTTAGTTTCCTCCCATTGTATGTTATATTCATGTAACCACTAGAAAAAAAATGATCATTGCGCAATGAACCACCTCTATAGTGCTATCTTTGTTTAAAGATATGCATATTAACTCACATGGACTGGCAAGTAACAGCGCTTTTGAATCAATCAGAACTGATCGCGATCAGTTCTGATTGATACAAAAGCGCTGTTACTTGCCAGTCCATGTGAGCAGGTCCGGATTAACATAGGGGCTAGTGGAGCTGCAGCTCCAGGCCCCTCCCTCAATATAGGCCCATGCCAGTGGCTTATCAATATCTGTGTGCCTTCCTGAAGGAAGAGGAGCCCCCTGTGCACTGCATACATGGAGGAGACAAGAGTCAGTGCAGCCGAGTCCTGTCTCTGCCAATGCCTGACTCCTATCACAGGATCTGTTACACTCACTCAGATCTTCAGTGTCTGGGGGAGGGGCGCTGATGTTGTCTTAACCAGCAGGAGCCCGGGAGGAAGGACATCTCCCATGCTGTTGAGATAAGGTTAGTACATTTGTTAGGGAGGTGTTATGTAATTATTGTGCTAGGGGACAGACTGCTGCTCCCCCCATGTAATGTGCTCTCTTGTGCCCAGTGCCCACCATGTCATGTGCTGTACATTGCAGTGCCCACTATGTAATGTGCAGTGACCACTATGTCGTGCTGTGTCTTGCAGTGCCCACCATGCAATGTGCTGTGCCCACCATGTCATGTGCTGTGTCTTGCAGTGCCCACCATGCAATGTGCTGTGCCCACCATGTCATGTGCTGTGCATTGCAGTACCCACCATGCAATGTGCTGTGCCCACCATGTCATGTGCTGTGCATTGCAGTGCCCACTATGTAATGTGCAGTGACCACTATGTCGTGCTGTGTCTTGCAGTGCCCACCATGCAATGTGCTGTGCCCACCATGTCATGTGCTGTGCATTGTAGTGCCCACCATGCAATGAGCTGTGCCCACCATGTCATGTGCTGTGCATTGCAGTACCCACCATGCAATGTGCTGTGCCCACCATGTCATGTGCTGTGCATTGCAGTGCCCACTATGTAATGTGCATTGACCACTATGTTGTGCTGTGTCTTGCAGTGCCCACCATGTCATGTGCTGTGCCCACCATGTCATGTCATGTGCATTGCAGTGCCCCCATGTAATGTGCTGTGCCAACTATGTCATGTGCTGTGCATTGCAGTGCCCCCCATGTAATGTGCTGTGCCCAGTATGTCATTTTCTGTGCATTGCAGTGCTCACTATGTAATGTGCAGTGCCCATCATGTCATGTGCAGTGCCCACCATGTAAATTGCTGTGCCCACCATGTCATGTGCTGTGTTGTGCCCACCATGTCATGTGCTGCGCCATGCAGCGCCAACCATGTAATGTGCTATACCCACCATGTAATGTGTTGTACATTGTCCACCATGGCATGTGCCATGCCGTACCCACAATGGAATGTGCTGTGCAGGGCTCACCATGTCATGTGCAGTGTCCACCATTTAATGTGCTGTGCTCACAATGTAATGTGCTGTTCTGTGTCGTGCAGTGCCCACCAATGTGCCCAATGGAATGTGGTGTGCAGGGCACACCATGTAATGTGCGGTGTCCACCATTTAATGTGCTGTGCTGTGTCGTGCAGTGCCCACCATGTCATGTGGTGTCATGCAGTGCCCACCTTGTCATGTGCAGTGCCCACCATGCCATGTGCAGTACCCACCATATAACATGCTGTGCCCACCATATAATGTGCTGTGCAGTGCGCACTTGTAATGTGCAGTGCCCACCATGTAATGTGCTCAGCCTTGCCAGCCATGTCATGTGCTGTGCCCACCATATAAGGTCCTGTGCCCATTGTGTGCATGTGCTGTGTTGTGCCCAGCATGCAATGTGCTGTGTTGTGCAGTACCAACCATGTCATGTGCTGTGCCCACCATATAATGTACTGTGGCAACCTTGTAATGTGCTGTATTGGGCAGTGCCAACCGTGTAATATGCTGTGCCCGCCATGTAATGTGTTGTGCTTTTCCCACCATTAAATGTGCTGTATTCATGTATCCACCATGTAATGTGTTGTGCCAACCATGTAATGTACTGTGCTATTTCCCCCCGTGTAATGTACTATGCTGTGCCCCCCACAGACTCACCCACTCACTCTCACCCCCCCCTCTCTCTCTTTCACTCCCTCACCCCCTCTCTCTTATCCCCTCTCTTTCACCCTGTTCTCTCTCTCACCCCCTTCATCTCCCATTCTCTCTCTCGCCCCCTTCAACCCCCTCTTTCCTACCACCCTCTCTCTCTTTCACCCTCTCTCTATTCCCCCTCTCTCTCACCCCCCTCTCTCTCTCTCATTCACCCCCTTTCTCTCTCTTTCCCCCTCCCTCTCATCCCCCTCTTCCCACCCTCTCTCGCTCTCACACCCCTCTCTCTCTTTAATTTAATTTAACAAAAAATTGTGGCCCTGCATGTGAGTTAATATGCATATGCTTAAACAAAGATAGCACTATAGAGGTGATTCATTGCGCAATGATAAGAGCATCAGAAGTGCAGGGGAGAGACTCAAGTTCCAAAGTAACTGTTGACTGAAGCAACCAGCAATAATATCTGCGGTGTGTTTTTCCTCTGAGCGTATATAGAATACTTGCTTATATCTCTTGAAGGATCCAGATATATCATCTAATATTCTTCTGATACCTTTTTGTTTTTTACCATATGAAGGCAGTTATGGAATATTCACATTTCATTTATATTTGTGGTATTTGCTAAAAGGCATGCGTTTCACATATTATTTTGGATTTATTCACGGCATTTCTCATACTATATGATATGGTTTATTCTCATATTCCAATAGGAAGTTATTTGTAGCGCACTATTTCTTTATTAGATTTATTTACATTGTAGTGTTATCAGAGCACTTTTTATATGGGTGTGGCTTAATTATTTGGTTATTTCCTATTATTCACTTATATCCCATTTTTTTGCACAATTATTCACTTATATCCCATTTCTCTTGGGATTTTTTTGCACATTTTTTTGCATTATTCTCTAATTATTTTTGCACATAATCCACTCTACAAACACATTTCACATATCAGTACTTTAGTACTTTAGTACAATACTTATTAAAGTACAATTATTAGCGTATTACAATTTACAAACATCCATGGCTCAAGTGTCGACAGGATACAATCAATCTTGTAAAACTTGTTGGTGTCAGTGGATGGAATAGTACCCCAAGGGCTGGATAAAAGCTAGCAAAGGGCCGCAGTTTGGAGGCCACTGCCCTATCATATTAGCATTCTCACTCCCCTCTCCCCTTTCACATCAAAGTCCTCAATTGAACCCCCTCACCATTTTCACATCAAAGTGCTCATTCCACTATTGCCCTCCCCCCACCCATCACACATTAGATTACCCCCTCTTCCCTCTTTCACATTACATATTACAATGCTCCTCCCACTTCACATCGAGTCTTCAAATCCCCCCTTCCATTCAAATTAGAATCCTCAGTCCCAACTCCTCCTCCTCCCAAACACCATCTTTTTACATTAAAGCCCTCCTTTTCCCCACCTCCCATTTCAAACGCACTGCCCTGCCCCCTTTCACATAGGAGTATTATTAGTGTTCTGACTTCAACCCCCCACATTCACACCATGTCTTTGTACCCCTCTTTCACATCAAAATCCTCACTCCACCACTGCCCCCCCACCCCCTTTCACTTTAGAGTCCTTAATCACACCCAAATTTCACATTGAGTCCTCAATCTCTCCTTCCTTCTCTCAATTTAAAGAAATCAGTCTCTTCCCTGATATCTTGGTAGATGAGGAAAGTGGAGCTCCACACCAACTTTATTCTTTTTGACAGATTGGGAAAGTATTAGAACCGTTGTCATATATTTAATACTGTCTGTGGCTCCATTGGAGAGATTTCCCTCATTTCCTGCCCCAGTATGAACACAAACTGAAGGTAAATTTCTCTAATTTGGACAATATTTTTTGTAGAGGAAGGCTAAAACTACTATCAGCTTGTATTGTTATCCCTGATCCCATCGACGAGTTCTCTTCACTTCCTGTCTGTGTGACAATGTTGGCACCAAGACAGGGAATGAGGGGAAAGTGCCCCAGTGCTGCTACTATCACTAATACTGTAATAAAATCCATAGAGGAGCATAGCCTTCCCCACGCCACCCCAAATAAATACCCAAAACCTGATTGGAGTGCTGACCTTTCCTCTCCCATTTTGAGGACAGGGGATTGCTTGAGACCGATTGGGAGGAATCCCTTTGCTCTTGCGGCGCGTCTTTAAACGACGGATAAGTGGTCCTTTATTTACCCAGTGCCGTTCATAGACATCACTGGATAAATAGCCATCCAGTTGCTGATCTGCCCCAATAATTGCTGCATACCGAGCTGTCAGAAGGAAACACCTCAAATAGCTGATCCAAGGGCCAACACAGGGACCCTTTATTAACCCTTTCATGCCACCTCCTCTCCTATACTTACTATCCATTAGGGATGAGCCGAACACCCCCCGGTTCGCACCAGAACCTGCGAACGGACCGAAAGTTCGCGCTAACTTTAGCACCCCGTTAAAGTCTATGGGACTCGAACGTTCGAAATCAAAAGTGCTAATTTTAATGGCTAATATGCAAGTTATTGTCCTAAAAAGGGTTTGGGGACCCGGGTCCTGCCCCAGGGGACATGTATCAATGCAAAAAAAAGTTTTAAAAACGGCCGTTTTTTCAGGAGCAGTGATTTTAACGATGCTTAAAGTGAAAAAAAAGTGAAATATTCCTTTAAATATCGTACCTGGCGGGTGTCTATAGTATGCCTGTAAAGTGGCACGTGTTTCCCGTGCTTAGAAAAGTCCCTGCACAAAATGACATTTGTAAAGGAATAAAAGTCATTTAAAACTGCTTACGGCTATAATGTAATGTCGGGTCCCAGCAATATGGATGAAAATCAGTGAGACAAACGGCATGGGTACCCCCCCTCCCCAGTCCCTTACCAGGCCATTTGGGTCTTGTATGGATATTAAGGGGAACCTTAATATTAAAAAAAGGAAAGGTGTGGGGCCCCCAGGCCCTATATACTCTGAACAGCAGTATACAGGCGGTGCAAACAAGACAGGGACTGTAGGTTTGTTGTTAAGTAGAATCTGTTTGTAATTTTGAACTGGTACATTTTTAAAGTGTAGCTCCAGCCAAAAAATCTATTTTTGGAAAACATAGGGAAGGGTTATCACCCCTGTAACATTTGTTTTGCTGTCCGTGCTCCTCTTCAGATGATTTCACCACACTTTCTGTCCCAATGACAAATTTTTTTTGAAAATTTGGGGTTTTTAGTGAAACAAGGATTGGTGATAAAGCATCAGTGGAGAGGAGACACATTTTTCCCATATTAACTCTTACAGGAGAGAATTTTCCTTCCTAGGGGTAGATTTCATCTCACTTCCTGTTGTCTCCTTCCGTTTGCAAATAGGAGTCGTTTGTAAGTTGGATGTTTAAAGGTAGGGGCTTGCCCTATATACTCTGCAGAAATTGGGGCCGTAGGTGTTGGTGTTGCCACAACACTGTAAGCCCTCACAGTTACTCTTGGTGGGCGCAGGAACGGGCCCTGATGTGAAATATTAGATCAAGAATTGTAATTACATGCCATTGTTGAACAGTGGTAGAAAAATTGGGCCTTTGGTGGTGGTGGTGCTGGTGCCACAACACTGTAATTTCTCACAGTTATTCTTGGTGGGCGCTGGAACGGGCCCTGCTGTGAACTATTATATCAAGAAATGTAATTGCATGCACCTGTTGAACAGGGGCAGAAAAATTGGGCCTTAGGCACTGGTGCCACAACACTGCAACCCCTCACAGATGCTATAGTTGGAGCGCAGGAATGAGCCCTGCTGCAAAGTATTGCATCACAAATTGTAATAATACGCCCCTGTTAAACAGGGGCTGAAAAATTGGGCCTTGGGCACTGGTGCTCGTGCCACAACACTGCAACCCTTCACAGATACTCTAATGGTATAGGTGCAATGAAAAATCTGGACTGCCGCACTCCGGATTGGAATAATAAAGGTAAAATCTTCTTTATTAAAAAAATGACATGGTATAAAATGCGTACATTGCTCTGTTGAAGTGATACAGCATAACCGCTGACGCGTTTCACGCTACCATAGAGCGCTTACTCACGGATACTCTAGTTGGAGTGCAGGAATGAACCCTGCTGCAAAGTATTGCATCAAAAATTGTAATTACACGCCCCTGTTAAACAGGGGCTGAAAAATTGGGCCTTAGCCACTGCTGCCACAATACTGCAACCCCTCACAGATACTATAGTTGGAGCGCAGGAATGAGCCCTGCTGCAAAGTATTGCATCAAAAATTGTAATTATACGCCCCTGTTTAAACAGGGGCAGAAAAATTGGGCTTTGGGCACTGGTGCTGGTGCCACAACACTGCAACCCCTCACAGATACTCTAGTTGGAGCGCATGAATGAGCCCTGCTGCAAAGTATTGCATCAAAAATTGTAATTACACGCCCCTGTTAAACAGGGGCAGAAAAATTGGGCCTTAACCACTGCTGCCACAACACTGCAACCCCTCCCAGATACTATAGTTGGAGCACAGGAATGAGCCCTGCTGCAAAGTATTGCATCAAAAATTGTAATTATACGCCCCTGTTAAACAGGGGCAGAAACATTGGGCCTTATCCACTGGTGGCAGTGCCCAGAACCAAATATGTTCTTACAAGCTATCAGCATGAAAATTGAGGAGGAAGAGGATTGTAACTCAGCATAACAGGATAGTCACTCAGCATCAGCATAGGCAGTCTTGAAGGGATCTCACATTTAAAAAAAAATTATTCGGTTACATCAGCATCAGGTGCTTGGTAGCTGGTGATCCAAGACTAATTCATTTTTATGAAGGTCGGCCGATCAACCGATTCGGTGGACAGGCGCACCCTGTGATCAGTTATAAAGCCTCCAGCAGCACTGAATGTGCGTTCCGAATGAACGCTGGATGCAGGTCAGGCCAGTAGCTCAATTGCGTACTGTGCAAGCTCTGGCCAGTGATCCATCCTCAAGACCCAGTAACCCAGAGGATTTTCGGTGGGAAAGGTGTCCAAGTCTGATCTTGCCCCTAGGTATTACTGCACCATGTGAATCAGACGCTGGCGATGGTTGCTGGAACCGATCATACCTTGGGGCTGCGGACTAAAAAATTGTCTGAACGCATCGGTCGGACGGCCACCTTCTCCAACGCTCCTTCTGTGACTGACCGAAGCCTCAGCAACACATTGTCCAGGAGGACAAGGAAATTGTAACCTCCCAGGCTCTGGAAACGTATTGCACAAACCTTTCTGCAAGGCCTCCCGAAGATGTTTCATCCTCTGCTCCCTCTGCGATGGCAAGATAAGGTCCACAACCTTACCCTTGTAACGTGGATCAAGGAGGGTTGCCAGCCAGTAATGATCCCTCCCCTTGATACCACAAATACGAGGATCCTTCTGCAGGATTTGCAGGATCAGGGAGGCCATGCAGCGTAGGTTTGCTGAGGCATTCGGTCCAGAGTCCTCTGGGTCACTAAGGACGACATGATCCACAGCCATCTCCTCCCAGCCACGTACAAGTCCATTGGTTTCTTCGGACTGTAAATGATCCCTTGAAGACTGCTGCTGATGCCGAGTGCCAGGCTCCACCACAATCCTCCTCCTCGTCCTCTCTGTTTGATCGGTGGGCACGCAGGAACACTGTCTGGATAAATGGGGCCTTGAGAGGTAAGGAAGTCCTCCTCTTCCTCCCTCTGTTCTGCCTCAAGTGCCCTGTCCATTATTCAACGCAGCGTGTGCTCCAACAGGTGGACAAGGGGGACAGTGTCACTGATGCATGCACTGTCACTGCTCACCATCCTCGTGGCCTCCTCAAATGGCGACAGGACAGTGCATGCATCCCTGCCAGGTTCTTTGGCAGGTCAATATATGTCTGGTCAAGCATGTGGTGCCCAAGCGGGTGATGTTTTGGCCACATGAGATACGCTTGAGACATATGTTGCAAATAGCAGCAGTGCGATCTGATGCACTCATCTTAAAAAAGGCCCACAACAAAGAACTTTTGGAATAACGCGCAGAGACAGCAGCGCCCTGCACATGCGGAGCTCTGCGGTGTGATACAGTCGGTGTGCTGCCCTTAAGCTGGCCCCTGGAGGGCATCCTGCCTCGTTGGAGATGTGCCTCCTCCTTCTCCTCCTCTCTCCTATCAGGCACCCACGTGGAGTCAGTGACTTCCTCATCATCCCCTCCCTCCTCATCACTGGAGCAAACCTGGCAGTATGCTGCAGCTGGGGGGAACATGACTGCCAGATTGCTGTCCTTCTTGGGCACCCCCTCTCTCTGGGCTCACGTTACTGCCTTCCTCTAGCTGGGTACCATCATCGGAGCCTTCAAAACGCTGGGAATCCTCCTGGAGCATGTAACCAACACTGTGGTCAAACAATTCGGAGGACTCTTCAGGAGGACATGGTGGGGCTAGGGAAGGAGTGATTGATGCCACTGAGCCTAGGGAAGAGGCCGCATTGGCAGTTGCTTTGCCAGACAAAGTACCCTGAACCTGGGTGAGAGAGGATGAGGAGGATGAGGATGGCCTGGTCATCCACTTTACCAAGTCTTCGGCATGTTGTGGCTCAACACGGCCAGCTGGCGAAAAAAAGGACAAGCGTGTCCCACGGACACGTGCTGATGAGGATGCACCGTGTCCACGACCAGCACTTTTGCCTCTAGACACAGAGCCTGCTCGCCCTCTTTTATTGGCTTGTGACTGTCTGCCTCTCCTTTTTGGCCTTCCAAACATACTAATGACCTGCAGTGAGATGTAGCTGCACAAAGCTGGGATGTGTATATATAGACTGTTTAAACTGCAGTTAGCAGAATCAACTGCCTGCCTGTAGTATTATTACTATGAGAAAAAGAGCAATTGTCTTCAGGTAGCTTTAGGTGCACACTGTGCAGAGGACACAGTACACTAACTGTAAATACTGCAGCTGCCTGCCTGTGGTATTAATAGGATCAGAACACCAGCAATTGTCTTCAGGTAGCTTTAGGTGCACACTGTGCAGAGGACACAGTACACTAACTGTAAATACTGCAGCTGCCTGCCTGTGGTATTAATAGGATCAGAACACCAGCAATTGTCTTCAGGTAGCTTTAGGTGCACACTGTGCAGAGGACACAGTACACTAACTGTAAATACTGCAGCTGCCTGCCTGTGGTTTTAATAGGATCAGAACACCAGCAGTTGTCTTCAGGTAGCTTTAGGTGCACACTGTGCAGAGGGCACAGTACACTAACTGTAACTACTGCAGCTGCCTGCCTGTGGTATTAATAGGATCAGAACACCAGCAATTGTCTTCAGGTAGCTTTAGGTGCACACTGTGCAGAGGACATATACAAAACAGGGGATTTGGGACTTTATATGAAGCGCTTAGGTAGTGGAGATAAATAGTACCATATTTAGATTGCATTATGAAATGTTTATTAGTTATAATAAATAACAAACAATAAAAAGAGTATTCGTTTCATATACAGTAACAAATGTATTCATTTCATATAAATATAAGAGTTATACACATAACATATATATGCACGTATACAGCACATGGTTTAATATTGAGAATAAAGAAGCGTAGTATTCTTGGCAGACACATGCCTGGTACCGATCGGTGCATTCGCATGGTATATGTATGTTTTCCGAATAAAGTGGTTGAAAAAAACAATGGTATAAATGAGTAGAATTCCATATAGAATGAAGCTGGGACATCAAAAACAAAGCTCGACGCGTTTTGTGGGCATTCCCGACTCATCAGGAGCTGATGTAACCCAAATTTTCTAGAAAATACATATAAAGATAATGAACCATGTTGTCCATATATACGAATAAAAAATAAGTATGTAAATAAATAAATATTTGATATATCCAAATGGTTGGATCAAACACACTCACCGACTTGGACAGCAAGTGTGGTGCGCGGCGATGGGCGTAGAGCGGGCCAGAAGCAGAGGACACAGTACACTAACTGTAATTACTGCAGCTGCCTGTCTGTGGTATTAATAGGATCAGAACCACAGCAATTGTCTTCAGGTAGCTTTAGGTGCACACTGTGCAGAGGACACAGTACACTCACTGTAAATACTTCAGCTGCCTGCCTGTGGTATTAATAGGATCAGAAGAACACCAGCAATTGTCTTCAGGTAGCTTGAGGTGCACACTGTGCAGAGGACACAGTACACTAACTGTAAATACTGAAGCTGACTGCCTGTGGTATTAATATGATCAGAACACCAGCAATTGTCTTCAGGTAGCTTTAGGTGCACACTGTGCAGAGGACACAGTACACTAACTGTAAATACTGCAGCTGCCTGCCTGTGGTATTATTAGGATCAGAACAACAGCAATTGTCTTCAGGTAGCTTTAGGTTCACACTGTGCAGATGACACAGTACACTAACTGTAAATACTGCAGCTGCCTGCCTGTGGTACTAATAGGATCAGAAGAACACCAGCAATTGTCTTCAGGTAGCTTTAGATGCACACTTTGCAGAGGACACAGTACTCTAACTGTAAATACTGCAGCTGCCCGCCTGTGGTACTAATAGGATCAGAAGAACAACAGCAATTTTCTTCAGGTAGCTTTAGGTGCACACTGTGCAGAGGACACAGTACACTAACTGTAAATAATGCAGCTGCCTGCCTGTGGTATTAATAGGATCAGAACACCAGCAATTGTCTTCAGGTAGCTTTAGGTGCACACTGTGCAGAGAACACAGTACACTAACTGTAAATATTGCAGCTGCCTGCCTGTGGTATTAATAGGATCAGAACACCAGCAATTGTCTTCAGGTAGCTTTAGGTGCACACTGTGCAGAGGACACAGTACACTAACTGTAAATAATGCAGCTGCCTGCCTGTGGTACTAATAGGATCAGAAGAACACCAGCAATTGTCTTCAGGTAGCTTTAGGTGCACACTGTGCAGAGGACACAGTACACTAACTGTAAATACTGCAGCTGCCTGCCTGTGGTATTAATATGATCAGAACACCAGCAATTGTCTAGCTTTAGGTGCACACTGTGCAGAGGACACAATACACTAACTGTAAATACTGCAGCTGCCTGCCTGTGGTACTAATAGGATCAGAACACCAGCAATTGTCTTCAGGTAGCTTTAGGTGCACACTGTGCAGAGGACACAGTACACTAACTGTAAATACTGCAGCTGCCTGCCTGTGGTATTAATAGGATCAGAACACCAGCAATTGTCTTCAGGTAGCTTTAGGTGCACACTGTGCAGAGGACATATATAAAACAGGGGATTTGGGACTTTATATGAAGCGCTTAGGTAGTGGAGATAAATAGTACCATATTTAGATTGCATTATGAAATGTTTATTAGTTATAATAAATAACAAACAATAAAAAGAGTATTCGTTTCATATACAGTAACAAATGTATTCATTTCATATAAATATAAGAATTATACACATAACATAGTAGAAAATATATATGCACGTATACAGGACATGGTTTAATATTGAGAATAAAGAAGCATAGTATTCTTGGCAGACACATGCCTGGTACCGATCGGTGCATTCGCATGGTATATGTATATTTACTGAATAAAGTGGTTGAAAAAAACAATGGTATAAATGAGTAGAATTCCATATAGAATGTAGCTGGGGCATCAAAAACAAAGCTCGACACGTTTCGTGGGCATTCCCCACTCATCAGGAGCTGATGTAACCCAAAATTTCTAGAAAATACATATAAAGATAATGAACTATGTTGTCCATATATAAGAATAAAAAATAAGTATGTAAATAAATAAATATTTGATATATTCAAATGGTTGGATCAAACACACTCACCAACTCAGACAGCAAGTGTGGTGCGCGGCGATGGGCGTAGAGCGGGCCAGAAGCAGAGGACACAGTACACTAACTGTAATTACTGCAGCGCCTGCCTGTGGTATTAATAGGATCAGAACCACAGCAATTGTCTTCAGGTAACTTTAGGTGCACACTGTGCAGAGGACACAGTACACTAACTGTAAATACTGCAGCTGCCTGCCTGTGGTACTAATAGGATCAGAAGAACACCAGCAATTGTCTTCAGGTAGCCTTAGGTGCACACTGTGCATAGGACACAGTACACTCACTGTAAATACTTCAGCTGCCTGCCTGTGGTACTAATAGGATCAGAAGAACACCAGCAATTGTCTCCAGGTAGCTTTAGGTGCACACTGTGCAGAGGACACAGTACACTAACTGTAAATACTGAAGCTGACTGCCTGTGGTATTAATATGATCAGAACACTAGCAATTGTCTTCAGGTAGCTTTAGGTGCACACTGTGCAGAGGACACAGTACACTAACTGTAAATACTGCAGCTGCCTGCCTGTGGTATTATTAGGATCAGAACAACAGCAATTGTCTTCAGGTAGCTTTAGGTTCACACTGTGCAGATGACACAGTACACTAACTGTAAATACTGCAGCTGCTTGCCTGTGGTACTAATAGGATCAGAAGAACACCAGCAATTGTCTTCAGGTAGCCTTAGGTGCACACTGTGCATAGGACACAGTACACTCACTGTAAATACTTCAGCTGCCTGCCTGTGGTATTAATAGGATCAGAAGAACACCAGCAATTGTCTCCAGGTAGCTTGAGGTGCACACTGTGCAGAGGACACAGTACACTAACTGTAAATACTGAAGCTGACTGCCAGTGGTATTAATATGATCAGAACACCAGCAATTGTCTTCAGGTAGCTTTAGGTTCACACTGTGCAGAGGACACAGTACACTAACTGTAAATACTGCAGCTGCCTGCCTGTGGTACTAATAGGATCAGAAGAACACCAGCAATTGTCTTCAGGTAGCTTTAGATGCACACTTTGCAGAGGACACAGTACTCTAACTGTAAATACTGCAGCTGCCCGCCTGTGGTACTAATAGGATCAGAAGAACAACAGCAATTTTCTTCAGGTAGCTTTAGGTGCACACTGTGCAGAGGACACAGTACACTAACTGTAAATAATGCAGCTGCCTGCCTGTGGTATTAATAGGATCAGAACACCAGCAATTGTCTTCAGGTAGCTTTAGGTGCACACTGTGCAGAGAACACAGTACACTAACTGTAAATACTGCAGCTGCCTGCCTGTGGTATTAATAGGATCAGAACACCAGCAATTGTCTTCAGGTAGCTTTAGGTGCACACTGTGCAGAGGACACAGTACACTAACTGTAAATACTGCAGCTGCCTGCCTGTGGTACTAATACGATCAGAACAACAGCAATTGTCTTCAGATAGCTTTATGGTTCACAGTGTGCAGAGGACACAGTACTCTAACTGTAAATACTGCAGCTGCCTGCCTGTGGTACTAATAGGATCAAAAGAACACCAGCAATTGTCTTCAGGTAGCTTCAGGTAGCTTTAGGTGCACATTGTGCAGAGGACACAGTACACTAACTGTGGTATTATTAGGATCAGAACAACAGCAATTGTCTTCAGGTAGCTTTAGGTTCACACTGTGCAGAGGACACAGTACACTAACTGTAAATACTGCAGCTGCCTGCCTGTGGTACTAATAGGATCAGAAGAACACCAGCAATTGTCTTCAGGTAGCTTTAGGTGCACATTGTGCAGAGGACACAGTACACTAACTGTAAATACTGCAGCTTCCTGCCTGTGGTATTAATAGGATCAGAACACCAGCAATTGTCTTCAGGTAGCTTTAGGTTCACACTGTGCAGAGGACACAGTACACTAACTGTAAATACTGCAGCTGCCTGCCTGTGGTACTAATAGGATCAGAAGAACACCAGCAATTGTCTTCAGGTAGCTTTAGGTGCACACTGTGCAGAGGACACTGTACACTAACTGTAAATATTGCAGCTGCCCGCCTGTGGTACTAATAGGATCAGAAGAACACCAGCAATTTTCTTCAGGTAGCTTTAGGTGCACACTGTGCAAACGACACAGTACACTAACTGTAAATACTGTAAAAACACCTGCCTGCCTGTCAGTAGGAAGAGAATAACAGGAACGGATCTAGCTAAACTGAATACAGTGTATTTATATATATATATATATATATATATATATATATATATATATATATACACACAACACCTAGGATGCATATATATACACAATACACTGTAAGTGCAGCTAACTGACTCACCTGCCTACTCTATCTAACTTAAATCAAATGACACTGTGTCTCTGTCTATCTCCGCCGCCGCAACACACTACACAAGGCCGCCACACAGGCAGTATTATATAGTGTGGGGCGTGTACTAAACCCCCTGAGCCATAATTGGCCAAAGCCAGGGTGGCTTTGGCCAGTTACGGCTCTCTGTACAGACGGTGCTGTGATTAGCCAAGCATGCGTGTCATAGTGCATGCTTCGCCAATCATCAGCCAGCAATGCACTGCAATGCCGCAGTGAATTATGGGCCATGATGCACCACTCGAATTTGGCGCGAATGGCCCATAACATTCGCAATTTGACGAATGGTCGAACAGGTGATGTTCGAGTCGAACATGGGTTCGACTCGAACTTGAAGCTCATCCCTACTATCCATCTTCATGTGACCTGTATACTAACTCTTTCACCTTCCCTAACCTGCACATCTGAACATTCACCCCTTCATCTCCATTTTGCCACTGTATGTGACCTAAGTGTAGGCAGGTGCAGTCTGTACCCCCCACTGCAAGTGGCACTCGACTGAATCGCCACTGTGGAAGGAAGTTGTGAGCAACTTGGTTCCTCTTTGATTTTCCTGAAGTCACAGGAGAAAGCTAACCGATTGGACGCTGACCCCCCCATATGACTCTGGCGGCCTTCTTGGGTCAGGAAAAGTCTACTAAGACTCCAGCTCCTGAATTTGTCACACTCTATGCGAGTGGCTAGTGTAGGGACAGGTTCCCCATCTAACAGCGACAGTACATAAAGGTAGGGATTGGTTCTGGAGGAGTAGAGATAGTGAGGGGACTACGACTACCTTGCTTGAGGAAACCTCCCCTTTGGGTATGGGTCGGCCAGGCTGCATTCCGCTTCTTGTGGCAGACGTTGCCGGCATCTTTCAAGTCTACAGAGCACTGTTATAGTTCGTAAGTGGCTCTGGACAGTCGTGCCTGCCCGTCAGGTCTAACTGTGTTTTTGGACCTTACTTCAGTGTATTGCTATTGCCTAACCTGGACTCTGTGGGGTTGATTTACTAAAACGGGAGAGTGCAGAATTTGGTGCAAATCTGCATAGAAACCAATCAACCTCCGGGTTTTATTGTCAAAGCTTAATTGAACAAGCTGAAGTTAGAAGCTCATTGGCTACCATGCAGAGCTGCACCAGATTCTGAGTGAACCAGTTTTAGTAAATCAACCCCTTTGTGTTTACTTTACATCATATGACGCTGCCCCAGTCTTATTGCGCTTGCGTGGGGGCACGCTGTGTTGCTGGGACATGGTGCAACCCTGATCTCGGTAAAAAGCCGATGACGTGGCTCTTTACCCACGTGATTAGCTGTGTCCAATCACAGCTGATAACATATAAACACGGAAATGCCGGTTATCGGCTTTCCTCACCTCAGACTAACAGTGTGAGGAGAGGAGAGCTGATCAGCAGCATCTCCTCACAGGGGAGACCTGTACAGATAATCAGTGCACTGATTATCAGTGCAGCCCCAATGGTGCCCATCAGTGATGCCAATCTGTACCCAATAATGAGTCCAATTTGTGCCCATCAGTGCTTGCTTATCAGTGCCGCCTATCATCGCCCATAAGTTCCGCCTATCAGTGCCCATCAGTGCAGCCTCATCAGCGCACATCAGTGACAGAGAAAAAGTACTTATTTACAAAAAATGTTTTTTTTTCAAAATTTTCAGCCTTACCTTACCAAAATATAAAAAACAAAACAAAAAACAGCTGTGATTAAATACTGCCAAAAGAAATCTTTATTTGTGTGAAAAAATTATAAAAATGTCATTTGGGTAAAGCGTTGAATGGCTGCGCAATTGTCATTCAAAGTGTTACAGCGCTGAAAATTGGGCTGGGTAGGAAGGGGGTAAAAGTGCCCAGTATTGAATCGGTTAATGTCTCAAAAATTTTGCCAAAAATTAGATCAGATGTCTACTTTCAAAAAGGGGCCATTTGGACGGTTTCCATAGTATTCTGGTGTAGCACCCTCTAGTATTGTTGTTAGGTTGCTACAATGGTTAGGGTTTCTGCAGTGTAGGTAAATTTCAGGTTTGGCTGGCAGCCAAGCCTTTGTTTGTTTTGATCTGGGTTGGGAGTGTCTCAGGCAGAGCTGGGTGACTCACAGGCAAGCATCACTAAGACCTCCCACTACTTTCCAGAACATGCTGGAATCTTCTGGAAAGGAAGGAGGAGAGGGGAGGTGGAGCAGCCTGACCAATCCCCAGCCTGGATTGGCAGGGGGCAGGCCCTAAATACTTAGGGTCAGCCCAGCTGGGGAGGAGTTGTTCATGTGGAAGCTGGAGATGGAGTGCTAGGCTGTCGTGGCCTTGGTGGGAGCTCCCCAGTCTGGGGGGGGGGGGTGACCTTGGGCCTGGGCTTGGGTCCGGACAGGACCTTTTCACAACACAAGGAAGTGTCCTGGACAGGATGCATGGGAGCAAGGAGAGGGCAGCAGGAGAGCACTGCCAGGCAAGTCTGCAGGGAGGAACGACAGGCTGCAGCCAGGAGGGCTGGTGAGTGACACAGCAGGAGGACTGGGGAGGCATGCCTGAGAGGACTGGGAAATTCTAGTCTGGGATAAGTGCAGAGCCAGTGGAGTGGACTGTGGTGGCATGGGCAGTGGAGAGAGGCAGGTGCAGCTGGATGGCTGGCAGTGCCTGAAGAGGTGGTACTGGGATCACTAGCCACGTGAGACAGTTAGCATTGGGACTAACTTTATATTTGCTACACCAAATGGGCCCACAGTCACTGCCTGCAAAGGGCATCTGCTTTATGCCTGGCTAAGCCAGTGTCAGGCCTGCATTCAGTGCTAGCTGGTCCCAGGAAAGATAAGCTGCAAGCAAGTTTTGTGCTGGAGGAAGAGAGGAAGTGATATATACAGGAGATGTATATAGTTCTCAGTCCCTATATTGTCTGCTTTTCAATTACCTGGGCATCCCATAATTACCCTATCCCTAGCCAAGTTTAACTCCCCCAATAAAACAAAAAACAAAGTGCTTGGATTGTTTCATGACTCCTGAATGTCTGAGGATTGTGTGCTTGGCTGGGCAGGGTGACGGATGGACCACAACAACCAGCAGCCCCTATGGGGGTACCGCTACCCTGGCATCTTTATTTTAACAGAAAGGGGGAAAAAATTCCAAAACTTTTGGACTTTTTTCTTTTCTACATAAAAAAAACCTGTGGGTTTTACGTAATACCAAATAAAAGCTCTAATTGTCAGACTAACTATCACAGCGCTGAAAACTGAAAAATGGCTGATAATGAAGGTGTATTACAGGCTTGTACTCAAGGGGGTAAGGACTAAAAAGCTTGATATTTTCATTATCTGGAGCTCAACTTTAACCTCAGTGTAGCACAAGGCTGATCAATCAGTCAAGGGTTTGGAAATTGAAGTGTATGTCCGTACAACAGGCAAAAATCCAGTGAAATCCTAACCTCATATTTGGGCTGACTGCATCGTGCTTCTGCTGTGCTAAAATCCCAAACAGCATTGTCAGCTGGACTACAGAACTCCACCTATTCCCCAGCTCTCTCTGTCCCTCAATATGAATTGAATAGAACTGATTTCTTCCCCAGCAATACAATACTATTGTGATGACTCTCAAGTGCCTGCCCACACAGTGTGTGTAGGGAAAGGGCTCTCGGGAGATGTAGTTCTGCCGATGTGCCCACATCAGTAGGAACTGAGCTTTCAGCAGCTGCTCTTGAAGAATTTTAGAAGCATGGTGATATTGCCTAGGAATCAATTAAAGCTTTTTCCTGCTAATGGAACAAAGAGAAGGAGAAAATAATGCTGTGACATGATTACTGTGGAAGAGGGAGGTTTAGGGTTATATTGGTAATGCCTGGACATACACTTTAACCAGGGGGGGCAGAAACCCTTCAATCATGATCTACCCTTTGATTGTAGGCATGTAACAAGTATATGACAAAAGACCCCTTTGTGCCATCCACTGCTATCTATAATGCAGGGGGAGGGGAAGGGGGGGTAGACAGGGCAGTCCCAGACTGCCTCTAGGATGCCCAAAGTTCTGCTGGCCACAGGATCAGCTACTGCCACTGCAGTGCATCTAACCACAGTGGCTGCTGGCAAGTGGAGAAAAATCCAGTCCTGATAGTCTGTCACCACCAGTAACAACCAGTAACTAGGGCTACAGCTGTGACTGGGGAGACTGGATTTTGCACATGTGTAGCACTGGAGTAGTGGCAAGCTGGATGAGCATGTTGACGTATGAGTAGTTGATGCTGTTAGGTATGCTGTGATTCTTCTTTATAGTCAGTGATTTGGCTTTTTGGTTATTGCTGCTGTGATTGCTTTCATTTCCTAGCCTAAGTAAGCAGATTTATTGCCTATAATGGGACTCAGCAAACCAGTAGATCGCAATGTCAGAACCTATTTCAGGACTGAAGGGTGACAAAGAGTTAACATGACTAAAACTTTAAAATAGCTGACAGAGGAATATCTTTGTTTTAGGGTCCTGTTTGTCACAATGACCACAGGATAGATAAGATCTGGTAAGAACTGGTTTTGAAATGATGTCTTCAGACAAAGTCAAAATGTCAGTATTAAATAATTTAAATTGTGTCTGAGATGTTATGTGTCATGTGATGAACTTTGTCCTTCCTCCCCCCTTTCTCTTTAAATTCATTGAAATGGCTATTTTGTCTTGTGCATTGAATGCTTCCAGAGCTTTGACAGAATTTCTCACTGATTGTCCAGGTTTAAGCAGGTTTAACCCTTACAGTCACTGGGGGCAACGTGTGGAATGCGATGATCATCTGAGGTGCGTCAATTGTGTCTGCTTTGTTGACGCTGTTCTTCTTGCCTTGCCTCTGACAATGCCGCATCCTTGTATAGTGCAAAATTGTAAACTGCCATGCTTTTGGGAAGTACATTAAAGTAATAGTCTTTGGCAGACTAATTTGAAAATAGTAAAATAGAGGCTCTTAATTAAAGAACCAGACGGACAATCAGTGGGTGTCAGAAACCATGAATCAGACTGAGACAGAAGTACAGTTAAATCACACTTATTTAATAATAGTAATAAAATGGTAAACATAGTCAAAACATAGCCAGAGTTCAGGAACCGTAAGGGATAGTCAGACAAGCCAAAACATCAGGGAGCCAGAGATGAGCGTAGTAGAACAGCAAGCAGGATCTGGAGCCAGAAGGGATGTCAGCCAAGCAAGTCTTTAACAGGAACACAGGAGAGCGTCTCTAGAGATGTGACCAAGGTGAAGTCAGAGATCATCTGGTCTGGACGGCTTAAGTAGGCAGGACTGACAAGCAGGATATCATCAACAGGTGAGTCACTGCGGAGGGAAAGGAGCTGGCAATTAGCTGACAGCTGAGCGGCCAGCTTTGAGAAGGAAGGGCTGAGCTCAGCCCTGATAGTACCCCCTCCTTATTGACCCCTGCCCCTCGGAGGACCACCAGGCTTGAGGGTAAAACCTCTATGGAAATCACGGAGGAGGACAGGGGCATGTACGTCTGAGGATGAGACCCAAGAGCGTTCCTGCGGACGATACCCTTTCCAATGCACCAGGTACTGTATGCGCCCATGGAACCTATGGGAGTCAACAATGGACTGTACTTCATACTCCTCATAGTTCTCAACCTGTACAGGGTGAGGACGAGGCACCGAGGTGGTAAAGTGGTTGCAGACCAAAGGTTTTAATAAGGAGACATGAAATACATTTGAGATACGCATATTAGAAGGAAGGTCTAATGCGTAAGCCACTGGGTTAATCCTGCGAAGAATACGGAAACGCCCAATAAACCGAGGTGCGAACTTCAGAGAGGGAAAATGAAGTTGGAGGTTGCGAGATGACAGCCAGACCCTGTCCCCAACCTGGTAGGAAGGCGCAGGCAGGTGTCTGTGGTCAGCATAGAGTCTGTACCTATCATTAGCATGTCGCAAGGCCTCCTGGACTTGTGCCCAAGTGGAATGAAGACCACGGAAATGCTCCTCTAATGCAGGAATACTCTGCGAAACAAAGTCAGGCAACCTGGAAGGTTGGAAACCATAGTTTGCCATAAACGGGGACAATCTGGAAGCATAATTCAAGGCACTATTGTGAGCAAACTCTGCCCATGGTAAGAGGTCTGACCAGTTGTTATGATGGTCAGAAATATAGCAACGTAGGAATTGCTCCAAGGACTGATTGGCTCGTTCTGCGGCCCCATTAGACTGCGGATGATACGCAGAGGAGAGAGCAAGCTGAATTCCCAACTGTGCACAAAAGGCTCGCCAGAAACGGGACACAAACTGACTACCCCTGTCCGAGACAATCATCTTGGGTAGCCCATGTAAGCGGAAGATCTCCTGATCAAAAATGGAAGCCAGTTCCTTAGAAGTGGACAACTTCTTAAGTGGAATACAATGGGACATTTTGGAGAACCGATCAACCACCATAAGGATAACTGTGTTGCTCTGGGAGTTGGGTAACTCCACAATTAAATCCATAGACAGGTGGGTCCAGGGCCTCTCTCCATTGGTTATGGGTTGTAGGAGGCCCACTGGAAGGTGTCGTGGAGTCTTACTCTGAGCACACACGGAACAGGCAGCTACGAAGACGGTTACAATAGCACGTAGACTAGGCCACCAGAATTGTTGGGAAATGGCCCAAAAGAGTTGATTCTTCCCAGGGTGGCCAGCAGCCTTGGGAGAATGGTAAGTCTGGAGCATGGCAGTACGGAGACCCTCTGGGACAAAGCAGCGGTCACAAGGTTTCTCGAGAGGAGCATAGACCTGAGTGGCAAGAATTTTGTCACCCAAAGGAGAAGTGAGACTGGTGCGAACCGTAGCCAGAATACGATCAGGAGGAATCACAGGAACCGGAATCGACTCCATCTTGGAAGTGGAGGAAAATTGCCGTGACAAAGCGTCAGCCCTTACATTCTTAGTACCGGGTAAGAATGAGACAATGTAATTAAAACTAGACAAGAAAAGAGCCCATCACGCCCTTCTGGGAGAGGGGCATTTAGCCTCAGGCAAGAATGTGAGATTCTTGTGGTCAGTAAGAATGAGAACTGGCAGAGTGGTACCTTCGAGGAGATGTCTCCATTCTTTCAGGGCTAAAATGATTATCTCTCTGTCACCAATCTCGTAATTGCACTCCGCAGGTGACAATTTCTTGGAAAAGTAGCCACAAGGATGCATAGCGCTCTCACAGGTAGGACGTTGAGACAGAGGGGCGCCAACTCCAGTCTCAGAAGCATCAACCTCAAGGATAAAAGGTAACGTAGGATCAGGATGTGCCAACACAGGAGCAGAAACAAAGGCAGCCTTGAGACTCTCAAAGGCCTTAATGGACTCAGGAGACCAACTCTGTGGGTTACCGTCCTTTCTGGTCATATCAGTCAGGGGCTTGACCAGAGACAGGAAGTTACGAATAAACTTCTGATAATAGTTGGCAAAGCCAAGAAAACGCTGCAGAGGACCTAAACCCACGGGTCAGGGCCACTGTAAGACTACTGAAAGTTTCTCTGGGTTCATTGAAAAACCAGCAGTGGAAATGTCCAGGAGTCTGCCAATTATTGCATCTACTTAAGGGTGTCCTGGCCCCAACCCTTTCTCCCACAGTTTTGTTAAGAGACAATAAATCTCTTTTGCATTCAAAAAATGTCTGGCGCCCATCACCCACCATGCCGTGTAACCCAATCTACAAAGATGGATGTTAGTTGTCCTTGACTCTGGAGGTCACCATTAGGCCTTTGGAGGTCCGAGACCTTGCCACACACATGTGTGAGACTTTTACACAGCCTGGCCACATAGAGAGGTCCAACATGCAAGGAGCAGCGTCAGGCGTTCTAGGAGCATAAATTATTCATCTAATTTCCTAATGACCTATTACACTTTTGAAGGCCCTGCAGCACCAGGACAAATGAATTACCTACAAAATGACCCCATTTTGGAAAGCAAACACCCTAAAGTATATTCTATGAATATATAATATATATACATGCATAATGAGTATTTTGAATGGTTAATTTTTTTCCCACAAGTCTTCGAAAAACATGGATAGAAAATGAAAACGTATTTTTTTTTTTTACACAAAGTTGTCAATTTATATATTTCTAACACACAGCATGGACATAGCAAAACTTACACCCCAAAATTCATTCTACTATTCCTCCTGAGTATGGCGATACCACATGTGTGAGACTTTTACACAGCCTGGCCACATAGAGCGGTCCAACATTGAAATTGAAGGCGTTTTAGGAGCATCAGTTACACATCTAATTTCAATCCTACCTATCACACTTTTGAAGGTCCTGAAGCACCAGGACAGTGGAATTACCCACAAAATGACCCGATTTTGGAAAGCATACACACCAAGGTATATTCTATGAGACATGAGCTGCAGATAGGTACTCGGGTACTCTGATGGGATGCAGATAGGTAATCGGGTACTCTGGTGGGCTGGTGACAGGTACTCGGGTACTCTGATGGGCTAGTGACAGGTACCCGGGTACTCTGATGGGCTTGTGACAGGTACTCGGGTACTCTGATGGGCTGGTGACAGGTACTCGGGTACTCTGATTGGCTGGTAAAAGGTACTCGGGTACTCTAATGGGCTGGTGACAGGTACTCGGGTACTCTGATTGGCTGGTGACAGGTACTTGGGTAATCTGATGGGCTGGTGACAGGTACTCGGGTAATCTGATGGCCTGGTGACAGGTACTCGGGTACTCTGATGGGCTGGTGACAGGTACTCGGGTAATCTGAGGGGTTGGTAACAGGTACTCAGATGGGCTGGTGACAGGTACTTTGATGGGCTGGTGACAGGTCCTCTTTATTGCTGGGGGGGGGCAATCAGTGTGTGTTGATGTGCACTGTAAGTGGTAACGAGCTGTTACCGCAATCTCCTTCTCAAGCATGATCGTTGTGTGAAGAGGAGAACCCGGTAACAGCTCGATACAGTGGTTTGTTTACATTCTGTGACCGGCTGTAATTGGACACAGATGGTCACCTGCTAAAGAGACAACTTCCTTGGCTCTTTACCAAGATCGGGGATGGGCTTTGTCAGGGTGACAAGCCTTATCCCCGATCCCCGCTCTTTGCGCCCCTAGGGGCACGCGCGAGCACCGAGCACGATGACATTGCATGTGACCAGCTGGGATTGGACACAGCCAGTCACGTGTTAAAGCGGAGTTTCACCCAAAAGTGGAACTTCTGCTCATCTGATTTCTCCCCCCTCCGGTGCCACAATTGGCACCTTTCAGGGGGGAGGGGGGTGCAGATACCTGTATTAGACAGGTATCTGCACCCACTTCCGGGAACAGACTCCCGTGGGAGTCACGCCCCCTCCAGCACCCCCCGCTGTCTCCTGGGAAACACACAGGTCCCAGGAGATAGCGGGGTGCGACTCGCGCATGCACAGTAGGGAACCGGGAAGTGAAGCTGCAACGCTTCACTTCCTGATTCCCTCACAGGGAATGGCGGCGGCAGCAGCGGAGAGCCGAGCGATTGATCGGCCTCGGCTGCCGACATCGCTGGACTCCAGGACAGGTAAGTGACCATTTATTAAAAGTCAGCAGCTGCAGTGTTTGTAGCTGCTGGCTTTTAATATTTTTTTCTAGGTGGACTCCCTCTTTAAAGAGCCATTTTTATTGGCTCTTTACACTGATCTGGGATGGGCTGTGCCCCGAGGGACACGCCTCATCCCCAAACGCCGCGCTGCGGTCCCCCGGGGGCTCGCAGGAGCAGCAAGAATGGGAGGACGTCATATGATGCCCGCCCAGAATGGGAAAGTGTTCCTGCAGGCGTCATTTGACTATGGCCCAGTATAGAAGCAGTTAACTAATTACGGACCGCCCGCCGTTGTTATACGTCACTACTTTGACGTTAAATACCGCTGTTAACCCGAGTATTTTTTAAAACGGCCAGCGGTCCTCTTTCAGATAAAGGTGGTCTCAGTGGTGGATTCACTGCAAATTCACTTTTATCGGGGGCGGGAGAGGGCACCCCTCCCGCCGTGCTCCGGTGGTCTCCGCTGCTGAGTCCTCTCCCCTCACTGCCTGGATGCCGAGTGAGGGAAAGATGGCCCCCGCTCGGCTCCATAGCATTGGAGGGCGGAAGCAACGTCAAACGTCCCTTCCACCAAATGCTCTTAAAGACAAATTTTTTTTTTTGTAAAAACAAACAACATTTAATTTTTAAAATTTTTTTATTGTATTTTAATGGAAGTATGAGATCTGAGGTCTTTTTGACACCAGATCTCATATTTAAGAGGTCCTGTCATGCTTTTTTTCTATTACAAGGGATGTTTGCATTCCTTGTAATAGGAATAAAAGTGACCCAAACATTTTTTTTAAAGGGACAGTGTAAAAATAAAAAAAAAGTTAAATAAGAAACAAAAAAAATGTAAAGCGCCCCGTCCCGCCGAGTTCGCATGTAGAAGCGAGTGCATACGTAAGTCACTCCCGCATATGAAAATGGTCTTCAAACCACACATGTGACGTATCGCTGTGATCGTTAGAGCGAGGACAATAATTCTAGCACTAGACCCTCTGTAACTCTAAACATGTAACCTGTAGAAATTTTTAAAAGTCACCTATGGATATTTTTATGGGTAAAAGTTTGTCGTCCATCCACAAGCTAGCGCAATTTTTAAGCGTGGCATGTTGGGTATCAATTTACTCAGCATAACATTATCTTTCACAATCTAAAAAAAAAATGGGCTAACTTTACTGTTTTACTTTTGAAGTAAAAAAAGTGTTTTTTTTCCAAAAAAAAAGTGTTTTTTTTCCAAAAAAAAAGCGCTTATAACAGCGCTACGCAAATATGGTGTGACATAAAGTATTGCAACAACCGCCATTTTATTCTCTAGGGTGTTAAAGGAAAAAAATATATATATATATATAAAATGTTTGGGGATTCTAAGTAATTTTCCAGCAAAAAAATGATTTTTTATTTTTTTTATTTATTTATTTCAGGTACTTATATAGCGCCATCAATTTACGCAGCGCTTTACATATACATTGTACATTCACATCAGTCCCTACCCTCAAGGAGCTTACAATCTAAGGTCCCTAACTCACATTCATACATAATAGGGACAATTTAGACAGGATCCAATTAACCTACCAGCATGTCTTTGGAGTGTGGGAGGAAACCGGAGTACACGGAGGAAACCCACGCAGACACAGGGAGAACATACAAACTCCAGGCAGGTAGTGTTGTGGTTGGGATTCGAACCAGTGACCCTTCTTACTGCTAGGCGAAAGTGCTACCCACTACACAACTATGCCGCCCAACTTGTAAACACAAAGGCTGAAAACTAGGCCTGGTCCTCTTAAGTGGTTAAAGTCTAACTATATTATACTATATTAACTAAATATAAAATTATTCTAAATAATTGAAATTGGATAATAGGTCTTAGATTAATTATAATGAAACTATATTATGACACAGCTTCTAGTGGAGGCGTATGGAATGCCTACTCCCAATGATGTTATTACCCCATCTTGTGATGGTTTAGGGTATTACTCAAATGATACCTAGAATACCTTAGATGGATTAAATCCAATTGGAACACCTCAATTTGACAATTAAAATAAATGAAATAACATCCTAATAGTTAGATAAAAAAAACTATTTAAATCTATGTCAACATTAATACCTGCAGGATAGAGCGTATTTATTTAAAAAAACCACTCTGTTTCATTTTTTGATATTCTTTAGGTCATGTTACTCCCTCTCCAGTGGGGTTCTACCCTATTGATTCCAAAGAAAGTGGCTAAACTCGGGTCCCTGTTGTGATGTACCCTAAAGTGGTTCGAAAGGCTGTGTTTTGGAACCCTTTCCTTATAATATTGGGAAACTCATTGATTCTGGTTCCCAAATTCCTTGTGGTACGTCCGACATATTGCAACCCACAAGAGCAGGTGATCAAATAGGTTACATGAGTTGATTTACATGTAATAAACTTCTCAATACTAAATTCCCTTCCTGTACTGAATGATTTGAATGTATCTATTTTCCTTGTATTTTTCCTTGTGGTCTTACATGCTTTACATTTTCGGCAATAATTGAAGCCAGTTTGATCCAAGAAAGTAACTCTCTTTTTTGGGGGGGGTCATAAATGTTGGGGGCTAGTCTGTTCCTTAGGTTAGGCGCTCGGCTATAGATAAATTGGGGATGACTAGGGATACATTTGATAATGTCTTGTCCCTTAGTAATATTGGCCAACGTTTGTTGACTATACGTTCCAATGTTTTAAAATTTCGGTTAAAGATCGTTAGAAAAGCCAGGTGCTCTTGGGATCTTTTCTTCTTTGGTCTATCCTCCAATAATTTCTTTCTATCCATTTCCATGACCTGTTTTTGTATAGGTATCAAACTCTGATCATGATACCGTAACCCTTTTCTTTGAACTTATTAACAACAATATCAGACTGTTGTAGGTAGTCACCTAGGCTATCACAATTGCGTTGAATGTGCATCAGCTGACCCTTTGGGATTGCCCCCAGCCAATTGGGATGACAACTGGCCGTGGGGATGTAGCTGTTCCTGTCAGTTTCTTTGAAAAAGGTTTTAGTAGTAATTTGCCCTCTACATTTTATCAAAACCAGGTCCAAGAAGCTAAGTTCTTGCAGGTCCCAACTACCAGTAAACTTGAGACCATAGCAGTTATTGTTGATGCTACCTAGAAATGCTGTTAAATTTTCTTCTGTACCATCCCATAATATAATTATGTCATCAATATATCTTTTGTATGAAGATATTTGTGGTATGTTTTTACCAAAAATACTTTGTTCCTCCCATTGGCTCATTAGTATGTTGGCCACAATGAAAGCATACTTCGCTTCCATGACCACTGCTCTGATCTGGTTATAATGAGAGCCCTTGTGCCAGAGATAATTATTTGACATTGCCAGGTTTAAAGCTTTCACCAAAAAATCTTTTTGTTCCCTCCTAAGGTCAGACTTAAGAACTAAAGCCTTTCTAATGGTGTATATAATAACCTGTTGACCCAAATTTGTGTACAGTGACTCATCGTCAATTGTAACAATCAATGTTTTGTCATTGATTGGGATGTCTCTTAAGATATTCATGAGATGTTTACTATCTCCTAAATAGGATGGATGTGTACAATGGGCTGTACCTTGGTTGTAATTAGTCTAATGTCCTGCTCTACCAAATTATTTGATGATTTTATAGGGTTTCTCAGAGGAAGTCACAAGAGTGACGAAACCGGTAGGAGGAGCTTGATCAGTTAACGAGAGAGATACCAGGAAGTGCAGGAGAGGTGACATAGGGCAGGGGGATCGCCGTGAAAACCGGGGCTGCAGAGCCGGTTCACAGGTGACTCTAACACCCCCTTAGCACTATAGCACTTTAAAAGGCATTTTTATTTATTTTAAATGTGAGTTGTATATACAAAAATGCAATTCTATATAATTAAATTCTATATATGTCTTTTTTTATTTTATTCAGATATATATAGAATTTAATACATTTTTTTGGTTTGATTACTTCCATATAGTGATTCTCCTATTATAATATTTTTTATAATGTTTTAATTCAATAATTCAATGCTAGATTAGTACCATTCTGTCCTCATATAGTGCTAGTACTGTTTTTATAGAGTGCTATTATTGCAGCTTTAATTTCTGACAATTATATTTGTTGGTTTTAAAATACATTCTGTATACATGCTATATATATATATATATATATATATATATATATATATATATATATTGTCATACTATATATTAATTGTAATAGGAAGATGATGCTAGTTAAAATTTGGCACTGATACAGGAATGGACATGTTAGTAACTCTTTGTATGCAATAATGTTATTAGAGCAAAAAATCCCGTCTCTGTGTCGGTCTATGTGTCCAGCGCTCGGCTTGCCTCGGCGTGCACACTGCATTAGTGTGTTTGCGGTAGCGCTGAGCATAGTCTGTTTGTGTCCACATCTTGTCTTTCCGGAGAGCAATGTCCGGATAGATTGTACAATGCTGCGTGACACCACTAGTTAATTCACCTGTGTCTAGCATCAGTATAAAAGATGGGCAGCTATGTCGTGAAGCCACGCTCTCAGATGATGTCGCTTGATGACGAAACGCGTCAGGGCATGGCTTAACAACGTTCAGGAAGCAACGCCGCTTGGAGACATGGAGCCTGCTACAGCTGGAGAGACATCTGACTGTGGTAGGGGATGCCGTGCTATCCATGCTGTGATCTGCAAACGGAGCTTGCATTTGATTTTATGCATATTTATATGTGATAATTTGTAAGTGCAATTCCTAAAGGGGGTGTATTGTGGATTTCAATAAATCGTTTTTACTGGTTTACACTATGGAGGTTGGAGGTATGGAGGATCTTTTTATTTTCCATGCGTTTTGAAATGAGCCTGCCATAGTGAGACCTACCCCTTCTGATGCAGTTCAAATTAGGAGATTGGACATAAAGAGACATATATTTTCTTTTCTGCATATATCTATCTTTGATCTGGTAAGAGTTTAATACCAAGTGGGAAGTGAGTACCCCCCTGCTTTATCACGAGTGGTGGTGTTGGTGACAGCTTATTATCCCGCAAGCAGGACCTAATCTTATCCTGGATATTTTCACGAATAATTTACTGCAATAGACTATAAACTTTTCTTCGCACTGCTTTTATCACTGTGTACTATTTGTTTTATTTTGAGATTTTTATATCATATATAGCTCTGACAATCTCTGTATATTTACATTATTAGCGCTGTACAGTTTATATATATATATTATAAGGATATTGGTTTAAGGAATCAATCCACGTTCAACCCTATATAAATCATTGAATTATATTATTTTGCACAGATAAGAGAGTAACAGTAAGTTTGCTTTTTTCCCATTTTCCAAATTACCGATCCAAGCCATACCAAACACCTCCCCCATGTACATACAGTTATTCATAGCATTTCTCCCCTGTCAATGTTCAGACAGTTCTTATAACAGCTTTTATAACAATACACAGGCTACCACATCACTTTAACCCAGGCGTTAGTTTTGTGGTTAACACAAACCTAAACTAGACTTCCATTTTCTCTATAGAAACATCTCTCTCTTACTTCTAACTTCAGAGCAACAATATATTTAAAACAGTAATAACCCAAAACAATAAATATATATTAGGGGGCTCTCAACCACCCCTTTCACCCCATAGTTTGTAGATGCGATAACTTATGTGCAAACCAATCAATATACGCTTATTCGGATAGATGTAACAGAATACAAGTTTGCATAAATTGATGAAGAAATTTGAGTTTTACATTTTTTTTATTGGATATGTTTTATAGCAAAGTAAAAAATATAGTTTTTTTTCCCGTTTTTTTTCAAAATTGTTGTTTTTTTTCAAAATTGTTGTTTTTTTTTTGTTTATAGCGCAAAAAATAAAAACTGCAGAGGTCATAAAATACCACCAAAAGAAAGCTCTTTTTGTTCATTTTAAATGATTTTTAATGGATTTGGACAGAAAAACAAATTATAAGAACAAGCTTCCGGTGCATATCACATCTTAAAATAAAAGGAGAATTACATATCATAGCTACAGTAATATGTTTTGCATTGTAACAACTTATACACTAGTGTTAAACCATCAACTAGCTGTGAAGTATCTAATATCAGGTCCTACAGGATCCGTGTTATTGCGGCCATCATGGGTGGGCCTTGGGTAATTATCCCATTCCACCACCAGCACCCCTTCATGGGAGCACACTGTGCTGGAGAGCGGAATGGGTTCCATTTACTAATGACCTACGGACCTAGAGAGACATTAGCGAAGTAGAAAAAGTAAATGAAAATTTTGGCAAGAAAGCTCTTTTTGTGGGAAAATGGGAATACATTTTATTTGGCTACAGTGTTGTACGACCGCGCAATTGTCAGTTAAAGTAACGCAGTGCCCTATCGCAAAAAAATAACGGGGTCATAAGAAAGGGATGGTAAGTTTTATGCCATGTATAGGTTCTCTTTAACCCCTCACATTAGAAGTATTATATATAACAGAACTTATATATTATACAGTATATAACTAATTGTCAGTTAAGTTAATGCAATGCTGTGTCACAAAAAAATGGCCTAGTCGTGAAGGGGAGTAAACCTTCTAGAGCTGAAGTGGTTAAAAGGCTTTGGCAGGTATGTGCAACTCTAGGTACCTGAACTTCATGACAATGATCATTTGCTCCCCTTTTGCCCCGCTTTAACCGCTTGCCTACCGTTTAAAAAATTTCCACACACGTTAAAATTCACCTTTTTGTTAGAAAATTACTTTGAACCCCCATGCATATAATTTCTGAAAGCATAATCCCCTATCCATACCTCACAACTTTCTGAGATGGAAATGAGGGACACCTATTAGCAAAAGTATGCAGGCATAGGACACACCACCTGCCACTCCCCTGCCCCATATAAAAAAAAAGATTGGTTAAATCCTCAAGTGCTTTTTTTACCACTACTATTCCTTTATATTGGCTTTTGAAATTTACAAATGCAGCAATTTAGAATTTGGATGAAAGATTTAGTACTGGGGAACACTTTTTGAAAGATAAACGGTACACTTTTTATATGAGAAGGAGTTTCTTTGTGTTGCGCCCCTATACAGGTGCCGTCTCAGTATACTTAGCTGATGACTGGAGACACATTGTTTACCTTTGACACACCCAAGACTGCTAAATTTGTTAGCTGGGATCAATGGCTAACTAAGACGATTCAGCTGCTGATAATGACCAATCATTTTTGATTAGATCCAAGGTGGAACTTTCTCTATTTTTCTGCCGCTTGTTCTTAAGTGGCAGGATTGTTGTAATATCTTCTGGCTCCACAAGGAGGGATGGAAATCATTCTATGGTTTCTAGATTCACCACATGAGGTACCGCCGCTATCTGACTTTGGAAATCATCAGCATCTACCCAGTAAATGTCCTGAAGAAGCATTCTCTGCGAAACACGTAGACAAAAGCACATGGAGGAATTTATGGACCCTGTTTAACGATACATCTATATAAGTATTTGTGTCCATATGGACTTCACTGTTATCGATATTCCCTTGCTTATTGGGTACTGTTAATTTTGTTTGTCAGTAAGGTGCTATGTATGTTTATGTTTTTTTAAAAAAAAAATGATTTTTGGTAATAAAGACTGTATATAGTTTAGACATTTTTTGGTCTCATGTTGTGCCCACAAAATTCACAGTTTTTTTTGTTTGAGGTGTTTCAACTCAATCAATCCCTTTTTCTGAATAATAGGATGTTGGCATAGTGGGGGTCTTCCCTTTTCAGTGCACTTTATACACAACTATATAGATCAGACCAAAATGAGGGACAAATGAGGAGGAAAGAGGGACAGAGGGACTTTGCTCCAAATGAGGGACAGTCCCTCAAAATCAGGGACAGTTGGGAGCTATACCTATCTTCCCCCCTCAATCATCCTTAATGTACTTCCCCCTTACTCTCCTAACATCCCCAACCACCCCCTCCCCCATCATTTCCCTGTCTTGCATTTCCCCCTTACCCTCTTTGAGTCCTATGGAGTCTTCTTTAATTTTGACTACTATTATAGGGAGATTGGAATGTCCCCAATACACTCCAGCTCCCCCCCATAAGGGAACCACAAGAGCCTTAGTTTAGGTTGCCACCCTGCCATTCTTTATCCAGAGGTGGCATGCGCCACCATCAGCAGTCCCAGGTGGGTCTGATCTGTCAAACCATAACATGACCTAGGCAGGCCATACATGGGTCAAATTTCAAAAGAACTTTCTTTAGAAAATCTTATCAAAGAATTTTTGTTCATATTTCGTACCATTAGTGGGCTGCAGCAACAGCCGATTTTTGTGCGGCCATCGAACTTGAGTAATCAGACATGTTGGAAATTTTTTGAAAAACAAACGATTTTCCAATCAACGATAAGAGAATCGTGTGAGAAATGTAATCGAAAAAGAAATGCGCATGTGCAAGAAAGAAAATTCCTGGAAAGAAAAGAAGATTCCCAGCCACGAAAATTATTTTCTGTAGCAACATGAGGTGAAATTGAAGGCTTGGTTGGCCGAATTTCAAAATCAATGGTGGCACCATCGGATCACAAAACGCACAAATTTTCTGATTTTCAAAAGAAAATTCTTTTGAAATTCGACCATGTATGGCCAGCCTTAGCTGTGTGCCCATCATTTTCTACACCCCAAATATAGCGGCTGGGTGACACTGGTGGGCACTGATGGGCACTGATAGATGACACTGATGGGCACTGATAAGGCGGCATTGATGAGGTGGCGCCAATGAGGTGGCACTGATGGGCACTGATGATGGGCACTGCTAGGCGGCACTGGTAGGTGGCACTGATGGGTGGCACTGATATGCAGCACTGATGGGCATTGATAGGCGGCACTGATGGGCACTGAAAGGCTGCACAGCTTATCATCCCGCAAGCAGGACCTAATATTATACTGGATATTTTCACTAATAATTTACTGCAATAGACTATGGACTTTTCTTCGCACTGCGTTTATCACTGTGTACTATTAGTTTTATTTTGATATTTTTATATCATATATAGCTCTGCCAATATCTGTATATTTACATTATTAGCGCTGCACAGTTTATATATATATATATATATATATATATATATATATATATGTATATATATATATATATATATATATATATAAAATAAGGATAGTGGTTTGAGGAA
Source organism: Aquarana catesbeiana (assembly GCA_037953035.1). Taxonomy (NCBI): domain Eukaryota; kingdom Metazoa; phylum Chordata; class Amphibia; order Anura; family Ranidae; genus Aquarana; species Aquarana catesbeiana. Next base: position 1,591,501 of record JBBHAA010001420.1, on the reverse strand, counting down.
TCAATCCACGTTCAACCCTATATAAATTGTTGAATTATATTATTTTGCACAGATAAGAGAGTAACAGTAAGTTTGGTTTTCCTCATTTTCCAAATTACCGATCCAAGCCATGCCAAACACCTCCCCCATGTACATACAGTTATTCATAGCATTTCTCCCCTGTCAATGTTCAGACAGTTCTTATAACAGCTTTTATAACAATACACAGGCTATCACATCACTTTAACCCAGGCGTTAGTTTTGTGGTTAACACAAACCTAAACTAGACTTCCATTTTCTCTATAGAAACATCTCTCTTTTACTTCTGTAGCGGTCATAATATATGTATAACTTAAGGTAATGTTGTATTTTATCCTCTGGCACCATCTAGTGGCCAAAATATAAAAGTACTGCATCTTTATTTCTTTTATTGTTCAGAAGTTTGACATGGAAGTATTTTGTTTGTTTACATTGGGACATTAACTTGACCTACCCACAATGCTCAGTAACTCCCACAAACCTCAGGGAACAGAACTGCATTGTGGGAAGAATATAAAAGGGCTGGGAGCGGCTATCTTAGGGCTCTTGGACACGCATGGCCAGCCTGGAAGGATCTGTGTGAGGTCTCCAGCACAGCACGGCCTACCTCCACGGAACAGCAATCCGAGCAGCAGTACTGTGACACACCAGAGAGCTGGACTGACGGCGGGGCAAGACTGGAAAGGAGCCAGAGGAGCTTGTCAGAGTCATCTGGGAGTTCTGGAGCGTCTCGTGGTGTGGAGCGGAGCATCGCAGCAGTGCCGGCCGGCCGGAGACAGAACCATATGCCCCAGAACGGAGTTTTCTGATGACACTGTCCTGGTTGGGTGAGAGGGCTGTTACCCACAAGTTTCTTGATGCACTTTATTACATCCGTCCACACAAGACAGAGTTGCTGGGACCCATAGTCCCACAAGCAGATTCAAGAGAATTTAGAACTGAGTCCCTGGCATCAAAGTTAGTTATAGTGCGGCTGCACCAGAACCTCCCTGTCACATTTTCAGTCTACTTTGATCAGGAGTCACTACCCCTTTGGATTACAAATCTATTTTGTTTGCTAGCAGAAGAAAAGAAGATAAATAAGGACTGCTTAGTAAAACAGAAGGCCTTGTGTCCCTTTACTATATTGGGGTAGTGTGATACTAAAGGAGGGAGCTCCCTAATGTTGTATTATACTTAATTAAGTCAACATTTGTTTTAGTATAGCAGTAAGTGCTCAGGAAATAGGACAGTGCTCATAGTGAGATACATTCGCTCTGACGGTTATCCTATTTACTTTGCTATACTTCTCATATATTATTTCAGACATTTTATACCTGTATTGTACCTTCGTAATATAAAGTTTAGTTGTCTGTCAGACTATGTTAGTCTGACAGTACAATCATTGTAGTTTAACCCTTTCTAATACAACTACAGTAAATAAGGTTATTATTCAAGTATAACTGCGTGAGTGTTGTTTGTCTCTTCATCACCAGCCAAGAGGAGGGTAAGGTAACTGCAGACAGGTATATTATATTGAGTATTGTCAACTGGCTTTATAATTTTGTTTTGACTGCACACTATTACACCACAGCTGTGTCAGGGGGACTGAGATATTCAGAGGGGAAACAAAGCAGAGTACAGGCCCAAATAAATCAGCAGCTCCTTCGGGGGTCGTCCGGGATCCTGTTACTTTGCAGAGAAAGCCACCCTCTTGACACCAGAATGGACCCCGTCACTGTGGTACATTGGTGCGAAGCGAGCGTGGCGATTGACCTCCCTGGGGAAGAATGGGAGGAGAAACAGGTGAAAGAAGTGGTGCAGGAACTCAGAGAGGAAGGCCTGGGTAAAACTGTGAGGCCAGACCATGGGACCTCCCACACTTATGCCTTACTGGAATGAAGGAAGGGAGTCCCTGATAATTTTCAAGGCACCAGTGTGAGACTGTCTGATAGAACTGAACTCTCCTTGACACATCCTGCCAAGCAGGGGGAGACAGAGCTCACTCAGCAAGAGTTCAGTTTTCAGTCTACCTCAAGGGAAAGTGGCAGAGGGTCCCTTCTCAAGAAGAAAAGGGCAGTTATTAAAACAGTTGGAGTTCCTGAAAGGAAGTCAAAGGCAGAGCAACAGTTAACCGAGCTACAACAGAAATACAACCAAATACAGGCGAGGTTTCAGGAGACCTCCTCACAGATTGCAGAACACATTAAGGGACTAACTGTAACATGTCGAGACCTGGTTGACCATCGCGTGATACCTAGACCGGTGTCAATAATGAAGAAGCGTCCTCATAACCGTCTGCCAGAGGTGACTATCAGGAAAGACTTCAAAATTGATGGTCAGATAGGAGAGAGAGGACAGAAGGATAAGCTCTATTTTACAAAACTACTGCACCAAATTGAACTGGGCCTACAGAGAGGATACTTGGAGTCTGAAATTGTAGAGGCTGTAATCAATGCCATTAGTCCAGGCTTAGGCATTAAGGGAATGCTGGAGATGAAAAACTGACTTTGACTCAACTCAGGAGAATTCTGAAGAGTTTTCTATAAAGAGGAAGATGCTGCTGAACTGTTTCATCAACTGACAAATATAACACAGAGTAGTCAGGAGACTCCTCAGAACTTTGTGTTCAGAGCCATTGAGCTGAAGGACTGCCTGTTGTCTGTTTCGATGGGAGAAGACTCAGAGGAACACTTTGGTGTTGGACTGGTCAAGAGTCAACTGGGCGCCCTGTCACAAGGGTTAACTCCAAACTCCATTGTACTCATCAGGCTAAGTCGGCCACAGTAAAATCAGAGCAGAGGAAAAAGGCTACACGTAAGCAAGGCATGAAAGTACAAGCCACTCAACAGGGAAAACGTACTAGAACAAATGGATTTCCTCCCAAGTTAGTGGGACCATCTCCGATTGTCTCAATCCAGATAGACGGCATATACACGAAAGCCCTGTTGGACACTGGAGCTCAGGTGACTGTTATACAGGGACTTTTACGAGAAATATCTCAAACATCTCCCATTGCAAAAGCTGGAAGAGCTGGAGATATGGGGCCTAGGGACCCAGAACTTTCCCTATGATGGCTACCTACCTATCAAACTCACCTTCGATCCGAGTATGGCAGGGAAGGCCGAAACCTTTGAAACCTTGGCAGTGGTGTGTCCTCGCCCTCCAGGGGCTGACAGAAGTTCCCTTATTATCGGGACCAACACTGATTTGGTACGAAGACTGCTTATATCACTATTGCAGGAGAAGAACACCCCAGCCAAGGGTGTACACCCCATGTTAACACAGGTGTACCAGGATCTTATACAGGAACGGAAGGCCCCCCCAGAAGGAGTGGGAAAGGTCTGGCGTCTGGACAAGAGTGAAAATTGGTACAACCGGGTGAAGTAGTTTGCCTAAAAGCATCTATCAAGCTAAGTTGGAGACAGCCCGGTCCCTTCATCGTCCTTGAGACGGACAGGCAGAAAGCAAGCAAGGGCCTGGAAGTTATCCCTGAAGTGTTGTCAACCAAGACGCTGAAGAGAAGTAAAGGAAGAGACTCGGTCAGTGTTTGCGACACAACAGCCTTACCTGTAAAGGTACCTGCCAGGTTGCTGCTGGAGCAAGTCAGCCAAGCAACCCCAGTCTCAACGTGTGGCATCATGGTAGAACAGGAGGGAGTGATTCCTGTGGAAGAGTTCTACCAAAGAACACACCTCTCACCCTTGCCTGGATGGAGAGAGCGAAGAATCAGCTCCTGAGATGGAAGACTGCCTTCTCAAAAAGTGAGTTCGATGTGAGGCTTGCAAAGAGTGGCGAACACAAAATCCGCCTAGAAGAAGACAAACCCTTCCGAGAGAGGGTAAGGCGGATCCCGTTGGGAGATCTGGAAGACCTAGCTGAGCTGAAAAGGATGGAGATTATTAGAGAGTCCCAGAGTCCATATGCCTCTCCCATAGTGGTCGTAAGGAAAAAGAATGGCTCTCTGAGATTATGTATTGATTACAGGACACTAAATCAGAGGACCATCCCAGATCAGTACACCACACCTCGGGTAGAGGATGCCCTACAGAGTTTAACAGGAGCAAAGTGGTTCAGTGTGCTAGATCTCAAGAGTGGGTACTATCAGATCCCCATGTGCCCTGAAGATAGAGAGAAGACCGCTTTTATCACCCCTGTGGGTTTCTTCAAGTTAAATCGAATGCCTCAAGGTCTGTCTGGAGCCCCAGCAACCTTCCAGTGATTAATGGAAAAGACAGTGGGTGATATGAACCTGATCGAGGTGTTGGTCTATTTAGACGATGTCATAGTGTTTGGCAGAACACTGGAGGAGCACGAAGAGCGCCTGGAGAAGGTCTTGAAGAGACTTCAAGATGAAGGCCTGAAGCTCTTCTTGGAGAAATGTCATTTCTACCAACCCTCGTTGAACTACTTGGGCCACATTGTATCCGTTGAATGAGTGGCAACAGATCCGCAGAAATTGGAGGCCGTTACCTCCTGGCCTCAACCAACTAACTTACCTGAACTTAGATCCTTTCTCAGATTCTGTTCTTATTACAGGCGGTTTGTGGAAGGGTTTGCTAAGATAGCCCACCCACTCACCGAGCTGTTGAAGAATCAAGATGGAATTGGCTCAGATTCAGAAGGTTTGGGGAAGCCAAAAGAAGGCCCCAGAAAGAAGAAAGAGTCCATCCAAGAAGAATGGACTACACAGTGTGAAGAAGCTTTCAGATAGTTAAAATGGAACCTTACCACTGCTCCGGTTCTAGCCTATGCAGGCCCTTCTAAGTCTTATGAATTACATGTGGATGCCAGCCGAGACGGGCTAGGTGGAGTACTCTACCAGGAACATGATGGACAACAAAGGCCCATAGCCTACGTGAGCAGAAGTCTAGTTCCCGCTGAGCGGAACTACCCCACTCACAAATTGGAATTCCTGGCCTTAAAATGGGCTGTGGTAGATAAACTCAAGGATTACTTGTATGGTGCAGAGTTCGTGGTTAAGACAGACAATAAACCTTTTATGTACCTACTTACCACAGCCAAGTTGGATGCTACTGGCCATAGGTGGTTGGCTGCACTCTCAGCATTCACATTCAGCTTAAAATACAGACCAGAAATAGGAAATAGAAATGCTGATGCATTATCAAGATGACCTCACTGTTCCCAAAGTAAAGAAGAAGAATGGACTCAACTCACCCCAGAAGGAGTGAGGGCCCTTTGTGATGGAGCACAACAGCAAGCTAAAGGTGGGGCTAGAGCAGAAGAAGTTGGAGTATCTGCTGCCGGAGTGCCTAAGTGTTGCTGTGATGTCATCCAAATTGGGGAGGAAGGCTTACCAAAGCTGTCCAGGAGGGATCTTTGATTAGATCAACAGGGAGACCCAATTTGTAGCCTGGCACTGAAGGCTTTGGAGGGAGAAAACCCTGACCTACTTCTCAAGAACATTGAAAAGGAAGCTCGAGTTCTACACAAAGAGTGGGATCGGCTACAGCTTAAACAAGGGGTGGTCTACCGAAGGGGCCCCTCTGACAATGGCGAAGAAAAGTGGCAACTGTTCTTACCGGAGAAGTACCGAGAGAAGGTACTGATCGCTCTACATGACCACCACGGCCATTTGGGAGCAGAAAGGACTTTCAAGCTGGTGAAGGACAGGTTCTACTGGCCCTATATGAGAACTGAAGTGGAGGGCTATTGTCACTCATGTCTCCGATGTATACAGAGGAAGACCTTGCCTCAGAAAGCTGCCCCAATGGGCCATTTAGAGAGCCTAGGACCGATGGAGTTGGTCTGTATAGATTTCCTGTGTGTAGAGTCTGACTTAAGTGGAAAAGGGAACATTTTAATAGTTACTGATCACTTTACTCGTTATGCTCAAGCATTCCCTACTAAAGACCAACAGGCCTCTACAGTGGCGAAAGTTTTGATATAGAAGTTCTTTGTCCATTATGGTCTACCACAACGAATTCTTAGACCGGAAGCTCCTGAATTTATACCTAAAAACAGGTTAAGAGAAGATCCGGGGGAGTCTCATGCTGTTTTACCCGAAATAACTTTACGAGATCTAAGTGCTGATTTGGAACCACCAGAAGAAGATGGAGTTGAGGAACATACGCACTTACCTGTAACGCCAAAAGCGTAGAGGACCAAAAGAGTAATTCGTCCCACAAAGAGACTAACTTATCAAACATTGGGCGAGTGTTCTGAAGGAGTTAACTTTACTGCCAGGAGAAACCCTGAAAGGCCTGATACTCCTGCTGTTGACCCAAAACACCAAAACCCAGTCTCGTCCACTGACACAGCTGTACACGACATTGGAATGTCAGCTGTAAATGTACAGGACAGCTCCCCATCATGTGAAATTTGGTAGGAAGCTCCTCTGTAAGTTTTGTATAATCGCATAAAAACCAAAACATGTTACAGGAACAAGATCTTACATCTCTTTGGGGACCAAAGAGTTCAAGCAGGGGGAGTGTGTAGCGGTCATAATATATGTATAACTTAAGGTAATGTTGTATCTTATCCTCTGGCACCATCTAGCGGCCAAAATATAAAAGTACTGCATCTTTATTTCTTTTATTGTTCAGAAGTTTGACATGGAAGTATTTTGTTTGTTTACATTGGGACATTAACTTGACCTACCCACAATGCTCAGTAACTCCCACAAACCTCAGGGAACAGAACTGCATTGTGGGAAGATTATAAAAGGGCTGGGAGCGGCCATCTTAGGGCTCTTGGACACGCATGGCCAGCCTGGGAGGATCTTTGTGAGGTCTCCAGCACAGCGTGGCCTATGTCCACGGAACAGCGATCCGAGCAGCAGTACTGTGACACACCAGAGAGCTGGACTGATGGCGGGGCAAGACTGGAAAGGAGCCAGAGGAGCCAGAGTTCCGGAGCATCTCGTGGTGTGGAGCGGAGCATCGCAGCAGTGCTGGCCGGCCAGAGACAGAACCATATGCCCCAGAACTGAGTTTTCTTACGACACTGTCCTGGTTGGGTGAGAGGGCTGTTGCTCACAAGTTTCTTGATGCACTTTATTACATCCGTCTACACAAAACAGAGTTGCTGGGATCCATAGTCCCACAAGCAGATTCAAGAGAATTTAGGACTGAGTCCTAGGCCCAAATAAATCAGCAGCTCCTTCGGGGGTCAGTGCTACACTTCTGACTTCAGAGGAATAATTTATTTAAAGCAGTAATAACCCAAAACAATAAATATATATTAGGGGGGCTCTCAACCACCTCTTTCACCCCATAGTTTGTAGATGCGATAACTTTTGTGCAAACCAATCAATATACGCTTATTGGGATAGATGTAGCAGAATACAAGTTTGCATAAATTAATGAAGAAATTTGAGTTTTACATTTTTTTAATTGGATATGTTTTATATGTTTTTTTTGTTTATAGCGCAAAAAAATAAAATCTGCAGAGGTGATAAAATACCACCAAAAGAAAGCTCTATTTGTGAGAAAATGGGAATACATTTTATTTGGCTATAGTGTCGTACGACCACACAATTGTCAGTTAAAGTAATGCAGTGCCGTATCGCAAAAAATACCAGGCTCATAAGAAAGGGATGGTAAGTTTTTCGGAGGTCAAGTGGTTAAGCTTTACGCCATGTATAGGTTCTCTTTAACCCCCTCACATTAGAGGTATTATATATAACAGAACTTATATATTATACAGTATATAACTAAATGTCAGTTAAGTTAATGCAATGCTGTCACAAAAAAATGGCCTGGTCATGAAGGGGGGTAAACCTTCTAGAGCTGAAGTGGTTAAAAGGCTTTGGCAGGCATGTGCGACTCTAGGTACGTGTACTTCATGACAATGATCATTTGCTCCCCTTTTGCCCCGCTTTAACCTCTTGCCTACCGGGGCAGTTTTAAAAATTTCTACACGTTAAAATTCACCTTTTTGTTAGAAAATTACTTTGAACCCCCATGCATATAATTTCCGAAATCCCCTATCCATACCTCCCAGCTTTCTGAGATGGAAATGAGGGACACCTATTAGCAAAAGTATGCAGGCATAGGACACACCCCCTGCCACACCCCTGCCCCATACAAAAAAAATGATTGGTTAAATGTGCTTTTTTACCTTCCTTTATATTGGCTTGATGACACTGGTGGGCACTGATAGGCGACACAGATGGGCACTGAAAGGCTGCACTGATGGGTACTTATGGGTGGCACTGATAGGCGGCACTGCTGGGCACTGATAGGCAGCATTGCTGGGCACTGATATGTGGCACTGATGGGCACTGATATGCGGCACTGATAGATGGCATTGATAGGCATCACTGATGGCACTGGCAGGCATTGGGTATGGGCACTGATTGGCAGCTGCCTGGGCACTGATTGGCATTTCCCTGGTGGTCGAGGGTGGCATACCCGGTGGTCCAGTGTGGTGCCAATCCCTGGTGGTCCTGGCGGCATCCTGCTGGTCCTGGGTGGGCATCCGAGGGGGACTGCGCTGATAAACAATCAGCAAAGACCCCACTGTCAGGAGAGCAGCCGATCGGCTCTCCTCTACTCGCATCTGTCAGGACACGGCTGATCATGTGGTAAAGAGCTCCTGTCAGAGGCTCTTTACCGAGATCGGTGTAGCGGTATGTGAGACTGACACAACGCACCACCGATCGCCGCGATGCACGCTCCCACGGGCACACGAGAGCGGTCGTTCTGGAGGGCCGTCATATGACGTCCATCCAGAACGGGAGCCACACCGCCCAGCCATCATTTGACGGTGGGCGGGCGGCAAGTGGTTAAATTGTTTTAAACATTATCACACTATTGGATCACTTATTTTGTGTTCATGTGGAGAGATCTTTTACCACATGCATGGTTGGATATCGGTGGATGATACCCGCTGAGGGTAAAAGTGTATATGCCGAGCATGAAGAGTGCAAGGTACCTAAAGTCGGAGAGTGCGTTTCTTAAAGTGGAGTTCCACCCACTTTTACAACTCTTCAGCATCCCTCACTAAACTGCGCACTGTAAACGAATTGGATATTTCAAAAGAAATTTCTCAGCACCTACTGTATATCTGCTGTATTCATTTTTTACTTCCTCCTCCCTGGCCGTGGCCCATCGCATCATTTCCTGTTTGCAATGCCTTCTGGGAAGGGGTGGCAACTTCATCTGACACTGCCGTTGCTATGGAAACCTGACCTGAAACCTATTACACTGGTTGTGCTGCACTGACTACACAGACTACAGTCTGGCTTCAGATGCCCACAATTAAGATGGCCACGGCCCGCTGTAAGTTTATAAAATAACAAACTACTGCTATAAACTAACAAAACAGACCTTAGTTTACAGACTAACTTTACTAGAATACATGAAGCTTGTGTATTATAGGGGTATTTTTATTTAAAAAGTATAATTTCGGCCGGAACACCACTTTAAGTGGAGCGGAGGCACTTTCACATGCGGTGTGGTGGAAAATCTGGAATGTTACAACTGCTATAGAAAGATATTTTTGAAGTCACGGAGTCAAAATTTGGATCATTCTATGGACTTTAAGTTTTGTCACTTTTGTCACTAAAGCTCACAGTGACTTTCACTTGTCACAGGGTGTTACTATATATGTTCGTTGATGTTACAGTATTGGTTGTCATACTTCAATATCAGCGCCACTATTTACTTTTACACTTTAGGTAGAGGGTAACATACAGTTTTTTTAGTGTCAATACATAGTTAATGACACCCCCAGATCAGTTCGCATATCGCAGTGCAAACTGTCAATTTAATCAAGAATCAGATTGCACAGGTGTGAACATCTATGCAGTCCGATTCTGGTGCGGACACAAAAAAAAAGGGTCCTGCACGAGTTTGGTCCGAAAAATCTGTATTGCATTGCACAGACATCGCATGTGATCTGCACAGCAATGTGGTGCGAATCACATGCGATGTCTGAAATTTCTGCAGTGCAAACCCAGCCTAAATCTGCCCAACAACAAACTGGCCCCAAAAAAAAGCATTAAAAAAATGCAAAGCGCAAATCGCTGTAAAAGCGTACAACAAAAAGCACTGCAGAAACAAATTAAAAGAAAACTGCTTTGCGTTTTATGGTGCTTTTTGCAAATATGCACCACAGTTCACTTAACATGGTTTCCTATGGGACATGTTCACATCCACTGTATGCTTTTTTTCAGCCACTGCCTTTTTGGAAAAGGTCAGGGACATTTTTAAATGCAAAACGGTGCTTTTTTGGTTTAATAGATTGCAATGGAGAAGCTGCAGAAAAACATGTAGTCGTTTTTGCACATGCAATTTTACTGCGATTTGCATTCTTTCATCACTTGCCGACCGCCTAACTGTAAATGTACGTCATTACTTTCATTACTGCAAGATCACTTTTATAGGGTCCTGGGAGAGGTACCCTCCACCCTCCCGCTGCTTTCCAGTGTTTCCAAGCTCACCAGACCTGTCGGTAACCCGGTAAACCATACGGTGTGGCCGATCGTCAGGCAGGAAGCTGAGTGAGGGCAAGATAGCCCCCACTCGGCACTATGGCGATGTCTGATATAATTTCTGCCTCCCAGCCTTAAAGGGATTTTTTTTTCTCCCTCTTAACCACTTCCTGTCCGTGCTATAGCTGAAAGAAGGCTACAGCGCGGACCTACTTTGCCAGGAGGGCGTCCATAGGCGTTCTCCCGTGCTTGAGCTGCCTCCGCGACCCTGCAGGGCGCACGAGGAGTGCTCTGTGATTAGCGAGTCCATGAGACTCAGCTGATCACAGATCGGAGTAAGTAGCAGTGCCCACAGTACCACCCACCAGTGCCCACAGTGTCACCTATCAGTGCCCACAGTGCCACCTATAAATGTCACCAATCAGTGCCTCATCACCAGTGCTGCCTATCAGTACCACCTACCAGTGCCCATCAGTGCCACCTACCAGTGTCCATCAGTGTCACCTATCAGTGCCACCCAACAGTGCCAACCATCAGTGCCGTCTTATATGTGCCTATCAGTGCAGCCCATCCAAGTCCATCAGTGCAGCTCATCAGTGCCCATCAATGCAGCCTATTAGTGCCCATCAGTGCAGCCTCATCAGCAAATATCAATGAAGAAGAAAAATTAACCATTAGCAAACTATGAAACATGTTTTTTTTTTTTTCAAAAATTTCATTTTTTTGTTTGTTTAGCAAAAAATAAAAACCCAAATGGTGATTAAATACCACCAAAAAAAAAGCTCCATTTGTGTGAAAAAAATTAAATTTGAGTACAGTGTTGCATGACCGCGCAATTGTCATTCAAAGTGTGACAGCGCTGAAAGCAAAAAATTGATCTGGGCAGGAGGGGGATTTAAGTGCCCGGTAAGCAAGTGGTTAAAGGCAAAATGTAATTTTTTTGTTTTTGTTTTGCTTTTAAAGGTAAATGAGGGATCGGGGGTCTTTTTGACCCTCGATCTCTCAATAAAGAGGATTTGTCCTGCTTATTTCCATTACAAGGGATGTTTACATTACTTGTAATAGGAATAAAAGTGACACAAATTTTTTTTTTTTAAAAGAACAGTGTAAAAATAAAAAATAAAAGGTAAAATAAATAAGAAAAAAAGTGCGCTTGTAAGACCGCTGCGCAAATACGGTGTGACAGAAAGTATTGCAACGACTGCCATTTTATTCCCTAGGGTGTTAGAAAAAAGCATAATGTTTGGGGGTTTTAAGTAATTTTCTAGCAAAAAAACTGTTTTTAACTTGTAAACAACAAATTCAGAAAGAGGCTTGGTCCTTAAGTGGTTAACATTATAGAAAAAATTTGGGCTAACTTTATTGTTTATTTATTTATTTATTTTTATTCATTAATTTTTTTTTTTTTTCAAAAATGCAATTAAAAGACCGCTGTGCAAATACAGTGTGACATAAAATATTGCAACAACTGCCATTTTATTCTCTAGGGTCTCTTCTAAAAAACATATATATATAATGTTTGGGGGTTCTAAGTAATTTTCTAGCAAAAAATACAGATTTTTACTTGTAAACAACTAATGTCAGAAAAAGCCCTGGTCATTGAGTGGTTAATCTGCCCAACAACAAATTAACCACCTAACAACCGTCCCATAGCCGAATGACAGCTGCAGGGCGGTTGGATAACTCTGGGAGGGCATACTATGACGTCCTACCAGAATTCCACTCTCGTGTGCACCCTGGGGCACGCACCCAAGAACATCCCTGACTGCCGGGTACAGAGGACCCGACGGATCACGGTAAACAGGCGCTGATCGCGGCCGTTTACCATGTGATCGCTCCGTCAAATGATGGAGCGATCACATGTAAACAAACCGGCGTCATGCCATGACGCCAGTTCCTCCCTCCCCTCTCTGTACCGATCGGTACAGTGTGAGAGGAGAGGGGGAGGGATCGGATGGCAGCAGCGCTGTGGGCTGCATCTGTAGTGCCCACAGCGCTGCTCTGTGACACAGAGCCACAATCCATCCATCCATGTTCAGCCATCCCTACATGCTCAGAAATACCCTGCAATACCCTGTGCAATACTTAGCAATACCCTGTGTAATACTCTGCAATATCCTGTGCAATACTCTGCAATATCCTGTGCAATACTCTGCAATACCCTGTGCAATACCCTGTGCAATACTCTGCAATACCCTGTGCAATACTTGGTAATACCCTGTGCAATACTCGGCAATACCCTGTGCAATACTCTGCAATACCCTGTGCAATACCCTGCAATACTCTGCAATAGCCTGCAATACCCTGCAATGCTCTGCAATACCCCGCAATGCAGTGCAATACCCTGCAATACTCTGCAATAGCCTGCAATACCCTGCAATGCTCTGCAATACCCCGCAATACTCTGCAATACTCTGCAATACCCCGCAATACCCTGCAATACCCTGCAATGCTCTGCAATACCCTGCAACACTCTGCAATACCCTGCAATACTATGCAATACTCTGAAATAACCCGCAATACTCTGCCATACCCAGCCATACTCTGCCATACCCAGCCATACCCAGTCATACTCAGCAATACTCAGCCATACTCGGCTGTACTCGGCCTCTGTATGTGGCCAGGCTGTGGAAGTCTCACACGTGATATCCCCGTACTCAGGAGGAGTAGGAGAATATATTTTTGGGAGTAATTTTTGGTATGTACATGCTATGTGTTAGAAATATTGTATAAATGGACAACTTTGTATTAAAAAAAAAAATAACCACTTCCCACCCGCCGTCATATGACGTCCTTGACTTTGTGCGGGAATATCTGAGTGATGCCTGCAGCTACAGGCATCATTCAGATATCAGCTTTTTCAGCCAGCGATTCCCTACACCATAAGAATGATCATAGCGGCTGTTCCACTGCTTGATCATTCTTACGGGAGGCGAGAGGAGATGTCCCCCCCTCCCACCACCCTCCGGTGCTTCTACCGACTCACCGCTACGATCGAAGCCAGGATCATTTTTCTTTTTTATTATTTCAGGCTTCCCAGCCTAGAGGTGAGATGTGGAGTCTTATTGACCCCATATCTCACTGTAAAGAGGACATGTCATGCCATATTCTTTATACAAGGGATGTTTACATTCCTTGTAATAGGAATAAAAGTGATCAAAAAATTATTTTTTTGGAAAAAAGTGTCAAACTAAAATAAATAAAGTAAAATGAAAATAAAAAATGAAAACATTTTTTAAAGCGCCCCTGTCCCCATGTGCTCGCATGCAGAAGCGAACGCATATGTAAGTCCTGCCCACATATGAAAATGGTGTTCAAACCACACATGTGAGATATCGCTGCGAACGTCAGTGAGTGAGAGCAATAATTTTGGCCCAAGACCTCCTCTGTAACTCAAAACATGTAACCAGTAAAAAATTTTAAAATGTCGACTATGGGGATTTTTTAAGTAGCGAAGTTTGGCGCCATTCCACGAGCGTGTGCAATTTTGAAGGGTGACATGTTAGGTATCTATTTACTCGGCGTAACTTCATCTTTCACATTATGCAGAAACATTGGGCTAACTTTACTGTTTTGTTTTTTTTAAAGCACAAAACTGTTTTTTTTTTTTCCAAAAAAACGCGTTTGAAAAATTGCTGCGCAAATACCGTGCGAGATAAAAAGTTGCAACGACCGCCATTGTATTTTCTAGGGTCTTTGCTAAAAAAAACGTATATAATGTTTTGAGGTTGTATGTAATTTTATAGCAAATAAATGATGATTTTTACATGTAGGAGAGAAATGTCAGAATTGGCCTGGGTGCTCCAGAACGCCTGAAGGTGCTCCCTGCATGTTGGGCCTCTGTATGTGGCCACGCTGTGTAAAAGTCTCACACATGTGGTATCGCCATACTTGGGAGTAATAGCAGACTGTGTTTTGGGGTGAAATTTGTTGTATGCATATGCGGTGTGTGAGAAATAACCTGCTAATATGACAATTTTGTGAAAAAAAAAGAAAAAAAAAACTTGATTTTGCAAAGAATTGTGGGAAAAAATGACTTAAAAAAACTCACCATGCATCTTTCTAAATATCTTGGAATACCTTGGAATGTCTTCTTTCCAAGAGGGGTCATTTGGGGGGTATTTGTACTTTTCTGGCATGTTAGGGTCTCAAGAAATTAGATAGGCCATTAGTACTTCAGGTGTGATCAATTTTCAGATATTGGCACCATAGCTTTTGGACTCTATAACTTTCACAAAGACCAAATAATATACACAAATTTGTACTTATTTTTACCAAAGATATGTAGCAGTATACATTTTGGCCAAAGTTTATGAAAACTACTAATTTGCCAAATTTTATAACAGAAACAAAGAAAAAAATCATTTTTTTACAGAATTTTCAGACTTTTTTCTTTTATAGTGCAAAAAATAAAAAACCCAGCGGTGATTAAATACCACCAAAAGAAAGTTCGAAAAGCACTGCAGAAACAGATCAAAAGCAAGCTGCATAGATGTGAACTGAGCCGATCTCCCTGCCAGTATATTATGCCCCTGCCTGCAGATTCAGAATAAAAGAGAAGTGCTGTCTTTCACATTTCTCTTATAAGCAGAGTTGTTCAGTAGGAGATCTTTCCCATCTCCCCGCCGCCACACACAGCGATAACATTTATTGCACATGAGGTGTGCCCAGGCACATCTGCCACACCCTGTGTGCACTCCTATGATTCTCATACAGGTCTATAGGATTGCAGAACCCCCTTGAAGCAGGTCATCTGCAGATCCAAAGCACCTGTTAATGAATTAATGAATTCTGAATGATCACAGAAGCATCTCAAACTGATGTCAATCCAATACCACTGAAACAAGCCCAGAGCCCTTCAACACAGGTCCTTACTTTATCTCAGGCTGGTTCTCAGGGGTGGGAATCATCATAGTTACTAAAAGAGCAAATTAACTTGGACTTTTCTTTACAAGCATGGGACCAACCTCCTGACCGGGTATCATGTCGGGGGGAGGATTTTAGGATTAATGATGTGATTTTCTCACTGAATGTGATCCATATTTTGATTTGCATCTCTTGAAGTTTAATAAACTTTGAAAGAAAATAATGCATGACTTAACACTTTAAATAGTCCATACTAACAAATATTTTCTTTGTTTTCAGTATCAGAAGTGAGCCGGCCACTACACCGACCAGCCAGCCACAACAGCAGCTGACTGAAGAGCTGGTTTCCCGTTTTTCTGGAGCTACGGGAATGTACCCAAGATGGGCCAAAGTGTGTTTTTTTGTTAATATTTTTTAGGGTTCTTTCATATTTTCAATGGAAAACATAGTCATAAAAACGAAAAAGTCCTCAGACCCAAATAAAATGAGGCTCCGTTTATAAAGCCCTAAGGCTGGGTTCACATCTAATAACGATGCGGCTGACAGCAGGGGTCCAGTGCATCCCTGTTCTCTGTTTCAGGGACAAATCAGGCCTGAAATTTTGCCTGAATTCGGTCCTGAAACGGAGCCAAAGGCGTACAGGACCCTTGTGTAATTTGCACCGCAACCGCCACAGAGATGTGTGACCTGGCTCCATTGAGAGCCGGTCACAGTCTCCTGTCATGCGAATTAGATGCGGGGAAACCCACATCCAATACGCACCAGTGTGAACCCAGCCTAACACTAGGATAAGTATATGTCTTTTCTAAATTTAAGGTATTATCGGCAAAGGCCAATGTGGTTTGAACATTATAATCATATGGCTGAGAAAAGACCCTTGTTCAAATGTTAAAGCTTTGTGAATTGTCAATAAAAATGTAAACACAAAGTCAAGCCATTGCCAGAAGCAACATGTTAAAAATTAGTACATAAAAGATTTGCAACCTTCATAAAGAAAATGACAAACCTATGCAGTTCCTTATCACTGAATGAAGATTTCTGTCAGCTTTATCCCTCAATGCATAGCCAAAAGGCAGTTATTGAAAATAAGGACGACTGGATCTTAGTTAGAACATATATATTTATATTAATGATGTTTCTGAAGGCAGCCTGCATTATGCGGGAAACATCATATGAAGACAATGTTTTTATTAATGTTCAACTTAAAAATAGACAATGTCTCCAAAGTTCAGAGGTGTCCTGTAGTCTACTCTTGGCCTGCAGGGTCCTCATTTGTTCTCTGGATTCCCTCTGTCATCCACATCAACATAGCCAACATTTTGGAGTTTGGCCTCAGTTCTACAACATATTCTGTCCTGTGTCTTTTAGCCTTACTAGAGCAGAAGATGTAGCCTGGCTGAAGAATTTGGTCTGATAACTTTAGGGAAAGTCCATCACTATAATCTCTGTTGTAGGATGGACTTCCCTTTAAAGAGAATACCCATAAGGCAGAAAATAAGAACAATTGAATTTAAGTTAGAACATATACAGTCAGGTCCATAAATATTGGGACATTGACACAATTTTAATCTTTTTGGCTCTATACACCACCACAATGGATTTGAAATGAAACGAACAAGATGTGCTTTAACTGCAGACTTTAAGCTTTAATTTAAGGGTATTTACATCCAAATCAGGTGAACGGTGTAGGAATTACAACAGTTTGTATATGTGCCTCCCACTTTTTAAGGGACCAAAAGTAATGGGACAATTGGCTGCTCAGCTGTTCCATGGCCAGGTGTGTGTTATTCTATCATTATCCCATTTACAAGGAGCAGATAAAAGGTCCAGAGTTAATTTCAAGTGTGCTATTTGCATTTGGAATCTGTTGCTGTCAACTCTCAATATGAGATCCAAAGAGCTGTCACTATCAGTGAAGCAAGCCATCATTAGGCTGAAAAAACAAAACAAACCCATCAGAGAGGTTGCAAAAACATTAGGTGTGGCCGAATCAGCTACAGCACGGACCTAATTTGCCGGGAGGGCATCCATGGACGTCCTCCCGTTCTCGAGCAGCCTGCGCGCCCCCTGCAGGGAGCGCGCGGCTCGCTCTGTGATCAGCGAGTCTATGGCCCGACCCCTTACCACCTGTCAGCCAATGACAGCTGATCATGTGATGTAAACAGAGCCATTAATCAGCTATTTTTTCTCCTCGCGCTGATAGTGTGAGAAGAAAAAAAAAAGCCGATCACCGGCGGCTGTCATCGGGACATCGGTCCCGATCAAGGAGAGAAGCTGCATGCTCATTTCTGCCACCTGTGCCACCTAACAGTGCCACCTAACAGTACACAACAGTGCCACCCATCAGTGCCCACAGAACTACCCATCAGTGCCCACAGTACCACCCATCAGTGCCCACAGTGCCACCCATCAGTGTCACCAATCAGTGTCACCTACCAGTGCCGCCCATCAGTGTCAACCACCAGTGCCCATCAGTGTCACCTATCAGTGCCCATCAGTGTCACTTACCAGTACCCAACACTGCCACCTATCAGTGCCACCCATCAGTGCCCATCAGTGCCATCTTATCTGTGCCCATCAGTGCCGCCTTATCTTTGTCCATCAGTACCACCTTATCTGTCCCCATCAGTGCCGTCTTATCTGTGCCTATCAGTGCCGCCTTATCTGTGCCTATCAGTGCCCATCAGTGCAGCCTTTCAGTGGCCACCAGTGCAGCCTATCAGTGCCCATCAGTGCCGCCTCATCAGCGCATGTCAATGAAGGAGAAAAATGACCTGTTTGCAAAATTTTATAACAAACTTTGAAACATGATTTATTTATTTTTTTGAAAATGTTTCATTTTTTTTGTTTGTTTAACAAAAAATAAAAACCCCAGCGATGATTAAATACCACCAAAAGAAAGCTCTATTTGTGGGAAAAAAATGATAAAAATTTCATTTGGGTGTACAGTGTTGTATGACCGCGCAATTGTCATTCAAAGTGCATCAGCGCTGAAAGCTGAAAATTGGTCTGGGCAGGAAGGGGGGGGGGGGGTTAAGTGCCCAGTAAGGAAGTGGTTAATAAAGTTTCTGAAACTGGGAAACATCTAATGAAAACAATATTTTCATTACCGTTCACCTTAAAAATGTACAATGTCTCCAGAGTTCAGAGTGGTCCTATAATCTCTGTTGTAGGATGGGCTTCTCTTTAGAGATGATCCACCCAGAATTGCATTTCACTTTTGGTCTCTTGTGGTTTAGATATAATCTTTTATGAAATGTAAATGTAAATTCTTTGTGGATTTAACTGGGCTTCTGACAATGAAAGGGGACCCATTAAATGGGAGGAATTACACATTCTAGTACATATATTTGGAATGTGTTGGGTTTTTAAAACAATATAAATGACTTTCTTCTTTACGCCCTATTGTTATATTCTCTGTACCTTTTCTTACCAATATTTTCTTCTCCAGGTATCTCAGACAAAACAATGGTGACTACAATCAAGCCATAAACATCTTCCAACAGATGAAGGCTGAAGATAAAATCCCCAGCCATTTCTTCCTCAATAGGGGAAAATGAGATGCTATCCATGATGAACTCCATGACAAGTTTATTGAAGTTACTGGAATGTTTGAAGAATACGCCGACAAGTACGTTTCTGTTAAATTCATTGGGACTCCCTGTTTCTGGGGAATGGTTTTCAAACACGTTTTTGTTTTCCATTCTTTAACATCTAGTTCTGACAAGTTCTTATATGAGATTGTCAGTCCCGTTTAGCTTTAGCAATATGAACATGTGGAAACCCAGCAAATGGTTTACCCGTTTTACTTGATGAAATGGGTACATGTGTTATTTATTTTTTACTTTCATCAAAATAAAAAATGCTCTATTATGTCTTCTACAACCCGTCCTAACCTCCATATTTCTTTACAGGTGTCTTCGGTAAAACAACTGGGACTGGGCCCAGTCTATGAATGATTTTAACTCCCTGAATTTAGAAGGCCAAATTCCACCACAATGTTTTTACCGACATGAGGGACAGACCATCTTCCCATCAAACAAAAACATGATGGTCTTTGAATTTGCCAGCATGACCAACATGCGCCCTCGTTGGGTGGAAAAGTAAGTCTGGGTTTCTATTTCTATTCTATTGTTTTTTATGTGATTAAAGCTGTCCATACACAAGGAGATTTTCTTCAGGAGCCAGCTGAAATTCTCTCCATGTGTGGCCCTGTTTCCATCCTCCTGCCCGACATTCTTTGATTGAAAATATTTGGACCAACAAGGACTGGATGCAGCTGCTATTTGGGTATTCTGAAGGCCATTACCATCAAACTGATGTCATAGGCACAAGCCCAAATTACTGTATGTCTACACAAGCGCTTTGACAACAGTTTTTCCTTTTCTATCGGCCTAGTTTTTTCTGGTGGTACAAAACCTTTATTGTACTTGTCCATGGTGGAATTGTGTCCTGCTCAGAGAAGAGTGTAGTCCTTTACTGCTCTTCTCTATGAAGTCTAGGCTGTTTACATTATCATCGCCCCTTACCAATGAGACAATTGATTCACTGGATCTCTGACAAAATGGAGGTGACCCAGAAAATCAGAGAGAAATTCTGTGCTTACAATTTTTTCCACTATATGCACATGCTGCTTAGAAATTAAATGTTGAGTTTTGTGTATAAACCTTATATATATGTCCCATCATTCTATTGTCTATTACTAATCTCACCAACACTTTCCTTTTCAGGTGCCTTTCTGACATGAAGTGGAGTTGGCAGGATGCAGAGGACATCTTTAAAAAGATAAAGGTAAGTTTATCAGGATATAACTAAGGGGGGGGGCATTTATAAAGTGCAGCCATGGGGTTGTGAGGAAAAAATAAACTGGGGGACAGCTTGGTTATTTGACCGGCGAAACACACATGACCAGCTCTCCTCCAATCACAGAGCAGCTCTGTGAACTAGCACAGGGAACACACTGTGACCCCCACATTGTAAGTTAGCTATAAAATGTGGACCACGGTGTGCATAGCCCTATGGAGTATAATGGAGAGCAGATAGAGACATCTGCCCTCTGGTATAAATAGGCTCCTAAATTTACTTCTTTCCACAATAGCTTCTTCTACAGTTTTTTAATCATATTTCATTTTGATGTTTTGCAGATAATCAGATTCCAGAGAACTTCTTCTACAGAACCAACGGCGATTATGACTTGGACGGCCCAAATGCAGCTGCCGACTTTATTAAAAAGTTCTCAATCGGATCAGGACTTACAGAGGATTGGGCCAGAGGGTAAGTTTCCATTATTACTTCTCTTTCTATTCTGTTTCTTTTCTATGGGGTTCAGAATCACATCCGCTGTAAATGGATGGTGCTGCCGGTTCTGAACATCCTATAAAGTCTATTGCCAGTTTTAGTTGTCTGCATTATATTTATATGTTTTACTTCTTTATTCTTCAGAAACTTGGAGGATGCCCAGTGGAATTACATTCAGGCAAGACGTGACTTTGCATATATGAAGGTAAGAGTATTCGACTAGAACTAGATTTGATTTTTTCCACAATACTTTATCACCCAGTAAGCCCTGGTTCACACTGATGCAAATTCATATGCATTCCAGTATGCATAGAATCGCATGACAAGTGAAAGAACATGACTTTATATGGTGGCCATTCACATATATGCACTCTTAATGCAATACATTTTTAAAAAGGGTCCTGTGTGTGTGGTGTGATTTTTATCTCCATAGAGTCTAATGGAAACTGCATGGAAAATGCATAGGTGTTCAAAGACTAAGCGATTCCAGTGCGCTCTCCAGCAGGCTATAGTGTCTTTCTGGGTTGATTTTCAGAGAGAGACAAATAAAGAGAGAATCGTAACAGTATCCAAATATCATTGGAATCGCACCTGAGTCCACATGAAGTCACATTGGACATTATCCTTGAAATCACACTAAAAACCTTATGCCCCGCACACAAGAGCGGATTTTCCGACTGAATTCCGCTCAAGCTTGCCTTGCATACACACGGTCACACAAAAGTTCTCTGAACTTTCGACTGACAAGGACGCGGTGATGTAAAACACTACGACGAGCCGAGAAAATGAAGTTCAATGCTTCCAAACATGCGTCAAATTGTTTCCGAGCAAGCGTAGGAATTTTGCGCATCGGAATTTGTACAGACGATTGCATTTTCGGATAGGAACTTTTCCTGACCGAAAAATAGAGAACATGCTCTCAATCTTTCCCTGGCTGGAATTCCGCCAGCAAAAGACCGAAGGAGCATACACATGGTCGCATTTTCTGACAAAAAGCTCTCATCAGAGTTTTGCTGGCGGAATTTCCGATCTCGTGTACGCAGCATAAGACTGCATAAGTGTGAACCTAGACTAAGGGATTGCTCACAAGCAGTGTTGCCCAACACAGTTTAAATGCAAGCACAAGGAAAAGCAGGTTTCCTATTGTTTCAGATCACACTAATGCCCTCCATTGGTTTGCGCTGAAAAAAAAAAAATAGGACATAGTAATAGTTTACATTACAAAAAAGAGAAAGGGATAATAAAATGCACTGGAACACCTGCAAAAAATGCATTACAGTGCAACTTAAAAACATATGCCAGCATGCATGGTAACAACCATAACTTACATGCTTTGTTTTATATTTTTTAGGCACACCAGGACATTCCAGAAGATGCCTTCATTCCTTAGATCCAAAGGAGCATTCAAGTTTTGCATCCCGTTCTACAGAGACGTTTGATGGAAACCGCCAAGCCTGTTACCCTGTTCTACAGAGACTTTTAATGGAAACCGACAAAGCATATTGTACCTTGTTCTTCAGGGAAACCACCAAGCTCTGCAATCCAAATAAATAAACTGTGCTTGTGTGTGTTTGTGGTATGTGTAGTGTGTGGTGTGTAGTGTGTGTTGTGTGGTGTGTGTGTGTGTGTTGTGTGTGGTGTGTGTGTGTGTGTGTGTGGTGTGTGTTGTGTGTGTGTGGTGTGGTTTGTGTGTGGTGTGTGTATTGTGTGTTGTGTGTTGTGTGTGTGGTGTGTGTTGTGTGTGTGGTGTGTGTTTTTGGTTTGTGTGTGTTGTGTGTGTGATGTGTGTGTGTTTTTGGTTTGTGTGTGTGTTGTGTGTGTGGTGTGTGTTTTTGGTTTGTGTGTGTTGTGTGTGTGATGTGTGTGTGTTTTTGGTTTGTGTGTGTGTTGTGTGTGTTGTGTGGACTGGCCAGAGAGGGATTACTTTGACGCAGTTGGCCAGCTTAAACATGTATTGCAATGCATGTGAACCAGAAATCCCTGTTTTTATGCAAAGTTTGGAAGAAATGTCTAGAAATGTCTGGCAGTGTGCAGAGGATTGATGCACATGATGGGTTATGTATACAATATGTGTAAAGATATTTGGATTTGAACAAAGACATATTTCTATTTCTGTTCTACAGAGAAGTTAGATTGATAGAAACTACCAAGCTTATGTATCTTGTTCTACAGAGAATGTATATTATCTAATAAAAATATTTTTGACCATTTATTAAAATGGATTTATGAGAAAAAAACTAGGGGACAGCCTGATTATTTCATTTGTCAGACACACATGACCAGCTCTCCTCCAATCACAGAGCAAGTCTGTGAACTACCATGCCACTTTCCTCATGTAGCCGCACACCAATCGTTTACCTGTGGATGTCGGAGTTGGACACAGCTGACTGATCAAGGCTCGGACAGGTAAACACGCGGTGTGCGGCTAAGTGTGAATAGTGATGACCGCTGTCAGCCTGTCATTAGTTTAGAGGTTGACAGACCGCTGCTATTCCCATTATCAGGTGATTATACTGGCAAGAATCTGCCACTGGAATCCACAGAATGCAGATAACCAGTCATGTGAAGGAGGCCTTAAACTCCACAGATCTGTTATTAACCACTTCAGGTCCTCCCCATTGCAGTTTCACTACAGAGCGGTACCTGTGCGCCAGATTATGTACCTGACCTGACTCTTCCGGATAGGGCGTGCGCATGCACAGCTCGCTCCTGCTGTGATCACACAGCAGGAGCCCAGTGGCGGGTACTGCGGATTCGATGATCATTCATTTCAGAGGCAGAATGGCAGTCTACCTATGTAAACAAGGCAGATCACAGTTCTGTCTGTTGCAAGGTCTCTGGCCTCCTTCAGTCTAATGAGGACCTCCAGGGCCAGAGATAGCTGACATCCTTCTGTATGTGGTGGGTTGTGAGGCCTAGTGGGTGCAAGGTGGAAGTTATTGGATGCCAGACACTTCTTGAATGCAAAAGTGATTTTTGTTTCTCTTACAAACTTTCATGGGGGAAAGAGGGTTAGGGCCAGGATACCCTTAAGTAGTTGCAAGTTCAATTAGCAGACTCCGAGACTTCAACAGGAGGACAACCGTGCACAGGGAAAGGCATCCAGCAAGAAGCCACATCTGCACGTGCAGGAATGCTGTCTTCTATGGCAACAGTCTTTAACAGTTCCAAACACAAAACGTAACAGTTCTTTCACCTTCACTACAACTTCTTGTAGTTCTTCAGCCTACTGAGCTCCCGGTCTATCACTAGACCCGCTGATTCACTACCACTGAATTCCTTGAGCTCCTCCAATCTTCATGGTGGTGTCTTCCTCAAGCGTCACCCCCGCCTCTCTGCTGGGTCCCTAGCTTGGCACTCAAGATACTTCTCAAGCTTCACCCCACTGGCCTGTTCAGTCCCTGGCTTGGTACACAAGGCTGCTCTGAAAGCGTCACCTCCACTGGCTGGGTCCCTGACTTGATCACCGCCTGAAGTTTCCCGATTCTCCACCGTGCCCGTTCAGTGAGAATACTGCTCAGTTACTCACTGTGGCCCCTGGTAATAGGATGGATGGTCTCTTTGTGGCGACAGCTTCCCCTCTACCTCCAACCACGACAGGATCTCTGGCCGACAGAACCATCACTTTTGGTTGGACTGCAAGCCGCAATCCCAACCCTGTGCTGCTCTGTTGCTTCTGGATAGGCCCTCAAACAGCCTAGCAGCCAGATGCCCCTGGGATAGGCCCAATCTCTGGCTTAGCAGCCTGGGGCAATACGACACATGTCCACCCAGACAGCCGTCCAGGGGGGCACAGAACACAGATCACCTGACCTCACCCGAGTATATAGGTTCTCCCAGCAGGCCAAGGGATTCAAGAAAACCTCTGCCCATTGGCTGAGATACTCCATATACCCCTAACCTGACCTTGGGTTGCCCTTCTCATATCTAGTACCACCAAGTTCCCGGCCGCCTAGTGGTAGAAGAAAAAAGTGCAACAAGGCCAAACTTAGGGAGAAATCAATAGATTTCTAACAATCAACCAGGGTAACTACTTCTGGCAAGTAAATTTGTGAGGAGCAACCCTGCCCAAACTCCAGGGTGCTACATGTCAGTAGGGAATGCATGGATCTGGTGTTCCTGCAAAGCATGGACATGGATCCATGCCTTCCCCTAGTTCTACACAGTACACAAACACTGGCTGGGCACACATTTAACCTTTTGATCGCCCCCTGATGTTAACCCCTTCCCAGCCATTGCCATTAGTACAGTGACAGTGCATATTTTTTTTAGCACTGATCCCTGTAACAATGTCACTGGTTCCCAAAAAGTGTCAAAAGTGTCAGAAAGTGTCCAAATTGTCTGCCGCAATGTCGCAGGCCCATAATACAAAATAAAAA
The DNA here is from genome assembly GCA_037953035.1 of Aquarana catesbeiana. Taxonomy (NCBI): domain Eukaryota; kingdom Metazoa; phylum Chordata; class Amphibia; order Anura; family Ranidae; genus Aquarana; species Aquarana catesbeiana. Next base: position 1,566,562 of record JBBHAA010001420.1, on the reverse strand, counting down.
TATCCCATAGTTTGTAGACGCTATACCTTTTGTGCAAACCAATCAATATACACTTATTTTTTTTCTTTTACCAAAACTATGTAGCAGAATACATATTAGCCAAAATTTATGAAGAAGTTTGATTTTTCTAAATTTATTTACTGGATATGTTTCATATCAAAAAATAAAAAATATTTTTTTTTCAAAATTGCCAGTCTTCATTTATAGCGCAAAAAATAAAAAAACGCAGAGGTGATCAAATACCACCAAAAGAAAGCTCTATTTGTGGGAAAAAAGGAATACATTTTATTTGGGTACAGCATCGCACGACTGCGCAATTGTGAGTTAAAGTAACGCAGTGCCATATCACTAAAAAAAAAAATTCTACTATGCCCTCTGTTTTCCATCCATCTGGATTTAGCGGAGTAGACCAGATCGGATGTCAGCGGACATGTCACCACTGACATCCATCGCTCCATAGATATGCATAGAGCGTCCGTTCAGGTCCACCTGAAAAACTGTAAGGCGGACCTGAACGGTCCATACGTGTGAAAGGAACCTAAAGGAAAAAAAACACACAAAAGGGCAGTGAGACACAATTGGAAAGTTTATAAATAGAGATGTAGTGGTTTTAGCAATAGCTATTGTCTCTACAATGAATCCCATCATCATAGTTACATAGTAGGTGAGGTTGAAAAAAGACACAAGTCCATCAAGTCCAACCTATGTGTGTGATTATATGTCAGTATTACATTGTATATCCCTGTATGTTGTGGTTGTTCAGGTGCTTATCTAATAGTTTTTTGAAACTATCCATGCTCCCCGCTGAAACCCCCCCGCCTGTGGAAGGGAATTCCATATCCTTGCCGCTCTTACAGTAAAGAACCCTCTACATGGTTTAAAGTGGAAGTAAACCCGATTCATGAAATTTGAGCTGGTCACATATATCTGCAGTGTTTTCTTGTCTCTCTTCAAAGCACTAAGTCCTGTGGCTTTCTCCTGCTCCGTTCCTCTAGTTATAAGCCTGATAACTTCTGATAAGTTCTCTGTCACAGGAGACAAAACCAGGCTGAAATTTGTGTCATGGGAGATTGCTATAAATAGATTAGCACACAGCTAAACTATTCACAAAACAGCTCTGAGAGTCTCTGCTTATGTGGAGGGGGGTGTGTGCCTTTCCTCCAATCAGCTGTCTTGGTTGTATGTCCAGACTTCACTCCCAGTGGTGAACAGGAAGAGAAAATCTCCTAACACGATCTAAACTTTCTAAAGAATATATAAAGCTGAAGACAGCAGATATATATGTATAACTTATATAGGGAGATTTGTTTCATCTCTGTGTATCATCTGTGGCTGTTCACATCACTGGGTATATGTGAGGGTTTACATCCACTTTAAGTTTAAACCTCTTTTCTTCTAATTTTGGCCACGTGTCTTATTAAACTCCCTTCCTCGAAAAAGTTTTATCCCTATTGTGGGGTCACCAGTACGGTATTTGTAAATTGAAATCATATCCCCTCTCAAGCGTCTCTTCTCCAGAGAGAATAAGTTTAGTGCTCACAATCTTTCCTCATAACTAATATCCTCCAGACCCTTTATTCGTTTTGTTGCCCTTCTTTGTAATTGCTCCATTTCCAGTACATCCTTCCTGAGGACTGGTGCCCAGAACTTGACAGCATAGTCCAGGTGAGGCCGGACCAGAGTCTTATAGAGCGGGAGAATTATCGTTTTATCTCTGGAGTTAATCCCCTTTTTAATGCATGACAATATTCTGTTTTCTTTGTTAGCAGCAGCTTGGCATTGCATGTCATTGCTGAGCCTATCATCTACTAGGACCCCCAGGTCCTTTTCCATCCTAGATTCCCCAGAGGTTCTCCCCCCAGTGTAGAGATTGCATTCATATTTTTGCCACCCAAAATGAAAATGCATCATCGAGTGGCCGATAGAGGCCGATCAGGTCTCACATGCATAGTTAGGCTAGGTTCACATGCATGTGCGGTTGATGTGTGTTTGCAGCGTGTTTTGCATTTTTATGCACGTCTTTGGTGCATTTTTAATGTGTTTTGCTTTTTTTGAGAAGTTTTGATATTGCTAGGAGGAGATGTCTGTTGTCATGCAGGAAATGCACCAAGAACACATGTACATTGAAGTCTATGAAGCCAAAAATGCACTTCACTGCGTGACCCTGCAACCTTCCAAAAAACGCCTTGCAGGAAACTACATAGATGCGAATAGAACCCATAGGAAATAAGGTTGAATGGATTGTAGTGTGTTATGTGGGAACTCATCAGCATCCACAGTCACTCAAGGCCTGAAAATGGTTATATGTTGGAATATACCCATAGTCAGATTGATTTTGCCAGCCCTGAGATGGATATGGTTTATTACTTTGTGGATGGTCTCCCTATAATTTCCTCTTAGGTGTGGTGAAAAATTCCCTCTAAGGAACCTACCCCTTACTGTATGGGACTGTCCACTATGTGTATGGGAAGGTCCCGGGGTCCATGATTTCTTATCATACTTGGACCACCTCTAGATGCTTGGGGCGCTACTACATAATTTCTACCAGTAGTTCTAGGTGTCGCAGGTTGATTATTAGATATTTCTATTTGGTGTTGAAACGTCGCCTCCTGGCTCATTAACCCCTCCATACATACCTTATAGAAGGGGTCTAACTGCCACATATCGGCTAGACTGCTCCTACATTCACCTAAATCGCGATTCAACTTTTTCATCTTCTTTCTTTGGGTATATTTATACACTTTTTCTTATCTCTTTTTAAGCGTCTCATTAACATCTTTTATCTCTAGCTGATTTTGCATAGGTTCTAATTTATTTTGAAGATCCTTAATTTTATTAAGAAGCAAATCCATTTTTTTCTTTTTCCTTTTTAAAATTAAACTCTGTAAATCTATACCTGCTTTATTAAAAATCTCTAGCCATTCAGTCATTGACTCCTGGTCATTCAGGCCATCCTAGGGTTCTACCTCCCATCTCAGCCCCCTACTGATAATACTTTCTAGACATGTGCACTGCCGAAAAATTTGTACGTCTTCGTTCCATTCTTTTTTTTGTTTTTTTCTAGTTATTCGTTGATCGCAATTCGTAAATTCGTAAATTTGAACATTCGTAAATTCGAAAATCTGAAAATAAGAAAGAAAATTTGAAAGAATAATTAACTAACTAATAATAACTAACTATTAAATTATAGGTATTGGAATTTCCTTTCAAATTTGGCAATTAGTGAAAGTAACAAATTTATCTGAAGTTACGAATTATCCGAAATAACGAATGCCGCATCTAAACTAATGGAACGGAACAAGTTAATAATTAATAATAATAATAGGGGGGCGTGGCCTAACTCCGGACCAGAATGGACACTTAATCCGCTCTCTCCAGCACACAGGAGCAGATAATAAGGATTGCAGGGACAAATCCACCAGCCCCAAGCATGGGAAAAGGAGATCGGAGCTCCTCATCAGCCCGTGAACCCCCTGAGCTAACCCAGCATTAGCAAAATAACATCCCCGCGATGTTCCGGACATCGCAGGGAGAAGGCCTCAAAGCTGCGGCCTCGCCTAAGCCATCCGTCCCGCCCGGCGGCTACTGGCCTTATAATGGACGGCGCGATCGGCGCCCACAGTTCCACTCCACAGGCTGTACCCCCTTTACTCCACAACCCTCCAGCATCACAAGCACTCTGCCCGTCAGATCTACAGGCAGTGGACATCAAAGCCACGCTGTCTGCAGCCATCACAGACCTCAAGTCACACATCCAGAGTATTGCAACAAGGATGGGATCGGTGGAGCAGACCACAGCGCGCCATGCAGAGGCCATAAAACAGGTACAAAAATCCTCTGATATGCACTTAAACCATTTGATTGAAATACATCGCCACTTAGAAGACCTCGATAATAGAGGAAGAAGGCATAATATAAGAATAAGAGGGGTCCCAGAATCAGCAGACCAAAACCCCGTGGAACATACTGCTACAACCATATTTAATGACTTACTGGACAGACCCCCAGACTCCACAGAGCCCTCAGAGCGAGAGGAAGGGATACTGACCCTCCCAGGGACATAATATGCTGTTTGGTAAACTTCCCTTTGAAAGAAGCCATTTTAAAAAAAGCAAGAGAGAAAAATAGAGTGCTGTTTAATGGAAGCGAGATAAAACTATACCAAGACTTATCAAACATCACATTACAGCAACACAGGGCTCTGCGTCCGATCCTTGACCAGTTGCGCACCAGAGGTATCCCTTACAGGTGGAAGTTTCCTTTCTGTCTCTCAGCCACCTGGAGAGGTCACACAGCATTGCTACGCACGCCAGAGGACTTGCAATCTTTCTGCGAAACATTAAACATTCCCCCAACTGAAGTACCAGATTGGTATAATTCATTCATGCTGAATGACACATGGATCGAAGCAACAAGCAACTACACGCCCAGTGCCCAGAGAAACAGAGATAGACGCCGCAGATCACCTTCATTTCAACAGAATAGAAGAGGAGCAAACCAAGGAAGCCCAGGACCCGATGACCACGCCCCCTTATGCCGTCACAGTCCCAGCATGCCCAGAGACTGTGACGGCATAAGGGGGCGGGGTCACTGCCTATATAAGTCAGAGCAGAGCGCACAGAGAGCATTCCAGCCGGGGAGAGCGTCGTGTCAACATCGGAAGAAGAGATGAAGAGAAGAAGCGGCGAGACAGCGGCGACAAGACAGCGGCAGCAGACCGGGCCCCTCGCTGGCAATAGAGCTGGAAGAAGATAGCGGCGGGGCCCGGGAGAAGAGGCGGAACACCGGGAGAAGTCGGAAGAAGATACCGGAGCTGCCCAATAAATTAATTTTGAAACCTGTGTACTGTGGTTTTTTTTTTATTGACACTTCCCTAGGTGAATGGGTAGGGGTACCATGTACCCCATACTCATTCACATAGGGTGGGGGGCCGGGATCTGGGGGCCCCCTTATTAAAGGGGGCTCCTGGATTCCGATAAGCCCTCCGCCCGCAGACCCCGACAACCAACGGCCAGGGTTGTCGGGAAGAGGCCCTTGTCCTCATCAACATAGGGACAAGGTGCTTTGGGGTGGGGGGCCGCAGCGCGCCCCCTCCCCCAAGGCACCAACCCCCCATGTTGAGGGCATGCGGCCTGGTACGGTTCAGGAGGGGGGGGGCGCTCGCTCGTCCCCACCCCCATTCCTGTCCGGCCGGGCTGCGTGCTCAGATAAGGGTCTGGTATGGATTGGGGGGGACCCCCACGCCATCCTTATCGGCGTAGGGGGTTCCCCTCAAGGTCCATACCAGACCCAAGGGCCTGGTATGCTCCTGGAGGGGGAACCCATGCCGGTTTTTTATTTAAAATTTGGCGCGGAGTTCCCCCTCAAGAACATCTGAGCACAAGTCGCGTGCCGAAGTCGGATCATGCAAGACAGCAATCCGACTTTGATCCGACTTCAATGATAGTCAATAGGCTGAAGTAGGATCAAAGTCGGACCAAAGTAGTACAGGGAGCATTTCTAAAGTCGGAACGACTTGTGTCGGACCAGTTAGGACGGCTCCCATAGGGAAACATTAAATTTCACACGTCATGCGACATGAGCTCCCAATGTCGGAGCGTTTGTCGGACCAGTGTGAACCCAGCCTAAGATGTGTCTATATAAGACAGGGTTCAATATAAAAACACTTTTATATACTGGTACTCACAGTCCCCAAATCTACATCTCTCACATAAATTGCAACTAATATTTCAAAATCTCCCATGATCAAGGTCTTTACTTATACCCTGTAACATCTGATTAATATAATTAGCTAGCTGCTCCAGAGTGCTAAGAGTTTAGTAAACAAAAGAAAAAAGAAGAGAAGAGAACAGAAATAATCCATTTGCAATCCATCTGATCCTACTTAGACCTTGTTCCCACACAAGGAGTGGAATAATTTTCACTCTTTGAACCTACCGGACCTCTTCATTAGGGCAGACTAGCTGGTCTAAACCTACCTCCGGAAAAATACCCTATCCCCCTCTTAGGAAGGGGGAAAAAAAACCCTCCCCCTCTTTCCCTTTTTTTTTTTTTTCTCCGCTCCCCTTGAATTCCCAGGCACTTTTATCAATCCTAGAACAAGACATACAAATAAGTTAAATCTTACCATACTCCTGTACTCAAATACTTACTATTTTAGCTACAGGAATATTTCCAAAATGCCTATTCATAAACAGCAGACCATTTCAACATCAATAAAGCTAGTCTCAGTAAATGCTAAAGGACTTAACATCCCTGAAAAAAAGAACCAAGTTCCTCAATGAATTTCATAAACTTAAAGCAAATATCATTTGCATACAAGAAACTCACTTTAAAGCTAATAAAGTTCCCAAAATGCAAGATAAAAGATTTCCAACGGTATTCCACGCCACCAATCCTGAAGGAAAAACCAAAGAAGTCTCAATTCTGATCTCCAAACAGACCCCTCTTCAAATTCATGACACAATGCTTGACCCAGGAGGAAGATACATATTCTTAAAAGGAAAGTTAGGACCTCATCCTATCACAATTGCTAACATATACACCCCTAATTCAAAGCACATAACTTTTTTTCCGTTAGATTAAGGACCTATTAACAAATTTCGCGGCAGGCATACTTATCTTAGGAGGAGACTTTAACACTCCTTTTTTAAACCCGCTCATAGATACCTCGAATGGCTCATCGAGCCTTCCTTATAAAGCATTAAAACAAATTAAACTCCAACTACAGGAACTAATGCTACATGACACCTGGAGAACCCTAAACCCTCAAACTAAAGACTTTACATATTTCTCTACAGTACACCAAAAATACTCAAGAATTGACTACTTTTTCATCTCGCAACCAGACCTAGAATTACTGAAAGATTCGACAATAGAAACCATGACTATATCCGACCATCATCCAATTACCTTAACACTAACTTTCCCAGAAAAAACTACCATAACTAAAACATGGAGACTTAACACTTCTGTTTTGAAAGACCCTATAGATGTGATACATTTCAATGACAAACTAAACGAATACTTCTTACTAAATGAAAATGACGAAAAATCTTTGATTACACAGTGGGAAGCGCACAAATGCGTAATGAGAGGTGAATTCATAAACAAACTAGCAAAACTAAAGAAAGAAAAACAATCCAAAATTAGATTGTTACTAGATCAAATTCATAAACTAGAAACAACCCACAAAAGAACTGTTGCACTCTCTACATTTGAAGAATTAACTAAAGCAAGAACTCTACTATCAGAAGAGTTGAACATGAAAACTAAAAGACAATATATCTTAAGACATAAGATATATTATGAACAAGAAAACAAAAGCGGAAGGTTGCTCGCAAAAGCAGTCCAAAACAAGAAGGTTGCCTCAACAATTCATCAAATAAGAGACAAGCAAGGCACACCATACTCTTCGAATGAGGAGATTGCCAAACAGTTCGAACTCTACTACCATTCCTTATATAACATCCCATCTAACCCTAAATGCCCACATAACTCAGATAAAAGAACAAAACTTATTCAAAATTTCCTAGAGAAATATTGCCCAATCCAAATATCAAAAAACACAGCCCAAGAACTCGAGACACCTATATCTGGCCTGGAATTCGATAAAGCCTTAAAAGATATGAAAATAGGCAAGGCACCAGGTCCAGATGGATTACCACTACAATATTACAAAATGTTTACCAACATACTGAGACCAAGATTTCTAAAAACCTTTCAATCACTATATTCTGAACAACATCTCCCTAAACAATTGTTGGAAGCACATATAACGGTTATACCAAAAGAAGGAAAAGATATGACTCAGGTAACTAACTATAGACCAATTTTCCTAATTAATGTCAACATCAAGATATATGCCAAAATACTAGCAAATAGACTCCTACCCCTGCTATATTCCCTTATTTCCTTAGACCAAGTAGGATTTATCCCAGGAAGAGAAGGACGTGACAACACAATTAAAGCAATAAACATAAATCACTGGTTAACATCCCAAAAGAAACAGGTATTCTTCCTATCTCTTGATGCTGAAAAGGCGTTTGACAGAGTGGCCTGGGACTTCATTGACGCAGTGTTAAAACATATAGGGATATTGCCCCAAATGAGATCATATATCAAAGTATTATATTCCAACCCAACAGCTAGAGTACGAGTCAATGGCCACCTGTCGAACGCCTTCAATCTTCACAATGGCACAAGACAGGGATGCCCCCTATCACCATTGTTGTTCGTCCTCACGTTAGAGCCACTATTGAATAAAATTAGATCCAACCCAGACATTAAGGGTGTAGAAATTCACAAACACACATATAAAGTAGCAGCTTTTGCTGACGACATGCTTCTATTCCTCTCAGAACCCGATATTTCCCTACCCAATGTCATCCAAGATCTAGAACACTTCCAACTTCTGTCAAACTTAAAAATGAATCACTCAAAATCTAGTGCCCTGAATATCACACTACCCCCAAACTCAGTAGAACTATGTAAAAAAAACTTCCCCTTCTCGTGGGCCAAAGAAAGTATAACATATCTAGGAACCGAATTACCTACAAATTTAAGTGATCTCTTTAGATTCAACTTTTTACCCATCCTAAAAGACACACAGGACGACTTAAAAAGATGGAACTCTCTCAATATATCTTGGTTTGGTAGAGCTTCTCTCATTAAGATGACAATCCTACCTAGATTTTTATACGTTATGCAAACAATTCCCATTAGACTGCCATCATCATTCTTTAACTCCTTTCGCAAAGCATGCTCTTCCTTTATCTGGAGGAGCAAACCTCCCAGAATCAAAATTACCAGACTTAACTTACTCAAAAATAAAGGGGGGATAGCTCTTCCAGACCTTCAAAAATACCACCAAGCTGCTCTTCTGACACGAATAGTAGACTGGAACATCCATCATACAGTAAAAGACTGGGTGACACTAGAGCAAACACTTTTCTCCCATCAAATAAACTATCTGCCGTGGATTTGTCCGACACACCACTCAAAAAACATTAAAGCTCACCCCCTCATAGGTCCCACACTAGAAATATTTCTTAGCACCTATAAAAAAAATAACCCATTTCTTTGGATGAGCCCTCTAACACCACTGAGGAACAATCCAGATTTTATCCCAGGTACAAAAAAAAATTTTCTTACTAATTCATGGCCACATAATGAAATTCTGGTCAAACACTTTTTTAAAAATGGAAAACTTTTATCAAAAGATGAAATAAACAAAGATAGCGACCCTCCCCAGATCTCACAATGGAAATACATACAAATTAGACATTTCCTAACCAGCAACGAGACAACCCAACACTGGACTAGACCTCTTACGACACTAGAAGACCTATGTTCAAGAACAACCCCACAGAGACATATCATATCTATTCTCTACAATTCCCTTTTTGTGAATAATTCTGAATTCTCCAGTTCGTCATGCCAAGCTTGGGAACAAGACCTCAACTTAAACCTGTCAGAGGAGAAATGGGAAAAAATTTTCACGTACGCACATAAAGGTTCACTAAATGTCGCCACTCAAGAATGCGGCTTTAAAATCATCTCTAGATGGTATAGAACCCCTACCCTATTGCACAAGTTCTCCCCCCAGACCTCTGACAGGTGTTGGAGATGCAAAATTGAGGAAGGCTCGATGATACACATCTGGTGGACTTGCCCGCTCATCCAAAACTTTTGGAAAATGGTTCACAAAACCGTTACATCAATCACCTCAGAAAACTTAAGTTTCAACCCAGCACAGTACCTGCTACACTATAATTCAATACCCAAAAGACAATACCTAAAGTCTCCAACTATGTTTATGATAAACGCTGCAAGACATTGCATCCCCTGCCACTGGCGCTCCAATTCTATTCCATCAAAAAAAGAATGGTTTCGCAGAATAAACAATATAGAAAGTATAGAAGAACTTATAAGCATAACTCAGGAGAAAATAACTAATTTTGCTTCAACATGGTATAAATGGATAGAATTTAAAAACTCTCAGTCCTACAAAGCAATTAATATTCAATGACATAAATCACTGTCCAGAAACAAGATTTATTAGAAGGTTCAAGAAAACTATACGGAAAATATAAGATATGTGCCCACTCACATCCCCCCCCCCTTTTTTTTTTCTTTCTCCCTCTTCCTTCCCCCCCTCCCCCTCTCTTCTTTCTTCATTACGACACATTCACGATAGTTAGCGATTACTACTTCAATACAAGAATACCTTGATGCTACTTAAGTATATGTATTAGCATACAAATATTGATAGTGTATATATTCATACTGTCTCTTTACAATGTCCTAAAATGTATTTAATCCAAATGTCATATGTACTACTTTTTCTGCAAATGTACCTTTATAACGATGTTATGTGATTACTTGTTCAATCAATAAAAACCTTTGTGAAACAAAACAAAAAAAAAACAATAATAATAGTAATAAAACGTCTTATTATTATTATTATTGTTATTTATTATTATTAAGTCATTACGTTCCATTCGTTTAGATACGGCATTCGTTGTTTCAGATAATTCGTAACTTTGGATAAATTCGTATTCGTTACATTCACTAACAGCCAAATTTAAAAAGGAAATTACAATACCTTTAATTTAATAGTTAGCAATAGTTATGTTATTAATAGTTAGTTATTATTTCAGATTTTCTGATTTTTGAATTTCTGAATTTCCGAATTTTTGAGATTTTGAATTTATGAATTAACAAATTTTCGAATATTCGAATTTACAAATATTCGGAAAAATTTATCAAATGGGTTTTCATAAATTCGGATACTTCCGAATTAACAAACTTGTGGAAATTCGTTAAAAAACGAATTTGGAACGAAACGAATTGCACATGTCTAATGCTTTCTTTTAAGTACATTTCAATAGTGGAGATATCCCACCAGGCTCTGACCTGAATTACTCTGGTAGGGGCACCTGATGTAAGGGGGAACACTATTGAGAATATATACAGAGTATTACCAGAGTGTGTGGAGACAGTAACAAAAGTGCCAGAGAGCGCGGCTTGCACCACTAAAAGAAAAGTAGATGCGTACAATCTTTCATCGCACAGACTTGAGATTCGGACCTCGGCGGGAAGAAAATTTTAGTGACCGGACAGCCTTGAATTTTAATTCAATAACTCTGCCCTAGACTGATTATTGAGTCAGAAGTGAGTGAAATTTTTCTATGTGCCTGGATGCCTCTGTACTAAACTTGGGGAAACTGGTTGAATTACAGCGGCTCCTATAGGGTAGTGATACACATTATACACTATATTAATATTATACCAAAGTAGCAAAGTGTATTTGCTGTTTAAAAAGACATTGATACCTTATCCAAGTAGGGAAAAGTGACAGTGTCTCTGAAAAGGGCCCTCCTTCAACCCCCATATACTCACTTTACCTGGGCTCCATCCCAGCTCCCTGTTCCTCCACAGCTGGTGATAATATTATTATTACCACCACCTACAGGTTTGGAAAAGCACATGACCTGATCCACTGTGACAGTGATCAGGCCCAGCAGCCAATCCACAAGCCAAAGACTGGGCACGCCCAGAAAGGTTGAAGGGATTGTAATGTGTTTCTGTGTATCTCTAATCACCCTAAAAAAATACATACTGTAGATGTGAACCTAGCCTGAAATTGTGCCAAGCTGACCCTATACAAGTATTTTAAAATATATCATCCTGGAGTTTCAGCTTTAAGCGTAATAAATAATTTGAAGATTTGGAGACATTTGCGATTGAAACCATTTCATCAAGTTTACCATCGACAGAAAGATTCCACATTATTATATTATTATTAGATTTATGCCCTGTATACACGATCGGACATTGATCGGACATTCCGACAACAAAATCCATGGATTTTTTCCGACGGATGTTGGCTCAAACTTGTCTTGTGTACACACAGTCACACAAAGTTGTCGGAAAATCTGATTGTTCTGAACACGGTGACGTAAAACACGTACGTCGGGACTATAAACGGGGCAGTAGCCAATAGCTTTTGTCTCTTAATTTATTCTGAGCATGCATAGCACTGTGTGCATCGGATTTGGGTACACACGATTGGAATTTAACCAATCGGATTTTGTTGTCGGAAACTTTTATAGCCTGCTCTCAAACTTTGTGTGTCTTAAATTCTGACGGAAAAAGTCCAATGGAGCCCACACACGATCGGAATTTCCGACAACACAATCCGATTGCACTTTTTCCGTCGGAAAATTTCGACCGTATGTACAGGGGATTACTGTAAACTAAATATCCTGACACCTTTGGACTTAAATAAGGAACTTGACCTTAGAAATATTTTATAAGTTAGTATTTTGTAATAGGAATTCTTTAATCCCCCTATTTTCCACTATGGCAAAATAGATTCCATATTGTAAGTAATGTTTTATTTTTTATTTTTTTTACACAGCTACAAATGAAAATAGCCACATATTATATGATTTTTTCCCACTTATTTATGTTTAGGAAACGTTATAATTTGTTTCTTTTTTTTATTTTTAAATTACAGGCAGGAATCAGTGTTCCTTTAGAATCTATGAATTTATCACCACCTACCTAATGAGTATCTCTGGAACTTTTCCTAGCAAATATACTTCTCCATGTTTTTAATTTTTTTTTTCATATCTTCTTTGAAGTTTTCCAAATAATCATATATTCTGTTAGTACTGTCTACCCTCTAAAACTTTGGGGTCTACTTACAGAACATTAAATTGGCCAAATTTCCCTGTATTAATCCAAATAAATTAGTACAGTACCTATATATATCGTCAGCTCCATCTAATGGTCAAAATAGAGTATACCTTTCTGAAATGTCTCAATGAGAAGCAGTGCTTTTTTAAAACGACTTGAAATCACTTTAAAATTGTGTAATTACATCAGTTCAGATACAGCTCAATTAACTTCACTGTCTGGCTTTCTCCAGCACTTACACAATAAAACCCATTATAAGTGGACACCTCTTTGGGTGCTCGGTGGAGGATTGGTGTACCTGGTATGGAGTGGTGTGGCTTCTATGTGTGAACACAATTTAAATGCAATTAAACCTCTACCAATTTTTTTTGGACCCCCAGATCTTTTGGCCATAATGTGCTAGTATGCACAGCATATGGACACATTATCACAGACTTACCTGGAAAGTAATCCCCTTCACCACTGCACTGTCAATGCTCCCACTGGTCAAGGACACTGCCATCTTTTCCCAGCCTTCCTTCTGGGTTCCGACTCTTTGGCCTCTTGGTTGATTAGGCTGTGATGTCATCACTCCCGCACATGCACAAGGGAGTCACAGCATCACCACACACAGAGTGGTGCTGTAAATGTATGCAGAGCTGCACATGCGTGGCTCAGTGCATGTACATGCTGACAGGCAGGGGAAAACATTTATGACAGAAGAGGCTAAAAGGGCCAGTGTTTTTTTATTATTTATTTTTATTTTATTTTTATTTTTTTAGGTTTAAATTTCACTTTTAGCATACCTCCCAACATTTTGAGATTGGAATGAGGGACATCTACTAGCAAACGTATGTAGGCATAGGACACGCCCCCTGCCACGCCCATTAAGGGGGACATAACAAAAAAAAAATAAAGGTTAATCAAATCCTCAAGTGCTTTTTTTTACCACTAATATTCCTTTATATTGGCTTCTAAAATTGACAAATGCAGCAATTTAGAAATTGAATGAAAGGTTTAGCTCTGTGAAACACTTTTTGAAAGATAAAAAGTGCATTTTATATACATCTATATAGATCAGACCAAAATGAGGGACAAATGAGGTGGAAAGAGGGACAGAGGGACATTTCTCCAAATCAGGGACAGTCTCTCAAAATCAGGGACAGTTGGGAGCTATGCTTTTAGGGCTAGTTTACACTTGCTTGAAAACAAGGCTTTGGACAGGCTTTGTTAACCACTTGCCGACCAGCGCACGCCGATTTACGTCGGCAGAATGGCACTGGCATGCAAAAGGGCATACAGGTACGTGCTATTTAAGAAGCGGTGTCGCGAGCGCGTGTGTGCGCCCACCGCGGTCTCCGTGACTATGTCCGCCGGGTGCCCGCAATCATGTCACGGAGAGGAAGAATGGGGAGATGCTTTTGTTAACAAAGCATTTCCCCGTTCTGCCTAGTGACAGGACAGTGATCACAGCTCTCTGTCATCGAGAGCAGTGATCACTGTCCTGTGTGTTGAAGTCCAGCCCCCTTCACAGTTAGAATCACTCCCTAGGACACACTTAACCCCTTCACTGCCCTCCAGTGGTTAACCCCTTCACTGCTAGTGTCATATACCCAGTAATCAATGCATTTTTATAGCATCGATCACTGTATGGGACAATGGTCCCAAAATAGTGTAAAAAATGTCCGATGTGTCCGCCATAATGTCGCAATCCTGATAAAAATTGCAGATCGCCGCCATTACTAATAAAAAAAAAAGATTAATAATAAAAATGCTATAAATCTATCCCCTATTTTGTAGACGCTATAACTTTTGCGCAAACCAATCAATATACGCTTATTGTGATTTTTTTTACCAAAAATATGTAGAATACATATCGACCTAAACTGAGGAAAAAAATTGTTTTTTTTTTATACATTTTTGGGGGATATTTATTATAGCAAAAAGTAAAAAATATTGCGGTTTTTTCAAAATTGACACTCTTTTTTTGTTTATAGGACAAAAAATAAAAACCGCAGAGGCGATCAAATACCACCAAAAGAAAGCTCTATTTGTGGGAAAAAAGGGACGTCAATTTTGTTTGGGTACAATGTCGCACGACTGCGCAGTTGTCAGTTAAAACGATGCATTGCCGAATCGCAAAAAGTGCTCTGGTCAGGAAGGGGGTAAATTCTTCTGAGGCTGAAGAGGTTAAAGCTCTCTGAACATCAATCAAAGCTCCTGTCTCTAAATAAAATGGTTAGCTTACAGTCCTGTTTACACCCGTCTTTGCTTAGTGCTTCGATGAGGCTTCGGTGGGGCTTCAGTGGAGCTTAGATGGGGCATCGGTGGGGCTTTGGTGGAACTTCGGTGAGGCTTCGTGGGGCTTCAATGAGGCTTCGGTGGGGCTTCAAGCGAGCTTTGCCATAGACTTCTATGGAGGCTTGGAAGACGCTTTGAAGCACCACTGAAGCTACATGGGGTATAATTTTTGAAGCAAAGCAAAGCAAAAGCAGGTGTAAACAGGGCTGTAAGCTAACCATTTTATTTAGTGACAGGAGCTTTGACTAGCATTCAGAGAGCTTTAACAAAGCCTGTCTGAAACCTTGTTGAAGCCGAAGCAAGTGTAAATGATCCATAAGAGTCTAACGTCTCTTTAAAGGGGTTGTAAAGGTTCGTGTTTTTTCACCATAATGTATCCTATGCATTAAGGTGAAAAAACAGTGACCGGCCCCCCAGCCCCCTGTTTTACTAATCTGAGCCCTTGAACTTGACCCGGCGGGGACCTGCTGTCTCTCTGTCCGGGGTTCTTGGCTCTTGATTGGATAGATTAATAGCAGCGCAGCCATTGGCTCCCGCTGCTATCGATCATATCCAATGATGTAAGTGCCGGGGGCGAGTCCTGCATTCGTCCTCTATGGACGCCGAATGCTGGACTCGGGAGCGCGGCCACAAGGTAACCCCCTCAGGGAAGTGCTTCTCTGAGGGGGTTATCAGATGTGGGGAGGAGCTGTGAGAGGCACCGGGGGACCCCAGAAGAGAATGTTCGGGGCCACTCTGTGCAAAACGAGCTGCACAATGGAGGTAAGTATGATATGTTTGGTATTTTTTATTTTTTTTATTTATACCTTTACAATCACTTTAAGTCTAAGAAGCCACAGCAAAAGAACAATGGGGAAAAAAGAAGGTGACACAGATGAGTGCACATCAATATCTTACATACAAGAGATCAGTGCTAAGGGCATTCATAGTTATTTTGCAATACTGCCATGCCCTTCTATAGTGCTTACCAAAATATTATTAGGTGGTTTAGTGTTTGCAGTGTGTGCACTGCCTGTGTGTGGTCTCTGTGCTTAATATGCATATACTGGCTGTGAGTGCTTTGTGTGTGTAATGTGCCTGTGAGTGTGCTCTGAGTATTGTTTGTGCATTGACTGTATCTGCTATGTCTGTGTGTATTTTAACTGCCTGTGCTCTGTCTGCTAGCTCCTTGTATGTGCTCTGTGTGTGTCCTAACCTTGTGTGCACCTTGACAATGTTTACATATACTGTGATCACTGCCTCACTTTCTGGAAATGTGGACTCCAGTAGTCACACATGATGACAATGAAGGGAGAAAGAGGCAGCCACACAGTAGGAGAGACCACACTTAAAGGAGAACAGAGAGAGAATTGATGTAAGATCCCTCCATAAGCCTGTATGGAGTTGGCCTTTAAATCAGTAAAAATATATTTTTTTAATTTGTGTTTTTCCTATTTCCCTGGAAATACTATGAGGTAAGACAAATAGTTGCCTAACATTACAACAGCACATTCCCTGCATTATTATTGTGTGACTCTGCAGATCCATCCAGTGCAAGTGTTTAAATTAGCCACAACATTTATTAATATGCACCTTGTTAAAACTGCATGTATTAAATTTCCCTGGGATAAAGTTTTACATTTTTTCAAAATGAGAGTTCTTTAGGACATAAGTAGTACACAATACAATAGAATACAGTGCAGGGGTGCATTCTTATACATGACCACAAGATGGCAGTGTATTACTGTCATGTATAAATCACCTTCAGTTTTATCATTTTGCCAGTAGATGGCAGAATAACATCAAGTTATATTTGTAATAGACTGTATTCTAAAGCCGCATACACACAAGCGGAATGTCCGACGGAAGCTTTTCATGGTATATTCCGATTGTGTGTGCGCTTCATCTGACTTTTTTTTTGGAAAATTCTGACAGACCTAGAAATAGAACATGTTCTAAATATTTCCGACGGAACCAATTCCTATCGGGAAAACCGATCGTCTGTATGCTGTTCCGACGAACCAAAAAACGTCGCATGCTCTGAAGCAAGTACGAGACAGAAGCTATTGGCTATTGAACTTCCTTTTTCTAGTCCCATCGTACGTGCTGTATGTCTCCGCGTTCTGGACGGTCGGACTTTGGTTTGACCGTGTGTAGGCAAGACCGCTTAAATGGAATTCCCTCGGAGTTCCGTCGGAGAAACCTTTGGAGTTTATTCTGACGGCAAAACCGGTCGTGTGTATGCGGCATAAGGCTGGGTTCACACCTATGCGGATTTTCCTGAATCCAATTTGCATGACAGGAGAATGTGACCGTCTCACTATGGAGCCGGTTCACATACAGTATATCCAGGGAGGCTGTGGCGCGGCTTGCACAGAAACCCTGTGCGCCTTTGGCTCTGTTTCTGGCCTGAATTCAGGCAAAGATTCGGCCCTGATTCATCCCTGAAATGGAGAACAGGGATGCACAGCGTTCCTGTGAGATCCACGGCTGTTTCCAGTGCGAACCAAGCCTAAAGCAGGCCATACATGGGTCAAATTTCAAAAGAATTTTCTTTAAAAAATCTTATCTAAGAATTTTCGTTCGTATTTCACACCATTAGTGGGCTGCAGCAAAAGCCGATTTTAATGTGGCCATCGAATTTGAGAAATCGGACAATTTTCTAATCAATGATGGGAGACTCGTGCGATAAATGTAATCGAAAAAGAAATGCGCATGTGCAAGAAAAGAAAATTCCCAGAAAGAAAAGAAGATTCCCAGCCACGAAAATTCTTTTCTGTAGCAACATGAGGTGAAATTGAAGGCTTGGTTGGCCGAATTTCGAAATCAATGGTGGCACCATCGGATCACAAAACACACAAATTTTCTGATTTTTAAAAGAAAATTCTTTCAAAATTCGACCATGTATGGCCAGCCTTAGAGAGCAACTGACATACAATACACTTAAGTGATTTATTGTTGTGGTTTGATGCTTTACTCTTATGCCGCGTACACATGAGCGGATTTCTCGTCGGAAAAAGATATGACAGCTTTTCCGACGGGATTCCGCTCAAGTTTGCCTTGCATACACACGGTCACGCAAAAGTTTGCTGAAATTACGACCGTCAAGAATGCGGTGGCGTACAACACTACGACGAGCCGAGAAAATTAAGTTCAATGCTTCCGAGCATGCGTTGAATTGTTTCCGAGCGTGCGTAGGGATTTTGCACGTCGGACTTGCCACAGACAATCGCATTTTTGGATAGGAACTTTTCCCGACCGAAAAATTGAGAGCATGCTCTCGCTCTTTTGCTGGCTGGAATTCTGCCAGCAAAAGACCGATGGAGCATACACACGGTCGCATTTTCCGACGAAAAATTCTCATCTGTCTTTTGCGGGGCGAAATTCCAATTGTGTGTACGCGGAATTAGCCATGTCAGCTATTCCTTATGGAGGAAGAAATATTCCATTTCAGCTGATCTAAAACATTCTTATGCAGCGTACACACGGTTGGACTTTTCTACCGGACTGGTCCGACAGACTTTCAACGGACTTACTACGGACTTTTTAACAAACGGACTTGCCTACACACGATCACACCAAAGTCCAACGGATTAGTACGTGATGATGTACACCGGACTAAAATAAGGAAGTTGATAGCCAGTAGCCAATAGCTGCCCTAGCGTCGGTTTTTGTCCGTCGGACTAGCATACAGACGAGCGGATTTCTGGGTCCGGCAGAGTTACGACGTAAAGATTTGAAGCATGTTCCAAATCTAAAGTC
This sequence comes from Aquarana catesbeiana, assembly GCA_037953035.1. Lineage (NCBI taxonomy): Eukaryota > Metazoa > Chordata > Amphibia > Anura > Ranidae > Aquarana > Aquarana catesbeiana. Next base: position 1,547,836 of record JBBHAA010001420.1, on the reverse strand, counting down.
CATCAGATTTTCAACTGGAAAAGTCAGCTGAAGGTCCGATGAAGCCCACACACGATCGGATTGTCGTCCGGACTCGGTCCGTCGGATACGCGGCTTTAGTGAACACTGTGTCTCTGTGTGGGCACTGCAGGTCATGTTATTTGATGCAACAAAAGGCCTACTACAATCTCCTGATAGGAAAATTTGATTTTGGGTCAATAGCTAGAGTTTGAAGAGACCTGCAATGACCGCCACCAGTGCAGAATTAATTTAAGTTTATTGCCAGAGATGTGCGTTTAACTCCAACCTTGGCCTTGGAGTGGACAAACTATAGCCTTAGCAGGGAAATCACAACTACTCCCCTTCCATGAGGTCAAAACCCATTTACATGGTTTCATGGTCAGCGAGAAGCTATCAGGTATTTTATCAGACTCCCATGACAAATTTCCCAAGATTTGGCCCCCCTTGGGTTACATATGTAGCGGTACCCCTGCAAGGGCTGCTAATAGACTCTGTACCCCATTGGTTAGCTCGACTCTCCAAATCCTTTCTTACCTATGACACCTTGGGTTCCATTATGTCACCAGCTGTGATAGTAAATAGAGACTCACACAATATTAACAAAGCAAATCAGATATGTTTACAAAGCAAATCAGATATGTTTACTGAGACAGCAAACACAAAGAAATGCATAAATACCTCAACTTTTGATTAATAATGAATATGCTCCCTTGTCTTATTATGCATGAATGACAATATAAATGCATTACCAAAACCTATGTGAACAGGTGATCAGAAGAGTAAACACCTGGCACTATATCTCACATGTCAGATCTCTCCCCTCTGCCTCCTCAACACACAGACCAGCAACGATGCAAATTATTACAACAATATAACCCAAATATCTTATAGGGTGACTCCCTGTAAAATTTCAATGCAATTTATGAAAACGGGCAGAGGAAATTGTGAACAAAAAAAAAAGGGAAAAAAGGAATTGTTCCTTAACCGCTTCAGCCCCGGAAGGTTTTACCCCCTTCCTGACCAGAGCAATTTTTACGATTCGGCACTGCGTCGCTTTAACTGACAATTGCGTGGCCGTACGAAGTTGCACCCAAACAAAATTGACGTCCTTTTTTTCCCACAAATAGAGATTTCTTTTGATGGTATTTGATCACCTCTGCTTTTTTTATTTTTTGCGCTATAAAAAAAAAAAGTGACAATTTTGAAAAAAACGCAATATTTTTTACTTTTTGCTATAATAAATATCCCCCAAAAATATATAAAAAAAATGTTTTGCCTCAGTTTAGGCAGACATGTATTCTTCTACATATTTTTGGTAAAAAAAATCGCAATAAGCGTATATTGATTGGTTTGCACAAAAGTTATAGTGTCTACAAAATAGGGGATAGTTTTATGGCATTTTTATTACTATTTTTTTTTTACTAGTAATGGCGGCGATTTTTATCAGGACTGCGACATCATGGCGGACACATCGGACACTTTTGACGCATTTTTGGGACCATTGGCATTTATACAGCAATCAGTGCTATAAAAATGCATTGATTATGGTGTAAATGTCACTGGCAAGGAAGGGGTTAACCACTAGTGGGCGATCAAGGGGTTCTAACTGAAGGGGGGAGGGGGCTGTCTAGGTGAGATGACAGATCGCTGTTCATACAGTGTAAGAACAGGTGATCTTTCTCTTCTCCCCTCAGAGCATCAGATACTGTGTGTCAGCAGTGATCACGGGAACCCATCAGTGATCGCGACCGCCGAGCACTTGCATTGACTCTGGGAGTGAGCAGCAGGCGCGCGCCCCTAGTGGCCACAGGGCGAAGCGACATTACATAACGTTGTTTCGCCCAGCCGTGCCATTCTGCCGCAGTAAAACTGGATGGCAAGTGGTTAAGTTCCAGATGTCTTCAGCTAGCCTGTCTTCTTAGTTGAAAAGAAAATAGCAATCCAAAGTGTAAAGTACAGCAAGAATAAGCTAAGCTGTGATTTATCCAAAGAAAATGGTGTATTTTCCTCCCTTTATTTGTGATCCTAAGGATGTCCTCAATTCTGATTATAAGAGGCAGTAATGTGTATTGAACAAAGGCGTCTGCTGATTGTGGCCTGTATAGCAGTAGGTTTCACTTCCGTGGAACTACAAGTACCACCAGCCAGTCTATGTAAATGTTATTTAGCAGCACTGTAATTATCTATCACAAGGGCTATGCTCGCTCACCACTACGAACGTCAGATGGATTGATCAGATGAGAAGGTTCCAGCCAGAATTCTCTGACTCTGTATCTTTATTCTGTAAAATGGAGGCGCCGCGCAACGCTGCAGTTCACTGTACACTGGGTTGCAGGTACCTCCGGATCCGGAACACACGCCGGTCCGCTGCACTGAAGTAGCAATGCTGTCCTCAGAGATACCTCTGGGTCTAGCTGTCTGGCTCCCTGCTGTGTAAACTCTAAATTCAAAGAGTTGTCACTGGCAAAAGAAGTGAAGGACATGTATCGCTTACCCCAACTTTTTGGGAGTCTAATGGTGACTACAGGGGGTAGGGAAGGCTGGCATACATCCTCAGGGTGCAGATTTGTGGGCATGGTGGGTACCAACACCACGGTGAGTCAAGCCTCTTACCCTCACAACTGGACCACTAGATTATAGGTGGTCAAAAACACCAAAACATCAATCCACCAGCTCCAGCATTGATCTAGGCATCACTCCTCATGTTGAAAGGTGTAAAGGTGTAAAGACAAACTTCATGGTAGTAGTATATCAAAACCATTTAAATTTATTAAAAGCACATTTATATACTAACACAGTGGCAGATGTAAATAGGCATGTCATATAAAAGCTCCTGATGGTTTCAAACCGACAAGATGGCCGTGGTCCTCCTGTACAGTGACACTATGCATCCAAAAATTGTGTGGGTAATAGATCAACACAAAGTGGCACATAATTAGGAAGTGGGAAAATATTATAAATGGTTTTCAAATTTTTTTACAAATAAAATTGTGTCGTGCATTTGTATTCAGCCCCCTTTACTCTGATACCCCTAACTAAACTCTAGTGGAACCAATTGCTTTCAGAAGTCACCTAATTAGTAAATAGAGTCCACCTGTGTGTAATTTAATCTCGTTATATATACAGCTGTGCTGAGAAGCCATTAAAGGATGGAGCCAAATACAGGGCAATTTTACTTGTAAGTGTACCTTTTATATTTTAAATACATCTTTATAAAGATTACGGAGAGCACTAGATATTATTGCTTCCTCTTCTATGTATCCACCCTCCCGGAGTTGATGGTGAGAGCCCTTATGATCTAGCAAGTTACCAGCATCCATCCAGTGCTATTCAGAGATCCTGTTTGCATATTCCTTTAAGGGAACTGCCTGTGAGACCTGACTGATTCACTCAGGGGTCTATTTCTTGAGGTGAACTGCTAGGATTATCGTTGGTGGAGGTTGTCACTGAGTCACCGTATCAATATATAATCACTTTATTGGACACATGTTGGTGCTTGCTGACCATCTTTTTATCATTATTGATTTAGTATTGTTTTTATGTTTTGCACTGCACTGCTTTTTTATATAGTTACAATTGGGGATTTGGTATTTTGACCCTCAGTGTTCTAGCTGCTGTTTTAGGTTTTTATTTGCGCTGGTTGATTTTCTTTTATTTAATCTTAGAAGAAAACCTGTTAGAGTCTGCAAAAGACTTGAGACTGGGGCGGAGGGTCACCTTCCAGCAGGACAACAACCCTAAACATACAGCCAGAGCTACAATGGAATGGTTTAGATCAAAGCATATTCATGTGTAATGCCCTGTACACACGGTTGGACTTTCCGACGAAATATGTGTGATCGGAGCTTGTTGTCGGAAATTCCAACCGTGTGTGGGCTCCATCGGACTTTTTCCATCGGAATTTCCGACACACAAAGTTTAAGAGCATGCTATAAAATTTTCTGACAACAAAATCCGATCCTTTAAATTCCGATCGTGTGTAGACAAATCCAATGGACAAAGTGCCACGCATGCTCAGAATAAATTAAGAGACGAAAGCTATTGGCTATTGCCCCGTTTATAGTCCCGACGTACGTGTTTTACGTCACCGCGTTCAGAACGATCGGATTTTCTGATAACTTTGTGTGACCGTGTGCATGCAAGACAAGTTTGAGCCAACATCTGTCGGAAAAAATCCATGGATTTTGTTGTCGGAATGTCCGATCAATGTCCGACCGTGTGTACGGGGCATTAGAATGGGCCAGTCAAAGTCCAGACCTAAATCTAATTTGACAGAGTTTGAGCTATTTTGCAAAGAAGAATGGGCAAAACTATCACTTTCTAGATGCGCAAAGCTGGTAAAGACATACCCAAAAAGACTTGCAGCTCTAATTGCAGCGAAAGGTGGTTCTACAAAGTATTGACTCAGGGGGCTGAATACAAATGCACCCCACACTTTTCACATATTTGTAGCCAGGAACTGGCTATTATGCCTGCAATTCAGAGACATTTTTCTGTGTTATTATTGTGGGGTTGCCTCCCTCTAGTGTTTGCTGGACTCTATGTGTCATTTCCTTTTCTTGTGATAAGATTTAGAGCAAAGCATCATGAGATGTATAGTGCAGGATGCTGAAGTTTCAATGCAAGCTGGACTGATCTGAACTACAATTAGCAGAATGCTGAGTGGACAGAACAGAATGCTGGGAGAGGATATAAAAGGGGCTGGTGCAGCCTAGATTGGTCTCTTGGGATGCAGTTTGACTTTGCCAGTAGGAGGTCTGTGTGACAGTGAGCTGCTGTTGATTTGCAGCCTGCACAGTGAGGAACCATTTCACTATACCAAGAGGGACCTCTGTGGACAGCATCTCTTCTATCCTGCTGCAGACCAGAGGGTGTTCCAGGTCATCAAGAGACGCCTGCACTTCAGATCCAAGTAGTCCGCAGTGTGGTGCAGCGGGTGCCATTTCCCTGAGCCGGGATACAGAGAGAGTTCCTGATAGAGTCTTCTTCATCACTTACCTAGTTGCCAACTGTATCTGAGTTCCAGCATAGTGAGTGGGCATAGCCCATCTTGATATAAGACACCGCTTTCAGAAATCATTTACACAGTTCAGCTTGGCAGTACTTGTAGTTCCACCGGAAGTCAGTTCTTATTTTATAAAAAACACTGAAAGCAGACATCTATGCCCAGTTCATTTTATTGATTCTTACAGCTATAATGGATAACCTCATTAGGATCATATCGGTGGAAGTTACAATATAACAAGGATACCTTAAAGTTCTGTCAAATTTGCTATACCCTGTTATCAAGGTTTACCTTAGTTGCAATACAACAAGGCTAGCTGAAGACATCTGGATTTCAAGGAATACCCTTTTACCCCTTTTCTATCCTTTTCCCTCATTTTCTCTAATTGCATTTGACTTAATTTAAAGGGAGCCAGCCAATTTGAATATAATAGTCAGCATATTGTTTTCTTTATATTGTGCAAGTTTTAATGGCCTGTGGGTTGAGGAGGCAGAAGGGAGGAGCCTGACACAGAAGACATAGTGCCAGCTCTCTACCCTCCTGTTAATCTGTTCACATCAGTTTCTGTGATTGGGTTAATATCTGTGTTCATTTACAGTTAAATGAACTTCGTATCATTAGATTGCCTTTTTCATAAGTATACATAGTTAGTCAGGTTGAAAAAAGACACAAGTCCATCCAGTCCAACCATAAAAAAAAAACAAAAAAAAAAACGTACAATCCAATATACCCAATACTATACCCACAGTTGATCCAGAGGAAGGCAAAAAACCCCAGCAGAGCATGCTCCAATTTGCTACAGCAGGGGAAAAAATTCCTTCCTGATCCCAGAGAGGCAATCGGATTTTCCCTGGATCAACTTTACCTATAAATGTCAGTACCCAGTTATATTATGTACATTTAGGAAAGTATCCAGGCCTTTCTTAAAGCAATCTACTGAGCTGGCCAGAACCACCTCTGGAGGGAATCTATTCCACATTTTCACAGCTCTTACTGTGAAGAAACCTTTCCGTATTTGGAGATGAAATCTCTTTTCCTCCAGTCGTAAAGAGTGCCCCCTTGTCCTCTGTGTTGACCGTAAAGTGAATAACTCAACACCAAGTTCACTATATGGACCCCTTATATATTTAAACATGTTGATCATGTCCCCCCTTATTCTCCTCTTCTCAAGAGTGAACAAATTCAGTTCCTCTAATCTTTCCTCATAGCTGAGCTCCCCCATGCCTCTTATCAGTTTGGTTGCCCTTCTCTGCACTTTCTCCAGTTCCCCGATATCCTTTTTGAGAACTGGTGTCCAAAACTGAACTGCATATTCCAGATGAGGTCTTACTAATGATTTGAACAGGGGCAAAATGATATCTCTCTCTCTGGAGTCCATACCTCTCTTAATACAAGAAAGAACTTTGCTCGCTTTGGAAACCGCAGCTTGGCATTGCATGCTATTATTGAGCTTATGATCTACCAAAACCCCCAGATCCTTCTCCACTACAGATTCCCCCAGTTGTACTCCCCCTAGCATGTATGATGCATGCATATTCTTAGCCCCCAAGTGCATAACTTTACATTTCTCAACATTAAACCTCATCTGCCACATAGTCGCCCAATTAGACAGAGCATTGAGGTCAGCTTGTAAATTGGAGACATCCTGTAAGGACGTTATTCCACTGCATAGCTTGGTGTCATCTGCAAAGACAGAAATGTTACTTTTGATCCCAGATCCAATATCATTTATAAAGATATTAAAGAGTAAGGGTCCCAGCACTGAACCTTGGGGTACACCACTGATAACCTTAGACCATTCAGAGTAAGAATCATTAACCACTACTCTCTGAATTCTGTCTTTTAGCCAGTTTTCTATCCATTTACAAACTGATATTTCCAAGCCTGTAGACTTTAACTTACACATGAGCCGTGTGTGCGGAACTGTATCAAACGCTTTTGCAAAATCCAAATAAACCACGTCCACAGCCACCCCTCTGTCCAAGGTTTTACTTACCTCTTCATAAAAAGAAATCAGGTTTGTCTGACAACTTCTGTCTTTCATGAACCCATGCTGTCTGTTGCTTAAAATGTTTTTTTCCAGCAAGAACTCGTCTATGTGGTCTTTTATTAAACGCTCCAGTATCTTCCCGACTATAGAAGTTAAACTAACAGGTCTATAGTTACTTGGTAAAGACTTTGATCCCTTTTTAAATATAGGCACCACGTTCGCCCTGCGCCAATCCAGCGGTACTATTCCCGTCATTAATGAGTCCCTAAAAATTAGATACAATGGCTTTGAAATTACAGAGCTCAATTCTTTTAGGATCCGTGGGTGGATGCCATCAGGTCCAGGTGCTTTATCCACCTTTATTCTGTCTAAATATTTCTGGACCATATCCCTTTTGAGCCATTGTGGATCATTGGGGGCTGTGTCAATACCACCCCCCTTATGGACATGAGCTTCCCCATGCTCTTTTGTATATACAGAGCTGAAGAAAGTATTTAATAAATTAGCCTTCTCCTTGTCCCCAGTCACCCACTCTAGATTATTTTGTAAAGGGCCTACATGCTCAGACCTGACCTTTTTACTATTAATATATTTGAAGAATTTTTTGGGGTTTGTCCTACTATTTTTTGCGATAGTAAAGATAGTATAAAGATAGTAAAGATAGTATAAAGATAGTAAAGATAGTATAGATAAAGTATTTGTCTGTAAGAGTGTTTTTTAATAACTTACAGTGTTGAGATATACTTATTCTTGTGTTATCACTAATACAGTAAACATACTAGAACTGTTTCTTTAACCACTTCAATACCAGACACTTAGACACCTTCCCGCCCAGGCCAATTTTCAGCTTTCAGCGCTGTCGCAATTTGAATGACAATTGCGCGGTGATGCTACACTGTACCCAAACAAATTTTTTATCATTTTGTTCCCACAAATAGAGCTTTCTTTTGATGGTATTTGATCACCTCTGCGGTTTTTATTTTTTGCGCAACAAATAAAAAAATAATGAAAATTTTGAAAAAAAACAAGTTTTTCTTTGTTTCTGTTAAAATTTTTTGTAAATAAGTATGTTTTCTCCTTCAATGATGGGCACTGATATGGCTGCACTGACGGGCACTGATACGGCAGCACCAATGAGGTGGCACTGACGGGCACTGATAGGTGGCACTGATGGGCACTGATAGGTGGCAATGGTATGCGGCACCGATGGGCACTCATAGGTGGCACCGATGGGCACTCATAGGCGGCACTGATGGGCACTCGTAGGTGGCATTGATTGGTACATATGGGTGGCACTGATGGGTACTTATGGGTGGCACTGATGTGTGGCACTGATGGGCACTGATAGGTGGGCACTGATGGGCACAGATGGGCACTGACAGGTGGCACCGATGGGCAATGACAGGGGGCACTGATAAAACATATTGGGGGTGTCACAGACCTAGCCAGAACAGAGGCTGTTGGAGAGGACTGTATGCAAGCCTGTTGCCTTTTGATTATGGGCCCTGGATTTTCAATGGATTCCTTCTGTTGGGACACATCCTGTGAGGAGATGCTGGTGTCATCAACCTGTGTTTATGTTAATTGAATGAGCTAATGACATTGTCCTCTATACAATGTAGGAGACGGGACGACTGCTATTGTGTTGATATAACGGTGTGAAGCTCGGTGACCACAAGTCTGGGCGAAAGGTCATGTCCCAGTCACCTAGGCTGTATAAAGGATGAGATAATTAGCTCATGTTAATTAGGTTACGTTTGTATTGTTAGAGTAATCTTCTCCTGTGTATATAAGACTGTATTCTGGTTCTGAATAAAGGGAGTTCATGGTAGCAACTAGCAAGTGTCGCCTTGTCTTGATGCTCAGAGAGGTTGGAATATCTGATATCTGTATACAGACTGGGAGGAAGTGGTATATGATGGAAGCACTCAAGCGGAGTGTGGGACGTTCCGTGACATTGGTGGCAGCGGTGGGATAGCTTCCTGAAGTCTGGGACATCCAAACTTCCATCTGGATCCAAGGTCCAGATAGCAGGAGAGGAGAGGTACAGATACCAGCCGCCATGGATGAGGAATTCAGAAGGAGGTTGCGAGAGATGCAGATACAGCACAGAGGACCAGTATCGGAGCAGGTCCTGCTGGGATGGTGTGATTCTATTCGCTGCAAACTCTGGAAGGAAGCGCTAGCCCGTGAGCAGCGACACCAGGGAAAAGTTCTCTCCTCCATCGAGGAAAGGTACTGGTCGCAGTACGGACTGCGGGTGCGGTTTTTGGAAGAAAAACCACACAAGAAGCAGACAGCTGAATTAAGCAGGCTGGTCTGGGCAGAGATAAAGCTGGATGAGAGCTACAGAGCCCTCCGGTGGCATGTATCCCAAGCATGTCCCTGGATAGCGGATGACAGCCCAATGGAAGGCTAAGCTACGGTGGCTTGGGACTGTTGTTTGTGAAGCTGACAGGGGACCTTAACTTTGGGAGTGATTTGGAGCGGCGGGTGGACGAAATCATGGATTTCAGAGAAGGGCTACTGAACATTTCGGAAGTGCACTGGGCACAGGAAGATTTGGAGTTTCTGGCCATTCAGGAATGGGAGCTAGAGATCGCCTACAGACGGCTGCTAGACATTGCTCAGTGCCAGGGCTGGGCTCCCTTTGCCTGGGACTATCAGGAAATACCAGCTGACAACCCTGAAATCCTGGCTGAAGAGTCGGCAATGTGGCAGAGCAATAGTGTGCTTTGCCAACCTGCCCCCACAGCTATGGAGGCGGAGGTCTTATGGCGGATGCAGCAAGTGCTGACTGACCTTGATGATCCTGTTTCTGCATGGGATGATCTTGGATGGAGGAATGTGCCTGTCCAGCAGCATGCCAGAGAATCTGCAGTGGAAAATCTGGAGATTGTCATCCCCAAAGCTGAAGTGCTGACAACAGGGCAGAGCTCTGCTAACCTCTGCCCAGCACTGATAACATCTTCTGGGTTCCATGGACAGGAGATGGTGAACCTCCATCCCCAGACACCAGTTGCAGAGACAGGGGATTTGATAGACTTTTCTGCTGAGGAAGAACCATCGGGTGAGCCCCCAGCAGAAGAGTTGGGATTAGGGCCAAACTTCATTGCGCTCTGCTCAGCACTGATGGCATCTTCTGAGTTCCACGGACAGGAGATGGTGATCCTCTATCCACAGACACCAGTTATAGAGGTAGGGGATTTAATAGACTTTTCTGCTGAGGAAGAACAACCTGATGAGCCTCCAGCAGAAGAGCTGCTATTGGGGCCAAACTTCACTGTGCTCTGCCCCGCACCAACAGCAGTATCTGTGGAGTTACAGGGAACTTCCCCAGTTGAAGCACCGGCAACCGGGCAGAGTGCTACCAACCTCTGGCCATCACCTGCAACAACTACAGAGTTCCAGGGAGGTGGGGCAGTCGGCCTCCCTCCCCAACAGGTAGCCAGAGCAGGTGGTGTGGGGTTTCCAGCAGAAGGTCTGGCAACAGGGCCGAGGACTGCTGGACTCTGCCCTCAACTAACAGAGGATGGATTTCCTGTGAAGGTGGATGGGACTTCAGTCTCCACCTGCATACCCCAGGGATGCTGGGCAGTGGGCCCCGATCCCCAACAGCATGACAGAGTGAGCCCAGACACCCTGTCTTCTCTCCAGCGGCAGAAAGGATTCCAGGGAGAAGAGCCAGTCCAGGCCTCTCCCCAGCGGCAGATATGTTCTCTGAGAGAGGCAGAGGTTGGCTGGGTGAGTAATACTCTGTTTGGAACAATTTGTTTGGGGTACTGTGTGGGTACAGGCAGTAGAGGACTGGAACTATGGACTAACTTCGGAGTCAACCCGTCTGGGGTCTCCTCCTGTGTTAGTCTCCTGCCGAAAGGGGAGAAATGTCACAGACCTAGCCAGAACAGAGGCTGTTGGAGAGGACTGTATGCAAGCCTGTTGCCTTTTGATTATGGGCCCTGGATTTTCAATGGATTCCTTCTGTTGGGACACATCCTGTGAGGAGATGCTGGTGTCATCAACCTGTGTTTATGTTAATTGAATGAGCTAATGACATTGTCCTCTATACAATGTAGGAGACGGGACGACTGCTATTGTGTTGATATAACGGTGTGAAGCTCGGTGACCACAAGTCTGGGCGAAAGGTCATGTCCCAGTCACCTAGGCTGTATAAAGGATGAGATAATTAGCTCATGTTAATTAGGTTACGTTTGTATTGTTAGAGTAATCTTCTCCTGTGTATATAAGACTGTATTCTGGTTCTGAATAAAGGGAGTTCATAGTAGCAACAAGCAAGTGTCGCCTTGTCTTGATGCTCAGAGAGGTTGGAATATCTGATATCTGTATACAGACTGGGAGGAAGTGGTATATGACGGAAGCACTCAAGCGGAGTGTGGGACGTTCCGTGACAGGGGGCATTGCTGGGCAGATCTGGAACATAATGGTGCCAATCAGTGCCCATTTGTGGGCACTGATTGGCACAGATTGGGCACATTGGGCACATGTGGATGGCCATGGGGTACATACCTGGCCATCCACATATTGCCCCTTCCCTGGTGGTCCTAGTGGCGATCCCTGGTGGTCCAGTGTGGTGATCTGAGGGGGGGCTGCGCTGATAAACAATGTCAGGAGAACCGCCGATCGGCTCTCCTCTGAGGAAAAGCCGATCAACGGCTCTTCCCATTGACAGCGTGATCAGCCGTGATTGGACACGGCTGATCACGTGGTATAGTGCCTCCGCCGGAGGCTCTTTACCAAGATCGGTGGAGCGGTGTGTCAGTCTGACACACTGCTCCACCGATCGCCGTGATGCGCGCCCCCGGGGGCGCGCGGCGGCATGTTATCCTGCTGGACGTTATATGACGCTCAGTCAGGATAACGGAAGCACTTCCCGGACGTCAATCCGCTATAGGGCGGGCAGGAAGTGGTTAATAAATAAAAATATCTATTTTTTCATTTTTAATTTGGTTAGCTTTATTTACTTGGAAATGTCTGTATGCCCTAAAACAATCAGTTGCCTAGCACTGCAACATAACATTATCTGCATTAACCTTTAATAATATGCCACTACATTAATACTGCATGCAGTTGTCTCGACTGAAATACATTTTTTATGTTTTCATTGGCTTTAAATACAAACATTCTTTAGGTCAGAAGAATTACAAATTAGAATAGTGTACAAAAGTGCATTCTTTTATATGAACACAAGATGGCACTGTGTTACTGACACATATAAATCATCTTTAGTTCTATCTTCTTGCCAGCAGATGACAGACTGAGCAAAAATACACCTAAATTATGTATAATGTTTGCTCTCAGTCATATCAGCTATTCCTTCAGTTAGCATGACAGATGTGCAAACATAAAAATTATTATTCCAATTCCAATGTATTCATAAAAAATAAAAGATGTGGTTGCATTGATTAAATAGATACCAAACATGTCAAGCCTTAAAGTTGTGTGAGCCTGTGAACTAAAAATGCATCTGATAAAATTAGAATATCATTAAAAAGTTAATTTATTTCAGTAATTCAATTCAAAAAGTGAAACTCATATATTTTATATAGATGCGTTACACACAGAGTGATATATTTCAAACATTATTTTCTTTTTATTTTGATGATTATGGCTAAGACCACACTGGGGCAGTTTGCAGGCGCTATTGCGCTAAAAATAGCGCCTGCAAACTGACCCTGTGTCTCCAGTGTGAAAGTCCGAGGGCTTTCACGCTGGAGCGGTGCGCCAGCAGGATGGGAAAAAAAGTCCTGCTAGCAGCATCTTCGGAGCGGTGAAGAAGCAGTCCTTCACCGCTCCTGCCCATAGAAATCAATGGGGCAGCGCGGCTATACCGCCGGCACAGCGCAGAGGCGGTTTGCGGTGGTTGTTAACCCTTTCTCAGCGGCTAGCGGGGGTTAAAACTGCCCCGCTAGCTGCTGAACACCGCCACTAAAACGACGGTAAATCTCCGCTAATAATAGCAAACCCAAAATTCTGTATCTCAGAAAAATAAAATATTACACAAGACCAATAAAAAAAAAAGATTTTTAATAAAGAAATGTTGGCTTACTGACAGTGGCGGCTGGTGTTTTTTTGTGTTTGGGGAGGGAGCAAACAACCCCCCCCCCCGCTGTCTGCCGGTCCACCGGCACTTACCTTATTCAGGCGGCGGGCACATCGGGCATCGGCGGGGATCCTGCAACAGCGGTGATCGGGTACATCGGGCAGCAGTGGGGATCAGGCAGCGGCTCCTGTGTCTTCACCTCCTCGCTTCCACCGTGCATCTCCTCCCCTCTTCCTAGGCATCCAAAAGGATCACCTGTTCTTTCAGCCAATCAGTGATGGGTATCAGACCGGCTTCCTGATTGGCCAGAAGGGGGATCAGTGTTGCAACAGCGAATATTCATTCGCTGTTGTAACACCTGGGTGTGCTCATGGCGCAATGCTCTGCGCCACAAGCCCACCCTATTTTGAAGCCTTTAGAGCCTCTGGCTCTAATCAGGTGCTTCAAAAAAACACCCCCGCCAATGTAGTTCATGTGCCCGACATCCTGAAAGGGGCCAGGCGCATGAATGGGGGTAGTGGCCGTGATCATAGAGCATTAATTAGGATGTGGTGGCCGTGGATAGAAGGGGCAGCACCCGGGCACCCCAATGGACAGGCCGCCACTGATTACTAAAAAATTAGGCCATGTACAATATACACTGCTCGGGTGTTATGGAAGCTTAATGGAGATGCTGATTTCATTTTCCAGCAGGACTTGGCACCTGCCCACACTTCCAATGTCAAAAGTACCAATACCTGGTTTAATGTTCATGATATCACTGTCCTTGATTGGGCAGCAAACTCGCATAACCCAAACCCCGTAGAAAATCTGTGGGGTATTGTCAAGAGGAATATGAGAGACACCAGGCGCAACAATGCGGATGAGCTGAAGGCCTCAATCAAAGCAACCTGGGCTTCCATAACACCTCAGCAGTGCCACAGGCTGATCACCTCCATGCCACACCACATTGATGCAGTAATTCATGCAAAAGGAGCCCCAACCAAGTACTGAGTGCATACGATACTCAACATGGACATACTTTTCAGTAAGCCTACATTTCTGAAGTAAAAATCCTTTTTTTTAATTTTATTTTTATTGGTCTTATGTAATATTCTAATTTTCTGAGATACTGATTTTAGTTTTTTCACTAAGCCATAATCATCAAAATTAAAAAAAAAAACACTTGAAATGTATCACTCTGTATGTGTAACACATCTGTATAAAATATATTACTGAATTACTGAAATAAATTAACTTTTTGATGATATTCTAATTTTATGAGATGTACCTGTATAGTACTCAAAACTGTATAGCACGACCTGCCGGATCATTTCCCAGGTTCGCCGGTGAGAACGGTAAGCCCAAGATACACCGGAGAATGACGGGGGCGTTTCTTCTAAAATCCAGCAGCTAATCAGCCGCTCAGATCGCTTTTAGCAGAAATAGAATTGCTAGCAGAAAAAAACAATACCGTTATGGTTATGGCTGACAGCTGCAACCATACCCCCGGTAAATTGCTTCAAAACTGCAATGTATATATACATATTGCGGTCTTGAAGCAGTAAGAAGTTTGGTGCAATATAACCCCATCTAGATCCTGAGGCTGTTTTTCGCGATATTAAAAAAAAAAAAAAAACTGTTTAAAAAGGACTATAGCTCCTTTTATAGTAGACCCTTCACACCCAAACAAACAAAATCCATGGAGAATGCATATTTTCATGCACATCCAAGACATACTAGATGTAGTGAATGATGGGTCAGCACCATATGAGATCTTGCTTGGTTTGCTATTCAACATAGTAAACCGAGATATGGCACGTGTGCAAGATCAGACAAGATGAAATCGATGGACCAGAGTTGAAACAGGAAGCAATGACATACTGTGCCTTGCAAAAGTATTCAACCCCCTTGGTATTTTTCGTGTTTTGTTGCCTCACAACCTGGAATTAACACGGATTGTTTTGAGAATTTGCATCATTTAATTTACAGAACTTTGAAGATGTTTTTTTTTTATTATTGTGAAGCAAACAACAAATAGGAAAAAACAACAGAAAAAGTCAATGTGCATAACTATTCACCCCCCTTAAGTCAATACTTTGTAGAGCCACCTTTTTGCGGCTATCACAGCTCCAAGTCGCTTTGGATGAGTCTCTATGAGCTTGCCACATCTTACCACTGGGATTTGTGCCCATTCCTCCTTGCAAAACTGCTCCAGCTCCTTCAAGTTGGATGGTTTGCGCTTGTGAACAGCAATCTTTAAGTCTGACCACAGATTTTCTATTGGATTGAGGTCTGGGCTTTGACTAGGCCATTCCAACACATTTACATGTTTTCCCTTAAACCAGGAGTGTCCAAACTACGGCCCTCCAGCTGTTGCGGAACTACACTTCCCATGAGGCATTGTAAAACTCTGACATTCACAGACATGACTAGGCATCAGAGGCGTTGCTAGGGGGTGGCTATTAAGGCTATAGCCCCGAATCTGGGGCCCATAGCCCCGAGTCTCTAGGGCAGAGGTTGGCACCCGGCCCGCCACCGCTGAATGTGGGCACCTGGCCCGTGGAAATTTTCGCTGCTGTCCCCTTCAATGGACAGTGGCGAGCGCCCAGTATCACAGGGCTGGATGGGGGCGGGAACCGCAGGAGTTGACTTTTTTATTAAACAGCAGGTGATTGGTTGCTGGACAGTCCTAGCAACCAATCACCAGCCTGTTAATGTGAAAAGTTAACTTCTGTAGTTCCCGCCCCCATCCAGCTCTGTGATGCCGATCTCAGATGCTCTGCTTGCTGTACACCTGTGTAAGGTAAGAGTTCTACTTACACAGTGTGTGTGGTGGGGTGCAGGGGACAGAGGGCACTGCAGTGGGGGGGTGCACTGCTCGGCACTGGTGAGGCTGCATTGCTGGGCACTGCATTGTTTATGTAGCCAACTCCTGAGCCCTGGGGCTCTCTGGGGACCCTGATGTAAGGGGGGCTCTGGTTACCCTGATGTAAGGGGGGTGGGATCTCTGGGGACCCTGATGTAAGTAGGAAGGCTCTCTAGGGACCCTGATGTAAGGGGGGTGGGCTCTCTGAGGACCCTGATGTAAGGGGGTGGGACCTCTGCGGACCTAATGTAAGTAGGGAGGCTCTCTAGGGACCCTGATGTAAAGGGGGTTCTGGGGACCCCAATGTAAGAGGAGGTGGGCTCTCTGGAGACCCTGATGCAATGAGGGTTCTCTAGGGACCCTGATGTAAGGGGGGTGGGCTCTCTGAGGACCCTGATGTAAGAGGGTGGGATCTCTGCGGACCCTGATGTAATGAGGGGGGCTCTGGGGACCCTGATGTAATGATGAGGGCTCTGGGGACCCTCATGTAAGTAGGGAGGCTCTCTAGAGACCCTGATGTAAGGGGGGCTCTGGGGACACTGATGTAAGGGGGGTGGGCTCTCTGAGAACCCTGATGTAAGCGGGGGGCTCTCTGGGGACCCTAATGTAAGCAGGAATCCACACTCAGAGATATATATACTGTACACCCACATGTATATTATATACATGTGTATGACTTTCTTTACTTCACTACTATGGGCTTTAGCCCCAGATCTTTTGTAGACCTAGCAACGCCCCTGCTAGGCATGATGGGAATTGTAGTTCCTTAACAACTGGAGGGCCATAGTTTGGACACCACTGCCTTAAACCACTCAAGTGTTGCTTTTGCAGTGTGTTTGGGGTCATTGTCTTGCTTGAAGGTGAACCTCCATCCTAGCCTCAAATCACACACATTTGCTCAAGAATATTCCTGTATTTAGCACCATCCATCTTTCCCTCAACTCTGACCAGTTTCCCAGTCCCGACTGCTGAAAAACATCCCCACAGCATGATGCTGCCACCACCATGTGGTCACTGTGGGGATGGTGTTCTTTGGGTGATGTGATATGTTGGGCTTGCACCAGACATAGCATTTTCTTTGATGGCCAAAAAGTAAAATTTTAGTCTCATCAGACCAGAGTACCTTCCTCCATACATTTTGGGAGTCTCCCTCATGCCTTTTCAGAAAAACTCAAAATGTGCCATTTTGTTTTTTGATGAAAGTAATGGCTTTCTTCTGGCCACTCTGCCATAAAGCCCAACTCTATGGAGCATACGGCTTATTGTCATCCTAGGTAAAGATACTCCAGTCCCTGCTGTGGAACTCTGCAGCTCCTCCAGGGTTACCTTAGGACTCTGTGCCGCCTCTCTGATTAATGCCCTCCTTGCCCGGTCCGTGAGTTTTGGTGGGTGGCCGTCTCTTGGCAGGTTTGCTGTTGTGCCATGTTCTTTCCGTTTGGTTATGATAGATTTGATGGTGCTCCTAGGGATCATCAAAGATTTGGATATTTTTTTATAACCTAACCCTGACTTGTACTTCTCATCAACATTGTCCCTTACTTGTTTGGAGAGTTCCTTGGTCTTCATGGCAGTGTTTGGTTAGTGGTGCTGAAGTGGCAACGAGGGTCAGTTTATATGGCCATAGTTATGTGTGTAGTAAGACTGATTTAGAATTTCAGCTAAGAATCATATTTCTTGTATTTCATCTTGAAACTACTTATGACAGTTTGTGGTTAAAGACACTCGACTTACTCACCCCCCCTCCCATACAGAAACCTGCTGAGTTCCTCTTTTTGTGCAAGAGAATACTGCAGAGAAACGAAAGTTTTGTATAAGTTAAAAATATATATGGTTTGCAGAACTTGTCTGATTTTAGGATGCATAGGTTGATTTTTAAAAGGTTAGAATGTTTTGTATAACGGAAGTGTACCGCCTGTTGGCTTGTGATGCAATATGCTGAAAATTATATGTACACTGTATGAGTTGTATTGGACACACTTGACATGTAGACACTAGTCGGGTCAAGAGTGTCCACTCTTTTTGACCAAAAAGATGGAATAAACCTCCCATACCAGAGTTCTTTGTCCAGCAACGTCATTTACCGATATCCTGCCTTAAATCTGCTACTTTAGTGCCTCTTGCTTAGGTGTTGCAGCCTCTGGGGGCTTTCAAAAAGGTGTGTATATGTAATCACAGATCATGTGACACTTATGCCTCGTACACAGGACCGGACTTTACGGCATACTTTGCCCGGCGGACTTTTCGACGGACTTACGGACTTTCCAAATGAACAGACTTGCCTACGCACAATCAACCAAAGTCCGACGGATTCGTACGTGATGCGGTACGTCCGGACTAAAACAAGGAAGTTCATAGCCAGTAGCCAACAGCTGCCCTAGCGTAGGTTTTTGTCCGACGGACTAGCATACAGACGAGCGGACTTTTCGACCGGACTCGAGTCTGTCGGATAGATTTGAAACATGTTTCAAATCTAAGTCTGTCAAACTTTTGAGAAAACAAAGTCCGCTGGAGCCCACACACCATTGAATTGGCCGACGACATCCGGTACGCCGGACCAAATATGCCGTAAAGTTCGATCGTGTGTACGCGGCATTAGATTGCACACAGGTGGACATCATTTCACTAATTATGTGACTTCTGAAGGTAATTGGTTGCACCAGAGCTTTTTATGGGCTTCATAACAAAGGGGTTGAATACATACGCACATGCCAATTATCAGTTTTTTCTGAAAAATAGTTTTATGTATATATTTTTCTAATTTTTCTAATTTTACTTCACCAACTTAGACTATTGTGTTCTGATCCAGCACATATAATTCAGATTATAAAAAAATTGAACTAAAGGCTGTAATGTAACAAAATAGGTAAAAAGCCAGGGGTGAATACTTTTGCTAGGCACTGTATTTTAAAAGATGAGTTTTCTATCCACATGGGGTACACCAAAGAAACTGAAATGAACATAAAAGAAAAAGGCAAATAACCAACACTACTTAATGGATTTTGCAATGAGATTGCAATGCTGTTGTCAGCTTATGTTGGGTGGGGGAAGGTCCACTTTAAAGAAAGAAATGTCTATTATATATCAGCTGCTTGTATAAGATTTCCACAAAGATCACATGTCTCAATTCTTCATGGTTTTTGGGGTGTAGGCTGACTTAAATATGCAATGGGAGAATATGATACAATTGGTATCATTGGAAGTCCATGTGAACAATCAGCAGCTGATGACCAGAGCATGACCAGACATGTGATGGACGTACATGGGTCAGATACCAAACATTCTGATGTCAGTTCCATTGATCTATGATGTTTGTAGCTTTCTCAGAAGATCCCACTCAGAGCTAAAGACAAAAAAAAAAGATAAAAGTGAAAAGCTTGTTAAAGGATAAAATAATAAAACCCGTTTTTGCGGCAATATTCATATTTTTTGATAACATAGGTAAGAATTAGAACCCCCCCTTTGTTTTTCTACTGTTTCCTACTTTCTGTCCTGGCAACAACAGTTTTATCAGATAGGAAGTGAGCAAAAATCTGCAACAGGGACACAACCAGAAATCTACTGTAAATCCACAAATGTGCAGGCCAAGGAGAGTGCCAAAACATACAAAAGTGCAAGGTTTTGAATGATAAAATTGATTCATAGCAGAAAAAATCCAACACGTTTTGAGGACCAAACATATTCCCCAAGGTTCAGGAATTTTGACTGTGCTTAAACCGAGTCACGTAAGCAGAAACCAAATATATCTGTTATTTGATGCTTGGAACAGTATCAGGAGGCCAACTTTGTTGCTGCATTTACTAATACTGGCCTAACCTGCCCTCCTGATATTGCTCCAAGCAGGAAATAACAGATCTATTTGGTTTCTGCTTACCTGAGTCCATAAGATCAGGTCTTTTCTGAGACTTTTTGTTTACAATGGACCAGTGGCGGCACATCCATCCTTCCCGCTCCCTATATCAGCGGTAGGCAACCAGTAGCTCTCCAGCTGTTGTGGAACTACATTTCCCATAATGCATTACAAGGCGGACAGTTACAATTACTCCCAGAGGCATGATGGGACTTGTAGTTCTGCAACAGCTGGAGGGCCCCAGGTTCCCTTCCCCTGCCCTATATGAACAATGGATAGATTCATTCATAAATGCATAGCACTGGGTCTGTTTTCCACCCCCTTCAAAAAAAAAAAAAAAAAAAGAGCACCGGCTGCCACTGCGTTGGACTTTTATCTGATTTTGGTCTGTTGCTCCTTTCTGTATTTCTTTGGTTTGAGTAATAAAAATATGATAGAGGCTCTAACCCTTCTCTGTTCTGTCCTAAGGGAAATAAAAAAAAAATGGAGAACGTAGGATTTGATTTGGGCTAAAGTAGGATTTGAAGGATGAAAGAGGTGGCAGTCTACTTCACTCCTAGAAAATTCTATCAAGTTCATGTTCAGACCTGTTATTTGTCAAGCTACAGATGGTGTTTTCACTGGCGATGAACAAAGCCACAGTAATATTTGTTCAGTAAACAAGAGAATATATCAAGAAGAAATAACATTTGCACAACGAAAACACCTGTTCCTGTAAATGAGAACACCTGGCCCTATAAACTGGACTGAATATTTCATGGCTGTTTCCTCACTAAGACCCCTTTCACACGGGGAGCTTTGTAGGCGCTACATCGCTAAAAATAGCGCCTGCAAAGCGCCCTGAAAGAAAAAAAATAAAACCGTTTTACCGCCGCCCCCGCCCCAGTGTGAAAGGGGCCTAAGGAGAACAATGTAGATTCAATTGAGTGCAAATTTTGTGATGCGTTTGTGTGTTTTTCCCTTTTTGTTATTATTAAAGGGAAACTATAAATGGATGAGGGCCAATTTATGTTTTCATTGCTCATTTAGGCTCATCAGCCCTTTAAGTGGACTTTAATACCTGGGAGCTACTGTAACCTCTGTATCATGATGTGACTGCTGTAATTGGCTTTCACATCAAGTCACATGATTGGAAGCCTGCCCGGCTGGCTCCCAATCTAAAACTTTGACCGAGAGCTGGTGGTGGGTGGCAATGCTGCGCCTCCATTCAAAGAGTAGGTAGGACAGAACATTTCGCACCAACATCATCAATAGGTAAAAATAAAGAATAAAAGCCTGAAAAAAACCAAAACCAATGCAGCCACCACATCTAAGGACTGGTAGGCTGCAATATACTATATTTTTTTGACTGGTTTTAGAAATATTTTAAATACGTTGCAAACTGATGTACATTAAGCCTATATGAACTCTGCAAAGAATGTCTCTGCAAAGTGATATTAGTAGACTTTGTGGCCTATACGTCTGTTCCGCGAACTTTTTTTTTATATTACCTGCATATTACAAGGGACAAATAACTTCTTTTTTGCTTATTGGAGTGTGTGCAGCCATAAAAATGACTTTAATGTGTCCTTTTTAACCACCTGCCAACTGCTCACAGTAAATATACTGCAAGCGGGTGCAAGTATAGGCACAGTCACGTTCAGGTACATTCTGGGTTTGGGGCATGTGCACGCCCCCTGAGATCCTGTGCCGTGATTGGAAACAGTACAAACTTGGCAGCAGATTTCACCAATGATTTGGGCTGAAACCTGATGATCGGCTGTGTCCAATTACACACAGAGTTCTGTGTTTACAAACAAACAGAACTCTGTGTACATAGGTACAGCGATCCGGCTGTTTCTTCTCCTTGAAAAGCAGGGAGAAAAAACAGCCAGATCAGAAAGTAAAAGCAGCACACATTACACATTGTTAGGCACACAGTTAACCCCTTGATTGCCCCTAGATGTTAATCACTTCCCAGTTAGTGTCATTAGTACAGTGTCAATGTACAGTATTATCACTGATCATTGCATTCGTGTCATTAGCGACATTGTCAGTTAGTGACCCTCCCAGTAAGGGTCTATTAGCGCCAGATTTCCTGTACCCTTATCACGCTCCCACTATAAATTGCTGATCACCGCCATTACAGTATAATGATTAAGCACTAAAGCAGCATTATTAAGTGCTAAAGCCACCCGAAACGGGTTGACTTTCTCATTTCCCTACAGGTTTCAATTGCTGGTCCATGTCGTTTTATACTTACAAATAGGGATGAGCTTCGCGTTCGAGTCGAACCCATGTTCGACTCGAACATCGGCTATTCGATCGTGCGCCAAATTGCGAACGTTATGGGCCGTTCGCGCCAAATTCGTGTGGCGCATGACGGCCCATAATTCACTGCGGCATCGCAGTGCATTGCTGGCTGATGATTGGCCACGCATACTTGGCCAATCACAGCGCCGTCAGTAGAGAGAGCTGTAATTGGCCAAAGCCAGGGTGGCTTTGGTCAATTATGGCTCAGGGGGTTTAGAACATGCCCCACACTATATAAGGCCGCCTGCATGGCCTGCAGGGGTCAGTGTTACCCCTCTATAATTTAGGGGCCCTTCATAGAGGACCTCCATTAGATCATATTCCCCTTATATCAGTGCTCCTCTTAGAGACCCAAAAAAATTAAAATGGAAAAAATGCGGCACAACTTCCCCCTATAATTATATTCATATATGAAAAAATAGTTGTAAATGATGGTGGAAACCCCCAAGGATAATCCAAGTATTAATACACTTCAATCTTATTTAAACATATACTGTGCAATCTCCATACACATATAATAATGTATGAATAGAGGTGTAAACCTCCAATTCATTCCAAAATGTGCTAATATCCAATTTACTTGTTCGAATATTAGCACAACACATTTTGGAATGGATTTACACCTCTATTCATACACTATTATATGTGTGTGGCGATTGCACAGTATATGTTTAAATAAGATTGGAGTGTATTAATATTTGGATTACCCTTGGGGGTTTCCACCATCATTCACAATTATTTGTTCACATTTAAATTAATATAATTATAGGGGGAGGTTGCACTGCATTTTAATTTATTTTTGCATAGTTTTTTCGAGGCGTTTTAGTTTTATATTAGGTGTTTTTTTAGATCTCAGTCCCCTATATCTGATCCTCTTTAGAGACAAACCATCAGTCTCTAAGGGGGGTGCTGATATAAGGGGACTGTAATATAATGGGTTTCTCTGAGGAGAGGGAAGGGTAGGTAATATAAGGACAAACTGATCTAATGTGGGTGCTGATATAAGGAGAGTTTCCCTTATTTAGTAGAGATCTCTAGGGAGGGAAGGTGGGGGTGCTGATCTAATGGCGGGTGCTGACTGCTGATCTAATGGGTCACCAGCAGTCAGCACCCCCTCTACATTAGCTCAGAGTCCCCTTATATCAGCACCCCCTTAGATATCTCTAATAGATCAGTGACCCCCCCCCCGCCCCATCAATGTCCCCTGCCCCTGAAGACCCCAATTAGACTGCCTTACCGAGAGACATTTAGAGTCAGGAAGTGTGGGAGCCAGATTTTGGGGGCGGAGCGAAGCTGCTCTTCTGTAGTGCCATTTTCCTTCCTTCCATTGTGTGAGGGGGCTTGGGGAGAAGGCATAGTAGAGGCAGATGCTGCATCGCTGTTCCCACTGTGTTGGCAAGACACATTTGAACTGGTACACTCACTCACAGGGCTGCTGTTAGGAATCATGGGGCCTCCACCCCCCGAGGGGGGAAAAGAGGTGGGGGGAGGGAGGTGAGAAAGGAGAAGGAGGCAGGAGAGAGAGGGGGTGCTGACACAGAGGGGTGTGGTGCTGACAGAGAGGGGGAGGGCTGACCGAGAAAGGGAGGGCTGACAGAGAGGGGGAGGGTTGACAGAGAGCGGGGTGCTGACAGGGGGGGTGCTGACAGAGAGGGGGTGCTGACAGGGGGGTTGGCTGACAGAGAGGGGAGTGCTGACAGAGGGGGGGTGCTGACAGAGAGGGGAGTGCTGACAGAGGGGGGGTGCTGACAGAGAGGGGAGTGCTGACAGAGGGGGGGTGCTGACAGAGAGGGGAGTGCTGACAGAGGGGGGGTGCTGACAGAGAGGGGGTGCTGACAGGGGGGTCTGCTGACAGAGGGGGGGTCGGCTGACAGAGAGGGGGGGTTGGCTGACAGAGGGGGGGTGGGCTGACAGGTGGGGTGGGCTGACAGAGGGGGGGTGGGCTGACAGGGGGGTGCTGACAGGGGGGGTGGGCTGACAGAGGGGGGGTGCTAACAGAGAGGGGGTGCTGACAGGGGGGTCAGCTGACAGAGGGGGGGTCGGCTGACAGAGAGGGGGGTTGGCTGACAGAGGGGGGTTGGGCTGACAGAGAGGGGGGTGCTGACAGAGGGGTGGGCTGACAGAGAGGGGGGTGGGCTGACAGAGGGTGGGTGGGCTGACAGAGAGGGGGGTGCTGACAGAGGGGTGGGCTGACAGAGAGGGGGGGGTGCTGACTGGGGGGGTGGGCTGACAGAGGGGGGGTGATATGACAGGGGGGTGCTGACAGGTGGGGTGGGCTGACAGAGGGGGGGTGGGCTGACAGGGGGGTGCTGACAGGGGGGGTGGGCTGACAGAGGGGGGTGGGCTGACAGAAAGGGGCGGGATGACAGAGGGGGGTGGCTTACAGAGAGGGGCGGGCTTACAGAGAGGGGCACGATGACAGGCTGGTAGAAGGGCAGAAAACAGACCTCACTAAAAAGGAGACACATCGCGCGCCAGGCAGGGAGGCGGGACTCCGGGCGGCCGAGATCACCCACAGTCCAGCCCAGCCCCGCCTCCACATGTGACCAGTCACCACCTCCACCGGGCCAATCACAGACATGTCCGCCGCCTGCACAGCCAATCACAGAGCGCCCGCTGCCCAGCCCTCGTATGGTACAGTGAGTGTAACACAGATGTCAGTGGGCACGGGAATCGGGATGTGCCGCTCTCGATCTTGCGGCCGGGGCCACTGGTCACAGGACAGCTGAGGATCATGTCTGTATGCAGCCACGCTGCATAACTAAGCAGGGAGAAGAGGTGTACGCTGCGGGGGGGTGGTGAGGGAGGAGGCGGTCCGATGGCTCAGTGCCTGTACATGCCTGCTCATCTCTCCTCCACCTCCAATGCCGTCCGCCACAGCCGCGACCTGCCCCGCTAGTCTCTCCTCCACACCCACTGAGACTCGGGGCTATGGGCTCCAAATTTGGGGCTCCAGCCTCGATAGCCACGCCCTGTCAACGCCTCTGCTCATGGCTGAATTAGATCAAAAGGGTGCTTCTACTAAATACCGAGCAAAGGGTCTGAATACTCAGGACCATGTGATATTTCAGTTTTTCTTTTTTAATAAATCTGCAAAAATGTCAACAATTCTGTGTTTTTCTGTCAATATGGGGTGCTGTGTGTACATTAATGAGGAGAAAAAAAATGAACTTAAATGATTTTAGCAAATGGCTGCAATATAACAAAGAGTGAAAAATGTAAGGGGGTCTGAATACTTTTCATCCCCACTGTATATCTAGGGCGGCTGTGGCGCGACTTGCACAGAAACTAGGGTGACCACATTTCCAAACTGCCATTCAGGGACGCCTCCCCCAAAAAAGATGATTTTTGACATTTTTTCAGATTTTTGGAGCAGGGGCGAATGAAATCAGCGGGCCCATGCGCAAGATCAAAAGTGGACCCTAGGCATCAAGAACAACAATATGGCGCGCAAAGCGTGTTGTGGTGAACAGTGGACATGTCTTAAATTGGGCTAAATATTGGCTTAAAGGGGGTGTTGTTAAAGAGAGTCTGAGATGACTTATATAGTGCAGAATGTGGTAATGTTAAATAGGGAATGCAGAGTGTATGGTGGTGAGCAGTATGTACAGGAGAGGAGTGCGGAGTGTATGGTGGGGGGTAATATGTACAGGAGAGGAGTGCGGAGTGTATGGCGGGGGGTAATATGTACAGGAGAGGAGTGGTGTGTGGAGTGTATGGCGGGGGGTAGTTAGTGGAGAGAGGAGGAAGAGGAGTGCAATACCACCTCCCGATAGTCTGTCAGCTACTGCTTTACCACCTTGGTGGTGGGGCATTCTGAATGATGTAATGGGGCACTAAGGGGGCACCCTGGAGGTTGTAAGGGGGGATGTAAGGGGGCACTCTGGCGGTACTAACTTAGTCAGAGCCCCCTTACATCATACAGGGTGCCCCCTTAGTGCCTCCTTACATCCTCCAAAGTGCCCCCTCACATCCTCCTCCAAAGTGTCCCCTTACATCCCCCTCCAGAGTGCCCCCTTACATCCTCCTCCAAAGTGTCCCCTTACATCCCCCCCCAGAGTGCCCCCTTACATCCCCCACGAGGGTTTCCCCTTACATCCCCCTCCAGAGTGCCCCCTTACATCCTCCTCCAGAGTGCCCCCTTACATCCTCCTCCAGAGTGCCCACTTACATCCTCCTTCAAAGTGTCCCCTTGCATCCTCCTCCAGAGTGCCCCCTTGCATCCTCCTCCAGAGTGCCCCCTTGCATCCTCCTCCAGAGTGCCCCCTTACATCCTCCTCCAAAGTGTCCCCTTACATCCCCCTCCAGAGTGCCCCCTTACATCCCCCTCCAGAGTGTCCTCTTAAATCCTCCTCCAGAGTGCCCCTTTACATCCCCCTCCAGAGTGCCCCCTTACATCCTCCTCCAGAGTGCCCCCTTGCATTCTCATCCAGAGTGCCCCCTTGCATCCTCCTCCAGAGTGCCCCCTTGCATCCCCCTCCAGAGTGCCCCCTTGCATCCCCCTCCAGAGTGCCCCCTTAGTACTACTGTAATAAGGGGCACTCTGGAGAAAGTAAGGGGAGGAAGTAAGGAAGCACTCTGGAGGCACACAGATAGTACCTCCAGAGTGCCCCCTGCATAGAGTCCTGAGGAGTGATGGCCATTAATCCATGCCAGGTGAATGTTAGGAAAAGCAGAGCACGCCACCCAACTCATGGCTGCCCTATTCCACTACTGCTTGCTCTTTCCCTGTCACAACCCTGACATAAGCCCGGTCCAGCCTGTGGTGTATGTCCCCATGTTATCTGTAGCTGAATTACTGCAGTTCCTCCGGGGAATGCTGCACCCACTGCTGCTCAGGTCAGGGTGGCTGGCGATGAGGTCTTCTCCCTCCTGGGCTGTTTGTTCTAGCCAGCCTTGTGCTGCACTTGGCTTCACTAACTTGCCTGAATGGGGGGGGGCACTGGCACCTGGAGCAATTGCCCTGAATCTCTAGCAAAGTTCCCAGGATTCCAGACGGTACAATTGTCCCCTCAATAGCAGCCAGTTTGTCTTTGAAGATGGGGAAGGGGGCAAGTTGTCAAAAAAGAATACTTGCAGTGATTTTGGGGGGATAAGAGCATGCTGTATGTGCTAGGGGCACACTTTGGGAGGGGAGAGAAATTGTGCTGGAAGGGGGGGGTTGAATAAAAAATCTGACCCCTCCCCTCCTAAAGTGTGCCCCCTAGCACATACAGCATGCTCTTATCCCCCAAAATCACTGCAAGTATTCTTTTTTGACAACTTGCCCCCTGTCTCTGTGTCTCCTTCTCCTGCAAGTGCAAAGCATTAATATTCTGTACAAACCTCAGATCAGCACATCTGTGTCCATTCTCCTCCCCCTCCTTCTCCTGTCTATGACATCCGAGTCGAGGAAAAGGGGGAGGGGACTTCAGTCCGTGTGTTAGTGTGAGGTGGGCAGGAGGGGGGAGGAAGGGAGAGCGAGCGATGCCGTACACACTGTAATCGCAGCGTGTGGGAACAGAAACACCCCATACAAGCTGCAAGCCAGTCACTGGAGCCAAGTGCGGAGGTGAAAGAACCAGCAGTGACTCTCAGCAGCACTAGAGAGGAGGAGGAGGAAGTGAAATCCTCCTCCACCCTCAACGCTGGGCAGTGACGTCACTGGTTGCCAGACGCCAGGCGGCTATAGCAACCAGTGATCAGGAGTAGGTGGAGGAGGTGGAGGCGGAGCCAGAGCCAGCGCTATGGCGGCTCTGTCTGCCCCTGTTCCCAGATTGTCCAGTTTCATTCCGGGACACTGTATTGTCCCGGAATGAAGGTGCCCGGGACTGGGGACAAAGATGTAAATTACGGGATAATCCTGGGCAATCCGGGACACGTGGGCACCCTAACAGAAACGCTGTGCGTCTTTGGCTCAGTTTCTGGCCCGAATTTAGGCAAAGATTCGGCCTGGATTCATCCCTGAAACGGAGAACAGGGATGCACAGCATTCCTGTGCGATCCATGGCTGTTTCCAGTGCGAACTGAGCCTAAAGCAGGCCAAACATGGGTTGAATTTCGAAAGAATTTTCTTTCAAAAATCTTATCTAAGAATTCTCGTTCGTATTTCGCACCATTAGTGGGCTGCAGCAACAGCTGATTTTCGTGCGGCCATCGAATTTGAGTAATCGGACAATTTTCTAATCAATGATGGGAGAATCGTGCGAGAAATGTAATCAAAAAAGAAATGTGCAAGAAAAGAAAATTCCCGGAAAGAAAAGAAGATTCCCAGCCACGTAAATTCTTTTCTGTAGCAACATGAGGTGAAATTGAAGGCTTGGTTGGCTGAATTTCGAAATCAATGGTGGCACCATTGGATCACAAAACACACAAATTTTCTGATTTTCAAAAGAAAATTCTTTCAAAATTCGACCATGTATGGCCAGCCTTAGAGAGCAACTGACATACAATACACATAAGTGATTTATTGTTGTGGTTTGATGCTTTACTCTTATGCCGCGTACACAGGAGCGGATTTCTCGTCGAAAAAAGATATGACGACTTTTCCGACAGGATTCCGCTCAAGTTTGCCTTGCATACACACGGTCACGCAAAAGTTTGCTGAAATTAAGACCGTCAACAACGCGGTGACGTACAACACTATAACGAGCCGAGAAAATGAAGTTCAATGCTTCCGAGCATGCGTCGAATTGTTTCCGAGCATGTGTAGGGATTTTGCACGTCGCAATTGCCACAGACGGTCGCATTTTCCGATAGGAACTTTTTCCCGACCGAAAAATTGAGAGCATGCTCTCGATCTTTTGCTGGCTGGAATTCCGCCAGCAAAAGACCAACGGAGCATACACACGGTCGCATTTTCCGACGAAAAACTCTCATCGGTCTTTTGCGGGCCGTAATTCCAATTGTGTGTATGCGGCATTAGCCATGTCAGCTATTCCTTATGGAGGAAGAAATATTCCATTTTAGCTGATTTCAGCTCCAAAACATTCTTAGTGAACATTGTGTCTGTGTGTGGGCACTGCAGCTCATGTTTGATGCAACAAAAAGCCTACTGCAATCTCCTGATAGGAAAACTTGTTTTTGGGTCAATAGCTACAGTTTGAACAGACCAGCAACGGCCGCCACCAGTGCAGAATTAATTTAAGTTTATTGCCAGAGATGTGCGTCTAACTCCAACCTTGGCCTTGGAGAGTGAGGCCCGGAGCGACAAAAAGAAAAGAAGAATAGTGCAGGGCCGGGCATGACAGTGTGTCTAGTGACACACATAGGGTTAAGCTGGCTGGTGTTTGGTGGGGAGGAGTCAGCAGGAAACTTTGGGGGAGCGGCCATACATAAGGAGAGGCGGAGCCTGGACGGGGGCAGTGGGTCAGGAAGAGACACGAGGAGGCAGATTTTCTCTGCTCCTCTACAGCAATGGCCGACATCGATTTGATCCTGGCACGTTTGAGGCAGGCAGTGGCGTCCAAGGGACCGGAGTGGCTTCACAGCCAGGTTGCGGGACTACTGGAGGACGAAGCTGGCGGTTCGGCGATGGAAGGTGAGGGGACTGCGCGTGCGCGGAGATCGCGGCCTCCGGCGTGGTATACACCGGGACCCGACGGCTGAACGGGTTCGCCAGGCTAGGAGCCCGAGGGGGGAACAGTCCACTCCACCGGCCAAGAGAAGCCACCAGCCAGTCGCTGCTAGGCCCGGGCGGAATACACGCCGCGGTCACAGCGCGGTGGGCGGGGCCATGGGCCGGCATGGCGCCGCTTCCCCGCTTACAATGCCCAGAGATGCGGAACGTGCGGACCCCCCAGCAGCTCTCCACAAGCTGAGGGGGGAGGACAGAAGGGGGAGAGCAGCCGCAGCAGCGCCCAGGGCAGAGAGTAGAGACATTGGTGACACCGCAGCTGGACATCGGTCGCCTGGCGTGAGGAGGGACCATCAGGATGGAAGACAGAGGTATGCACAGGCCGGCCCGGTAGCAGCTATTAATCCAGGGCGGCGTGGAATCTAGTCGGGAGGCAGAGTTTCGGAGGTCAGACGGGTCACACTACAGCATGTGCAGACAGTCTCCAGGAGGGATGCGCCTGGGGGGCTCCCTACGCCGGCAATCCCAGTTCAAGGGGACCGGCCGGAAGATGAGGAGTTGGAGGAAGGTGAGGAGGAGACACGCCAGCAGGATACGGCAGTGGAAACCAGATTGGCGGCTGTCGGGAAATCTCCAGGTCTGCCCGGTAAGTCCAGCGACAATTTATCTTTTACCAATGCTTTACAAAACTTATTGGGTGTGGTTACCACGGGTACAGCAGGGGCAGTCGTCCACTCGCCACGACGGACGGGGTAAGGTCATGACCAGCAAGTGGCGGAACAAGGATCCGCCAGTTCGGGGTCAGGGGGACAACTTAAAGAGCTATTGGAGGGCCTGCGGGCGCTAGTAGGGCGTTTTGGGGAGCAACCTCCACAAGCAACCACAGGGGTGGTATCCCAGGGAGCGCAAAGAAATGGCGGGGGTTTGTCCACTGGGGGAGAGGTAGAAGTTTCAGCAGCCACAGGGGTGTCTGCGGACAAGACCCTGGAGTCGGGAGCAGGTAAGGAAAAGCCGGGTGAAAAAGGGGCAGCGGAGAGTGCGGGAAGGACGGACATAGTCAGGATTGCAGACGCAGCAAAGTGCGAGGTATATGTCTGTTTTGAAGGCCCGCTAGGTGCGCATTTGAAACAGGAGGCGCGGGAAAAAATTTACAAGAGATTTTTTCCTTGTTGCCGTTGGAAAAGTTAAACCTGGACAGGGTTAAGCCAGATGACTCCAAGAAGGAAGACGAGGAGAAGAGGAAATACAGGTTGATCCCACGGACGTTTGTTAACTGGTTACAAGCGTTCGCTATCATGGCCAGCGTCATTGGTGAAAAGAACCCCAAACATTGTTCGGGGTTGTTTTGTTATATGGATGCTATTGGGGAGGCACACAGAGTTTATGGGGGAATGGCTTGACTGCGTTATGACGAGCAGTTTCGACAATGCAGATCGGTTCGTACGGCTCTGCATTGGGACCATAAGGACATTAGCCTGTGGATGAGACTGATGATCTCGGCTAGGGCCTCGCCTCAGTTTTTTCAAGGGGGGGCCAGGGGTACACACTCTTCAGGACCACCGGCTGGCAAAAAATGGGGAGTGTGCTGGCAATTCAATGAAGGGAACTGTAAGTTTGGGGGATCGTGCAAATTTAAGCACGAATGCTCAGGGTGTGGGGGAGCCCACACACTGGCCAGGTGCTTTAAAAAAGGGAAACGTATAGGGGAGCCTGTTAACAAGAGGGATGATGCCGGTGAAGGTGGAAAGGATGCTGCCTTTCCTAAGTAAGTATCCGGAGAGGGAAGCGGCATCGCTGATTACCGCAGGTTTTCGGGAAGGGTTCAAAATACCGTGTTCCTTGGAGGTGGTTCATCCTATGGCACGGAATTTGAAATCAGTGTTGCAACACCCAGGGGTGGTGGGAGAAAAATTGGCAAAAGAGGTGGCATTAGGCCGTATGGTGGGGCCATTTGAGTTAAAGCCATTACCGGATTTGGTGGTGTCCCCACTGGGTGTGGTGCCCAAAAAGGAGCCGAATAAGTTTCGGTTAATTCATCACTTATCCTTTCCAAAAGGGGGCTCGGTCAAGAATTTCGAATTAAATTGAAAAGGGGTATGGCGCTCCCTATGGGGTTGAATGGGTTAGTGTATGGGGGTGGGTTAGAGTTGTTATATCCCCAGGTGATTTCCCCCAATATGATCCTAGTGGAGGTACCTAATACCAGTAATAACAGTGCAAAATAAATGTATATATAAATGTATTACCAAGAAATACATATCATAATCAAAGTCCAGTGATCAAATAATTTCATCTCAAGCTAGTTAGTGCAGAAAAAATCAATTAAAAGTTTTTTAGTGATTATAGGCCTTAAAGTGAAAAAACTGTTCAGACCCAGTGTTCCAAGCAATTTTGTGACTTGAGTGCTCTCAGATAGTTCCTGTGACTTTTGTGCTCCCCCTTATGGGTCCCCACTCACCGAATCCAACAGCCCCAGAAGGGGCAACCAGCGTAGGGTATCTCAATCACGGTCTCCTCTCCACACCAATCGTGTAGGGCATTCGGGATGATTTCCGTGCTGTTGGTTTTCCCAATGGCTTCCTGGATCCACCAGCCCCAGACGGGGCAGACTGCATGGGGTATTACGGTCACAATCTCCTCTCCACCACAGTCCTACTGAGCATCCAGGTAATTTCCTTACTGTTGAGTTAAGGTGTTCACAATGGCTCCTTTTTAAGTTCAGTAAAGGAGTGATGGCGATAGATTGCAAAAGACATGACTTTTTCCCGTAACTATTGCAATGACATGGTCACATGACAGGACAGAATGATGAGAATGGACTTTTTAAGTTCTCTAAGGAGTGATGGCGATAGATTGCCATATTTCATTGACCCTGACGCATGCGCGGTGTCCTATACTTCTTTTGATGCTGCGGTGCAGTGGGTCAGGAGGTATGGGAAGGGGGCGCTGATGGCAAAATCTGACATAGAAGCGGCGTTTAGGCTACTTCCAGTGCATCCAGACAGCTTTCGGCTGCTGGGTTGCCACTGGCAGAACCAGTTTTACGTTGATAAATGTTTGCCCATGGGTTGCTCCATTTCTTGCGCCATGTTTGAAGCGTTCAGTTCCTTTTTGGAGTGGGTGATTAGGGATGTGTCGGGGCTGGACTCGGTTATCCATTACTTGGATGATTTCCTCTGTATAGGTCCCCCTTCCTCCAGGGTGTGTGCGATTCTGTTGTCAACGTTGCAACACATTGCGGGAAGGTTCGGAGTGCCATTGGCAGCCGAAAAGACGGAAGGCCCGACAACCGAGATTAGTTTTTTGGGCATCGTAATTGACTCCATGGCAATGGAATGTAGGTTACCGCAGGAGAAGTTAGTGGATTTACAGAAGGAGATCCGGGAGATTCATGGAATGCGGAAGGTGCAATTGCGGACCCTGCAGTCATTGCTAGGTAAGCTAAATTTCGCTTGTAGGATCATACCCATGGGTAGGGTATTTTGTCGGCGGCTGTCGGCAGCTACGGCGGGAGTAAAAGCCCCCACACATTTTATTAGGCTGAATCTGGAGCATCGGGAGGACCTGAAGGTATGGTATC
Organism: Aquarana catesbeiana; assembly: GCA_037953035.1. Taxonomy (NCBI): domain Eukaryota; kingdom Metazoa; phylum Chordata; class Amphibia; order Anura; family Ranidae; genus Aquarana; species Aquarana catesbeiana. Next base: position 1,514,658 of record JBBHAA010001420.1, on the reverse strand, counting down.
AATTTTTGTCGGTGTACAACAGAAGATCAGTGGGGATGTCAGGTCCGGTAAGTAACTTCGATGTGGAATTAGTTACGGACGCGGCGGGTTCTACGGGTTACAGAGCATATTTTCAAGGTGGAGTGCAGAACCTTGGCCAAAATCGTGGGTGGAGGCGGGGTTTCTTCGTAACCTGGTACTGTTGGAACTGTTTCCAGTTGTGCTGGCCATCGAGTTATGGGGGCGGTCTTGCCAGAATTTAAAGTTGAGACTGAATTGTGATAACATGGGGGTTGTCCAGGTTATCAATCGCATGTCAGCGTCTTCCCAACCTGTCATCAGGCTGATGCGACAGTTGGTATTGCGGTGCTTGCAATTGAATACATTTATATATGCTGTGCACATACCAGGGATTGAAAATACACTGGCTGATTCGCTGTCTCTCTTTCAGTGGGACAAGTTCAGGGAACTAGCTCTGGCAGCAGAGAAGGAAGGGATTCCTTGCCCGGAGTGGATCTGGGAGCTGGCATTGGAGTCGCCGCAGGATGGATCCAGCAGTCAGTGAGTAAGCACACCTGGATGACCTATGTGAAGGTATGGAGAGAATGGGTGGGTTTAATCCAGGAAGCTGGGGCGGACAAGGACGGGATGAGGTGAGATTGCTGGTCCTGTATTTTGTTTCCAGAAATATGGAAAACGGGGTTGCAGTGTCATCTATTGAAAAGAAGATGACCGCTTTGTCATACATAAAAGGACACAAAAGGAAAGATGCATGAAGGCCTGTCACTTTTGCGAACCTGGTGTCCATTTGTGGGCAGTTGGTGTCGGTATGCTCTTCGAGTTATGAATATTTGCCGTTTACAGCAGCTTTTTCGTTAGCGTTTTTTGGGGCGTTCAGGATTGGGGAACTGGTTAGCCCGGCACAACGGGATGCGGGTGGCATTTTGGTGCAGGATTTTCGGCCATACAGGGATAAAGTGTGTTTACGACTGCGGCGTTCAAAAACGGATCAGACGGGAAAAGGTGTGGAGGTATGGTTGTTTGCTTTGCCAGGATCCACGGTATGCCCGGTAAGAGCGGTCGAGGAATTTGTACGGGTTAGGCCGATGGGTGGAGGGCCATTCTTGTGTCATGAGGATGGGTCTTACTTATCTAAATTTCAATTTGTAGCAGTATTTCGGAAATGTTTGACCAAAATGGGTTTGGATGGGAAGGGTTACGCTTCATACTCCTTCCGCATTGGGGCGGCTACTGAAGCTGCCAGATGTGGGTTGGATGAGGCAGCCGTAAGGAGGATCGGTAGATGGGAATCGAAAAGATTCCGCACCTACATACGACCTCAATTAATAATGGAATTTAAAAAAAAAAGGGAGGGGGGGGGTTTAGGGGTTTTTGGTGTTTAGATACGTTGGGATTTTGTTTTCAGGTTTGTTACAAGTGATGTCACCTTGGCTTGTGATCTTTTCATTTCAGATGGAGGTGCTCCGTGCCTCGTTTGCATTCTTGGGCACTCATATGTGTGTTGGGGGGCCAGGAGAGGTGATGCGAGACCGGATGGGTGGCAACTGGGAATATCGAGGAGAGAGGCATATATCAGGTGGTTAGGGAGACCGGGTATGATGTGGGGTAGGGTGGTTATGGAAGTGGAACGTTATGTGTGGTTAGACAGACCACCAGATGTGTTGGTCATTCACGCGGGAGGGAATGATTTAGGGGTTCGTATGGTCAGAGAATTAATAGCAGATGTCAAGTCGGATTTGCTATATATCCGCACGGTTTTTCCCAATACCCTGCTGCTATGGTCAGACATGGTGGCACGAACAATTTGGCGCAAGGCAAGGTCTGTTGAACGGCTTAACAAAGCACGTATACGTGTTAACAAAGTGGTGGGGAGGTTTTTGGTGCAGCAGGGGGGCATGGTGATCCGGCATAGAGAACTGGAAACTAATGTAGGCCTTTATTTACGCAGGGATGGTGTTCACCTAACGGATGTGGGGACTGACCTGTGGACCATGGGGCTGCAGGACGGGATCCAACGGGCATTGAGGGTGTGGAGGGGCCCTTAAGGATAAGGTTTCATCCTTTCGGGCTGTGGCTGTGTTTTTCTGTTGGTCGGTGACGGTAGCGGTAAACAAATGTGGTAAAAAGGGGTGGGGGGTCATCGATAGTATGGCCCCTCCAGTGTATTCCAGAAAAGGAATATCGGTATGTTTACACTGTGGGCAAGGGGTTGTCTCCGAGCGGCAGATGGTTCCCGCAGTGTACTGGTTTTATATGTGGAAAAAGGGGGTATCTCTGTCATTGACCAACAGATTGGGGTTAATAACAGGTTGTTTGCACTGAAGTTATATGTTATACATATTTAAGGTTATTGGAGATATTTATTCAGTTTGTTTAATAAAAAGGCTGTTATGACCATTTATACTCCAGTAGCATGGTGTGGTCTCGTTAATTTAAGATGAAAAGATAAATGGGAGTTGGAGTAAAAGTAAGCAGTAAGAGGTAATATGTGGGTAAATCTTGAATACACTTGTCATGGACAAACTATAGCCTTAGCAGGGAAATCACAACTACTCCCCTTCCATGAGGTCAAAACCCATTTACATGGTTTCATGGTCAGCGAGAAGCTATCAGGTATTTTATCAGACTCCCATGACAAATTTCCCAAGATTTGGTGCCCCTTGGGTTATACTGTATATGTAGCGGTACCCCTGCAAGGGCTGCTAATAGACTCTGTACCCCATTGGTTAGCTCGACTCTCCAAATCCTTTCTTACCTATGACACCTTGGGTTCCATTATGTCACCAGCTGTGATAGTAAATAGAGACTCACACAATAAAAACAAAGCAAGTCAGATATGTTTACTGAGACAACAAACACTTTTGATTAATAATGAATATGCTCCCTTGTCTTATTATTTTATGAATGACAATATAAATGCATTACCAAAACCTATGTGAACAGGTGATCAGAAGAGTAAACACCTGGCACTATATCTCACATGTCAGATCTCTCCCCTCTGCCTCCTCAACACACAGACCAGCAATGATGCAAAATATTACAATATAACCCAAATAATATCTTATAGGGTGGCTCCCTGTAACAGTTCAATGCAATTCATGCAAATGGACAGAGGAAATTGTGAACAAAAAAAAAGAATTGTTCCTTAACCGCTTCAGCCCCGGAAGATTTTACCCTGACCAGAGCATTTTTTGCGATTCGGCACTGCGTCGCTTTAACTGACGCTTTAAGTTGCACCCAAACAAAATTTACGTCCTTTTTTTCCCACAAATAGAGCTTTCTTTTGGTGGTATTTGATCACCTTTTTTTTTTTTGCACTATAAACAAAAAAAGAGCTAAAATTTTGAAAAAAACACAATATTTTTAACTTTTTGCTATAATAAATATCCCCAAAAAATATATAAAAAAACATTTTTATATGTATTCTTCTACATATTTTTGGTAAACAAAATCTCAATAAGCGTATATTTATTGGTTTGCGCAAAAGTTATAGCGTCTACAAAATAGGGGATAGTTTAATGGCATTTTTATAATTATTTTTTTTTTTACTAGTAATGGCGGTGGCTTGCCGAGAAAGTTCCCCCGGTGGATAAGGACCCCCCTGTACTGCGCAGGCGCAGCGCTTGCACAGTACGAACGACTAAGGAGCCACCAAAAATAGCCAAAGCTGAAAACCTTCAATCAGCTGTACATGGCGCCTGCACCCTAAGTCCAGGTTCAAGCCCCACCATCCAAGTGGACCTAGAGGTAGAATAAAAAAGTGCCGAGCGAAGCGAGGCCGTGCCCGAAGCGTGGCGAGGGAAGCGAGCCTGTGAGGGGCCCTCTTACAGGTGCCATGTACAGCTGATTTACAACTATTCCGCTTCGGCTATTTTCACCGGCTCGTACTGCGCAAGCGCTGCGCATGCGCAGTACAGGGGGGTCCTTATCCTCCGAGGGGAACTTTCTCGGCAGAACAGCGGCAATTTTTATCGGGACTGCGACATCATGGCAGACACATCGGACACTTTTGACACATTTTTGGGACCATTGTCGTTTATACGGCAATCAGTGCTATAAAAATGCATTGATTACGGTGTAAATGTCACTGGCAAGGAAGGGGTTAACCACTAGGGGGCGATCAAGGGGTTCTAACTGAAGGGGGGAGGGGGCTGTCTAGGGGAGATGACAGATCGCTGTTCATACAGTGTAAGAACAGGTGATCTTTCTCTTCTCCCCTCAGAGAACCGCATACTGTGTGTCGGCAGTGATCGTGGGAGCCCGTCAGTGATCACAACCGCCGGGCACTCGCATTGGCTCCGGGGGTGAGCAGCAGGCGCGCGCCCCTAGTGGCCACAGGGCGAAGCGACGTTACATAACGTTGTTTCGCACAGCCGTGCCATTCTGCCGCAGTAAAACTGCGGCGGCTGGTCGGCAAGTGGTTAAGTTCTGGATGTCTTCAGCTAGCCTGTCTTCTTAGTTGAAAAGAAAATAGCAATCCAAAGTGTAAAGTACAGCAAGAATGAGCTAAGCTGTGATTTATCTAAAGAAAATGGTGTATTTTCCTCCCTTTACTTGTGATCCTAAGGATGTCCTCAATTCTGATTATAAGAGGCAGTAATGTGTATTGAACAAAGGCGTCTGCTGATTGTGGCTTGTATAGCAGTAGGTTTTACTTCCGTGGAACTACAAGTACACACCCTTCCTCATCATCATCGTTTTTTTTCCCCAGCTTATCCACATTCCATGGCCCCGCCAGATGTCCCTGACTGCCGGTCTTCATGGGTGCCTCTGTCATATTGGCTGCCGTGCTGGCGGCCCCTTTGGGGTATGCTCTCTGCCTCAACCCCGGGTGAGACTCTATGGACCCAGACTGATACCGTATTTGAACACACTATCACTATCGATCTATGCGCAACTTGTGAGTACACGGAAGATTACATTTCCAGTATATCTCCCTTACATACATCTGCTCACACATTAATAGGTATTTTATTGTTTCTGATTTAGTTAAATGGCATCGGACTCCTGACGATTGGTTACAAGCCATGAAACGCGTTGAGTTTAGATCTATTGATGCACCTATGTAATGTATCATGTATATGTGTTATTACTACTGTATTATCAATTCATGAACTCTGCCTGTTATACATTGTTGTCAATACGCTTTTATTAGGATCTTATATGTTTTCTCTTTCGATTGTATTTGGCCCAAATACACATGCCATTAAAACTTTTTATATCATGATTACGCTTCAATACCATTTGTGGAACCTATATTGACTTCATCATTTACATCTCAATATTCAGCATGTAACCCAATATATTCACCCACGTGCCTCATACAAAGTCCCGCTTTTGTCCCCTCACTTTTTCGTATATTTATTGGGATGGAGGCATGTCGGTGCTCTCTTGGTAATAATACGTGGATTGGTCACAACCCCCTTTGACATATGATAACCAGGGTGGTAGACACCCGCTTTCTGTGACCAAAATATTCCACCTATTCATGCTGACACATACGCACCACAACTGACCTGTTTACCATATCTTATCATCTTGTTCTTTTCCCCATTTCACTATCTACCTATTACTCTATTATTTTCTGTTCTCTCCCTTTCTTTTTCTCTTCCCCTCCTCCCATCTAGCATACTGTATATTACCTGATTGAGACCCATGGTCCCATTCCTGCTCATTAACTGTTTACAACGCTAGAGTCGCATGTATTACCCATTGTCCATACCTCTGCACTCTCCAAAACGGCATTTGTATACTGATTCCCTACAGTATTATACATCAGTTCCATCCCTTGTTTTGCACAGTTCAACACTATTCGGGTCTCGTTCCCCATGCTACACTTTTCATTCTTTGTTTACCATCTCCCTTCTTTTTCCCCCATTTTTGTTTCTCTTTTGCTTTCCTTTTTGGGACCTTATTGCCCTTTTTCCCTCCAATATCTCCATTTTGTTTCCTCTCTTTTTTTTTTTGCCTTTTCTTTCATTTTTTATTTTTTTTTGTTCCCCTTTAGTCAGATAACCACTGATTTAATTCAGGGCTAAAGTTCTTACTCTACTCTTCTTTTTTGTTCTTTTCTTTGGCCAGACAAATAACTGATTCAATTCAGGGCTAAAGCTCTTTTACTTTTTTTACCCTTCATATTTTCCTACCTCTTTCTTACTAATTTTTTTTTTTTTTTTTCTTTTGTCTAGCTTTGGTCAAATAAATACTGATTAAATTCAGGGCCAAAGCTTTTTATGTTTCATACTTCCCTGTATAGAGAATGTATCCTATGCAGGGAGCAAATATGTTTTCGTTTTCTTTGCCACATTGATCATATTCAAGGCAAAGATGTGCTAGCCTCTAGATATTACTTCTGTACTCATTCCTGAGTTACTTTAGACTTTTCTCCCCCTTTTTTCCCCCACATTATTGTCATCCATCTGTCTCTCATGTACTATATGTGCTGGGTTCCGTTCAGTCTACTTCCCAGGGTTGCGATGCGCCCAGCCTAGGACCCATCACCCTTCCGTCTACGACGTGGGCGGGCCCTTGCCTCGGCGCATCGGCGTCATGCCTCCGACATCCCGCCTGCGGCGTCTATGCCGCCGCACACGGGACGTTTAGTGTTTTTCCATCTCCGGGCTTAGACGCTGCAGGGTATGGTGGGCGGCCGTACACATCGGCCCCTCCCTCCCTCCCCTTGCCGCGTCACCACGCCCGCGCATGACGTTGGCGTGAGCGCACCTCATGTCCGCGGCATTAAATGGCTGCCTTTGGCCGGGCATCCCATGACCCCGTCACTCATCCGGACTTCTGGCTCGGCTGGCCCACTCACCACACAGGTAACTTTCATACCTCCTGTCACTCACGCTTACCCATCACAGTAACGACCTCCTGCTGCACACACATCCATTCCCTCCCATTACCCTCACATCTTATCCACTCAAGCTTTTCTTTACACACCTATTGCTATCCCACACTGCTTTCCCTGATCCTATCATCACTCACCCACCCACCTACACACCCTTCTTCATCATCATTGTTTTTTTCCCCAGCTTATCCACATTCCATGGCCCCGCCAGATGTCCCTGACTGCCGGTCTTCATGGGTGCCTCTGTCATATTGGCTGCCGTGCTGGCGGCCCCTTTGGGGTATGCTCTCTGCCTCAACCCCGGGTGAGACTCTATGGACCCAGACTGATACCGTATTTGAACACACTATCACTATCGATCTATGCGCAACTTGTGAGTACACGGAAGATTACATTTCCAGTATATCTCCCTTACATACATCTGCTCACACATTAATAGGTATTTTATTGTTTCTGATTTAGTTAAATGGCATCGGACTCCTGACGATTGGTTACAAGCCATGAAACGCGTTGAGTTTAGATCTATTGATGCACCTATGTAATGTATCATGTATATGTGTTATTACTACTGTATTATCAATTCATGAACTCTGCCTGTTATACATTGTTGTCAATACGCTTTTATTAGGATCTTATATGTGTTCTCTTTCGATTGTATTTGGCCCAAATACACATGCCATTAAAACTTTTTATATCATGATTACGCTTCAATACCATTTGTGGAACCTATATTGACTTCATCATTTACATCTCAATATTCAGCATGTAACCCAATATATTCACCCACGTGCCTCATACAAAGTCCCGCTTTTGTCCCCTCACTTTTTCGTATATTTATTGGGATGGAGGCATGTCGGTGCTCTCTTGGTAATAATATGTGGATTGGTCACAACCCCCTTTGACATATGATAACCAGGGTGGTAGACACCCGCTTTCTGTGACCAAAATATTCCACCTATTCATGCTGACACATACGCACCACAACTGACCTGTTTACCATATCTTATCATCTTGTTCTTTTCCCCATTTCACTATCTACCTATTACTCTATTATTTTCTGTTCTCTCCCTTTCTTTTTCTCTTCCCCTCCTCCCATCTAGCATACTGTATATTACCTGATTGAGACCCATGGTCCCATTCCTGCTCATTAACTGTTTACAACGCTAGAGTCGCATGTATTACCCATTGTCCATACCTCTGCACTCTCCAAAACGGCATTTGTATACTGATTCCCTACAGTATTATACATCAGTTCCATCCCTTGTTTTGCACAGTTCAACACTATTCGGGTCTCGTTCCCCATGCTACACTTTTCATTCTTCGTTTACCATCTCCCTTCTTTTTCCCCCATTTTTGTTTCTCTTTTGCTTTCCTTTTTGGGACCTTATTGCCCTTTTTCCCTCCAATATCTCCATTTTGTTTCCTCTCTTTTTTTTTTTGCCTTTTCTTTCATTTTTTATTTTTTTTGTTCCCCTTTAGTCAGATAACCACTGATTTAATTCAGGGCTAAAGTTCTTACTCTACTCTTCTTTTTTGTTCTTTTTTTTGGCCAGACAAATAACTGATTCAATTCAGGGCTAAAGCTCTTTTACTTTTTTTACCCTTCATATTTTCCTACCTCTTTCTTACTAATTTTTTTTTTTTTTTTTCTTTTGTCTAGCTTTGGTCAAATAAATACTGATTAAATTCAGGGCCAAAGCTTTTTATGTTTCATACTTCCCTGTATAGAGAATGTATCCTATGCAGGGAGCAAATATGTTTTCGTTTTCTTTGCCACATTGATCATATTCAAGGCAAAGATGTGCTAGCCTCTAGATATTACTTCTGTACTCATTCCTGAGTTACTTTAGACTTTTCTCCCCCTTTTTTCCCCCACATTATTGTCATCCATCTGTCTCTCATGTACTATATGTGCTGGGTTCCGTTCAGTCTACTTCCCGGGGTTGCGATGCGCCCAGCCTAGGACCCATCACCCTTCCGTCTACGACGTGGGCGGGCCCTTGCCTCGGCGCATCGGCGTCATGCCTCCGACATCCCGCCTGCGGCGTCTATGCCGCCGCACACGGGACGTTTAGTGTTTTTCCATCTCCGGGCTTAGACGCTGCAGGGTATGGTGGGCGGCCGTACACATCGGCCCCTCCCTCCCTCCCCTTGCCGCGTCACCACGCCCGCGCATGACGTTGGCGTGAGCGCACCTCATGTCCGCGGCATTAAATGGCTGCCTTTGGCCGGGCATCCCATGACCCCGTCACTCATCCGGACTTCTGGCTCGGCTGGCCCACTCACCACACAGGTAACTTTCATACCTCCTGTCACTCACGCTTACCCATCACAGTAACGACCTCCTGCTGCACACACATCCATTCCCTCCCATTACCCTCACATCTTATCCACTCAAGCTTTTCTTTACACACCTATTGCTATCCCACACTGCTTTCCCTGATCCTATCATCACTCACCCACCCACCTACACACCCTTCTTCATCATCATTGTTTTTTTCCCCAGCTTATCCACATTCCATGGCCCCGCCAGATGTCCCTGACTGCCGGTCTTCATGGGTGCCTCTGTCATATTGGCTGCCGTGCTGGCGGCCCCTTTGGGGTATGCTCTCTGCCTCAACCCCGGGTGAGACTCTATGGACCCAGACTGATACCGTATTTGAACACACTATCACTATCGATCTATGCGCAACTTGTGAGTACACGGAAGATTACATTTCCAGTATATCTCCCTTACATACATCTGCTCACACATTAATAGGTATTTTATTGTTTCTGATTTAGTTAAATGGCATCGGACTCCTGACGATTGGTTACAAGCCATGAAACGCGTTGAGTTTAGATCTATTGATGCACCTATGTAATGTATCATGTATATGTGTTATTACTACTGTATTATCAATTCATGAACTCTGCCTGTTATACATTGTTGTCAATACGCTTTTATTAGGATCTTATATGTGTTCTCTTTCGATTGTATTTGGCCCAAATACACATGCCATTAAAACTTTTTATATCATGATTACGCTTCAATACCATTTGTGGAACCTATATTGACTTCATCATTTACATCTCAATATTCAGCATGTAACCCAATATATTCACCCACGTGCCTCATACAAAGTCCCGCTTTTGTCCCCTCACTTTTTCGTATATTTATTGGGATGGAGGCATGTCGGTGCTCTCTTGGTAATAATACGTGGATTGGTCACAACCCCCTTTGACATATGATAACCAGGGTGGTAGACACCCGCTTTCTGTGACCAAAATATTCCACCTATTCATGCTGACACATACGCACCACAACTGACCTGTTTACCATATCTTATCATCTTGTTCTTTTCCCCATTTCACTATCTACCTATTACTCTATTATTTTCTGTTCTCTCCCTTTCTTTTTCTCTTCCCCTCCTCCCATCTAGCATACTGTATATTACCTGATTGAGACCCATGGTCCCATTCCTGCTCATTAACTGTTTACAACGCTAGAGTCGCATGTATTACCCATTGTCCATACCTCTGCACTCTCCAAAACGGCATTTGTATACTGATTCCCTACAGTATTATACATCAGTTCCATCCCTTGTTTTGCACAGTTCAACACTATTCGGGTCTCGTTCCCCATGCTACACTTTTCATTCTTCGTTTACCATCTCCCTTCTTTTTCCCCCATTTTTGTTTCTCTTTTGCTTTCCTTTTTGGGACCTTATTGCCCTTTTCCCCTCCAATATCTCCATTTTGTTTCCTCTCTTTTTTTTTTTGCCTTTTCTTTCATTTTTTATTTTTTTTGTTCCCCTTTAGTCAGATAACCACTGATTTAATTCAGGGCTAAAGTTCTTACTCTACTCTTCTTTTTTGTTCTTTTCTTTGGCCAGACAAATAACTGATTCAATTCAGGGCTAAAGCTCTTTTACTTTTTTTACCCTTCATATTTTCCTACCTCTTTCTTACTAATTTTTTTTTTTTTTTTTCTTTTGTCTAGCTTTGGTCAAATAAATACTGATTAAATTCAGGGCCAAAGCTTTTTATGTTTCATACTTCCCTGTATAGAGAATGTATCCTATGCAGGGAGCAAATATGTTTTCGTTTTCTTTGCCACATTGATCATATTCAAGGCAAAGATGTGCTAGCCTCTATATATTACTTCTGTACTCATTCCTGAGTTACTTTAGACTTTTCTCCCCCTTTTTTCCCCCACATTATTGTCATCCATCTGTCTCTCATGTACTATATGTGCTGGGTTCCGTTCAGTCTACTTCCCGGGGTTGCGATGCGCCCAGCCTAGGACCCATCACCCTTCCGTCTACGACGTGGGCGGGCCCTTGCCTCGGCGCATCGGCGTCATGCCTCCGACATCCCGCCTGCGGCGTCTATGCCGCCGCACACGGGACGTTTAGTGTTTTTCCATCTCCGGGCTTAGACGCTGCAGGGTATGGTGGGCGGCCGTACACATCGGCCCCTCCCTCCCTCCCCTTGCCGCGTCACCACGCCCGCGCATGACGTTGGCGTGAGCGCACCTCATGTCCGCGGCATTAAATGGCTGCCTTTGGCCGGGCATCCCATGACCCCGTCACTCATCCGGACTTCTGGCTCGGCTGGCCCACTCACCACACAGGTAACTTTCATACCTCCTGTCACTCACGCTTACCCATCACAGTAACGACCTCCTGCTGCACACACATCCATTCCCTCCCATTACCCTCACATCTTATCCACTCAAGCTTTTCTTTACACACCTATTGCTATCCCACACTGCTTTCCCTGATCCTATCATCACTCACCCACCCACCTACACACCCTTCTTCATCATCATTGTTTTTTTCCCCAGCTTATCCACATTCCATGGCCCCGCCAGATGTCCCTGACTGCCGGTCTTCATGGGTGCCTCTGTCATATTGGCTGCCGTGCTGGCGGCCCCTTTGGGGTATGCTCTCTGCCTCAACCCCGGGTGAGACTCTATGGACCCAGACTGATACCGTATTTGAACACACTATCACTATCGATCTATGCGCAACTTGTGAGTACACGGAAGATTACATTTCCAGTATATCTCCCTTACATACATCTGCTCACACATTAATAGGTATTTTATTGTTTCTGATTTAGTTAAATGGCATCGGACTCCTGACGATTGGTTACAAGCCATGAAACGCGTTGAGTTTAGATCTATTGATGCACCTATGTAATGTATCATGTATATGTGTTATTACTACTGTATTATCAATTCATGAACTCTGCCTGTTATACATTGTTGTCAATACGCTTTTATTAGGATCTTATATGTGTTCTCTTTCGATTGTATTTGGCCCAAATACACATGCCATTAAAACTTTTTATATCATGATTACGCTTCAATACCATTTGTGGAACCTATATTGACTTCATCATTTACATCTCAATATTCAGCATGTAACCCAATATATTCACCCACGTGCCTCATACAAAGTCCCGCTTTTGTCCCCTCACTTTTTCGTATATTTATTGGGATGGAGGCATGTCGGTGCTCTCTTGGTAATAATACGTGGATTGGTCACAACCCCCTTTGACATATGATAACCAGGGTGGTAGACACCCGCTTTCTGTGACCAAAATATTCCACCTATTCATGCTGACACATACGCACCACAACTGACCTGTTTACCATATCTTATCATCTTGTTCTTTTCCCCATTTCACTATCTACCTATTACTCTATTATTTTCTGTTCTCTCCCTTTCTTTTTCTCTTCCCCTCCTCCCATCTAGCATACTGTATATTACCTGATTGAGACCCATGGTCCCATTCCTGCTCATTAACTGTTTACAACGCTAGAGTCGCATGTATTACCCATTGTCCATACCTCTGCACTCTCCAAAACGGCATTTGTATACTGATTCCCTACAGTATTATACATCAGTTCCATCCCTTGTTTTGCACAGTTCAACACTATTCGGGTCTCGTTCCCCATGCTACACTTTTCATTCTTCGTTTACCATCTCCCTTCTTTTTCCCCCATTTTTGTTTCTCTTTTGCTTTCCTTTTTGGGACCTTATTGCCCTTTTTCCCTCCAATATCTCCATTTTGTTTCCTCTCTTTTTTTTTTTGCCTTTTCTTTCATTTTTTATTTTTTTTGTTCCCCTTTAGTCAGATAACCACTGATTTAATTCAGGGCTAAAGTTCTTACTCTACTCTTCTTTTTTGTTCTTTTCTTTGGCCAGACAAATAACTGATTCAATTCAGGGCTAAAGCTCTTTTACTTTTTTTACCCTTCATATTTTCCTACCTCTTTCTTACTAATTTTTTTTTTTTTTTTTTTTCTTTTGTCTAGCTTTGGTCAAATAAATACTGATTAAATTCAGGGTCAAAGCTTTTTATGTTTCATACTTCCCTGTATAGAGAATGTATCCTATGCAGGGAGCAAATATGTTTTCGTTTTCTTTGCCACATTGATCATATTCAAGGCAAAGATGTGCTAGCCTCTAGATATTACTTCTGTACTCATTCCTGAGTTACTTTAGACTTTTCTCCCCCTTTTTTCCCCCACATTATTGTCATCCATCTGTCTCTCATGTACTATATGTGCTGGGTTCCGTTCAGTCTACTTCCCGGGGTTGCGATGCGCCCAGCCTAGGACCCATCACCCTTCCGTCTACGACGTGGGCGGGCCCTTGCCTCGGCGCATCGGCGTCATGCCTCCGACATCCCGCCTGCGGCGTCTATGCCGCCGCACACGGGACGTTTAGTGTTTTTCCATCTCCGGGCTTAGACGCTGCAGGGTATGGTGGGCGGCCGTACACATCGGCCCCTCCCTCCCTCCCCTTGCCGCGTCACCACCCCCGCGCATGACGTTGGCGTGAGCGCACCTCATGTCCGCGGCATTAAATGGCTGCCTTTGGCCAGGCATCCCATGACCCCGTCACTCATCCGGACTTCTGGCTCGGCTGGCCCACTCACCACACAGGTAACTTTCATACCTCCTGTCACTCACGCTTACCCATCACAGTAACGACCTCCTGCTGCACACACATCCATTCCCTCCCATTACCCTCACATCTTATCCACTCAAGCTTTTCTTTACACACCTATTGCTATCCCACACTGCTTTCCCTGATCCTATCATCACTCACCCACCCACCTACACACCCTTCCTCATCATCATTGTTTTTTTCCCCAGCTTATCCACATTCCATGGCCCCGCCAGATGTCCCTGACTGCCGGTCTTCATGGGTGCCTCTGTCATATTGGCTGCCGTGCTGGCGGCCCCTTTGGGGTATGCTCTCTGCCTCAACCCCGGGTGAGACTCTATGGACCCAGACTGATACCGTATTTGAACACACTATCACTATCGATCTATGCGCAACTTGTGAGTACACGGAAGATTACATTTCCAGTATATCTCCCTTACATACATCTGCTCACACATTAATAGGTATTTTATTGTTTCTGATTTAGTTAAATGGCATCGGACTCCTGACGATTGGTTACAAGCCATGAAACGCGTTGAGTTTAGATCTATTGATGCACCTATGTAATGTATCATGTATATGTGTTATTACTACTGTATTATCAATTCATGAACTCTGCCTGTTATACATTGTTGTCAATACGCTTTTATTAGGATCTTATATGTGTTCTCTTTCGATTGTATTTGGCCCAAATACACATGCCATTAAAACTTTTTATATCATGATTACGCTTCAATACCATTTGTGGAACCTATATTGACTTCATCATTTACATCTCAATATTCAGCATGTAACCCAATATATTCACCCACGTGCCTCATACAAAGTCCCGCTTTTGTCCCCTCACTTTTTCGTATATTTATTGGGATGGAGGCATGTCGGTGCTCTCTTGGTAATAATACGTGGATTGGTCACATCCCCCTTTGACATATGATAACCAGGGTGGTAGACACCCGCTTTCTGTGACCAAAATATTCCACCTATTCATGCTGACACATACGCACCACAACTGACCTGTTTACCATATCTTATCATCTTGTTCTTTTCCCCATTTCACTATCTACCTATTACTCTATTATTTTCTGTTCTCTCCCTTTCTTTTTCTCTTCCCCTCCTCCCATCTAGCATACTGTATATTACCTGATTGAGACCCATGGTCCCATTCCTGCTCATTAACTGTTTACAACGCTAGAGTCGCATGTATTACCCATTGTCCATACCTCTGCACTCTCCAAAACGGCATTTGTATACTGATTCCCTACAGTATTATACATCAGTTCCATCCCTTGTTTTGCACAGTTCAACACTATTCGGGTCTCGTTCCCCATGCTACACTTTTCATTCTTCGTTTACCATCTCCCTTCTTTTTCCCCCATTTTTGTTTCTCTTTTGCTTTCCTTTTTGGGACCTTATTGCCCTTTTTCCCTCCAATATCTCCATTTTGTTTCCTCTCTTTTTTTTTTTGCCTTTTCTTTCATTTTTTATTTTTTTTGTTCCCCTTTAGTCAGATAACCACTGATTTAATTCAGGGCTAAAGTTCTTACTCTACTCTTCTTTTTTGTTCTTTTCTTTTGCCAGACAAATAACTGATTCAATTCAGGGCTAAAGCTCTTTTACTTTTTTACCCTTCATATTTTCCTACCTCTTTCTTACTAATTTTTTTTTTTTTTTTCTTTTGTCTAGCTTTGGTCAAATAAATACTGATTAAATTCAGGGCCAAAGCTTTTTATGTTTCATACTTCCCTGTATAGAGAATGTATCCTATGCAGGGAGCAAATATGTTTTCATTTTCTTTGCCACATTGATCATATTCAAGGCAAAGATGTGCTAGCCTCTAGATATTACTTCTGTACTCATTCCTGAGTTACTTTAGACTTTTCTCCCCCATTTTTCCCCCACATTATTGTCATCCATCTGTCTCTCATGTACTATATGTGCTGGGTTCCGTTCAGTCTACTTCCCGGGGGTTGCGATGCGCCTAGCCTAGGACCCATCACCCTTCCGTCTACGACGTGGGCGGGCCCTTGCCTCGGCGCATCGGCGTCATGCCTCCGACATCCCGCCTGCGGCGTCTATGCCGCCGCACACGGGACGTTTAGTGTTTTTCCATCTCCGGGCTTAGACGCTGCAGGGTATGGTGGGCGGCCGTACACATCGGCCCCTCCCTCCCTCCCCTTGCCGCGTCACCACGCCCGCGCATGACGTTG
Organism: Aquarana catesbeiana; assembly: GCA_037953035.1. Classification (NCBI taxonomy): domain Eukaryota; kingdom Metazoa; phylum Chordata; class Amphibia; order Anura; family Ranidae; genus Aquarana; species Aquarana catesbeiana. The sequence continues at coordinate 1,498,657 of JBBHAA010001420.1, read as the reverse complement.
GCGTGAGCGCACCTCATGTCCGCGGCATTAAATGGCTGCCTTTGGCCGGGCATCCCATGACCCCGTCACTCATCCGGACTTCTGGCTCGGCTGGCCCACTCACCACACAGGTAACTTTCATACCTCCTGTCACTCACGCTTACCCATCACAGTAACGACCTCCTGCTGCACACACATCCATTCCCTCCCATTACCCTCACATCTTATCCACTCAAGCTTTTCTTTACACACCTATGGCTATCCCACACTGCTTTCCCTGATCCTATCATCACTCACCCACCCACCTACACACCCTTCCTCATCATCATCGTTTTTTTCCCCAGCTTATCCACATTCCATGGCCCCGCCAGATGTCCCTGACTGCCGGTCTTCATGGGTGCCTCTGTCATATTGGCTGCCGTGCTGGCGGCCCCTTTGGGGTAGGCTCTCTGCCTCAACCCCGGGTGAGACTCTATGGACCCAGACTGATACCGTATTTGAACACACTATCACTATCGATCTATGCGCAACTTGTGAGTACACGGAAGATTACATTTCCAGTATATCTCCCTTACATACATCTGCTCACACATTAATAGGTATTTTATTGTTTCTGATTTAGTTAAATGGCATCGGACTCCTGACGATTGGTTACAAGCCATGAAACGCGTTGAGTTTAGATCTATTGATGCACCTATGTAATGTATCATGTATATGTGTTATTACTACTGTATTATCAATTCATGAACTCTGCCTGTTATACATTGTTGTCAATACGCTTTTATTAGGATCTTATATGTGTTCTCTTTCGATTGTATTTGGCCCAAATACACATGCCATTAAAACTTTTTATATCATGATTACGCTTTAATACCATTTGTGGAACCTATATTGACTTCATCATTTACATCTCAATATTCAGCATGTAACCCAATATATTCACCCACGTGCCTCATACAAAGTCCCGCTTTTGTCCCCTCACTTTTTCGATCAGATGAGAAGGTTTCAGCCAGAATTCTCTGTCTCTGTATCTTTGTAAAATGGAGGTCCACGCTGCAGTTCACTGTAAACTGGGGTGCAGGTACCTCCGGACGATCCGGAACACACGTCGGTCTGCTGCACTGAAGTAGAAATGCTGTCCTCAGAGATACCTCTGGGTCTAGCTGTCCGGCTCCCTGCTGTGTAAACTCTAAATTCAAAGAGTTGCAATTGGCAAAAGAAATGAAGGACATGTATCGCTTACCCCAACTTTTTGGGAGTCTAATGGTGACTACCGGGGGTAGGGAAGGCTGGCATACATCCTCAGGGTGCAGATTTGTTGGCATGGTGGGTACCAACACCACAGTGAGTCAAGCCTCTTACCCTCACAACTGGACCACTAGATTATAGGTGGTCAAAAACACCAAAACATCAATCCACCACGGACTGCTCCAGCATTGATCCAGGCATCACTCTTCATGTTGAAAGATGTAAAGACAAAAAAAACTTCACGGTGTAGTATATCAAATCCATTTAAATTTATTAAAAGCACATGTATATACTAACACAGTGACAGATGTAAATAGACATGTCATATAAAAGCTCCTGGTGGTTTCAAACCGACAAGATGGCCGTGGTCCTCCGGTACAGTGACACTACGCTTCCAAACATTGCGTGGGTAATAGATCAACACAAAGTGGCACATAATTGGGAAGTGTAAGGAAAATTATAAATGGTTTTCAAAATTTTTTACAAATAAAAGTGTTGCGTGCATTTGTATTCAGCCCCCTTTACTCTGATACCCCTAACTAAAATCTAGCGGAACCAATTGCTTTCAGAAGTCACCTAATTAGTAAATAGAGTCCAACTGTGTGTAATTTAATCTCGTTATAAATACAGCTGTGCTGAGAAGCCATTAGAGATTTGTTAGAGTACCTTAGTGAACAAACAGCATTATGAAGGGGCGAAGGAACACACCAGAAAGGTCAGGGATAAAGTTGTGGAGAAGTTTAAAGCAGGGTTAGGTTATCAAAAATATCCCAAGCTTTGGACATCTCGCAGAGCACTGTTCAATCCATCATCTGAAAATGGAAATAGTATGGCACAACTGCAAACCTACCAAGACTCAGCCGTCCACCAAAACTGACAGGAGAGCATTAATCTGAGAAGCCAAGAGGCCCATGGTAACGCTGGAGGAGCTGCAGAGATCCACAGCTCAGGTGGGAGAATCTGTCCACAGGACAACTATTAGTCATGCACTCCACAAATCTGGCCTTTATGGAAGAGTGACAAGAAAAAAGCCATTGTTGACAGAACGTCATAAGAAGTCCCATTTGTAGTTTGCGAGAAGCCATGTGGGGGACACAACAAACATGTGGAAGAAGGTGCTTTGGTCAGATGAGACCAAAATTGGGGGAGATGGAGAGCACAGGGGGGCTGGTGGAGAGCAGGGGGAGGTGGAGAGCACAGGGAGGGCAGCGGAGAGCATGGGGGGAGGTGGAGAGCACAGGGAGTGCGGCGGAGAGCATGAGGGATGTGAAGAGCGCATGGGGGGTGGCGAGCACAGGGAGGGCAGTGGAGAGCATGGGGGAAGGTGGAGAGCACAGAGGGGTTGGTGGAGAGCATGGGGGGATGTGAAGAGCACATGGGGGAGGTGGAGAGCACAGGGGGGGCTGGTGGAGAGTATGGGGGGAGGTGGAGAGCATGGGGGGAGATGGAGAGCACAGGGAGGGTGGCGGAGAGCATGGGGGGAGATGGAGAGCACAGGGAGGGCAGTGGAGAGCATGAGGGGAGGTGGAGAGCACAGGGGGGCTTGTGGAGAGCATAAGGGGAGGTGGAGAGCATAAGGGGAGGTGGAGAGCACAGGGAGGGCAGCGGAGAGCATGGGGGGAGGTGGAGAGCACAGGGAGGGCGGCGGAGAGCATGGGGGGAGGTGGAGAGCACAGGCAGGGCAGCGGAGAGCATGGGGGATGTGAAGAGCACATGGGGGAGGTAGAGAACACGGGGGGGGGGGCTGGTGAAGAGCATGGGAGGAGGTGGAGAGCACAGGGAGGGCTGTGGAGAGCATGGGGGGAGATGGAGAGCACAGGGAGGGTGGTGGAGAGCATAGGGGGAGATGGAGAGCAGAGGGAGGGTGGCAGAGAGCATGGGGGGAGGTGGAGAGCACAGTGAGGGCGGCGGAGAGCATGGGGGGATGTGAAGAGCACATGGGGGAGGTAGAGAGCACAGGGGGGCTGGTGGAGAGCATGGGGGGAGGTGGAGAGCACAAGGAGGGCGGCGGAGAACATGAGGGGAGATGGAGAGCACAGGGAGGGTGGCAGAGAGCATGGGGGAGATGGAGAGCACAGGGGGGCTGGTGGAGAGCATGGGGGGGAGGTGGAGAGCACAGGGGGGCTGGTGGAGAGCATGGGGGGGAGGTGGAAAGCACAGGGGGGCTGGTGGAGAGCAGGGTGAGGTGGAGAGCACAGGGAGGGGAGCAGAGAGCATGGGGGGGAGGTGGAGAGCACAGGGAGGGCGGTGGAGAGCATGGGGGAGGTGGAGAGCACAGGGAGGCTGGTGGAGAGCAGGGTGAGGTGGAGAGCACAGGGAGGGGAGCAGAGAGCATGGGGGGAGGTGGAGAGCACAGTGAGGGCGGCGGAGAGCATGGGGGGATGTGAAGAGCACATGGGGGAGGTAGAGAGCACAGGGGGGGCTGGTGGAGAGCATGGGGGGAGGTGGAGAGCACAAGGAGGGCGGCGGAGAACATGAGGGGAGATGGAGAGCACAGGGAGGGTGGCAGAGAGCATGGGGGAGATGGAGAGCACAGGGGGGCTGGTGGAGAGCATGGGGGGGAGGTGGAAAGCACAGGGGGGCTGGTGGAGAGCATGGGGGGATGTGGAGAGCACAAGGGGGCTGGTGGAGAGCAGGGTGAGGTGGAGAGCACAGGGAGGGGAGCAGAGAGCATGGGGGGAGGTGGAGAGCACATGGAGGGCAGCGGAGAGCATGGGGGAGGTGGAGAGCACAGGGAGGCTGGTGGAGAGCAGGGGGAGGTGGAGAGCACAGGGAGGGCAGCGGAGAGCATGGGGGGAGGTGGAGAGCACAGGGAGGGTGGCGGAAAGCATGGGGGGATGTGAAGAGCGCAAGGGGGGTGGTGAGCACAGGGAGGGCGACGGAGAGCATGGGGGGAATGTGGAGAGCACAGGGGGGCTGGTGGAGAGCATGGGGGATGTGAAGAGCACATGGGGGAGGTGGAGAGCACAGGGGGGGCTGGTGGAGAGCATGAGGAGAGGTGGAGAGCACAGGGAGGGTGGCGGAGAGCATGGGGGAAGATGGAGAGCACAGGGAGGGTGGCGGAGAGCATGGGGGGAGATAAGGAGCACAGGGAGGGCGGCGGAGAGTATGGGGGGAGGTGGAGAGCACAGGGGGGCTGGTGGAGAGCATGGGGGGGAGGTGGAGAGCACAGGGGGGCTGGTGGAGAGCATAGGGGGATGTGAAGAGCGCATGGGGGGTGGGGAGCACAGGGAGGCCGGCAGAGAGCATGGGAGGAGGTGGGGAGCACAGGGGGGCAGCGGAGTGCGTGAGGGGATATGAACAGCACAGGAGGGGGTGAGCGCAGAGCATGGGGGGTGGCGGAGAGCACGGGGGGTGGCAGAGAGCATGAGGGTGGCGGAGAGCATGGGGGAGGTGGAGAGCACTGGAGGGGTGGCAAATAGCATGGGGGTGGTGGCAGAGTGCATGAGGAAGCAAAGAATATGGATGGTGTGGAGAGCCCGGGGGGGGCAGCAGAAATAAGCAGGATAGGAGAAGCCGTGGGGGCGGCTGCATATAGAACAATCATTCTCTCCATCTTCCCCCACCGCTCCTCCTATCCTGGTTACAGGGAGGTGGCGGAGAGCACGGGGCTGCACTCACGTTTTCTGTTATGCAGCTTCAAGTTGTTAGCAGCAGGTGTCTGCTCTGGCTCCTCCCCCTTCGCAGTCACACCCCCTGGCACGGCTGACCTATACGGGCGGCCGCAGAAGGCCGAAGGCTTCTCATCTAGCTCCACCCCCCTCTGTTTACTTCCCCCCCGGCGCCGATGGACTGAGTTTAACTGGCAGCCGGGCGGCCGCAGAGAGGCTGCATGAGCACCTCCTCGCTTCCACGGTGCATCTCCTCCCCTCCTCCTAGGTGTCCAATAGGATCACCTGTTCTTTCAGCCAATCAGTGATGGGTATCAGACCGGCTTCCCGATTGGCCAGAAGGAGGATCAGTGTTGCAACAGCGAATATTCATTCGCTGTTGTAACACCTGGGTGGGCTCATGGCGCAATGCTCTGTGCCATGAGCCCACCCTATTTTGAAGTCTTTAGAGCCTCTGGCTCTAATCAGGTGCTTCAAAAAAACACCCCCGCCGCTGTAGTTCATGTGCCCGACATCCTGAAAGGGGCCAGGTGCATGAATGGGGGTAGTGGCCGTGATCATAGAGCATAATTAGGATGTGGTGGCCGTGGATAGAAGGGGCAGCGCCCGGGCACCCCTAATGGACAGGCCGCCACTGATTACTGAAAAGTATGTCCATGTACAATATACACTGCTCGGGTGTTATGGAAGCCCTGGTTGCTTTGCTAGCGGTCTTCAGCTCATCTGATACGATACTCTACAGCTCTGCATACGATACTCAACATGGACATACCTTTCAGTAAGCCTACATTTCTGAACTAAAAATCCTTTTTTTTATTTTATTTTTATTGGTCTTATGTAATATTCTAATTTTCTGAGATACTGATTTTAGTTTTTTCACTAAGCCATAATCATCCAAATTAAAAAAAAAAAAAAACACTTGAAATGTATCACTCTGTGTAACACATCTGTATAAAATATATTACTGAATTACTGAAATAAATTAACTTTTTGATGATATTCTAATTTTATGAGATGTACCTGTATAGTACTCAAAACTGTATAGCACGAACTGTATCACCCCAGTCCCTGCATCTCCACCCTAAACACCCCCCTTCCTGCTTCTCCACCCTAAACAATAACCCCCCTCCCTGCCTATCCACCCTAAACACCCCCCCTGCCTCTCTACCCTAAACAATAACCCCCTCCCTGCCTCTCCCCCTTAACAATAACCCCCTCCCTGTCTCTCCACCCTAAACAATAACCCCCTCCCTGCCTCTCCACCCTAAACAATAAACCCTGCCTCTCCACCCTAAACACCCCCTGTCTCTCCACCCTAAACAATAACCCCCCTCCCTGCTTCTCCATCCTAAACAATAACCCCCTCCCTGCCTCTCCACCCTAAACAATAACCCCCTCCCTGCTTATTCACCCTAAACAATAACCCCACCACCTCTCCACCCTAAACAATAACCCCCTCCCTGCCTTTCCACCCTAAACACCCCCCTCCCTGCATCTCCACCCTAAACACCCTCCCCCCTGCATTTCCACCCTAAACACCCTCCCTCCCTGCATTTCCACCCTGAACAAATAACCTCTGGGTTTAATGATGGGGTTAGTATGAGGGAAGGGTTCTGTCTAACAATGGGGGTAGTGTTGAGAAAGGGGTCCTGTGTAATGATGGGGAGAGGGATGGTGGTAGGGGGGATTGGTTTTATTCAAACATGCCTCTTAAGCCCCTTCCACTGATAACAGTCTGGCCACACCCACTTTTGGTGTGACGTGCCGCATGCTTACATCAGCCTCAAGTTGGGAGGTATGTACTCTGTCCTGTGATGCTGGGGTTGTATACTCTGTCCTGTGATGCTGAGCTGTATACTCTGTCCTGTGATGCTGGGGTTGTATACTCTGTCCTGTGATGCTGAGCTGAATACTTTGTCCTGTGATGCTGAGCTGTTTTTTCTGTCCTGTGATGCTGAGCTGTTTACTCTGTCCTGTGATGCTGAGCTAAATACTTCTGACACTAGAGGTGACGGAGTGGGTGAATTATATAAGGGGTGGGGCTTATGATAAGTGGGAGGGGTCAAAGGGGTGGGGCGGGGTCTGCCGCCCCCCCCCCCATCTTAAAACTTCACCAGCTGCCACTGGCTGTCTTCCCACCGTGTTTATTGTGAATTGTCTTTGCATTACTTCAATACAAGTTTTTTTCATTGCACTTGGACTGTGCGTGTATGTGCAATGTGCAATGTTAAATCTTGACATGTTTGGTATCTATTTATTCAATGCAACATCATCTTTTATTGTACTAAAAATTTAGTATTATATTGTGTTTGTGTGCACAAAAAATAATTTGACTGTTTTTAGTCTGAAAATTTGCATTTGATACACAACTGTCCAAATATTGTATGACATAAAAAATTGCAACAGCAACCATTTTATTCTCCAGGACCTCTGCTTTCAGAAAATGTATAATGTTTGGGGGTTGTAATTCATTTTTTGGCCAAAAAATGCTGATTTTAACATGTATGCGAAAAATTGCAACATTTACCCAGTAAGCAATTGGTTATTATTTTTAGAGAGTTGCTTTAAATACAGCTGTGCTTCTATATTGTAAAAGGAAATTGGGCAATAACATATTACATTGTGAAATTTACTACCCCAGCACCTGTTTCCTTATTAAAATCTTGAGCAATATAGGCAGATGTCAAATTATTATTATGGTTTAAAGCACAAACAAACTATATCATAGTAGTTGTACTTATCTGTGCGAATCTTATATATCTTTAGGTGTAGGGAATCAATCAAAAGTCCCAGATAAAGTACAATGTGGGGGAGTTAAGCTTGTTTAATATTTAATCTGTGGCCTCTGTGCTGAATGTCATTTAGAGAGCTACCAAGCCACCCACTCTTTAGCATACAGAGGAGACTTCAAATACCCCTACAATCACCATAAAGTGGACCTGTCACTGCCTGCATGTAGTATCACAGAGGGATTGACAGCTATCTTGTAACAATAAAAAAATTAATACAAAGCTGAAGTTTAGATATGGCAATATTTGTATAGTTACAGTACATGTACTGTATGTATGTTTGAAAGCTGGAGATCACCGTAGTCGGAATTGATCTCCACCAGGTTCCAGGTCCTACACAGGGCAGCTGCCCTTCTGCTTTGTGAACATACAGTATCTCACAAAAGTGAGTACACCCCTCACATTTTTGTAAATATTTTATTATATCTTGTCATGTGACAACACTGAAGAAATGACACTTTGCTACAATGTAAAGTAGTGAGTTTACAGCTTGTATAACTGTGTACATTGCCAAATAACTCTCTGAGGATCCGAAAAAAAGAATTTTTGCTCTACATAAAGATGGCCTAGGCTTTAAGAAGATTGCCAAGACCCTGAAACAGCTGCAGTACAGTGGCCAAGGCCATACAGTGGTTTAACAGGACAGGTTCATCTCAGAACAGGCCTCGCCATGGTCGACCAAAGGAGTTGAGTGCACGTGCTCAATGTCATATTCAGAGGTTGTCTTTGGGAAATAGATGTATGAGTGCTGCCAGCATTGCTGCAGAGGTTGGATGGGGGTGGGGTCAGCCTGTCTGTGCTCAGACCATATGCCTCACACTGCATCAAATTGGTCTGCATGGCTGTCATCCCAGAAGGAAACCTCTCCTAAAGATGTAGCACAAGAAAACCCACAAACAGTTTGCTGAAGACAAGCAGACTAAGGACATTAATTATTGGAACCATGTCCTGTGGTCTGATGAGACCAAGATAAACTTATTTGGTTCAGATGGTGTCAAGTGTATGTGGCGGCAACCAGGTGAGGAGTACAAAGACAAGTGTGTCTTGTCTACAGTCAAGCATGGTGGTGGGAGTGTCTCAGGGACGTGCAGTCAGGGGAGGAAGGTGAGGCAGAGCTAAATAAAAAAAATTTATAAAAAAACTTGATCGACTTTGAGGGTCGTAGCTCGGTGACCACGGGTCACAGAGACCCCAAATTTGGGGGGTATGTAGTTGAAGTCCTACCCCACCACTGGCTCCTATCATCTATGGTTCCAGAGATACAAGGCTCCATGCACAGCCTGTCAGAAGCTAAATACAGAGAGGCCAGTTTATATACAGGCTGGCACACTCTGTTTGCAGCAGACTGAGAGGTTGAGCTCACAGTGCCTCTCCTCCCTTCTTGTCAAAGGCACTGAGCTCAATGGACAGCTTGGAGTCTTGGACCAATGGTAAAGTACCATTGGCCCAAGCTGTCCAATAAAAATGCTGCAGTGGAGGTATGCCTCTCACTGCAGTGTCATAGAAGGAGGCATGTTTCTAAAAGACAAATACTCCCTTCCAGCCCAGCCCTCTTAACTACAAAGAAAAAACATGTGTTTATGTGTATAAGATTTACCCATAATCCTTAAGAGCCCTTGCACACTGGGGCGGTTTGCAGGCGCTATTGCGCTAATAATAGCGCCTGCAAACCGCCCCGAAAGTGCCGCTCCTTGCATTCCAGTGTGCAAGCCCCGAGGGCTTGCACACTGGAGCGATGCGCTGGCAGGACGGTAAAAAAAGTCCTGCCAGCAGCATCTTCGGAGCGGTGAAGGAGCGGTGTGTATACCGCTCCTTTACCGCTCCTGCCCATTGAAATCAATGGGACGGCGCGGCTATACCGCCGGCAATGCGCCTCTGCAGAGGCGCTTTGCGGTGGTATTTAACCCCTTTTTGGCCGCTAGCGGGGGGTAAAACCACCCCGCTAGCGGCCGCATACCGGCGGTAAAATGCCGCTAATAATAGCGGCGTTTTACCGCCGACGCCGCCCCCTGCCCCAGTGTGCAAGGGCTCTAAGAGGGAGAATGAGAATCTGCTGCTGCTGAAAAGGTACGAGCTAAATCATATATTATTATGCTATATGGTATAAGATAATAATTTATTATTTATCTATTTACTGTGAAATTACTGGTTGGAATTATTAACTTCAAACTTCAGTAATTTGTCCGTTAAGCCACCTGCTTGAGTACAGTTTTTGAAAATATAGTAAATTACCTTAAAAATAATATATAATAATTATTTGTATATTACTTACTTATGGTAATTAACTCCTTGCCACCTAGTCCAATTCTGACACTTCTCTCCTGCATGTAAAATTCATAATTTTTTTTGCTAGAAAATTACTCAGAACCCCCAAACATTATAAAAATTGTTTTAGCACACACCCTAGGGAATAAAATGATGGTAATTGCAAGTTTTTATGTTACACGGTATTTGCGTAGCAATTTTTCAAACACGTTTTTTTTTTGGAAAGAAACTGTTTCATGAATTTAAAGAACATTAAAGTTAGCCCGATTTTTTTTTGTGTACTATGAAAGATGATGTTACACCGAGTAAAGAGATACCTAACACGTCACGCTTTAAAATTGCGCACACTTGTGGAATGGGTTCAAACTTTAGTACTTAAAGGGGGGTTGCGGACGTTTTATTTTTTTAAAAGTCAGCAGCTACAAACAATGTAGCTGCTGACTTTTAATAAGGACACTTACCTGTCCAGCGAGCCCGCGATGTCAGCCCCCCCCCCCCGAGGCCGATCCGTCCATCGGCGGCGCCTCCATCCTAACGAAGGGAAACAGGCAGTGGAGCCTTGCGAGCGGCGCGGCGCTCTGTGAATGGCCCCGTTGTTTCCTGGGACACACACATGTCCCAGAAGGCAACGGGGCCGCTCACCTTAGGAGGAGGAAGCACCGCGGAATAGGAAGAGGCAGATTAGGAAGACTGCCTAGCAACAGGGGTTTTAGGTAAGTTAAATTTTTTTTTTTCAAATGTTTTTTTTTTTTTAATTTTTTTATGATTTTTAATGCCATTTCCTTTTTTAGGGTGGACCTCCACTTTAAAAATCTCCATAGACGGCGCTTTCATTTTTTTTACAGGTTACATGTTTAGAGTTACAGAGGATGTCTAGTGCTAGAATTAATGTTCTCGCTCTAACGATCGCGGCGTATGTAACCTGTGTGTATCTGTCTCTGATACTATCCAGTGCCTCACCAGCCACTGACCTCACTGCACGTCCCTGGAGCATCATAGTCTGGGGCTGCATGAATGCTGCCAGCACTGGGAAGCTACAGTTCATTGAGGGAACCATGAATACCAACATGTACTGTGACATACTGAAGCAGAGCATGATCCCCTCCCTTCAGAGACTGGGCCACAGGGCGGTATTCCAACATGATAACGACCCCAAACACACCTCCAAGACAACCACTGCCTTGCTAAAGAAGCTGAGGGGAAAGGTGATGGACTGGCCAAGCATGTCTCCAGACCTAAACCCTATTGAGCATCTGTGGGGCATTCTCAAAACGGAAGCTGGAGGAGCGCAAGGTCTCTAACATCCACCAGCTCCATGATGTCCTCATGGAGGCATAGAAGAGGACTCCAGTGACAACCTGTGAAGCTCTGGTGAACTCTATGCCCAAGATGGTTAAGGCAATGCTGGAAAATAATGATGGCCACACAAAATATTGACACTTTAAGTCCAATTTCGACATTTTCACTTAGGGGTGTACTCACTTTTGTTGCCAGCAATTTAGACATTAATGGCTGTGTTGAGTTATTTTGAGGGGACAGCAAATTAACACTGTTATACAAGCTGTACACTCACTACATTACATTGTAGCAAAGTGTAATTTCTTCAGTGTTGTCACATGAAAAGATAGAATAAAATATTTACAAAAATGTGAGGGGTGTACTCACTGTTAGTAGATACTGTATGTAGTGTTAGGACTTTAAAGCGGAGGTCCACCGATTTTTTATTTTTTTTTTTAAAGTCAGCAGCTACAAATACTGCAGCTGCTGACTTTTAATATAAGGACACTTACCTGTCCAGGGTGCTGGCACCCGAAGCCGATCTATCCCTCAGCTGCCGGGTGCTGCCGCCGCCATCTTTGGTAAGGGAATCAGGCAGTGAAGCCATGCGGCTTCACTGCCTGGTTCCCTACTGCGCATGCATGACTCGCGCTGCACTATCCCACTGGTCCCTGCTGGCTTCTGGGACCTGTGTGTCTCCCAGAAGACAGGGGACGGGGGGGACAGAGAAGACGCCAGAAGTGGTGTAGATACCCGCGGGTGGCTCGGGTATCTATGCCCAGAAGTGGGAGCAAAATACCTGTATTAAACAGGTATCTGCACCCCCCCCTCCAGTGTCACATTTGGCACCTTTCAGTGGGGAGGGGGGTGCAGACACCTGTTTAATACAGGTATTTTGCTCCCACTTCTGGGCATAGATACCCGAGCCACCCGCGGGTATCTACACCTCTTCTGGCGCCTTCTCTGTCCCCCCCGTCCCCTGTCTTCTGGAACCGGAAAAGCTCAATTTTTGGGTGGAACTCCGCTTTAAGAAAATGCTAACATCCTAGAAGAAGGCCAGAGACAGAGGACATGCTGCAGGTGTGGTTTGAGTCTGGAGGCACACAGAGACTGGGGACATGTGACATAAGGCTGTTGTAATATGTTGGCCAATTTATGTATAATATTGTATTGGAGTGCTGACCAGAAATTCAGTTGCATTGTCCAACTGAATTTTAACATAGCAAGGGAACAAGCTGAAGACTCTTTGATGTGTTAATCATATGCAAGTCTATTTGAACATTTCAAAGGGTATTCAGGTGGTATGTTAATCTAATCTAATTACATATATCTAAAGAGGACTTGTTGATGTTGATATGCTAATCAAAGTCCTAAATTGAAAGGCCAATCAAATTGCTCAGCCATTCAATGCCTGGTGAATATAACACGGCATTCAGTCTATAGGTGTGGGGTAAGTGAGGCTTGTCTGTATGGGGGAAGTGAGGCTTATCTGTGTATGCACACTCAGACCTATGAACATGAGGTTCTGAATTATATCTCCTCTGTCGGATCCTTTTGTCATCTGTGGACTTTGGACTTTGTTCTGTGTTGGAAGTCAATAAAGTGCATCTCTCTGGAAGAATTGGGTTGCTGCGGAAGAGTACTTATTAATTATCTATACACCCAATATACATTAATAGACTAAATCACTACAAAGGCCAGTAGAGATCACTGCTGGTAAACTTTTAAAAAGCAATTTTCTGACTGCCACTACTGACTTCTAGGGGCCAAGGACCGCACAAGTACCAAAGGGTCATATGTGGCCCTTGGGCCGAAGGTTGGATACTATGCTGTAATTTGTAGCTTACCAGTTACAAAATATTTTGTGGCTTTGAGACTTAGCAATTAAGGAGAAAATTAGTAGGTTTGTGTTAGCTGGGGAGATGGACTTCAAATATGTATCTTTCATTATCGAAGGAAGTGAATCCAGATGTTGTTTAGTCCAGGGGAAGTGGCAACAATTGGCTTTGGAGCTCTTTATATGATGTAACAAACTCTAAATATTCCGGGATATGGAAGCTCTTACATGCACGCATCATATTCAACTCTACCAAAGCTATTCTGTTTTGGAAGGAGGCATTTTCATGAACTACTGTGGGTAGTTCTCACTAATATGCACCATTCACAGGCAATTCTGACCTTTAAGAAATGTCTGTGGCACTTTCTGCCATGCCTAGACTGGATTGAAGCTTGAGTTTTAAAATGTGGTAACCATCTAAGAGGCAAATATTATTTTATTTCTGATTAGAATATTCAGATGTTCAGCTTAAAGATTTTTTTAAATGTAGCCGGTTGCTCTGCTGGCTGTGTGATCCTCTGCCCACTCGTTCCTTCTCCTTCCTCACCACTGCGAGTAGTGACAGAACAACACAGCTGTGTGTGTGTGCTCCTTCCCTCTCCCTTCTGGCAGCAGCGGTAGTGATTGGGAGGTGGAAAGGGGCTGTGTGTGGTCTTCATGTGGGCGGGGCTTAAAATGCCCTAGCGGGGACACACTGGAACTGCACTCGCTAATGCCCAAATGCTAGGCAGGAGCTTGCGGTCATGGGAAACCAACATTAAGGCATAACTCCAGACTCAGAAGTAAGCAGCAACTTGCATAGTTAAGTCTTTAGATGATCCATGGCCAAACGTCTTACACAGTTAACACTAAGCGCCGGTTCACACAGGGGCGACTTGTCAGGCGACCTACCCGCCTGACAAGTCACGTCCCGTTCTGTACTACGGAACCGTTCTAATAGGAGCAACGCAAGTCGCTCCGACTTAGAAAAAGGTTCCTGTAGTATTTTTGGGGCGACTTCAGGCGACTTGCATTGACTTCTATACAGAAGTCGTTTTGCAAGTCACCGCTGAAGTCATGTGCAGGTCACCTCGGTGAGGCGACCTGCAAGTCGTGTTGCCCCTGTGTGAATCGGCACTAAGCACTTCAGACACAACTTTTGTTTACAAAACACCAGTCCCCAGGCGTGCAGCATTTCTGAGCCAATACAGCAGAGCATGTAAAGGTCTCCACTAAGTCAGCAATCTCTGTCACTAGAGATGGGTCGAACATCCCCCAGTTTGGTTTTCACCAGAACTCCAGAACAGAGAAAAAGTTCTGACACAAATGGTGAACCCTATTAAAGTCTATGGGACACGAACTTGAAAAATCTAAAGTCCCCATTTTGAAGGCTTATATGCAAGTAAAAGGCCATGAAAAGGGTATGGGGGTCCAAGTATTGCCCTGGGGGACATGTATCTTTTTTTTTTTAAAGATCATTTTTACAGGAGCAGCGATTTACTGATGCTTAACCACTTCAGCCCCGGAAGGATTTACCCCCTTCCTGACCAGAGCACTTTTTGCGATTCGGCACTGCATCGCTTTAACTGACAATTGCGCGGTCGTGCGACGTGGCTCCGAAACAAAATTGACGTCCTTTTTTCCCCACAAATAGAGCTTTCTTTTGGTAGTATTTGATCATCTCTGCGATTTTTATTTTTTTTCGCTATAAACAAAATAAGAGCGACAATTTTGAAAAAAACACATTATTTTTTACATTTTGCTATAATATCCCCAAAAAATATATAAAAAAAACATTTTTTTTCCTTAGTTTAGGCTGATACGTATTCTTCTACATGTTTTTGGTTAAAAAAATCGCAATAAGCATTTATTGATTGGTTTGCGCAAAAGTTATAGCGTCTACAAAATAGGGGATAGTTTTATGGCATTTTTATTAATAATTTTTTTTTTTTTACTAGTAATGGCAGCGATCAGCGATTTTTATTGTGACTGCGATATTATGGCGAACATGTCGGACATTTTTGACACATTTTTGCGACCATTGTCATTTATACAGCAATCAGTGCTATAAAAATGCACTGCTTCCTGTGTAAATGACACTGGCAGTGAAGGGATTAACCACTAGGGGGCGGAGAGGGGTTAAGTCAGTACTAGGGATGTGTTCTAACTGTAGGGGGGATGGGCTGTGTGTGACACGTCACTGATCTCTGCTCCCGATGACAGGGAGCAGAGATCAGTGACACTGTCACTAGGCAGAACGGGGAGATGCTTTACATTAGCATCTCCCCGTTCGTCCTCTCTGTGAGGCGATCGCGGGTATCCCCGCGGCGATCGAGTCCGACCCGACTCACGGAACTCGAGGGAGGTGCGTGCCACCGGCTGCGCACACGGCGGCAAATTCAAAGTAACGTACGGGTACGTTACTTTGCGCAGCCGTGCCATTCTGCCGACGTATATCTACAGGAGCCGGTCGGGAAGTGGTTAAAGAGCAACAATAAAAATGAATAATTCCTTTAAATATAGTGCCAGGGGGGTCCCCTTAGTCTTCCTGTAAAGTGGCGCATTTTTACCATGGATGGAACCTACTACAGCAAAACTGAAATTTCTAAATAAATAAAAATGAATGAAATGACATTTACCCACTTCACGCAAAACGACGTACCCGTATGTCCGTACTTTGACGCTAAATACCAGGGTTTTGGCATGCAAGTGCATTTCTCCTTAAGATAAAAGTGGTCTCCGTGACGGATTCTTGCAAAATCACTTTTATCAGTGGTGAGAGAGGTGCCCCCCCTACCGCCACACTCTGGTCGACCCCGCTGGTAGTGGCAGAGACGATCGCATCTTGTCCGGTGGATGCCTGGTTGCCGACTGAGTGACATTTTCTTTTTTTTATTGCATTTTAGTGTAAATATGAGATCTAATGTTTTTTTGACCCCAGATCTCATATTTAAGAGGTCCTGTCATGCTTTTTTTCTATTACAAGTGATGTTTACATCCTTGTAATAGGAATAAAAATGACCCAAATTTTTTTTTTTTAAAAGACAGTGTCAAAATTAAAAATAAAGACAGCACGAGATCTAGATGTACCAATTACAGTAGAAGAATTTAAGAGAGCATTAAATCTATTAAAATTGGGGAAAGCACCGGGCCCAGATGGATACACCCTGGCGTACTATAAATTTTTTGCTGAGAAATTGGCTCCAAGATTCATAGCGGCTTTTAACTCACTACAGAAGTTACCTACTGAGACATTGTTGGCGCATATAGCAGTAATCCCAAAGGAGGGTAAGGATCCATCTCAGTGTTCCAGCTACCGGCCGATTGCACTGTTAAATGTGGATCTAAAAATCTTCTCTAAGATCCTTGCGATCAGATTAGACGAGAACATTCCCGCATTGATACACCCAGATCAAGTGGGGTTTACTGCTGGAAGGGAGGGGAGGGAAAACACGCAGAGAGTAATAAACGCTATTTACACTTCACAGAGCCAACAGAAACCCCTAATATTGTTTTCAGCTGATGCGGAAAAAGCATTCGATAGAGTTGATTGGATTTTCCTTAGGGCTACTCTGCAGCATATTGGCTTGGGGGATGGAATGCTGAGATGGTTTCTAAATCTAAATTCGGTCCCGAGTGCGAGGGTTAAAGTAAACGACAGACTCTCGGACCCACTCTGTATTCGAAACGGAACGCGTCAGGGATGCCCATTGTCGCCCATTATTTTCATTCTTACATTGGAGCCCTTTTTAAGGAAGATACGTCCCAACCCCAACATTAGAGGTATTAAGACAGAAAGAGAGGAGCATAAGTTAGCAGCTTATGCTGACGATTTGATTTTTTTCAAAACTTCCCCAATTATATCCCTCCCATCTCTTCTAATGGAGATACGTCAATATGGAGGGATAGCAAATTATACGGTGAACTATACCAAATCAGAGGCTATGGGGATGGAAATGAAGGCACCTGTAATGCAACAGATAAAGACGCAATTCAACTATAGATGGTCAGAATCCCATATAAGTTACTTGGGAACCAAAATACCGAAGAAGCTTAGTAGGATATTTTAATTCAATTATGCCCCGATGTTAAGACAAATTAAATTAGACTTAAAGAGATGGGATAGGGAGATCTTTACATGGTTTGGAAGGACAAATATCATAAAGATGAACATGATGCCTAGGCTTCTTTACCTGTTGCAAACCTTGCCAATAAAGATCCCCCCAAGTTTCCTGAAAGACCTCCAGATCAAGGTTTCTGAGGTTTATCTGGGCTGGGAAGCCAGCAAGAGTACAGAGAACCATCTTAGTGCTCCCTAAAAAAAAAGGAGGTATTGGCTTTCCAGACCCAGTGAGATATCAGGAGGCTTCACAGCTAGGCAGAGTAACGGAATGGTGTGCCTCTGAGAGGTAACCATATGTACAATTAGAACAAGCGATGGTTAAAATTCCCTTGGAGGGGTTGGCATGGATAGCAAGATCGGAAATACCAATAACAGTGAAAAAACACCCACTGTCAGGCGCAACTCTCCGTACTATTAACACGATTTTTAAAAAGACAAATCTATCACTACCTCCGAGCCCTATGTCCCCGGTGCTGGGTACGCCAGACTTTCAACCTGGCATAACAGATCGGGGGTTCGAGGTATTAAAACGAAGGGGGAAAAACAGGATCATACATATTTCAAGGGGTAACTGCTTGATGTCACGAGGTGAGATAGAAGGAGATGTAACACCAGACCTAGATTATTTCAGGGCGATGCAGTTAGGAGCATATATTCGCTCAAAAACTTAAACTTACTCAGTGATACGGGAATTATCGCGCTTCGAACAGAGTTGTTTAGATGGAGAGAGCATGAGGCATTCCCTATCATATTTCTACGAGGTATTAACGAGCTTGGAAGCACCCCAAGAACTTAATTTTATTCAAGCTTGGGAGAGAGAAATGGGGACAATGTTCTCCCAAAGACAGAAGGTCAAAATTTTTAAATCTATTCATAAGACATCAGTTGCAAGCAGGTACCAGGAGGGAGGATATAAAATCCTCACTAGATGGTATAGAACACCATCTGTATTACATGAAATATTCCCACAGGTCTCAAATGTATGCTGGCGTTGTATGAGGTCAGAGGGCACGATGTTGCATATATTCTGGGAATGTGAGAAGATCAGGGGATTTTGGAAATGGTTGAGGAAACGGTTAAGGATAATACAGATGTGTCTCTTGGGGAAAATCCGGCAGCATTTTTACTAAATGATGTCCCCATGTCGGTGGAAAAATATAAGAACTCCCTGCTTAAACACCTTCTCACGGCGGCAAGGGCCTGTATTCTGGCTCTGTGGAAGAGTTCAGTCCCTCCGACTAGATCACAGTGGTGGGCTAGAACTACAGAAATCCAACAAATGGAGAATTTGACTTTGATGCTGAAAGAACAGGATGAGAAATATTGGAAGATATGGGCTCCTTACTTAGCTTATAGAAGTGGAGAACAAGAGAGGTAGATCATGCGCGATCGAATGGGAAGGGGAGGGGGCACCCCATCCCCCCCCTTTTTTTTTTTCTCCTCCTTTGGGGTTTTAGAGGGTGGGGGTAGGTATTAGGGTTAGGATAAGATAAAAGGAAATTTATAGGTGTCTATTGTGTAGACTAGACTGAGTTGCATCGAATATTAAATGTATAATGTTGTTATAATTTGAAAATATGGGGATGCGACAAGATGTAAGAGATGATATGAAGAATGTTAAGTGCTATAGGTGGAATGTAATATATAATATGCAAAAATAAAGAAATTATTAAAAAATAAATAAAAAGTAAAATGAATAAGAAAAAAAAAAAAATTTAAAGCGCCCCATCCCGACGAGCTTGCAGAAATTTTTAAACATCGCCTATGGAGATTTTTAAGGGAAAAAGTTTGTCGCCATTGGGCTAACTTTACTGATGTTTTATTTTTTAATTTAAAAAAAAAAAATGCGCTTGTAAGACCGCTGCGCTAATACAGTGTGACAAAAAGTATTGCAACGACTGCCATTTTATTGTCTAGGGTGTTAGTAAAAATATATACATAATGTTTGGGGGTTCTAAGTAATTTTCTAGCAAAAAAAATGATTTTAACTTGTAAACAACAAGTGTCTAAAAGAGGCTCAGGGCTGAAGTGATTAAATTGCTGGCAATACAATACCATTTCCGGCAATAGAGAAAAAAAAAAAATGGAGTGGGGGTCCTTCAGGTCTGGTCTGGTGTGGATTTTAAGGGGAAGCCCACGCCAATTTTTTTTTTTAAACGGCGTATGGTCCCCACCAAAATCCATAACAGACCCTTATCTGAGCATGCAGCCCAGCAGGTGCCACATGCCCTTAACATGGGGGGGTGCTTTGGGGCAGGGGGCTCTGCCCCCCACCCCATAGCACCTTGTCCCCATGTTGATGTTGTGAGACCATAATGTTGTGAGACCATAATATTATATGTATACACTCTAGTGCACCAGGGGAAGTGTACTTTTTAAGTTGAGTAGTTTTAACGTAATCAATGTTTTTTGTTTAAATAAAGATAGTCATATAGCAATATGGATTTTTTTTTTTCTTTTTGAGCTGCTTATATGCCTTGACCGGATGATGAGCCTGGATGAAGGTGGATTGAGAACCATTAGGATTTCATAGAGTAGAACGGCATTCCTGGCTAAAGCACCTTGCTTTAAATGGTAAAGCATATGAGACCTAAGTAATCGTAGAGTCCATGATTTGGCAATAATCCACAAAAGGCAGTAAGTCCATGACTGTCAGCGACAAGTCCTTGTAAGTCCTCAGGTTCCAGACCCCACAGAGAACCCCAACCGGGCTCCTTAGATGGGAGCACAGACCAACAGATTAACTGCTACATCTTGCAGGGTTATACTCCCTAGACTCCTTTGGGGCACTAACGAGCCCCTATTTATGCGGTATGACTTATAGGGGGCGGTAACCTTCTGGGAAAAAGGGTGGGAAACCTGGCTAGCATAGTTAACCCCTTCCTTTCCTGATCCACCAGTCTGACAGGTCAACCTAAGGACAACTGTTGCAAAAAGATACATTGTAACATTTAGTCTGAACACATAAACACAGTTGACCTGAGTAGCCCCAGAGAATGAACGCAACAACAGAAAACATTGAACCCTTTAGAAGCACCTGCTTACATGTCCCTACTCCTCTTTCTCCACCTTCCTGGATGATGCAGCCGCTTGGAATACTAGGATATGTAGTTTGTGGAGGCGCTGCACTGTGGAGGCTGGAGTTGCAAACTACAAAATTCAGAGGGACCTCATGATATGGGAGAAGAGAGCAGAGTTTTTCCTGGGCTTTGAGCTAGTGTTAGGGGTGTTTTGCAGCTGGGGACTGGAGATTGCAGATCTGTGTGTGCAGAGACCAAGGACTTAGTGCTGGAGCAGTGCTAACCTGTTGCTAATACCAGTCTGTGCCCACGTTAGAGAAACTGAACATGTGAGAGCGGGGACAGAGCATTGTGAAGAGCAAAGAGCTAGAGCTGGGCTGAAGAGGACCTGTTTATGGGGACTAAATTACCAAAGACTGGGTTCCTGAGGACAGCAGACCACCATGTGTTCAGGACAAGGTTCATTGGGCACCAGGATTGGTGAGAGAATTCAATTGTGCTTATTCCATCACCGTTAGCTGTTCAGTACTATAATAGGAGACTGCCCTATGTGCCTAGCAGCCACAAAGTTGTTCACTGCATGCAGTTTTAAAGAGATGGTAACAAGTGCACCACCATACAGATTGGGCCCCACTGTTAGCCAGGTGAAGATAACCAGTTAGGCACCAGGTATTATACAACTGCCTCACAGGGTTACCCTTTCTTGGGAAGATATACTTATACCCACACTCAAGGGTATATACACAGTGCACTCTGGGATACTTTATTTGGTCAGTTGTTGCAGAGAGTTACCGTGAGACTTTTCATTGCCATTTATACCTTTCACTGTTTATGCTATTCTTTATTAATGCTGCGTTTATCAGGTTAACTTGGATTAGTATTTATGCAGTCTATGTTAACTGCCATATCATAGCCTAGTAATAACGTCAGTTACTTTTATGCTGTTTAGCAGAGTCTGTACCTGTGTGTTAATGTTGACACATTGTCATTTACTTTGCCTTTTTGAGAACATACTTACTTAAAGTGTTACTAAATCCACAACAGTAAAATCAGTCTGTATATGTAGCAAAGCATGCTTGTTATACTCACTGTGGAACCTAAGGGGTTAATCCTCTGCATTGTGTAAAAATGCTGTTTGATCCTGACTTTTCTGATCCTCCCCTTCTTCCAGTGTCCCCAATCCATCTAATGATAAGGCAGAGCCTTTGGAGTCACTCTGCACATGCTCAGTTTGGTGTGTACCGCAAGACAGTTTTTTCTTTCTTGGGAGAGTGCATGTGATCAGCACAGGGCCAATCAGCACTGTCCAGACAGAGGGTCAGGAATCCTGCAGCATCATAGGACAATCGGAGTAGAATGAAAACTCCTCCTTCAAGCTTTAACCAGACACTGATTGAAGTCACAAGACTGCTATATGCTGCTGATGAGAAAAGGTAATTTAGTAGTATATATTTACTAAAATAATTGCATTTTCATGTTCTGTGTACCGTGGGAAACCAGATATAGTGAATGCCGGGCCCTGGGTTTAGTAACACTTTAATGTACAATCCAATAGCCTGGTTGTTTATTTTCCATATGCCATTATAGTTGAGTAATATTCTAATACCTGATCTAATATAGGTCTTTGCAGCACTCTATATAATGTTGTTTTAGAGAAAAGAAAAGAAAAGAAAAGAAAAGAAAAGAAAAGAAAGGGTGCAAGAAAAAACTACACAGCAGAAATGACAAAACAGCAAAATAAACAGGATTCAACGTGAAAAGTACTTAAAGTTCAGCTACTCCTTGGTTCCCTGCAGAGTCCAATTCATTTGCAAATTAGTCCGGTTTGATAAATGAAAGTCACCAGTATTCAGAAATTACCTTTATAGTTGCAACATTAAGCAACGGAGTTGCAAATACAGCCATCTTTTCTGTTCCCTGGAGAGGGCATTTACATACATAACAGAATATCAGAAAAGTGGGACTTTAAGGGGGCATAGATTACAAAGAAAAATGTAAAATAGTGTAAAAGTACAAAATTTATTATAACACAAGAAAGATTGATGTTGAGTTAAAACATGAACATATTGATGCGGTTACAATGAATACATAACACGTAAAAAAAATAAAATAAAAATAACCACAGTTAACGGTTAGTGGTGAAACCAGAACCAGAATGGAACCCAACGCATTTCTGGATGAGCTAGAATTGACTATTCTGGGAGGGGGAGGAGCCCTGACATGTAGTGGCTCATGCTCGCACTGGACTTCAGGACCCTGCTCCGCCCAAAAGTTCCGGCAAATGCCGGAGGTGGGAGTGAGCCATGTGAGAGGATTTGAGCTGAAGCGCTAGAGGGGGAAGCAAGAGCATCCACGGCTTTAACTCTGGCCTCCCCGGCACCCTGACATCTAGTCTGGGATTAGTGTATTACCTACTGCCACCTGCTGCCACTGCCCCCTCCCTGCTGCCGAGTAGGGATAAGCCGAACACCCCCCGGTTCGGTTCGCACCAGAACCTGCGAACGGACCGAAAATTCGCACAAATGTTAGAACCCCATTGACGTCTATGGGACTCGAACGTTCGAAATCAAAAGTGCTCATTTTAAAGGCTAATTTGCATGGTATTGTCCTAAAAAAGGGTTTGGGGACCCGGGTCCTGCCCCAGCGGACATGTATCAATGCATAAAAAACTTTTAAAAACGGACATTTTTTCGGGAGCAGTGATTTTAATGATGCTTAAAGTTAAAAAAAAAAAAAAGTGAAATATTCCTTTAAATATCATACCTGGGGGGTATCTGTCTATAGTATGCCTGTAAAGTGGCGTGTGTTTCCCGTGCTTATAACAGTCCCTGCACAAAATGTAATTTTTAACCACAATACCAGGCACTTAGACACCTTCCCGCCCAGCCCAATGTTCACCTTTCAGCGCTGTTGCAATTTGAATGACAATTGCGCGGTCATGCTACACTGTACCCAAACAAATTTTTTATCATTTTGTTCCCACAAATAGAGCTTTCTTTTGGTGGTATTTGATCACCTCTGCGGTTTTTATTTTTTGCGCAACAAATAAAAAAAGACCGAAAATTTCGAAAAAAAACAAGTTTTTCTTTGTTTCTGTTAAATTTTTTGTAAATAAGTACGCTTTCTCCTTCAATAATGGGCACTGATATGGCTGCACTGATGGGCACTGATACGGCGGCACTGATGGGCACCGATGAGGTGGCACCAATGAGGTGGCACTGATGAGGTGGCACTAACGGGCACTGATGATGGGCACTGATAGGCGGCACTGATGGGCACTGATAGGCGGCACTGATGGGCACTGATAGGTGGCACTGATGGGCACTGATAGGTGGCACTGGTATGCGGCACTGATGGGCACTCATAGGTGGCACCGATGGGCACACATAGGCGGCACTGATGGGCACTCGTAGGTGGCATTGATTGGTATATATGGGTGGCACTGATGGGTACTTATGTGTGGCACTGATGTGTCGCACTGATGGGCACTGATAGGTGGGCACTGATGGGCACAGATGGGCACTGACAGGTGGCACCGATGGGCAATGACAGGTGGCACAGATGGGCAATGACAGGTGGCACTGATAAAGCATTGCTGGGCAGATCTGGGCATTGCTGGGCAGATCATTGACATAATAGTGCCAATTAGTGCCCATTTGTGGGCACTGATTGGCAGAGATTGGGCACATGTGGATGGCCATGGGGTACATACCTGGCCATCCACGTTGCCCCTTCCCTGGTGGTCCTAGTGGCATCCCTGGTAGTCCAGTGAGGTGATCTGAGGGGGGGCTGCGCTGATAAACAATCAGCGCAGACCCCCCCTGCCAGGAGAGCCGCCGATCGGCTCTCCTCTACTTGCGTCTGTCAGACGCGAGTGAGGAAGAGCGATCAACGGCTCTTCCTATTGACAGCGTGATTGGACACGGCTGATCACGTGGTAAAGAGCCTCCGCCGGAGGCTTTTTACCAAGATCAGCGTAGCGGTGTGTCAGACTGACACACCGCTCCACCGATCGCCGCGATGCGCGCCCCCGGGGGCGCGCTGCGGCATGTTATCCTGCTGGACGTCATATGACGTCCAGTCAGGAAACCAGAACCACTTCCCGGACGTCAATCCGCTATAGGGCGGGCGGGAAGTGGTTAAAGAAAAAAAAGTCATTTAAAACTGCTTGCGGGTTTAATGTAATGTCGGGTCCTGGCAATATGGATGAAAATCAGTGAGACAAATGGCATGGGTACCCCCCAGTCCATTACCAGGCCCTTTGGGTCTTGTATGGATATTAAGGGGAACCCCGCACCCAAATTAAAAAAAGGAAAGGTGTGGGGCCACCAGGCCCTATATACTCTGAACAGCAGTATACAGGCGGTGCAAACAAGACAGGGACTGTAGGTTTGTTGTTAAGTAGAATCTGTTTGTAATTTTGAACGGGTACATTTTTAACGTGTTTAGCTCCAGCCAAAAAATCTTTTTTAAGCTTTTTGGAAAACATAGGGAAGGCTTATCACCCCTGTGACATTTGTTTTGCTGTCTGTGCTTCTCTTCAGGAGATTTCACCTCACTTTTTGTCCCAATGACAAATGTTTTTTGAAAATTTGGTTTGGTGATAAAGCATCAGTGGAAAGGAGAAATGTTTTTCCAATATGAAAGCGGGGTTCCACTCAATTTTTGAACAATATCTGTATGTATTCTCTTCCTTGCCTAGATGCTGACATGCCGTTTAAAAAAATTTAAATCACCGTAATTACCTTTTATTTTTCTATTCTTCTTTGCACTTCCTGGTTCTCCTCCCGTGGGAGTAGGCGTGTTTCTAGCCTCTCCCAGACTCCTGGGAGCTAGTCTCAGGCATCCCAGGATGCCACTGAGCATGTGCGGGAACGAGCGGTGAATGCTGGGAGCACATCCAGGAAATAAATGCTTGTGGGCTTCAAATGCCCACAATGAAGATGGAAACCGCCTGCAGTGAATAATATAAGTTATTCTTTCCGACGAAATCTGACACAGGCGGACATATTACACACAATATGTGAGTATGTAATGCTGAGAAAAAAAGTTTGTGAATGAACTAAAAAAAAAAAAAAAAACAATAGATAGGTGGACCCCCCCCCGCTTTAACTCTTACAGGAGAGAATTTCCCTTCCTAGGGGTAGATTTCATCTCACTTCCTGTTGTCTCCTTCAATTTGCAAGTAGGATTAGTTTGTAAGTTGGATGTTTGAAAGTAGGGGCCTGCCCTATATACGCTGCAGAAATTGGGGCCTTAGTTGTTGTTGTGGCCACAACACTGTAAGCCCTCACAGGGCCCTGCTGTGAAATATTAGATCAAGAATTGTAATTGCATGCCCCTGTTGAACAGGGGCTGAAAAATTGGGCCTTTGGTGGTGGTGGTGCTGGTGCCACAACACTGTAAGTCCTCACTCCCTCTTGGTGGGCGCCGAAATGGGCCCTGCTGTGAAATATTAGATCAAGAATTGTAATTACATGCCCCTGTTGAACAGGGGCTGAAAAATTGGGCCTTAGGCACTGGTGCTGGTGCCATAACACTGCAAGCCCTCACAGATACTCTAGTTGGAATGCAGGAACGTGCCCTGCTGCAAAGTATTGCATCAAAAATTGTAATTACATGCCCCCGTTAAACAGGGGCTGAAAAATTGGGCCTTAGGCACTGGTGCTGGTGCCACAACACTGCAACCCCTCACAGATACTCTAGTTGGAACGCAGGAACGAGCCCTACTGCAAAGTATTGCATCAAAAATTGTAATTGCACGCCCCTGTTAAACAGGGGCTGAAAAATTGGGCCTTAGGCACTGGTGACGGCGCCCAGAACCAAAAATGTTCTTACAAGCTATCAGCGTGATCATTGAGGAGGAAGAGGATAATTACTCAGGATAGTCACTCAGCATCAGCATAGGCAGTCTTTGAAGGGATCTGATATTTCAAAAAAAATTATTCGGTTACATCAGCATCAGGTGCTTGGTAGCTGGTGGTGATCCAAGACTGATTCATTTTTATGAAGGTCAGTCGATCGACCAAGTCGGTGGACAGACGCACCCTGTGATCGGTTACAAAGCCTCCAGCAGCACTGAATGTGCGTTCCGAAAGAACGCTGGATGCAGGACAGGCCAGTAGCTCAATTGCATACTGTACAAGCTCTGGCCAGTGACCCAGCCTCAAGACCCAGTAACCCAGAGGATTTTCGGTGGGAAAGGTGTCCAAGTCAGATCTTGCCCCTAGGTATTCCTGCACCATGTAAAACAGACGCTGGCGATGGTTGCTGGAACCAATCATACCTTGGGGCTGTGGACTAAAAAATTGTCTAAACGCATCGGTCAGATGGCCACCTTCTCCACCGCTCCTTCTTTGACTGACCGAAGCCTCAGCAACACTTTGTCCAGAAACAGGAGTTTGTAACCTCCCAGTCTCTGAGAACGCGATGCACAAACCTTTCTGCAAGGCCTCCCGAAGATGTTTCATCCTCTGCTCCCTCTGCGATGGCAAGATAAGGTCCGCAACCTTACCCTTGTAACGTGGATCAAGGAGGGTTGCCAGCCAGTATTGGTCCTTCTCCTTGATACCACGAATACGAGGATCCTTACGCAGGCTTTGCAGGATCAGGGAGGCCATGCAGCGTAGGTTTGCTGAGGCATTCGGTCCGGAGTCCTCTGGGTCACTAAGGATGACGTGGTCCGCAGCCACCTCCTCCCAGCCACGTACAAGTCCATGGGTTTCTTGGGACTGATCCCTTAAAGACTGCTGCTGATGCGGAGTGCCAGGCTCCACCTCCATACTGACACAATCCTCCTCCTCGTCCTCTTCCTGTGTGATCGCAGGAACACTGTCTGGATAAAGGGAGCCTTAAGAGCTAAGGAAGTCCTCCTCTTCCTGCCTCTGTTCTGCCTCAAGTGCCCTGTCCATTATTCCACGCAGCGTGTGCTCCAACAGGTGGACAAGGGGGACAGTGTCACTGATGCATGCACTGTCACTGCTCACCCTCCTCGTGGCCTCCTCAAATGGTGACAGGACAGTGCATGCATCCCTGATCATGGCCCACTGGCGTGGGGAAAAAAACCAAGCTCCCCTGACCCTGTCCTGGTGCCATAGTCACACAGGTACTCATTGATGGCCCTCTGCTGCATGTGCAGCCGCTGCAGCATGGCCAACATTGAGTTCCACCTGGTGGGCATGTCACAGATTAGGCGGTTCTTGGGCAGGTTAAACTCCTTTTGGAGGTCCGCCAGCCGAGCACTGGCATTATATAACCGGCGGAAATGCACACAGACTTTCCTGGCCTGCCTCAGGACATCCTGTAAGCCCGGGTACCTGCCCAAGAACCGCTGCACCACCAAGTTAAGGAACGTGAGCCAAACAGGGCACATGGGTCATTTGTCCCTGTCGGAGGGCAGAGAGGAGGTTGGTGCCATTGTCGCAAACCACTATTCTTGCCTTAAGTTGGCGTGGCGTCAACCACCTCTGAACCTGCCCCTGCAGAGCTGACAGAACCTCTGCCCCAGTGTGGCTTCTGTCCCCCAAGCACACCAGCTCAAGCACCGCATGGCATCTTTTGGCCTGCGTACATGCGTAACCCCTTGAACGCCTACGGAGCACCGCTGGTTCCGAGGACAAAGCACAGGAAGAGGCCATGGAGGAAGAAGAAGAGGAGGGGGTGGAGGAGAGAGGTGTGTCACAATCATTAGTAGTGGCATTTTGGAGGCGTGGTGGCGGAACAACCTCCAACACTACTGCACCTTGTCCTGCATCCTTCCCAGCTGCCAGCAGAGTCACCCAATGCGCCATGAAACTTAGGTAACGTCCCTGTCCATGCCTGCTGGACCATGAGTCAGCGGTAATATGCACCTTACCACTGACCGCCCTGTCCAGCGAGGCATGGACATTGCCTTCCACATGCCGGTAGAGAGCCGAGAATCGTTTCTGTGAGAAAAAGTGGCATTTGGGTACCTGCCACTGAGGAACCGCACATTCCACAAACTCATGGAAGGGGGCAGAGTCTACCAACTGAAAAGGCAGCAGTTGAAGTGCTAGCAATTTTGCCAAGCTAGCATTCAACCGCTGGGCATGTGGATGGCTGGGAGCAAACTTCTTTCGGCGGTGCAGCAGCTGGGGCAGGGAAATTTGCCTGGTACAATCTGACGTCAGTGTACCAAAAGCAGATTGCCCACAAGTACTTGGCTGTGACACACCTAATTCTACACCTTCATTCCTCTCAGTGCAGGTCTCAGAGAGGACTGAACGTATAGTGGGGTTGGAGATCTCAGCTGATGAGGAGCAAGGAGAGGTCCTCTTTGTTCTTTGGTGTGGGTCTTTTAGATACGCTTGCCAATGAACTGCATGGCAGGTCAACATATGTCTGGTCAAGCATGTGGTACCCAAGCGGGAGATGTTTTGGCCACGCGAGATATGCTTGAGACATATGTTGCAAATAGCAGCGGTGCGATCTGATGCACTTGTCTCAAAAAAGGCCCACACCAAAGAACTTTTTGAATAATGTGCAGAGACTGCAGCGCCCTGCACATGTGGAGCTTTGGGGTGTGATGCAGTCAGTGTGCTGCCCTTAGGCTGGCCCCTGGAGGGCATCCTGCCTCGTTGGTGATGTGCTGCCTCCTCCTCCTCCTCCTCTCTCCTATCAGGCACCCACGTTGAGTCAGTGACCTCATCATCCCCTCCCTCCTCATCACTGGAGCAAACCTGGCAGTATGCTGCAGCAGGGGGAGCATGACTGCCAGATTACTGTCCTTCTTGGGCACCCCCTCTGTCCGTGCTCACGTTACTGCCTTCATCTAGCTCAGTATCATCATCAGAGCCTTCCAAACGCTGGGCATCCTCCTGGAGCATGTACCCAACACTGTGGTCAAACAGTTCGAGGGACTCCTCAGGAGGACATGGTGGGGCTAGGGAAGGAGTCACTGATGACATTGAGCCGAGGGAAGAGGCCGCTGCTTTGACAGACAAAGTACCCTGAGCATGGGTGAGAGAGGATGATGAGGATAATGAGGACGGCTTGGTCATCCACTCGACCAAGTCTTCCGCATGTTGCGGCTCAACACGGCCAGCTGCCGTAAAAAAGGCCAAGCATGTCCCACGGCCACGTGCTTATGAGGATGCACCGTCTCCACGACCAGCACTAGACACAAAGCCTGCTTGCCCTCTTTTATTGGCTTGTGACTGTCTGCCTCTCCTTGTTGGCCTTCCAGACATACTAATGGCCTGTAGCTGCACTAAGCTGGGATATATATATGTGTGTGTATATATATATATATATATATATATATATATATATATATATATATATATATATATACTGATACTGCAGCTAGCAAAATCAACTGCCTGCCTGTAGTATGAGAACACCACCAACCTTCTACAGGTAGCTTTAGCTGAACACTGTGCAGAGCTCACAAAAAAAATAACTTGTAGGTTCAGCTGAACACTGTGAGGAGGATGCACTACACTAACTTGTAGTTTTAGCTGAACACTGTGAGCAGGACGCACTACGCTAACTTGTAGCTTTAGCTGAACACTGTGCAGAGGTCTCACTACACTAACTTGTAGTTTTAGCTGAACACTGTGAGCAGGACGCACTACACTAACTTGTAGCTTTAGCTGGACACTGTGAGCAGGACGCACTACACTAACTTGTAGCTTTAGCTGAACACTGTGCAGAGGTCTCACTACACTAACTTGTAGTTTTAGCTGAACACTGTGAGCAGGACGCACTACACTAACTTGTAGCTTTAGCTGAACACTGTGCAGAGGTCTCACTACACTAACTTGCCGTTTTAGCTGAACACTGTGAGCAGGACGCACTACACTAACTGTAAATAGTCTGGCTGCCTGACTGTGGTACTAATAGGATCAAAAGAACACCAGCAATTTTCTTCAGGTAGCTGTAAATACTGTAACAAGACAAGCCTGCCTGTCAGTAGGAGGATAACAGGAACGGATCTAGCTAAACTGAATACAGTGTATATATATATATATATATATATATATATATATATATATATATATGCAACACCTGGGATGCATATATATACGCAATACACTATAAGTGCAGCTAACTCACTGACTGTCCTGCCTAATCTAGCTAACTCAAATGAGATGATACTGTCTCTCTCTCTGTAAGCACGCTGGAACACACTACACAGGGCCGCCGTGCAGGCGGCCTTATATAGTGTGGGGCTTGTTCTAAACCCCCTGAGCCATAATTGGCCAAAGCCACCCTGGCTTTGGCCAATACAGCTCTCTCTCTACCGACGGTGCTGTGATTGGCCAAGCATGCGGGTCATAGTGCATGCTTGGCCAATCATCAGCCAGCAATGCACTGCGACGCCGCAGTGAATTATGGGCCGTGACGCGCCACGCGAATTTGTCGCGAACAGCCCATATCGTTCGCAATTCGGCGAACGATCAAACAGCCGATGTTCGAGTCGAACATGGGTTCGACTCGAACACGAAGCTCATCCCTACTGCCGAGATCCTGGGATCCATTGTGCCATTTATGCGCCTGTGGCATGTACCGGCTGAACATGCCTGTTGCGGTTTGCTTGGCTTCCCCCCCCGATTGAGGTTCTGACGGGAGCTTAGGACCTTCCAGGCCCCCCATAGAGCACAGAACGGAGGAAGCTATCGATGCACCCGGAGATAGTGCAGACTGGGACCCAGGCACGAACCCCTGTGGATGGCGGGGGAGGCTAAAAGGCTGCATCCCGTTTGGGGGGAAAGAGACACACTGGAATGCGGTAGGAACTTATTCTTAAACATGCAAATAACCTAGAATTGGTAGATACAGGTCAAGGGGGATTATGGCGGTGCCAACAGATGAAATTAAGCAAAGGTGCTAAAATTTACAAAATACTTTATTTACATAAATTAACAAGTAACATAGACAAGAGATATACAAGCCTACAAAAATAGAGAAAATGCAGTACATAAATAGATGATATAAGAAGTAAAACCGACTAGGCCTGGTGTTGGCGGCCAGTGATACAGGTGATCAATTCCCACATGTTTCGCCAAGACATTGGCTTCCTCGGGGAAATGATATAAGCCTTTGCCAAAATGTAAAGTTTCTAGGTAAAAACAAATAAGGAACCGTGAGGTACATAATACAAGATATACAAAAAATAGATCTGAAAAAATTAAGTAATGGTAAATAATGAATGCGTGACATGGTAATACACCCCAAATGAGAAAACCAGCCCGGTAACCCAAGTACATACCTCCCAGCCCCCAATGGGAACCGAAGCAGGGGAGGACACCCCAATTCTAGGTCACAGAAACTGTACCGCATCTATGGCTGTAGGGGGCAGATAAAGACCTAGCAATCAGAAGTCAAAAATATAAGGCTTCTTCGGGCAATACTATCCTTCATGCAAGCAGTGCCCATCCCAAGCCCCTTTTGGATAGTATTCCTTTTAGCCAATACCTGAGAATTAAAAGAAATTTCACTTTAGAGGCAGACTTTATACAAGCATCACGCGATTTATATTGGAGGCTCAAAAATAGAGGGTACGGTCACTCAGTCCTAAAAAAAGCCTACAACAAAGTTCAGAAATTAGATAGAAAAAATCTCATTTTTTCAAACAAGCCATTGGACAGCTCACAACCGGTTCGCTTAATCACCCAATTCTCCAGACAACATGCCCAAGTTAGAGATGTTCTTAATCAACTTTGGCCTCTACTAACCACAGATCCTTTCATCAATAAGTACATCAAGTCACACCCAGACATAACATATCGAAGATCCCCTTCACTAAGAGATCGACTGATCACAAGTCACCATTCTCTGGTCAAATCGCAATCCAATATAAGTGTTGGTACCTTCCAATGTGGCAACTGTGATGTTTGTGCCTTTGTTTCTAACTCTAGGGAAGTCATTCTTCCCAACGGCATATCCACACCATCAGACACCAAGTCACCTGCAAGACAGTGGGAGTTGTCTACTTGGCCACTTGCCGATGTGGTTCATACTATGTCGGTAAGACCAAACGACCCTTCCACGTCCGTATTAGAGATCACATAAAACCTTTGTACAAACGAATCTTCACTACAGCTATAAACAGACATGTTGGTACACAACACAATTATGATCCTCATGCTGTCAGTTTGGCCGCCCGTGAGCATGTACCTCTACATGATCGAGGCGGCCGTATCGACAGCAAATTGCTTCAACTCGAGACCAAGTGGATCCATAATTTGGATGCCACTAACTTCCCAGGGTTGAATGAATATATAAGTTTCAAGCCATTTCTATAGGTCCTTGGACATTCCTTATGGTTTTTTCAAACTATTACGTGTAATTGTAATTTGAACTGAATTATTTGTATTTATGCTATTCATTCCTAGTCCTTAGTTCCTCTCCCCTCTTTTCTTCCATTTTAGTTTCTTCCTCTTTTTCTCCCGTTCCCATTCCCCACCCTTCCGTTCTTTTTCTCTGTCTTTCAGCTTTCTCCCCCTTCTCTCTCTTACTTCCCCTTCCCCATTCTTCATCTCTGGGATCTCCCACTTATTCTTTCTTCTCCTTATGCCATGGACCCTGATTCTGGTCTTTCAAATCACTGTACTACTCATCCTTAGATTTATGTATAAATCATGATCATAATGATTTTTTTCTGCCTATATAATTTAAACAGTTTATACGATACAATAAGTTGTTTTATTTACAATGTCCATGTATTACTGTTTTTCTCCTTCTTGTCACCTTTATTATTGTCCATTTTTGTTGTTTATTCTAGTTATGGATGCGTGACATGGATACCCGCGGTGGGACGTACCTGGGACCCACCCCCCATCCTTTCCAGGTGTTGGGTCATATTTGGGGGGTTTTCTGTGCCCCGCTATGCTTCACTGCCATATTCTCCCCAATCTGGGGCCCCTCCTGTGTTCCCATGCCGTGTCTCCCGCTCCCCCCTGGTGCCTGGTGGGATCTGGATCCCCCATCCTAGCCCTTAAAGTTGTGCTGCTGTTGGCTGTATGGACACCCAAGGGCAGCACGTCACCTAGTGCTTGCCCGCCCCCTGCTCTCATCCCTGTGGCTTTTTCCATCCAGTACCCACCTTCACCATCAGGCGCTTTGGTTCTGAATCGCTGCCTTTGCAACCACTTGTTGACTGACAGCGTATTCTTTGAACCTCTCTGAGCCTCACTGATGCCATGTCATGTGACCCGGGACACTTCCCGCACTGCACTATAGACCTTGTAGGCTCCAAGGATGTCATTGCGGGCGCATGCGCGAGAGCTTCTTTCGTCCGCTCACCTGATCGGTTATGCTGATCAGGTGTGGGGGGCACATATAAGCCAGCCAGTCCACACACTACCTGCTGGACATCAGGGGCGCCTGTCACTACTGCGGAGTATGCGCTTGGTATGTGTATTTACCACCTGCCCTGTTGTTTTCTAATGGTAGGTTATGATGCTCACCTTTGACTCTATACAATTTTGCTATAAATAGACTTTTAAACTCCTGCTGGGAGCGTCATCGCTTATTCCATTTTTAGTGATTCCTATAGACGTATGAGAGTATCTGTCAGTTTTTTGGTCCTTTTTGTCCCTTTTCTAAACCATCTAGGTAAGCCCATGCTTTTTACTTTTGGTCATATACATTGTATTTGCTCACTCTTATCGGCCCTTAGTTGCTTGGGTGGATATCTAACTACTACTTTGTCTTTTTTTCCCTTTCTCTCTATAGTTATAAACTTTCCAACGATCAATATTCAATCATTCTTTCAAAAAAACTTTTTGCCCTACACCTTCCAGGAGCCCCTTTTGGTCATATTGATTTTAGCTCATAAAATTGTAAGTTGTTGAGGCTATGTTAGCCCTACCCCCCTTGTCTTGGATAACGTCTATCCCAACATTAATCACTGTACTAATACTTATATTTTTGACTTCTGATTGCTAGGTCTTTATCTGCCCCCTACAGCCATAGATGCGGTACAGTTTCTGTGACCTAGAATTGGGGTGTCCTCCCCTGCATCGGTTCCCATTGGGGGCTGGGAGGTATGTACTTGGGTTACCGGGCTGGTTTTCTCATTCGGGGTGTATTACCATGTCACACATTCATTATTTACCATTACTTAATTTTTTCAGATCTATTTTTTGTATATCTTGTATTATGTACCTCACGGTTCCTTATTTGTTTTTACCTAGAAACTTTAAATTTTGGCACAGGCTTATATCATTTCCCTGAGGAAGCCAATGTCTTGGCGAAACATGTAGGAATTGATCACCTGTATCACTGGCCGCCAACACCAGGCCTAGTCGGTTCTACTTCTTATATCATCTATTTATGTACTGCATTTTCTCTATTTTTGTAGGCTTGTATATCTCTTGTCTATGTTATTTGTTAATTTATGTAAATAAAGTGTTTTGTAAATTTTAGCACCTTTGCTTAATTTCATCTGTTGGCACCACCATAATCCCCCTTGACCTCTATCTACCAATTCCAATATTTGGGATGAGGTGTGGTGTCCTCTGAGGTTTTTCCAGCCATACCATACTTTCCATGCAAACAATCTACTTACCCGTATTATTTGGAAAAAGGAACTGTTTACTGCATACTAATAAGCGTGGGAGCATTAAAAGGTTTTTTTCTTACTATCTAAATAGCTTTTATGTGCCTCAGAGAGGAAGGAATGCAATTCGAAAAAGGAACTGTTTGCATAATAAATTATCACTGAGAGCACTATAAAGCTTCTTATCCATCTAAACAGTTTATATGTGTCCTAGAGAGGAAGAAACGCCACTGGAAAAAGGAACTGTCCATTGCACTTAAAATAGCATTGAGAGCATTATAAAGCTTTTTTTTCACCTGTATAGCTCTTATGGACCCTAGAAAGGAAGAAATGAAATCTCGCTGTTAACTATTGACATTGGCTGTTGAATTGCAGAGAACTGTTGATAATTGCCGTTGCTTGCCAATCAAAGGCTGAAGATTATCTTGTCTGCTGATAGTTCCTGCTGTTTTTTGATAGTTGCTACTATTTGCTACCATTTGTTGATAGAAACAAAAAACTAAAACTTGCAAAGCGACCAAGCCTTTTTTCATACATTATTTCTTTCCAAAAACAGGAGTGGCTACTTACTGAGGATGGCTGCTACTTGCTGACAAATGTTTATGATTGCTGGTGTTTGCCGCTGCTGGTGAACGCTGCTACCTTGATAACTGTTGCTGCTTTTTTTTTTTTGACAATTTTTCCCTGCTACTTGAACAGCCTGTTTGCTGATAACTACCACTACCTGCTGATAACTACCACTATTTGCTGATATCTATCCTTCTCTGCTGATAATTGTTGCTATTTGATGGAAACTGTCGCCGAGGCTTGTTGCCAACTGCTGCTAGGTACTGACATATGTTGCTACACACTGACAACTGCTGTTACTTGTTGACAATCCCCTGGCACTTGTGTATAGTTGCTGCTATTTGCAATTAATTGCTCCTACTTGCTGACAACTGGCGCTACTCTTTGATAATTGGCGCTATTTTCTGAGGACTGGCTTTATTTGCTCATAATAGGCATTATTTGCTGTTGATTTGATAACTGGCGCCACTTGTTGATAATTGGCGACATCTGCTGATAGCAGCCGTTACTGATAGTTGCTGTTGCCTAGTGTAGCACCCTCTACCACAGGTAGGTGCTAGCATAGGATTTTTGCTAGGAAAACTGTCAGTACAGGTAAATTTAGGCAGGCCTAATGCTTTAAGCTAGGCCTGTCTGTTTTGATCTGGGGGCAGGGAGTGGTTAGTGTAGCAGTGGGTGTGACCACCTGTGCTTCAGTGCTGAGGCGCCTTCAACTGGAATTGGCAGGGGGCGGGCCTCCTTTTTAAGCTGAGGTAACAAGCCACTGGGAGAAGTGGAGAATGGAGTACTAGACAGCAGCAGGAGGCCATCCCCATCTGGGGGGGGGGGGGGGGGTGCCGATCGCAGGAGGGGCCCGGGGAGAGCTGTGAAGGAACTTCACCTTTACATGATCATTGGTGAAGT
Organism: Aquarana catesbeiana; assembly: GCA_037953035.1. Lineage (NCBI taxonomy): Eukaryota > Metazoa > Chordata > Amphibia > Anura > Ranidae > Aquarana > Aquarana catesbeiana. The sequence goes on along the minus strand of JBBHAA010001420.1, from coordinate 1,462,531 downwards.
CTTCATCATTACACGGTCATTGATGAGGAATTCCTGGAGCAGAGGGGCAGGTGAAGCTGTCGGAACGTACGGTCCGGGTAAGTTCTCCATCATGGACTCAGGGCAGAAGGGCAGAGAAAGGTCGGTGAGTGTACCACAGTGGAGGGCTGGATGTGGAGACATGCCAGGAAGTCTGTTGCGGGAACTTCACCTTTACACGGTCATTGGTGAAGTCCTCATCATTACACCGTCATTGATGAGGAGTCCTGGATCAGAGGAGAGACTGTGGGGAATACTGTCAAATCGATGCGACCCGAGGGCGCAGGATTTGCAAGCTGGGCTAGCTGGGAACAGTAGTCCACCATTCAGCACATGCTATTAAACTACTAGGCCTCCGGGGAGAGGTACTGCAGGCCTCTGGCCTAGTAGCAGCAACCAATCAGAGTTAGCATTAGAGACTATTCAGAGTGGGTTCTTTTGCATACAAGAAGATGTGAGAAACATAATGTGCTACAGTATAAGTTTTGTGCAGGAGGGAAGGATTCCTGGGAGCTTCGCCCTTACACGGTCATGGGTGAAGTCCTCATCTTTACACGGTCATTGATGAGGAAGTCCTGGGAGCAATAGTCTGCAGGAGTTACGCAGAGGAGGAGCAATGATCTGCATGGTGATGCAGGAAAGACTGTAGATGTTATACATGCGCATCATTTCTTCATGGCTCAACCAAAGTTCAAATCTATGCTCAACCAAAGTTCAAATCTATAAATATGATGACAAAGTAATTTAATCTATGGGCATCCCATATACTCCTTTCCCCAACCAAGTTTTACCCCCTAATGAACAAAAACAAAACAAAGCAAATGAATGTTCATTGTCTCAGAGGTGATATGTGGAGGTCTTGCAACAGGGTGATATGATGGATGTTTGTTACTAGTGGCAACCACACTGCTACACTAGCGAGAGCTGTTGGAATCTCTAAAGTGGACTGAACTCCCTCCTATGCATTATAATATATTACTAGATGATATTTGCTGAAGGATATCTAATACACAGAGCTTGTTGACTCATCGGATATATATAAATAATTTATAATATCCATTTACTTTGTGTGTGCTATTAATAATAAAGTAAATAAGTAAATATGAGAGGAAAGTCAAGCAAAGCGGGTAAAAGGGCTCCACCTGTTGTGAGCCCAGGAGGTATTGAGCATTACATGTCAGCAGAGACAAGTATAATAGAAGATGGGCACAGTAGTCCTAGGCAGGTAGTCTCAGCATGTTCTGGGGCAAGCAAACAAAAAATGACAGAAGAGGATACTAAAATTGGAAAGGAGAATGACACACCTGTTGTGCGGACAAAAAATGCTGGGAATATCTCCCAAGGAAGCTCCAAGGCACAAAGTGGAGACCAGAAGAAGAGAGGAGGTGCCCCATTACCATTTCACACGGGGGGGGGGCAGGATCTGGGGGTCACCTTGTTAAAGGGGGCTTCCAGATTCCGATAAGCCCCCCACCCGCAGACCCCCACAACCACCGGGCAAGGGTTGTGGGGATGATGGCTTACCCCCAAAGCACCCTCCCAATGTTGAGGGCATGTGGCCTGGTATGGTTCAGGAGGGGGGGCACTCTCTCGCCCCCCCTCTTTTCCTGCGTCCTGCCAGGTTGCGTGCTCAGATAAAGGGTCTGGTATGGATTTTTAGGGGGACCCCCACGCCATTTTTTTTAAATTTTGGCACGGGGTTCCCCTTAAAATCCATACCAGACCTGAAAGGTCTGGTATGGATTTTGAGGGGGGCCCCACACCATTTTTTTTAATTTTGGCGCGGGGTTCCCCTTAATATCCATACCAGACCTGAAGGGCCTGGTACGGAATTTTGGGGGACCCCCACGCATTTTTTTTCTTAATTTTGGTTCGGGGTTCCCCTGTGGGGGAATCCCATGCTGTTTTTATCAATGAACTTTTATGTGTATTGCCGGACCGACAATTCATTACAGCCGCGAGTAGTTTTAAATAACTTTTATTCCTTTAGAAATGTAATTTTGCTGTCAGACTGTTCTAAACACGGGAAACATGCGCCCCTTTACAGGCATACTATAGACACCCCCCAGGTACGAAATTTAAAGGAATATTACACATTTATTGTTTCACTTTAAGCATTATTAAAATCACTGCTCCTGAAAAAACGTCAGTTTTTAAAACTTTTTTTTGCATTGATACATGTCCCCTGGGGCAGGACCCAGAACCCCAAACACTTTTTATGACAATAACTTGCATATAAGCCTTTAAAATTAGCACTTTTGATTATTCACGTTCGAGTCCATTAGACTTTAAAGGTGTTCGAACAAATTTTTTGCCTGTTCGCATGTTCTGGTGCGAACCAAACAGGGGGGTGTTCGGGTCATCCCTACTGGCGAACATTTCATTCCCAAATAAGGAACCGGATAAATCTTTAACCACTTCAGCCCCGGGAGGATTTACCCCCTTCCTGACCAGAGCACTTTTTACAATTTGGCACTGCATCGCTTTAACTGCTAATTGCGCAGTCATGCAATGCTGTACCCAAACGAAATTTGCGTCCTTTTCTTCCCACAAATATAGCTTTCTTTTGATGGTATTTGATCACCTCTGCCGTTTTTATTTTTTGCGCTATAAACGGAAAAAGACCGAAAATTTTGAAAGAAAATGATATTTTCTACTTTTTGTTATAAAAAAAATCCAATAAACTCAATTTTAGTCATACATTTAGGCCAAAATGTATTCGGCCACATGTCTTTGGTAAAAAAAATGTCAATAAGTGTATATTTATTGGTTTGCGCAAAAGTTATAGCGCTTACAAACTAGGGTACATTTTCTGGAATTTACACAGCCTTTAATTTGACTGCCTATGTCATTTCTTGAGGTGCTAAAATGGCAGGGCAGTACAAACACCCCCAAATGACCCCATTTTGGAAAGTAGACACCTCAAGGAAATTGCTGAGAGGCATGTTGAGCCGAGCCGCGTACGGGGCCCCGAAAACCAATCACCGCCTTCAGGATTTCTAAGGGCGTAAATTTTTGATTTTACTCCTCACTACCTATCACAGTTTTGAATGGCATAAAATGCCCAGATGGCACAAACCCCCCCCAAATGACCCCATTTTGGAAAGTAGACACCCCAAGCTATTTGCTGAGAGGCATGTTGAGTCCATGGAATATTTTATATTTTGACACAAGTTGCGGGAAAGTGACAATTTTTTTTTTCTTTTTGCACAAAGTTGTCACTAAATGATATATTGCTCACACAGGCCATGGGCATATGTGGAATTGCACCCCAAAATACATTTAGCTGCTTCTCCTGAGTACAGGGATACCACATGTGTGTGACTTTTTGGGATCCTAGCCGCGTACGGGGCTCCGAAAACCAATCACCGCCTTCAGGATTTCTAAGGGCGTAAATTTTTGATTTCACTCTTCACTGCCTATCACAGTTTCGGAGGCCATGGAATGCCCAGATGGCACAACCCCTCCCAAATGACCCCATTTTGGAAAGTAGACATCCCAAGCTATTTGCTGAGAGGCATGGTGAGTATTTTGCAGCTCTCATTTGTTTTTGAAAATGAAGAAAGACAAGAAAAAAATGTTTTTTTTTTTTCATTTTCAAAACTTTGTGACAAAAAGTGAGGTCTGCAAAATACTCACTATACCTCTCAGCAAATAGCTTGGGTGTCTACTTTCCAAAATAGGGTCATTTGGGGGGGGGGGGGGGTTGTGCGACCTGGGCATTCCATGGCCTCCGAAACTGTGATAGGCAGTGAAGAGTGAAATCAAAAATTTAAGCCCTTAGAAAGCCTGAAGGCGGTGCTTGGTTTTCGGGGTCCCGTACGCGGCTAGGCTCCCAAAAAGTCTCACACATGTGGTATCCCCATACTCAGGAGAAGCAACAGAATGTATTTTGGGGTGTAATGTCACATATTCCCATGGCATGTTTGAGCAATATATCATTTAGTGACAACTTTGTGCAAGAAAAAAAAAAAATTGTCTCTTTCCTGCAACTTGTGTCACAATATAAAATATTCCATGGACTCGACATGCCTCTCAGCAAATAGCTTGGGGTGTCTACTTTCCAAAATGGGGTCATTTGGGGGGGGGGGTTAAACTGTCCTGGCATTTAATGCACAACATTTAGAAGCTTATGTCACACATCACCCACTCTTCTAACCACTTGAAGACAAAGCCCTTTCTGACACTTTTTGTTTACATGAAAAATTTTTTTTTTTTTTTTTTTGCAAGAAAATTACTGTGAACCCCCAAACATTATATATATATATATATATATATATATATATATATATATATATATATATTTATGGTTGGAGCCCTATGTCCGATATGTACATGGATAACACTTATAGTAAAGATAAGACTTACCAATCGGAGATAGACCTGAAAGTGTGGACTTACCATATGAAATGGACCTGAAAGTGTGCCTTGGTCTAATGGCCGGTATGCCAAAATAAGGGGGCATACCCTGGTTTAAGAAATGATTATTCTGTAAGAGAAATGAATGAAATGAATAGTTTGAGAAATGCTGTGAAATGGGGATGGGAGGGTGGGTATCGCGCACAGGAAACCGACAAGCACCACAGGTGAGCGGGCTGCTTAAGTACCCCCCGGGCTCCTCCCATAAATTCAGGCCACCATACTGGCCTTCCTACTTATGGTTGGAGCCCTATGTCCGATATGTACATGGATAACACTTATAGTAAAGATAAGACTTACCAATCGGAGATAGACCTGAAAGTGTGGACTTACCATATGAAATGGACCTGAAAGTGTGCCTTGGTCTAATGGCCGGTATGCCAAAATAAGGGGGCAAAAACATTCAGGTAGGGTTATAATTTTATTGGTTTTCAGTTATTTATTGAGCCAATTTGGAGAATGCCTGTGCCATCTCTGTTTGTGGATTGGGGATATACCGGGCGAAGCAGGCTGACTTCCACCTGCCTAGTCTTTTGATGATGTGGTCTGGAACCCCGTGGCGGGACGCCGCGGAGGCGGCTCCGATGCGGAAAGAGTGTCCGGAATACTGACTAGGGTTAAGGTGAAGATTGCGGAGAAGTATCCTTATGTGTTCCACAAACTGAGAGGCGTTTAAGGGTTTAACTGGGAATGGTAGAAGGGGACTGTTGTCTGGTTGCTCAGGCAGGAGTGACAGGAGTCGGTTGAGTACGGCGACTGGACACCAGCTGTTGTTGGTTTTGTAGAGGTGAATGTTCACTCCTGAGCCCGTTTGCTGGGTTTTAGAGACCTCGAGGTGCAGGATGAAGTGGTCTTGGTATCGAAGCAAGTGTCGTCTGCATAGTACTTGGTCTGTGGGTTTGTTAGAGGTGAATTCGCCAGGCCGCAAGAACCCATAGTAAGCTAAATATATGGCTGCTTGTAAGACCGTGCTGCGGAACAGACCGAATGGCGAAGTAGCCAGAATAGTTGACATGTCCCTAAAGATGGGCCCCGTAATGGGCAAGCGCTTAGTGCTGATGACTGGTTGTTGTTTCTGAATTCCCCTTAGAACGGCTCGTATAGCGTGAGATGAGAACAGTGAAGATTTCGTGGGGTCTTCAAGCGCCATGAAATGTTGAATGCCGGCTAGGTATAGCCGGATGGTATTGTAGGATAAGGCCAGCTGCGTGTGGCAGTGTGCAGTGAAGGCCAGTACCTGTTTGATATCTGTAGGTCCTTTACGGCAGGACGTGAGGAATTTATTGAAGGCCTTCCAAGCTGTCTGGTAGGCTTTAAGTGTGTTGTAGGAGAGGGAATGATTTATGAGTTGCGTAGCTCCGTGTAGATGTTGAACTAGTCCAGGGTCAGTTGTGACCAGACGGGGATAGGGGCCGACATTGGATCGGCATCGGGAACCTGTTTGAAAAAGGAGGGATAATTGAAACGTGACAGTGCGTCAGCTGCTGAGTTGTATCTGCCGGGAATAAATGCACAGTGTATATTGAACTGCTGCTGTAAGGACAGTTGTACCAACCTGCGCAGGAAGGACATGACTGCTAGGGACTTGGACCTGCCTCTGTTGATGATGTCTGCCGTGGCCTGGTTGTCGGTGGTGAAGACTACGGTTTGTCCTGTCCAGTGGTGGCCCCAGAGTTGTGCGGCTGCCACTATGGGATAAAGCTCAAAGAGGGCAGATGTTTGGGAAAAGCCGGGTATCAATAGTATCTGTTGAGGCCAGGGTCCTGAAAACCAATGATGGCCAAAAATTGCCGCGAAACCTGTGGAGGCTGCAGCGTCCGTCACCACCTGGGGTGAATGGACCGAAACCATAGGTATAAATAGAGATATGCCATTCCAGGCGGACAAGAATTCCTCCCACATAGATAGGTCCGCTATAGCTGCGGAGTCTAAATTCAAAATCTGATCAGGGTCTTGAGTTTCTGACAGAAATCTGAGCAGGCGTGATACAAATGTGCGGCCTTGTGGGATAATTCGCATGGCGAAGTTGAGCATACCGAGGAGAGACTGCAACTGTTTTTTGGTACAGCCCTTGGTGTGTGTAAACTCGTGAAGGACTGCCCTAATGCGTGTTAGTTTGTCGGGGGGGAGACTGGCTTGCATTGCGCAGGTATCCAAGCTGACCCCGAGAAAAGTGATGATGTTTGCTGGGCCATCGACTTTGTGCTCGGCGATAGGAACATTGAGGTTTCCAAAAATTACTCTAAGTTTGTCGAGATCTCCTGGGGGCTTGCTGGGCGGTTCTATCAGTAGGAAGTCATCCAGATAATGGATGACTTCATGGCATTGACCCTTATGTAATAGTATCCAAACGAGGGACTGGGCGAACGTGTCGAAGAGCCACGGGCTACTCTTCGAACCGAAGGTGAGTTTTGTAGCAAAATAATATGCTTCCTTCCATTTGATGCCATGCCAGCACCAAAGGGATGGGTGGATGGGCAGGAGCTTGAAAGCATCCGAGATGTCGGCTTTGGAGAGCCAGGCACCTGTGCCTGCTTTGATGATCGCTTGTATTGCCATGTCCACGGAGGAATATTTTAGGGAAAACTCTTCGGAGGGGATAAGGGAATTGAGACTGGGTATGTGGGAAGAATGAGGCGCAGACAGGTCGTACACCAAACGCAATTTATTTGAGAACTTGCCCTTGACAAGCCCAATAGGGCTGACTCTCCATGTGCTGAAAGGGGGGCAAGTGAAAGGGCCTATCACGTAGTCTCGATCTACCTCTGCCTGTAAGAGCTGATCTATGGCTTGTTCGTCAATGGCTGCCGAACGAAGATTGGCACATTCGTGAGTACTGTGGGGTAGTGAAATGAGGCCGGTGTGAAAGCCTGCTGTGAAGCCTTGGATAAGGTAGGTGGCCAGGGAAGGGGTGGGATGTGAAGTGAGATACAGTCGTAACCATAAGAGGTTGATCCGGCTTAGTCATGCCCTCTTGTGTTGCTTGACTTCACACAAATTCCTAGGGTGTGCTCTTTGGCATAAGGTGCAGATGTGAAGTAGACGGCACTGGCTGAAGTTGCAGGACCCATAGTTGAAGTTGTTACAGATGGCTGCCCCTCCCACGGTTCGGACTGGGCGTCCGAGTTTGTCCACCTGAGGCGTTGGTTCAGGGATCGACTGACCCTGTACTGTACCTGAGGTAGAGGGGAACTCGAAGGGCCGTCTGATCGCCGTATTGGCGCACCAGGTGGCAGTGTGGGTGGAAGACTGGCAAATCGCACACAGAGGTGAGCGTAAGCCGGCAAAGTGGCGGCAGAAGAGCTCTGTGTCCATGAGACTCCAATCTGTCGTAGTCTGGAATTGTATGAATCTGGCGGCGGCCTTGGCTGAAAAGGAACGATGATAATCGTAAAAGGCAAAACCTCCATACTTGTGGCCCAAGTCTACCACAGTATGGAGATACAAGTCCAGCTCTTCCCGCCTGCTAGGGGTGGCTGAGCACAGGACATCTCTGAGCATGCCAAAGGCCAAGGTAAACTCTGGGACTGATAGCTTGCGGTTCAACCTGGGGTCTTTGGCTTTAAGGACCACCGATATGTCGCCCCAGGAGTAGGCCTTATTTTCTGCCAAATCATGCACTGAAATAAGGAGAGAGGCCAGGTTGACGTCCTTGCCGTCCAAAATGTCCTTCCTGATACTGGTTGGGACCAGATGGGAGGGGTAGACAATGGCGCTCGAGCCTAAGGTACCTGCAGGAAGAGGTGTCAAGGTTTGAGTTGCAGTTGGGTCGGGGACAGCCGTGGCCGGTCGGGCCTCCAGAAGTGCAACCCTGGTTTGGACGTCTGCAACTGAGGTGGATAGAGATGACACCATCGTGTGTAATTGCGAGATGGCCGATGATATGGACTGGAGGGATGCCTGTTGGGTACTGGGTCCTGCTGCTGGTGGGGGAAAGAGGAGTTTGAAGAGCTCGCCTTTCCTCGCTGTGGCGGGAAAGGGCACACCTCTGCGTCTGAGCTCTGCCGTCAGTTTGGGGATAGTCCATCCCCTGAGGGATTGCACGCTGCCGCTTTCTGAGACCGGAGAGGGTGACAGAGGGGCCGTGAAGTCTTCGCTGCCGGCCTGGGACATGGTTGCTCTGGTGAGAATCTCTCGAGCTTTATTTCCTGGTTGACTGTAACCTATTGGGGTGACATGAATTTCAAGTTTTTCCTTTTGATCCGCTGAGTCATACTTACCCGACTTATTCTCCCATTCCTTTTTTTTTTTTTTTTTTTTTACCTGGGGGCATATCGTCCAACCTGGTGCAGGGTGGACCTACTGAACTTTGACTGACCTGAGGAAAATGAAAAGGTGACAATTCGTGAAGGGATTGCTAACTAACTTGAAGCAACGATTTGTATGGTGCTTGCAATCTTGTGACAATGAAATGATTCGAAATGTTTGCCTTGATTATGAAATGAATGAACTCCATGACAGAGGTACGGCCTGGTCGTCATGATTTATTCGACCGTGAACCGGGCTCTGGAGCATGTATTGAAATGAGGCAACTGAAAACATTGGTGCACCCGGGACGAATCGGTGCCTGTTTGATGCATCTGGATTCGAATCGGAGCGCAGTATGAAATGAAATGAGAGAAATGATTATTTTGACCGAGGCTCGAATTGGTTGTGCCGTGTATGCGACTGGCAACCAACCGAGCTCTGGTATAGGTATGAAATGCGATCGGAACCAGCGAGACATTCCGTGCCGAATCGGTGCATGTCAGATGCGACTGGTTTCGGAACGGTGATGCGTTGTGGGAGTGAAATGGTAGAAATTGCATGACAGAGATATGGATCAATCCCCCGATGTCTGCGATTTAGCTATGAACCGGACTCTGGAGCATGTATCAGAAATGAGGCCGAGCCATGGGGCACGCCGTAATGAATCGGTGCATTTCCATGCGACAGAATTCATGTCGGAACGTGATACGTGGAAATGAAATGATAACCATGACAGAGGTACGAATGACTGATGATAACGTAACTCTGGAGCATGTATAGAAATGAGGCCAATCCTGGGGCACGCCGAGACGAATCGGTGCATTTCCATGCGACAGAATTCATGTCGGAACGTGATACGTGGAAATGAAATGATAACCATGACAGAGGTACGAATGACTGATGATAACGTAACTCTGGAGCATGTATAGAAATGAGGCCAATCCTGGGGCACGCCGAGACGAATCGGTGCATTTCCATGCGACTGGATTCATGTCGGAACGTGATACGTGGAAATGAAATGATAACCATGACAGAGGTACAAATGACTGACAATAACGTAACTCTGGAGCATGTATAGAAATGAGGCCAATCCTGGGACACGCCGAGACGAATCGGTGCATTTCCATGCGACTGGATTCATGTCGGAACGTGAATACGTGGAAATGAAATGATAACCATGACAGATGTACAAAAAACTGAAGATAACGTAACTCTGGAGCATGTATAGAAATGAGGCCGTAATAACTGGGGCACACCGGAACGAATCGGCGCACCTTTTGGTGCGACTGGATTCGAATCGGAGCGCGGTAAGTGACTGAAATGAGAAATGATTTGAAATGTCAGAAATGAGTTTAGAAATGTTTCAGAAATGAGAAATGGTTGGTATCGAACTGACTTGATAAATTGCAAATTGCGACTCGCTATGGCTGTCTACCGACGCATATATATATATATTTTTTTTTTTCGTTTTTGAATACCGACATGCTAGAAATGAAGCGACGTCTGCGTCGCGGTGCTGTCGAAATGGTAACATATCGAACGTACGAGCAATATACATTGCAGTTTGTGAAATGCGAGTGAAACGAAAATTTGAAATCACGGTTTAGTGACATGATATGAAAACGAAAAGTCCGACGGGACCTTACCTGCGACAGCCAAGCCAGACGCGTGGTACAAACTACGAACGAAAAACGCGGACTTCGAAAGTTTTGAGTACGGAATATCGAATACGGGAACTTGCGAGGCAAGAACTTGCGGACGCTGGTATATCGAATAGTCGGCCTAGTGACGTATATCGCGCACAGGAAACCGACAAGCACCACAGGAGAGCGGGCTGCTTAAGTACCCCCCGGGCTCCTCCCATAAATTCAGGCCACCATACTGGCCTTCCTACATATATATATATATATATATATATATATATATATATATATATATATATATATATATATATATATATATTTAAAGCAAATGCCCTACAGAATAAAATGGTGTGGTGTTTCATTTTTTTTTCACACAGTATTTGCGCAGCGATTTTTCAAACATGGATACCAAACATGACATGCTTTAAAATTGCGCACAAACGTGCAGTGGCGACAAACTAAATACATTTTTAAAAGTCTTTAAAAGCCTTTACAGGTTACCAATTTAGATTTACAGAGGAGGTCTACTGCTAAAATGACTGCCCTCGATCTGACCTTCGCAGTGATACCTCACATGCATAGTGCAATTGCTGTTTACATTTGACGCCAGACCGACAATTGCGTTCACCTTTGCGCGAGAGCAGGGGGGGACAGAGGTGCTTTTTTTTTTTTCTTTATTATTTTTTGCTTTTTTATCTTATTTTTAAACTGTTCCTTTCATTTTTTTTAAATCATTTTTATTGTTATCTCAGGGAATGTAAATATCCCCTATGATAGCAAGTAGCAAGGTAGTGACAGGTACTCTTTTTTGAAAAAATTGGGGTCTACTAGACCCTAGATCTCTCCTCTGCCCTCAAAGCATCTGACCACACCAAGATCGGTGTGATAAAATGCTTTCCCAATTTCCCAATGGCGCTGTTTACATCCGGCGAAATCTAAGTCATGAAATGCTCGTAGCTTCCGGTTTCTTAAGCCATAGAGATGTTTGGAGTCACTCTGGTCTCTGATCAGCTCTATGGTCAGCCGGCTGAATCCCCAGCTGCATTCTCAGGTTCCCTGTTGGGACAGGAGAGCCAGAGAAAAACATGGAAGACGGTGGGGGGGGGGGCATTGGGGGCATTCCCTCCCACTGCTTGTAAAAGCAGTCTAGCAGTCTAGAGGCTAATTAGCCACTAGGATTGCTTTTACATGAAAGCCGACCACTGGCTGAAAAGAATGATACCAAGATGATACCTAAACCTGCAGGCATCATTCTGGTATAACCACTCAAAGTCCAGCAACATACCAGTACGTTGCTGGTCCTTGTTGGGCATATATTGTAATCTTTTTTTTTTCATGCAGCCTGTGGGCTGAACGAAAAAAAGAGATTGATCAGTGGGTATGCCCACCATTAGAATACCTCCCTTCATCCACCCACTTCTAATGATGGGCATACATACACCGTTTATATATGCTGAAGCATGGGGCATCCTCCCGCAAAAGGTAGGAGCAAATCGCTCCTCCGCCCCTGCTGCCCCCATGCTTCGGCATATATCACCTCCGCTGGAGTCACGGCTTTATATATCAAGGGAGCAAACGCTGTTGCTGTCAAGATAAATAAATCCGCGCTGCAGCTGAATGGCGTACCTGAAGACAAAAAAATGGTTAACAATAAAACACAGTAAACGGTAAAGTATAAAAAATTGCATACCTGAAAAGCAAACATGATAAAACATAATAACAATAAAACATTGCAGAATAGAATACAGTAAAAAAGAGCAGAACAATAGACAGAGAATAGAGAGAGAGAACAATAAAACGACAACTATTTTTTTTTTTTTTTACACGTTTTTTTGTAACTGTAACTTTTGTAACTGTAACCGGTTCCAGGTTCGGGTCTCTCAAAATGCGATGGCATCTTGGGAGACCCTGTGAAAGTGTGCCTAGTCTGTGCAATGCTGTACCCTACGCTAATACTCAACTAGTGTATGGTAGCGTTCAAAACATTCACCAATGCAAAGACCAGGATTGTCAGGACAGGAGGGACAATAATAGCGGGTGTCACGCCTATATCTGCGCTTGCTGCAGACACAACATCTTTTTTGGGGGGGTTCGTTGGGTAGGGGTACTCGGGAGGACATAAAGAAAATGCCTCTCATGCAGCCGACTGCATTTGGTTGGGGATGTGAATGGGGAAGTACGGGTGCTGCAGAAGTGGTGGGTTCCCAATTAGGATTGGCGAATGCAGCAGGAAGGGCATTATGGGCACGACGGGCCTGTGTTTGTCTTCTTCTTGGTGGCAGCGGGACTCTACTTGTGCTTGCCACCTCACCAGCTTGAACTGCACTTATGGGACTCGCCACATCACCAAGTTTTACTGCAGTGCTGGTTTGACTACGACCGGGGTGTACTAGGCCGCTGGTGCTTGCCAGTTCACCAAAACGCTACCAAAAAAACTGTTAGCGATCGCAGGGATCAGGCTTGACTCAGCAAATGCTGCAGTTATGCATTGAGTGTTTTGTAAGTGACAGTGATCGATTGATACTGCACTTGGGTGGGCTGGGCTGGGCGGAGGGGCAAAACGCAGGTGCTAGCAGGTATCTGGTCTGATCCCGCTAACACTGCGTTTTTGGGAACCCTAAACTGCTGGGGACGCTAGTATAGATCTGATCGGATCAGATATTGATCCGTTCAGATACTATACCACTAAGGGAGGTGTACGGTGCATGCGTGGGTGTTAGCGGTACTGGCACTAACCTGACGCTGCCTGGGCCTGGTGCTTGCCAGTTCACCAAAACGCTATCAAAAAAACTGTTAGCGGTCGCAGGGATCAGGCCTGACTCTGCGAATGCTGCAGTTATGCGTTTAGTGTTTTGTAAGTGACAGTGATCGATCGATACTGCACTTGGGTGGGCTGGGCTGGGCCGGGTGGAGGGGCAAAATGCAGGTGCTAGCAGGTATCTGGGCTGATCCCACTAACACTGCATTTTTGGGAACCCTAAACTGCTGGGGACGCTAGTATAGACCTGATCGGATCAGATATTGATCCGTTCAGATACTATACCACTAAGGGAGGCATATGCTGCGTGCGTGGGTGTTAGCGCTACTGGCGCTAACCTGACGATGCCTGGGGTGACGCAGACCTTATCTGACCCTAAAACCTAAGTTATATCACCGCCGGGCGATTAGGAAGCTAAACCTTTATTCGGTAATAAACGGCGGGTGCCCTGACACTATAAAAAATAAACGAACTAACCAGCGTCACCCGTAACAGTTATACGGTGATCACTGGTGAAAGGGTTAACTAGGGGGCAATCAAGGGGTTAAAACCTTTATTAGGTAGTATATGGGGGTCCCTGACGCTATAAAACACTGATGGTGAACCTAAATATTTACCTCCGTAACTAGCGTCACCAGTGACACTAATACAGCGATCAGAAAAATGATCGCTTAGTGACACTGGCGACGGGGGGGTGATCAAAGGGTTAAAACTTTATTAAGGGGGGGTTAGGGGGGGTATCCTAGACCTAAAGGGAGCTAACACTAACTGCCCTACCACACTAACTGTCACAAACTGACACCAATGCAGTAATAAGAAAAAAAACCTGCCTGGTGTCAGTGTGACGGGGGGGAGGGGTGATTAGGGGGTGATCGGGGGGGGTGGGGGGGGGGAGGTAAGGGGGGTGTACAGTATGCCTGCCATGTTCTACTGTGTGTGTAGTGTTTGTGCACACATATCGATGTCTTCTCTCCTCGGCGCTGGAACGGAAAATACCGAGCCGAGGAGATATGACATCACTTCCTCCGCTTCTGTTTACTATGCAGAAGCCGAGGAAGCCTGTCATTCGCCAGGAGCGATCGCAAGGGGGGAGCCACGAATGAGTGGCCTCCCCCTCACCTCTCATCGCTCCTGACGAGAATCCGACCGCCGCAGGCACCGGGGGGGTCCGATCGGACCCCCCGCCCGTGGAAAGGCAAGGACGTACCTGTAAGTCCTTTTGCCTGCCCATGCCATTCTGCCGACGTTCATCGTCGTGCGGCGGTCGGCAAGTTGTTAAGGAAAGGTTTGAAAAATCTTGAGGTATTTAAGGAAGGCAAACTTATAATAGCAGGAGACTTAAACCTGAGTATAGACCCTCGGGTAGATACTATGGAGGGCCCCTCTCGCTATACATTTGAAAGACAAGAGGCGGTAAAAAAAATGCTAACGGAGTGTCAGCTGGTAGATGCATGGAGGATTAGGTACCCAGGGAAAAGGTCATTTTTAAGGATCGACTATGTCCTTATAGAACACCAATTATTACCATCCCTTAAAAATGTGGAGATTAAAGCAATAACTCTCTCTGATCATCCCCCAGTAGCGATTAAATTAGAAATATTACGAGACTTTACGGGGGGAAGGAACTGGTGATTAAACAACTCTCTTATTCAGGATCCGGCGACAAATAAGAAGATCTGGAGAATTTCTTGCAGTTAATGATACACCAGAAATTCCCCGGTCAACTTTGTTGGAAGCACATAAGGCCTTTAAAGGGGAATATTGATAGGGGTTAGAGCAGGGAAGAAGAGAGAGAGGGGAGAGATACTCAGTACCTTATATATAGAGATATATGATTTAGAACAAATGAAAAAACCCCAAGGCATCCCAGAGAGACAAGAAATAATAGCAAAAAAGAGAGGAATTAGTACAACTGTTAGAACAGGATAAAAAACGTTATTTTGATATAGTAAACAAAGAGAGGTATCAATGAGGTAATAAATCCGGGAAATGGCTGGCCAGAGCAGTAAAGGAAAAAAAAGTTTATCCTTCATCCCTAAAATTAAAAACGATAGGGGGAGATGGTACATTAGTCTCCTGAAATAGCGAAGGTATTCCATGCATACTATAGTGCGTTATATAAGGTGAATCAGAAAGGGGAAGATAGAGAGAAACAAGACGCAGAAGTTTATGAGTACCTGCGGGGCCTAGACCTTCCCATGGTGTCTAAGGAGGAGCTTGAACAACTCGAAGCTCCGATTACCCATGAAGAGGTAGCAAGAGCAATAAAGAATATGGCCCTGGGAAAGAGCCCGGGCCCCGACGGGTACTCTATCCTGTATTATACTAAGGAGGGTGGGGAGAGTGTGGCGAGGGCTACTCCAACAGGGCCCTACCTCCCCAGGAGAAAAATATTGGACTATTCCGGTACCCAAATAGATAGTAAACCATAGATAAAAATTTCAACTTATTTTAATTACAAACATTATTATACAAAAAAAACACTTCAGAGTTATTTACAACATAAATCATTGATCAAACATTAAAAAAATAATAGGTACAGCCCCCATATGTAGGTGGAGGCATATTGATGTGATGTAAACAGTTTCGCGCCAATGCCGCTTCCTCAGGAGGCGTCCAATTTTAACATCTGGAAAGGGTAGATAATAAAGATTACATACACAGACTACAATAAAAGGATAATACATTTTGATAAATGAAAATATTGGAGTATTTATACATTGTATAGAACAAACTCACCAACAAAGCGAAAAAACGTCAATTTTGAGACACCCAGCACGGGTGTTCCCCCTGGGGGCGGACACGGGGGGCTAATAAGACAGACTATGGGTAAAAAATGGAAAAATAATCAAAATATATATATATATATATATATATATATATATATATATATATATATAATTATTCTGTGTTGGTTTAAATACCACAACAGTTAGAATGTGCTGCTAAGACACACACAACACTGTGTACAGGGGTGAAGCAGGTGGGGAGAGAAAAGAAGAGGAGGAAAAAGAAAAGAAAAAGAGACGGGGAAAACAGGGGGGAAAAAACAAAAAGGGGGGGGAGGGGGGGGAAGAGAGGGGAGAATGGGGAAAGGGGGGGGGGGGGGGAAGACAGGGGGAGGGGAGGGAAAGGAAGGGAAATTGGGTGGGAAAAAGGGGGAGGGGGGAGAGGAAAGGGGAGGGGAGGAAGGGGGGGGGAGAAGGAAGGAAGATAGGGGGGGAGATTGGAGGGGAGGAACAAAGGGCGGGGGGGAAGGGGGGAGGGTAGGGGAGAGGGGGGGCAGAGAAGTCAAAAGCCAAATTCCTGCAAAACACCCGGAACACAGTGCACAAAACAACGATTGATGTAATGTGAACCCACACAGCAATAAGGAAAGGGGAAAAGTATTGTTGTTATGACACCTGGGAATAGCTAGCGCTGTTTAGTAGTGATGTAACAGTTCTGAAAAACAGAGGAAAAAATATATAATCAGGTAAACTAAGTACCATGAAAATAGTGCCTAAAAACTCCCCTGAACCTGCCCGTAGTGCATGACTAAAGCTGGGCTCACTGTGTATTGGAGCCCAGCCAATAAACCAAACAGTACCGGCCTGGAGAGGGAAGAAGGTAGGGCAAAAATGACTTATTTATCAAAAACCTTAATAGTAGATAAGATTACCTTCATGTGGCTAGTTGTATAGATTCCCAGGTTGTCAGCCGTCCGTATAAAAACGGCCGGTAGGGCTGCTTTATATGCCCCCAACCTGCACGTACGCAAACCTCAGGCGCCGACGTCACTGTGTCCGACTCTCGCTGTTGCGCATGCGTGGAACCAAACTGCGCACACGCACAGCCCTATCATTGGAGACGCTTGCTAAGCATCACCACAGGGAAGCAGAGGGAGGCGCCAACCATTAGTGAAGCGAATCTCCTGCTGGAGAGGCGCATGCCCACCACCAGTGGGAGAATAAACTCCTCAAGCTGTTAAGCATTTGCTGGAGAGTGATGCTGGTAGAGAAGGACATATCTCTGAGGTACAAATCGGCAGGGGGGTGTATCGAACTGGGGGATGAGCACGGGAGGCCAATCCCCCAGAAGGGGCACCAATGCCAATTAAAATTCAATCAAGAATAATTGAGGTTACAGAATATTTTTACCAGAGGATTGTTCTCACAAGGTGAATAATATTAAGGAATATGGAGCGCCTTCCATCTGCTTGTTATGTCTCCTCCTGGTTTAATGGTATTATTATGTAACCCTGAATTGTGCCAGTGCAATCATATGTCCCACTAATGTGCAGTTGCTTTTTGTATGTCATTTGTATTTCCATTTATTATTGTTTGATCTAAGTTGATAATATTCACCTTGTGAGAACAATCCTCTGGTAAAAATATTCTGTAACCTCAATTATTCTTGATTTAATTTTTATTGGCATTGGTGCCCCTTCTGGGAGATTGGCCTCCCGTGCTCATCCCCTAGTTCAATACACCCCTCTGCCGATTTGTACCTCAGAGATATGTCCTTCTCTACCAGCATCACTCTCCAGCAAATGCTTGATGAGTTTATTCTCCCCCAGGTGGCGGGGATGTGCTTCCCTAATAGTTGGCGCCTCCCTCTGCTTCCCTGTGGTGACGCTTAGCAAGTGTCCCCAATGATAGGGCTGTGCGCATGCGCAGTTTGGTTCCACGCATGCGCAACAGCGAGAGTCGGACCCGGTGACGTCGGCGCCTGACGTTTGCGGCGCCGTACGTTCGTCCGGGTTGGGGGCATAAAAAGCAGCCCTACCGGCCGCTTTTATACAGACGGCTGATGCTACACTGCTGATGTATGCCTTTTCTTTGGCTGAAAGGTTTTGTACTGGTTTGTGCACAAGTTCCAGTGCATTGCGCTTTGTTTTATTCAAATAAAAGACTTTATAATGTACACTTAGATTGTGTTCACTTTTTTATCTCCATATACCTTACCTCATCCACCTGGGAAGTCCTCAGTTTATGCTGTCGGATCCATTCGCCTTCTTCACCCCTCATAGTGGGTCACAAGCGTTTCTGATCATTTGTTCACTTAAATGGTCCATCCAATCTGGTAAGAGTGTATTTTACTGACAGTGGAGGATTTTTCACTATGAACTTTGGCTACAGCATTTCTCTTATTCCATTCTTTCACGTGGTGGATTATATATAATGTTGAAGTGTATGGACTTTTATTATTGCCCTGCACCTTTTCATTTTTTACATTTACATTCTTAGGTCTTGTGATTTGCCTTTTGGTGTCCAGCTTGCAATTGTTATTGTAGCTACATTTTCTTGCTTGTGTGCGCTGATTGCTTCCTTTTTATTAATAATCTTATCTACTATTAAGGTTTTTGAAAAATAAGTCTCTTTTGCCCTACCTTCTTCCCTCTCCAGGCTGGTACTGTTTGGTTTATTGGCTGGGCTCCAATACACAGTGAGCCCAGCTTTAGTCATGCACTACAGACAGGTTCAGGGGAGTTTTTAGGCACTATTTTCATGGTACTTAGTTTACTTGATTACAGTGCCTTGAAAAAGTATTCATACCCCTTGAAATTTTCCACGTTTTGTCATGTTACAACCAAAAACGTAAATGTATTTTATTGGGATGTTATGTGATAGACCAACACAAAGTGGCACATAATTGTGAAGTGGAAGGAAAATGATAAATGGTTTTCCAATTTTTTTACAAATAAATATCTGAAAAGTGCGGCGTGCATTTGTATTCAGCCCCCCCCCCCCCGAGTCAATACTTTGTAGAACCTTCTTTCACTGCAATTACAGCTGCAAGTCTTTTTGGGGATGTCTCTACCAGCTTTGCACATCTAGAGAGTGACATTTTTGCCCATTCTTCTTAGCAAAATAGTTCAAGCTCTGTCAGATTGGATGGAGAGTGTCTGTGAACAGCAATTTTCAAGTCTTGCCACAGATTCTCAATTGGATTTAGGTCTGGACTTTAACTGGGCCATTCTAACACATGAATATGCGTTGATCTAAACTATTCCATTGTAGCTCTGGCTGTATGTTTAGGGTTGTTGCCCTGCTGGAAGGTGAACCTCCACCCCAGTCTGAAGTCTTTTGCAGACTCTGACCGGTTTTCTTCTAAGATTGCCCTGTACTTGGCTCCATCCATCTTCCCATCAACTCTGACCAGCTTCCCTGTCCCTGCTGAAGAAAAGCATCCCCATAACATGATGCTGCCACCACCATGTTTCACGGTGGGGATGGTGGGTTCAGGGTGATGTGCAGTGTTCGTTTTCCCCTACACATAGCATTTTGCTTTTAGGCCAAAAAGTTCAATTTTGGTCTCATCTAACCAGAGCACCTTCTTCCACATGTTTGCTGTGTCCCCCACATGGCTTTTTGCAAACTGCAAACGGGACTTCTTATGGCTTTCTTTCAACAATGGCTTTCTTCTTGCCACTCTTCCATAAAGGCCAGATTTGTGGAATGCACAACTAATAGTTGTCCTGTGGACAGATTCTCCCACCTGAGCTGTGGATCTCTGCAGCTCCTCCAACATTACCAGGGGCCTCTTGGCTTCTTCGCTGATTAATGCTCTCTTTGCCCGGCCTGTCAGTTTAGGTGGACGGTCATGTCTTGGTAGGTTTGCAGTTGTCCCATACTCTTTCCATTTTCAAATCATGAATTGAACAGTGCTCCGTGAGATGTTCAAAGCTCAGGATATTTTTTTATATCCTAACCCTGCTTTAAACTTCTCTACAACTTTATCCCTGACCTGTCTGGTGTGTTCCTTGGCCTTCATGATGCTGTTTGTTCACTAAGGCTCTCTAACAAACCTTTTAGGGCTTCACAGAACAGCTATAATTATACTGAGATTAAATTACACACAGGTGGACTCTATTTACTTATTAGGAGACATCTGAAGCCAATTGATTCCACTAGATTTTAGTTAGGGGTATCAGAGTAAAGGGGGCTGAATACAAATGCACGCAACACTTTTCAGATACTTATTTGTAAAGTTTTGAAAACCATTTATCATTTTGCTTCCACTTCACAATTATGTGCCACTTTGTGTTGGTCAATCACATAAAATCCCAATAAAATACATTTTTGTGGGGGGCGTGGCTACCGCGCTAGTGAACGGCCGCATGATCTGTTAGCTCCGCACTAACGACAGGATTCAAGCAGTTCGAGGCGAACCAAATTGCTCCTTTTGGTACCAGTACCTACCCAAGGACCCGCACCACCATTAGAGATGACGAGAAAGAGACAAAACTCCTCGCAGCCGAAGAAACTGAGAGATTTCTTCCCTCCTAAGATCCACAGCGAGATCCAAGATGGCGGCGCCGGCTGCTCTCCGGTCACATCGATCGGATCACACTCCGCCACACCGAGACCAAGCTCCGGAAAAGGCCCACACAGCTACTCTCCAGATGCCTCCACTCATCTCTCAGGCAGCCCTGCCAAATCGAAACCCCGCATGTCAGATGAGTCGCACAAACAAAAGGTCAGTAAGGGCCATAACTCATTAGATGACACGAGGGAGACGGCTGACTCCATTAACTCCTTCCCTACTGTAAACCAACCTCTCTCAGACACAACCCTCAGAGACATGCTGGTCTCACTATGCAGTTCCTTACATGCAGACATGATGGAATGCATGCGGAACTTTAAAGTAGAAGTGAAGGAACTAGGAGGTAGAGTAGACCACGTGGAGAAAAAAATGGGGGATTATGCAGCATCATACAACACCCTAGTAGATGCCCACAATGAACAGTCAGATGAGGTAACATGGCTTAAAGAAAAAGTCGCAGACCTCGAGGACAGATCACGCAGGAACAATCTGAAACTGCGTGGAGTCCCAGAAAGTGTTCAGCCCCAACAACTCCGTCAATACGTTCAGGAATTTATGTCAGCCTACTTACCATCTACTCCCTCATCGGAGTTAGTCATCGACAGAATCCACAGGCTTCTTAAACCCGCACACCTACCAGACAACATTCCTAGAGACGTTCTGATGCGGGTGCACTTTTTTCATGTTAAGGAGCAATTCATGCTAGCCTTTAGGAAAAACTCACAACCTCCTGAGAAGTATTCCAATATACAAATGTTTGCAGACCTTTCACAGTTCACAATGCAAAAGCGCAAATCACTGCTAACTGTGACTAAGGCATTGCGTAATCATAACATTGTATACAGATGGGGCTACCCAACAAAACTTATCATCACCCATGATAGCAAGAGCTCGGTGATCACCAACCTAGAAGACGGCCTCTCTATGCTGCGTACATGGGACATTCTTCCGGAGCAACCCTCAGCAGAGTTTTCCCCCTCACCGAGACTAGACGACCAAAGTGAGTGGAAAGTTGTAGCACACAAAAAGAAACAGAAAAGCCGCAACACCCAATCGCCTCGAATGTCATAAACTACCCACAACTACGATTTTCCTGATTCCAAATGGAGCTAACACACTCCACATAGTTCCCCTCCTAAGAAAAAAAAAAAAAATGCGCAGTACATCTGCCATCAGATTCCGGACGGAATCTCAATTTTTTACACACCAGTTCTATTTTTGTTTATTGATCTTCTCTGCTTTACCTTTTCTTTTTTCCAATCCCTACCCCTCTGTATTGGTGATAGACTGTAAATTCATGCCAGTGGAAGAAACCTTCTCATCCAGGAAGAGGAAAAAACTACAATCAAGACCTGCGGAAACCTACTCAGAATTACATAAGGTACCAACACATTATCACCATCCCACACACCTCAAATGGCGGTTAGAGTGACCTCTTTTAACGTCCATGGTTTAAACCACCCTGCCAAAAGAGCCTCAGTGTGGAGGGAGGCCCTCAGACTCAAGTCTGATATCCTGTGTTTGCAAGAGACACACTGGGTGGCTTCAGCAGCCCCCAAATTCTCACATCCTAAATACCCTCATATCTTTCAGGCATCAGCCTCTAAAAAACAAAGGGGCGTACTTATCGCCATAAGAGACTCTGTTTCTCTCTCAATCCGAGAGACGCACATAGACCCAGAGGGTCGATATCTAGTCCTGATTGGGGAATTCAACAACCACCTATACACATTAGTTAACCTTTACGCAACAAACACACAACAAATAGGCTTCTTGAAAAAGATGTTTCAAAAGATCAACTCAATCAAAATGGGAGCAGTTATAATGTGTGGGGACTACAATATCACAGTGGATTATAAAATGGACACCACCTCCAAATCAAGACGCCCTCTTCCCTCAATCCAAAAGTTACTACATAAAGAAGAGATGTATGACGCTTGGAGATGCCAACACTCCAATGAACGAGATTATTTTTTCCATTCCTCTAGGCACAACTCATACTCACGCATAGACCTGATCTTGGTGGACAGAACTCTCCTTCAGAAGGTATCCTCCTCTACCGTGCATGACATTACGTGGTCAGACCACGCTCCTGTGTCTCTCACGATAGAGGAGAAATATACATCGGCACCGGCTTACATTTGGCGGGCCAACCCACAAATCTTCCAGCAGGTTGCTCTGGTGACCAAACATCTAAAAGAATATTTTGATATCAACGCTAAATCTGTTAATAGTCCATTTATTATGTGGTGCGCCCATAAGGCATTTATTAGAGGTATCTTGCTACAGATTAGCTCGCGGATGAAGAGGCAGAGGACACAAAAATTAGATTCCCTTCTAAAAGATATAAAACTCCTGGAGGTTCAAAATAAAAACTTGCCTGACCCTAGCATAGCAAACAAATTAATCCAATTGCGATCAGATCTCAGGCTCCTGTTGCTAGAACAATATGACAAACATATCTATTCCTTAAACTAAACCATTACTCCTCTGGTAACAGAGCTGGCAAATTTTTAGCCCAGAGACTAAAAGATCGTAGAACACAAATGAAGATCCCCTATCTGATTCGAAGCTCAGACAACAGTAAAATATTCAACCCAAGCGACATAGCAAACAATTTTGCTGAGTATTACTCTTCTCTTTATAATTTAAAAGATGATGTGAATACACCACAGCCCTCAGAGGATGCCATTCAATCATTTTTGGCAGATCTCAAACTACCCTCCCTCTCATCATCACAACTAGAACAACTTAACTCACCCATAACGGAGACTGAGATCCGAAAAGCAGTAAAATCCTTGCCCACTGGTAAATCTCCAGGACCAGATGGACTACCAAACAGTTACTATAAAGTATTTTGTGAGACCCTGTCCCCCTCACTCAAAGACGTTTATTTGGAAGCAATGCCCTCTGCCTCATTCCCCGCCGAGATGCTTAAAGCGTATGTTGTAACTATCCCAAAACCTGGGAAGGACCCTACAACATCTGCCAACTTTAGACCAATTTCACTACTTAACACAGATGTTAAGCTGTATGCCAAGATCCTCGCCCAAAGACTTATAACACTCCTACCACTCCTGATCAATCCAGATCAAACAGGTTTCACCAAGGGCAGACAAGCATCGGATGCCACAAGGAGGATTGTTGATGTGGTCCACCACGCTGGATCCTGTCGGGTGCCTTCTCTGCTACTCTCTTTGGATGCGGAGAAGGCATAAGACAGGGTCCACTGGGGATATATGTCGCAGACACTTAGGAAGTTTGGATTCACAGGCCCCATTCTTTCGGCCATCTTAGCCTTGTATTCCTCACCATGTGCGCAAGTCTATACTTCCGGTACCCTTTCCCTTTCCTTCCCAATTACCAACGGTACCAGGCAGGGATGCCCACTGTCCCCCTCCATATTCAACCTCCTCATAGAGCCTTTAGCGGAAAAAATCAGAGCACACCTAGATACACCCAGATTTTCCTTATTAGGTAAATCACATAACATTAATTTATTCGCAGATGATATCATTCTTCTTTTGACAGCACCACACAGGTCCCTAAGATGTGCCCATGATATTCTTACAAGCTTTAGTCAGGTGTCATATTATAAAGTGAATTTCTCAAAATCCCTAATCTTGGGCTTAAATATCCCTCCATCCCTCAAGTTAAATCTACAAAAATGATTCCCTTATACATGGAACTCATCTAGCATCCCGTATCTGGGATTACAAATAACGGCCGACCCCTTAAAACTAGCAGATGCAAACTACGACCCGTTGATAGACAAAATTAAGAAAGAAACAAAACGACTTACCAAAATAGAATTATCGTGGTCAGGACGATTAGCATCCTTTAAAATGCTCCTCCTTCCCCAGATTTTGTATGTGTTTCGTACATTACCGATCCCACTCAAGAACACCCACCTCCAAATATTGAACTCTCTCCTTAAAAATTACATATGGGGCTCCAAAAGACCAAGATGCTCTAGAGCTATTCTAGTTAAACATAGATCAATGGGAGGAATGGGCCTGATAGATATTAAAGACTACCACCGAGCATCTCTGCTAACTCAACTCAGATATTGGTTATCACCATCCCCAGATATCCTCTGGTACAACATAGAACAAGCCCTTAGCCCAACCCAAGATCTCTGAATGCTCTTACTACTTGACACATGGATACCTTACCCACTAAGATCATTACCACTAACTGTCCAAGCCTCTCTATTAGCATGGAGAGAACTCCACAAGACACCCCCACCTCTAACTAAGAGCATAAAAATTCCTATCCCAATCACAATCTTAAACTACGCTATACCACACTCCAATTTCTCAAAATGGTCCTCGAGAGGTATATCTCTGATTGCCGACCTATATAGCAACAACACGCTTAAATCATTCAATGCACTGGTGAAGGAATACTCACTACCCATGTCGGACCACTTTAAATACAGGCAACTTGTCCATTTTCTAAAATCTCTAAAATCAACCCACATATTTATACACGACTCAATATGGCAATTCTACACTAAAACTCCCGCTACACCCAAGGGTATCTCCCTATTTTACAATTTTTTTCAAAACAAAACTACCTTTACGAAAATTACCACCTTTTCTAAAGTGGGAACTAGAATTGGGGGAATCCTACACCGACAATCAATGGGAAATTGCACTCAAAACCACGTACAAGGCAACTAGATGTATAAACCATTGGGAACTCTCCCTAAAATAGCTCAAAGATGGTACCTCACGCCCTATAGATTATCTAAATTCTCCTTCTCCAACTCACCGTTATGTTGGAGAACATGTGGGGAAGTGGGTAATATTCTACATGTATTTTGGTCGTGTAAACATATCATCAGCTTTTGGAAAAGTGTATTTAGGTGTATATACCCCGTATCACAGGAATACTAAGACCACCAAACCCTGGAGTAGCACTGTTAAACTTGGGTATTGAAAGTTTTCCCCCTTGCTTCCGAACGGTGATTACACATATGCTCCTGGCTGCTAGATCACTAATTACCAAAAATTGGAAATCAAATATAGTACCCAATGTATCAGAAGTCCTTGCAATTACACAAACCAATTATATCTTTGATAGCAGCTAGAACTGAACAAAAACCTTCCTTCGATAAACATTGGAAGATATGGTCGGATTGGTTTACAGATAATTAAAAAAGATTGGTGCGCCAGGGGTATACCACTGTCCTGCAAGCGGGTGACTATTCTCCCCTCACTATACCTCAGCTAAAGTTGAACATCTAATGTAAAATAAACATACCTACATCACTCCATCACCTCTTCCTTTCCACTAACCCCCTTCAATTCCTTACCCTACTCGTCCTCCTCCCCCCTTCTCTCTTTTTCTACATTTTCACTCTATTGTTTCATGGAAATACACTATGTTACATATAGTAATATCTCACTATAAATGACTAACAAGGTAATAAGATTGTTAAATAATTCACCCTCTACAATGTATACCTGAAACCTGTCTCGAATTCACGTGTGTTCTCATGTTTTGTACTGTACAAAAAAACTTGTACTATGTTTTGTACTTGAAAATCTTTAATAAAAAAAAATACATTTTTGTTTTTGGTTGTAACATGACAAAATGTGGAAAATTTCAAGGGGTATGAATACCTTTTCAAGGCACTGTATATATGTTTTCCTCTGTTTTTCAGAACTTTTACATCATTACTGAATAGTGCTAGCTATTCCCAGGTATCATAACAACAATACTTTTCCCCTTTCCTTATTGCTCTGTGGGTTCACATTACATTACTCGTTGTTTTGTGCACTGTGTTCCAGGTGTTTTGCAGGAATTTGGCTTTTGATTTCTCTGTCCCCCCTCTCCCCTACCCTCCCCCCTTTCCCTCCCGCCCTTTTTTCCTCCCCTCCAATCTCCCCCCCTATCTTCCTTCCTTCTTTCCCCCTCCCCCTTCCTCCCCCTTTTTCTTTTTTCCACCTTTTCCACCTCCCCCCTTTTTTCCCACCCAATTTCCCTTCCTTTCCCTCATCTCCTCCCCTACCCCTGTCTTTCTTCCCTCCTTCCCCCCCTTTCCCCATTCTCGCCTCTCCCACCCCCCTTTTTGTTTTTTCCCCCCGTTTTCCCCGTCTCTTTTTCTTTTCCTTTTTTTTTTCCTCCTCTTTTCTCTCCCCACCTGCTTCACCCCTGTACACAGTGTTGTCTGTGTCTTAGCAGCACATTCTAACTGTCATGGTATTTAAACCAACACAGAATAATTATTATATATATATTTTTTTGATTATTTTTCTAATTTTACCTATAGTCCGTCTTATTAGCCCCCCGTGTCTGCCCCCAGGGGGAACACCCGTGCTGGGTGTCTCAAAATTGCCGTTTTTCACTTTGTTGGTGAGTTTGTTCTATACAATGTATAAATACTCCAATATTTTAATTTATCAAAATGTATTATCCTTTTATTGTACTCTGTGTATGTAATCTTTATTATCTACCCTTTCTAGATGTTAAAATTGGACACCTCCTGAGGAAGCGGCATTGGCTGTGAAACTGTTGAGGCCTAACGTCCTCTATCACAGCAATATGCCTCCACCTACATATGGGGGCTGTAACTAGTACTGTTTTAATGTTTGTTCAACCATTTATGTTGTAAATAACCCATAAGTGTTTTTTTTTTTTTATAATAATGTTTGTAATTAAAATAAATTGAAATTTGTATCTATGGTTTACTATCTATTTGGGTACCGGAATAGTCCAATATTTTTCTCCTGGGGAGGTAGGGCCCTGTTGGAGCAGCCCTCGCCACACTCTCCCCACCCTCCTTAGTATATCATTACAGGATGATGGTACCCGTTATGATTCCCATTGCTAAGCTTTTATGGCAACAACTTTCTATACTATCCTGTATTATAAGATTTTAAAAGTGTTTGATCCCTAAACAATGTGAATATCTGAATACTTTAGCAGAAGGAGAGACTTTGTGGAAGGAATCATTAATGGCCTATATAACTCTCATTCCAAAAGAGAGGAAGGACCCAGCAGTCCCAGTGAGTTATAGGCCAATATCCCTGTTAAATACAGACATAAAGAATATAAAAATTTTGCTAAATAATTGCAGAGAGATTAAAACCGCTATTATCAAGCTTGATACATAATGATCAGGTAGGATATGTAACAGGGAGAGAGGGAATGGATAACTGCCTTAAGTCAATGTTTTTGATCCATGAAGTACAAAGGGGGGAGGCCCCAGTCTCGTTTCTGTCGATAGATGCCGAAAAGGCTTTTGACAGGGTGGACTGGAGGTTTATGCTTGGAACATTAAGATACCTAGGTTTGGGGGTTAAGATGATGAAATGGATATCTGCTTTCTACCATAACCCAACTGCTAAAATTAGAATAAATGGGAACCTATCTTCATCCCTTGAACTATTTAACGGGACAAGGCACGGGTGCCCCCTCTCTCCAATGCTGTTTGTAATGGCATTGGAACCTCTGTTAGCTGAAATCCATAAAAATCCGGACACTGGAGGGGTGAGAGTAGGGGAACGGGATTACAGAGTAGCCGCTTATGCGGATGATTTGTTTTTTTATGTCTCCAACCCTAGGATAACAATTCCAATTATACTAGAGGAGCTGAGTAGATATGGAAAGTTGTCCAATTTTAAAATAAATATGTCCAAATCCGAGATTTTGAATATTACCATTCCGGGGGAGGAACAACTGGTAATTCAACCTAAATTCCCCTTTGTATGGTGTAAGGAGGGACTGGGGTACTTGGGAATAAAATTGACTGCATCTCTGGGGACTTTGTTTGAGGTCAACTATATACCAGTGCTTAATAAGATCAAGGAACATTTAAACAATTTGATATATAATCCTCTCTCATTAATAGGTAGAATTAATGCCTTAAAAATGAATATCTTACCCAGGATGTTTTAAAGCGGTAGTAAACCCGCTGACTTTTTTTTCCCCCTACACCTGTAAGGGAAAAGGCATAATGAGCTAGTATGCACCGCATACTAGCTCATTATGAGATACTTACCTTAGACGAGGCGCCGGCATCTCACCCGGTCCACGCCGAGGGAGCTGACATTTCCCCTCGGCGTGGGGAAATTATAGGCTTACCTGTTGGTAAAAGTTTAAAAAATGGGTATACAACCGCTTTAAATCTTTCTAATGATTCCAATAGCGGTACCTCAGGGAGATTTCAGGAAATTAAGATCAATGGTACTAAAATATATATGGGTACACAAATGCCCTAGGATTGCATATGCAACATTGGTGAATTGGAAAAAAGGGAAGGGGGACTAGCAGCTCTGGATTTTGAGAAATATTATCAGGCAATTTCTGTCTCCCGGATTGCAGAGTGGATTCATAACAAAGAGGGGAAAAGTTGGGTAAATATAGAGATAATACAAAGTGAGGTAGATTTACAAAAGATGGTCTGGATACCACGGCAATAGCTACTTTTTTTATTTAGCTACTAGCACAAACCCACTAACTAGAAACACTTTTAAGATTTGTAAGTGGAGAAAAAAGTCCGGACAGCCGCACACCAGGAGAATATAATCCAACGAGATTTGTTTATTGTAAAATCAGGAACAAATCATGTACAAAGCACCATGGATAGAATGTACTGGCAATCAGCTAACGCGTTTCACACTAAGCGCTCCGCAAGAGCGTGAAACGCGTTAGCTGATTGCCTGTACATTCTATCCATGGTGCTTTGTACATGATTTGTTCCTGATTTTACAATAAAGAAATCTCGTTGGATTATATTCTCCTGGTGTGCGGCTGTCCGGACTTTTTTCTCCACTTACAACATGGATTAGCATTAGCCAGCACCTGGGGCTTTTCAACTCTGGAGAGTAACATCCAGTTTATACCTGGTTTGGACACAACCTGGTGCGGGGAAAACACTTGTGCTGCAGTTGCATTCCGGACTCTTACTTTTAAGATTTGGGATGGGTTGGGGAGATTGCACCATTGGGATTACAATTCACCACTGTCTATACTGGGCACAAATTATTTTAAGCCAGGGAAAGAGGAACACATATTTTTCGCTAGATGGGCAAAATAAGAGGAAATATTACTACAAGATGTGATGAAGGGTAATAGGATATATACGTATGCTGAAATCACACATAGATGTGGAAATAAGCCACTAGACAAATGGAGGTATGCACAATTAAAGCACTTTACACAATCATTACCACAACCACTGTGGGTAAATGGACACGTGAGGTTAATAGAGAAACTATTTTGCTCCCCTCTTAGTTTAAATCAAAGTACAGTCAGGTCCATAAATATTGGGACATTGACACAATTCTAATCTTTTTGGCTCTATACACCACCACAATGGATTTGAAATGAAACGAACAAGATGTGCTTTAACTTCAGACTTTCAGCTTTAATTTGAGGGTATTTACATCCAAAACAGGTGAACGGTGTAGGAATTGCAACAGTTTGTATATGTGCCTCCCACTTTTTAAGGGACCAAAAGTAATGGGACAATTGGCTGCTCAGCTGTTCCATGGCCAGGTGTGTATTATTCCCTCATTATCCCATTTACTAGGAGCAGATAAAAGGTCCAGAGTTCATTTCAAGTGTGCTATTTGCATTTGGAATCTGTTGCTGTCAACTCTCAATATGAGATCCAAAGAGCTTTCACTATCATTGAAGCAAGCCATCATTAGGCTGAAAAAACAAAACAAACCCATCAGACAGATAGCAAAAACATTAGGTGTGGCCGAATCAACTGTTTGGAACATCCTTAAAAAGAAAGAATGCACCGGTGAGCTCAGCAACACTAACCCAGAC
Source organism: Aquarana catesbeiana (assembly GCA_037953035.1). Taxonomy (NCBI): domain Eukaryota; kingdom Metazoa; phylum Chordata; class Amphibia; order Anura; family Ranidae; genus Aquarana; species Aquarana catesbeiana. Next base: position 1,432,348 of record JBBHAA010001420.1, on the reverse strand, counting down.
CCGGAAGACCACGGAAAACAACTGTGGTGGATGACCGAAGAATTCTTTCCCTGGTGAAGAAAACACCCTTCACAACAGTTGGCCAGATTAAGAGCACTCTCCAGGAGGTAGGTGTATGTGTGTCAAAGTCAACAATCAAGAGAAGACTTCACCAGAGTGAATACAGAGGGTTCACCACAAGATGTAAACCATTGGTGAGCCTCAAAAACAGGAAGGCCAGATTAGAGTTTGCCAAACAACATCTAAAAAAGCCTTCACAGTTCTGGAACAACATCCTATGGACAGATGAGACCAAGATCAACTTGTACCAGAGTGATGGGAAGAGAAGAGTACAGAGAAGGAAAGGAACTGCTCATGATCCAAAGCATACCACCTCATCAGTGAAGCATGGTGGTGGTAGTGTCATGGTGTGAGCATGTATGGCTGCCAATGGGACTGGTTCTCTTGTATTTATTGATGATGTGACTGCTGACAAAAGTAGCAGGATGAATTCTGAAGTGTTTCGAGCAATATTATCTGCTCATATTCAGCAAAATGCTTCAAAACTCATTGGACGGCGTTTCACAGTACAGATGGACAAAGACCCGAAGCATACTGCGAAAGCAACCAAAGAGTTTTTAAAGGGAAATAAGTGGAATGTTATGCAATGGCCAAGTCAATCACCTGACCTGAATCCGATTGAGCATGCATTTCACTTGCTGAAGACAAAACTGAAGGGAAAATGCCCCAAGAATAAGCTGGAACTGAAGACAGTTAAAGTAGAGGCCTGGCAGAGCATCACCAGGGATGAAACCCAGCGTCTGGTGATGTCTATGCATTCCAGACTTCAGGCTGTAATTGATTGCAAAGGATTTGCAACCAAGTATTAAAAAGTGAAAGTTTGATGGATGATTGTTAATCTGTCCCATTACTTTTGGTCCCTTAAAAAGTGGGAGGCACATATACAAGCTATTGTAATTCCTACACCGTTCACCTGATTTGGATGTAAATACCCTCAAATTAAAGCTGAAAGTCTGCAGTTAAAGCACATCTTGTTCGTTTCATTTCAAATCCATTGTGGTGGTGTATAAAGCCAAAAAGATTAGAATTGTGTCGATGTCCCAATATTTATGGACCTGAATGTATATCTAAAATTTATAAAATTTTGATCAAGGAAGTAGAACCTGAACTCCCCCCCTACTTGGGAAAACATAGGAACATAAAAGGAAAATCCTTGGAACAGCTTGTTTCTCGTCAAGCGACATAAGGACAGTGGAAATGTGCTATAAACTTCTGACGAGATGATATGTGACCCCTCAGAGGGCACACAGGCTCGGGGCAGAAGGCCCCCCAACTTGCTGGAGGGGATGTGATGCCCCGGGGACCTTTGGTGGGAATGTACAAAGATACAACCTTACTGGGGTAGAATTATAGCAGTGATCCACCAAATAACGGGAGAACGGGTTCAGAATGATCCCTGGGAATGTTTATTTCATGATACGAGAAAGACGGTGTGCCAATACAAGAATACCTTAGTCCCATACCTTCTAAATGCAGCTAAATGTCTGATCCTGAGCTTATGGAGAACCCAAGAAGTGCCGAATATGATGGAGTGGGTAGTAAGAGGGATAATGGTGAGAACCATAGAGGAAACAATTCATACAGTAGAGGATTCATTGGAACATATGGGGAAAATGGATGGAGTTTAAAAAATCTGAGAGTTGGAAGAATTTGATGGAGGTTTAAGGGTTCAGGGGGAGGAGAGGGGGTCCTTTTATTTATTTATTTATTTTTTATTTTTTGGGGGTTGGGGGAATAGGGAGAATAACTGTAAGTACTTTATGTAATAAGGAATTTTGACATAGGAATGTGATTTTTACTATATGTATTTGTGTATCTGTGTTTATATAATAAAAGATAGAATAAAAAACAAAACAAAAAAAAAACATGAAGATATTGATGCGGTTACAATGAATACATACTGTAACACGTGAAAAATAAAATAAAAATAACCACAGTTGCACCTTGGGTCCTTGAGGCCTCTGGAGAAGGAGACAGAGACTTGGTGGACACCGAGTGGCCCGGGTGCCAGGGGTGGCCTGGGTGCCAGGGGTGGCCCGGGTGCCAGGGGTGCAGAGCACTGTGCAAGCGTTAGTCCGAGATCCGAGCCAAGGTCAAATCCAGATTGGCAACAAAGTATAAAAGGGTTAATCAGAAGAAGAATGGTCGAGATCCAAGCCGGGGTTGGTTCCAATCTGGCAGCTGAGTACAAAAGGGGCAAAGAAGTAGTATGGTCAATGTACAAATCTGAGGTCAATGGCAAGCAGCAATCAAGAGTAGTCAAATAGGTTTCCATGTCACAACAAGTTCAGACAGATCAAACACTAGAACAGGAACAAGGGGGGACTGAAGATAATCCAGCAATTTGGCAGTGTCTGGGCTGGGCTTATATAGGGAAGTTTGAGGTCACTTCTTGTGCGCCTCCTGGGCATTTTCCCGCCTTTTTCCATCAGGTTGAGGTCACTTCCTGTGCGCCTCCTGGGCATTTTTCCTACCTTTTTCCATCAGGTTGAGGTCACTTCCTGTGCGCCTCCTGGGCATTTTCCTGCCTTTTTCCATCAGGTCTTCTGAGTAGGTTGCTCAGTTGGCACAGAATTCCTCTTGCAGCACTGTGCCATTGGTGCATACATAGTAAGCCCTGGACTCTTACAGGGCTCCCCTGAAGGGGCGACCTCCAGACGCCTGTCCAGGATGAAGCTCGCTGAAAGAACTGCCGGAGAAGATCTGGAGCATGGATATGCGACTCGGGTTCCCAGGAATTCTCTTCAGGGTTGTAACCCCTCCACTGTACCAGAAATTGGCGTCCGCGGCCCCTTCTATGGCAGTCCAGGATGGCCTCGACCTCATACTCCTCAATCCCTTTAACCATAGAGGGAGGGAGAGGACAGGCCCCACGTTCCCCAAAGGGGTTCGGGGCCACGGCTTCAGGAGGGAGGCATGGAAGACAGGGTGGATCCGGTAAGTTAAGGGCAGTTTGAATTTGTAGACAACAGGGTTGAATCTGGACAGGACAGGGAAGGGCCCAATGAACTTAGGGCCCAATTTCTTGGAGGGACAGGCCAACTTCAAATGCCTGGTAGACAGCCAAACCTTGTCTCCCGGTTGAAGATCCAGGTCCCCCCGCCGCCTTTGATCATAGATGGTCTTGTAATCCAGCTGTGCCTTGGCCATGGTATCCTTTAGGAGCTCTAAGTTGTTGTGTAGAAATTTCACTCTGTTCCAGACACCTGGGACAGGGGAAAAAGAAGGGTGGTACCCCAGGTTGGTGTAGAACGGTGATTGCTTAGTGGTAGAATGTATTGCGTTGTTGTATGCAAATTCTGCACAAGGAAGTAGGGACGCCCAATTGTCTTGGACAAAGGTGGAGAAACAACGAAGGTACTGTTCAAGAGTTTGGTTTGTGCGTTCCGTTTGTCCATTGGTCTGAGAGTGGTAGGCCAAAGAGTAGTGGTTCTCGATGTCTAGACCAAGACAGAGCTCCTTACAGAATTTAGAGGTGAATTGGACCCCACGATCCGATACAATATTGCTGGGGACCCCATGGAGGCCTATGATCTCCTTGATAAAAGCCTGAGCTGTTTCTGGGGCAGAAGGAGTGCCAATCATAGAAATAAAATTAGTCATTTTTGTAAGGGTGTCCACAACAAATATGGATGGAAACACATCAGAGGGTGGTAGCTCCACTATATAATCCATGCTGATCTGTTCCCAGGGTCTGGAGGGAACAAGCAGGGGGCGTAGGAGACCCCATGATTTATTCTTTTGCGTTTTACTGTGATTGCATACCGGGCAGGAATTGACGTAAGCGTGGCAGTCTGCCTTGAGTGAAGGCCACCAAAATGTTCATAAAAGCAGATCGGTGGGCACCCCAAAATGCCCTGCTAACTTGTTGTCATGGCAGAGTTTGAGCACAGGAACTCTCAGTTGAAGAGGCACAAACACAGCATGGTCATGGAAGAAAAGTCCGTCCTTTTCTTGCAGATGTTCTCCTGAGGGCAGTTGGTCTAGAGAGGAGGCCAGTTTACATTCCTAGATGTCCCCCTGCGTGGAGATGCCACTGATTGGCTCTCCTCGCCACACACTCTGTCAGTGTGAGGTGACGAGAGCCGATTACCGGCATCTCCGTGTTTACATGTGACCGCCTGTGATTGGGCAGAGCCAATCACATGGTTAAAGAGCCGCGGACATGGCTCTTTACAGAGATCGGGGTCGCGCCGTGTCCTGCGTTGCGCACCCCCCCGTGGCCGTTCTGGGACGCTGTCATATGACGTCTTCCCTGAACGAGAGCCGCACCACCCCGCTGTCATTTGACGGTGGGCAGGCGGCAAGCAGTTAAGGATGTTAGTACTTTGAGAGATAAATCACATATCCCAAAACGAATGAATGCTGTCATATACAATGCCTTGAAAAAGTAATCATACCCCTTGAAATTTTCCACATTTTGTCATGTTACAACCAAAACTTAAATGTATTTTATTGGGATTTTATGTGATAGACCAACACAAAGTGGCACATAATTGTAAGATAGAAGGAAAATGATAAATGGTTTTCAATTTGTTTACAAATAAATGTGTTAAAAGTGTGGCGTGCATTTCTATACAGCCCTCCTGAGTCAATACTTTGTAGAACCACCTTTCGCTACAATTACAGCTACAAGTCCTTTTGGGGATGTCTCTACCAACTTTGCACATGTAGAGAGTAACATTTTTGCCCATTCTTCTTTGCAAAATAGTTCAAGCTCTGTCATACTGGATGGAGAGTGTCTGTGAACAGCAGTTTTCAAGTCTTGCCACAGATTCTCAATTGGATTCAGGTCTGGACTTTGTCTGGGTCATTCTAATGCCCTGTACACACGGTCGGATTTTCCGACGGAAAATGTGTGATAGGACCTTGTTGTGGGAAAATCCGATCGCGTGTAGGCTCCATCACACATTTTCCATCGGATTTTCCGACACACAAAGTTTGAGAGCAGGCAATAAAATTTTCCGACAACAAAATCCGTTGTCGGAAATTCCGATCGTGTGTACACAAATCCGACGCACAAAGTGTCACACATGCTCGGAATCAAGCAGAAGAGCAGCACTGGCTATTGAATTTTATTTTTCTCGGCTCATCGTACGTGTTGTACATCACCGCGTTCTTGGCGTTCGGAATTTACGACCAACTTTGTGTGACCGTGTCACACAAGAGATGAAAGTTATTGGCTACTGCCCCGTTTATAGTGCCGACGTACGTGTTTTACGTCACCGCGTTCAGAACGATCGGATTTTCCGACAACTTTGTGTGACCGTGTGTATGCAAGACAAGTTTGAGCCAACATCCGTCTGAAAAAATCCTAGGATTTTGTTGTCGGAATGTCCAAACAATGTCCGACCGTGTGTACGGGGCATAACACATGAATATGCTTTGATCCAAACCATTCCATTGTAGCTCTGGCTGTATGTTTAGGGTTGTTGTCCTGCTGGAAGGTGAACCTCCGACCCAGTCTCAAGTCTTTTGAAGACTGGAACAGGTTTTCTTCTAGGATTGCCCTGTATTTGGCTCCATCCATCTTCCCATCAACTCTGACCAGCTTCCCTGTCCCTGCTGAAGAAAAGCATCCCTACAATATGATGCTCCCACCAACATGTTTCACGATGGGGATGGTATGTTCAGGGTGATGTGCAGTGTTAGTTTTCCGCCACACATAGTGTTTTCCTTTTGGGCCAAAAAGTTCAATTTTGGTCTCATCTGACCATAGCACCTTCTTCCACATGTCCCCACTAGGGATGAGCCGAACACCCTCCGGTTTGGTTCGCAGCAGAACATGGGAACAGGCAAAAAATTCGGCAGAACACACGGACACTGTTAAAGTCTATGGGACATGAACATAAAATAATCAAAAGTGCTAATTTTAAAGTCTTGTATGCAAGTTATTGTAATAAAAAGTGTTTGGGGACCTGGGTCCTGCCCAAGGGGACATGTATCAATACAAACTTTTATTTTTAAAAATGACTGTTTTTCCGGGAGCAGTGCTTTTTTTAATGCTTAACCCCATCCCGACCAGCGCACGCCGATGTACGTCGGCAGAATGGCATGGCTGGGCAAATGGGCGTACAGGTACGTCCATTTGAATTTCCCGCCATGCCATTGCGTGCACGCTGCCGGCGGCGCGCGCCGGCCAGGAGCTCCGTGAGTTGGGTCGCAGGTCCCGCGGACTCGATCGCCGCGGGGATACCCGCGATCGCCTCATGGAGAGGACGAGCGGGGAGATGCTGATGCAAACAAGCATCTCCACGTTCTGCCTAGTGACAGTGTCACTGATCTCTGCTCCCTGTCATCGGGAGCAGAGATCAGTGACGTGACACAGCTAGCCCATCCCCCCTACAGTTAGAAATCACTCCCCAGTACTGACTTAACCCCTCCCTGCCCCCTAGTGGTCAACCCCTTCACTGCCAGTGTCATTTACACAGGAATCAATGCATTTTTATAGCACTGATTGCTGTATAAATGACAATGGTCCCAAAAATGTGTCAAAAATGTCCGACACATCCGCCATAATGTCGCAGTCACAATAAAAATCGCTGATCGCCGCCATTACTAGTAAAAAAAAAAAATTATTAATAAAAATGTCATAAAACTATCCCCTATTTTGTAAACGCTATCAATAAACGCTTATTGCGATTTTTTTTTACCGAAAATATGTAGACGAATACATATCGGCCTAAACTGAGGAAAAAAAATGTTTTTTTATATATTTTTGGGGATATTTATTATAGCAAAATGTAAAAAATAATGCGTTTTTTCAAAATTGACGCTCTTATTTTGTTTATAGCGCAAAAAATAAAAATCGCAGAGGTGATCAAATACCACCAAAAGAAAGCTCCATTTGTATGGAAAACAGGACGTCAATTTTGTTTGAGAGCCACGTCACACGACCGCGCAATTGTCAGTTAAATCGACGCAGTGCCGAATCGCAAAAAGTGCTCTGGTCAGGAAGGGGATAAAATCTTCCGGGGCTGAAGCGGTTAAAGTGAAACAATAAAAATGAAATATTCCTTTAAATATTGTGCCTGGGGGTTGCCTATAGTATGCCTGCAAAGTGGCACATTTTTCCTGTATTTTGAACAGTACCGCAGCAAAATGACATTTCTAAAGGAAAAGTTGTCATTTAAAACTGATCGCAGCTGTAATGAATTGTCGGGTCTCGGTAATATAGATAAAACCCATTGAAAAAAAGAGCATGGGATCCCCCCCCAGTCCATTACCAGGCCCTTTGGGTCTGGTATGAATATTAAGGGGAACCCTGAACCAAAGTTTTTAAAAAATTGCATGGGGTTCCCCCTAAAATCAATACCAGACCTTTCAGGTCTGATATGGAAATTAAGTGGAACCCTGCGCCAAATTAAAAAAAAAATGGAGTAGGGGTCCCCCCCAAAATCCATACCAGACCCTTATCCGAGCACGCAACCTGGCAGGCCACAGGAAAAGAGGGGGGACGAGAGAGCGCCCCCCCTCCTGAACCGTACCAGGCCACATGCCATTAACATGGGGAGGGTGCTTTGGGGTCTGACCCCAAAGCACCTTGTCCCCATGTTGATGAGGACAAGGGCCTCATCTCCACAACCCTTGCCTGGTGGTTGTGGGAGTATGCAGACGGGGGCTTATCAGAATCTGGAAGCCCCATTTAACAAGGGGACCCCCAGATCCCAGCCTCCCCCCTACCTCATTACTATTTCACACTGGGGGGAGGCTGGGATCTGGGGGTCCCCTTATTAAAGGGGGCTTCCAGATTCCAATAAGCCCCCTGCTCACATACCCCCACAACAACTGGGCAAGGGTTGTGGGGGTGAGGCCCTTGTCCCCATCAACATGGGGACAAGGTGCTTTGGGGTCAGACCCCAAAGCACCCTCCCCATGTTAAGGGCATGTGGCCTGGTACGGTTCAGGAGGGGGGCCTCTCTTGTGGCCTGCCAGGTTGTGTGCTCGGATAAGGATCTGGTATGGATTTTGGGGGGGGACCCCTACGCCATTTTTTAAAAAAAATTTGGCACAGGGTTCCCCTTAAAAATCCATACCAGACCTGAAGGGTCTGGTATGGATTTTAGGGGGACCCCCACGCAATTCTTTTTTTAAATTTTGGTTTGGGGTTCCCCTTAATATTCATACCAGGCCCAAAGGGCCTGGTAATGGACTGGGGGGGGGGATCCCATGCTCTTTTTTTCAATGAGTTTTATCCATATATCCCTACAATTCATTACAGTTGCGATCAGTTTTATATGACAATTTTTCCTTTAGAAATGTCATTTTGCTGCGATACTGTTCTAAACACGGGAAAAATGCACCACATTGCAGGCATACTATAGACAACCCCCAGGCAAATATTTAAAGGAATATTTCATTTTTATTGTTTCAATTTATGCATTAAAAAAATCACTGCTCCTGAAAAAACAGCCGTTTAAAAAAAAAAAATTAGCATTGATACATGTCCCCTGGGGCAGGTCCCCACACACTTTTTATGACAATAACTTGCATATAAGCCTTTAAAATTAGCACTTTTGATTTTTCATGTTAGTGTCCCATAGACTTTAACGGTGTTCCGGCAGCTTTTGAATTTGCCGCGAACACCGCATATTGTTCGCTGTTCGGCGAACAGCCAAACACCGGATGTTCGACTCGAACATCGGGCTCATCCCTAGTCCCCACATAGCTTCTCGCAAACTGCAAACGGAACTTCTTATTACTTTCTTTCAATAATGGCTTTCTTCTTGCCACTCTTCCATTAAGACCAGATTTGTGGAGTGCACGACTAATAGTTGTCATGTGGACAAATTTCTCCCACCTGAGCTATGGATTTCTGCAGCTCCTGCAGAGTTACCATGGGCCTCTTCAACTTTATCCCTGACCTGTCTGGTGTGTTCCATGGCCTCCATGATGTTGTTTGTTCACTAAGGTTCTCTAACAAACCTCTGAGGCCGGGTTCACACTGGTACAACACGACAGCCGTCCTACTTTGGATCCGATTTGCCCTGCGAATTGAAGCCAACATACGTCCGACTTTCAATGAACAGGGATCCTACTTGGATCCCCGCCAATACCAGGCACTGTGTTTGGTATGAATCTTGAGGGGGAACTCCACGCCAAATTTTAAATAAAAAAACGGCATGGGTTTTCCTCCAAGAGCATACCAGGCCCTTGGGTCTGGCATGGATTTTAAGGGGAACCCCCTACGCTGAAAAAATGGCGTGGGGGTCCCCCCAAAATCCATACCAGACCCTTATCTGAGCACACAGCCCGACCAGTAAGGAAAGGGGGTGGGGACGAGTGAGCGCCCCCCCTTCCTGAACCGTACCAGGCCACATGCCCTCAACATGGGGGGGTGGGTGCTTTGGGGCAGGGGGGCGCCCTTGCGGCCCCCCCACCCCAAAGCACCCTGCTCCATGTTGATGAGGACAAGGGCCTCTTTCCGACAACCCTGGCCGTTGGTTATCGGGTCTGCGAGCGGGGGGCTTATCGGAATCTGGGAGCCCCCTTTAATAATGGGGCCCCCAGATCCCAGCCCCCCACCCTATGTGAGTGAGTATGGGGTACATCGTACCCCTACCCATTCACCTGGGGGAAAAAAGTGTCAATTAAAAAAACACACTAGACAGGTTTTTAAAGTAATTTATTAGGCAGCTCCGGGGGTCTCTTTCCGACTTCGGGGGTCTCTTCCGACTTCTCCTCTTCTCCCGCTCTCCGGTATCTTCTGCCGGGCTCCTCTGCTATCTTCTGCTCTTTTGCCCGCTCTTTTGCTAGCGGTGGCCCGGTTTTCACCATTGTTTTCTTCCCTCTTCTCTTCTTCCGATGCTGACACAATGCTCTCTCCCGCTGTAATGCCGCGTGCGCAACGACTTATATAGGCATGGGGCGTGGTCACCGGGTGATGTCATCCGGTGACTCTGCCCCTTATGACGTCACCACCCAGGGCATGATGGGACGGTGACGTCAAAAGGGGCAGAGTCACCGGATGACATCACCCGGTGACCATGCCCCATGCCTATGTAAGTCATTGTGCACCGCGCACACTGCATTAGAGCGGGAGAGAGCGTTGTGTTAACATCGGAAGAAGAGAAGAGGGAAGAAGACCGCGGAGAAGACCGGGCCATCGCTAGTAAAAGAGCGGGCAGAAGATAGCGGAGGAGCCCGGCAGAAGGCAACGGAGAGCGTAAGAAGAACCAGAGAGTGCGGAGAAGAGGCCGGAGAGCACGGAGAAGTCGGAAGAGACCCCCAAAGTCAAATGAAGACCCCTGGAGCTGCCTAATAAATTACTTTAAAAACCTGTCTAGTGTGTTTTTTTTTTTATTGACACCTTTTTTCCCCAGGTGAATGGGTAGGGGTACGATGTACCCCTTATTCATTCACATAGGGTGGGGGGTCGGGATCTGGGGGCCCCCTTATTAAAGGGGCTCCCGGATTCCGATAAGCCCCCCGCCCGCAGACCCTGACAACCAACGGCCAGGGTTGTCGGGAAGAGGCCCTTGTCCTCATCATCATGGGGACGGGGGGGCACCCAGCGGCCCCCCCACCCCAAAGCGCCCCCCCCCATGTTGAGGACATGTGGCCTGGTACGGTTCAGGGGGGGCGCTCGCTCGTCCCCACCCCTTTTCCTGACCGGCCGGGCTGCGTGCTCGGATAAGGGTCTGGAATGGATTTTGGGGGGACCCCCATGCCATTTTTGTGGCATAGGGGGTTCCCCTTAAAATCCATAACAGACCCAAGGGCCTGGTATGCTCTTGGAGGGGATACCCATGCCATTTTTTTTAATTTGGCGTGGAGTTCCACCTCAAGATCATCAGAGCACAAGTCGCATGCCAAAGTCGGATCATGCAAGACGGCGATCCGAGTTTGATCCGACTTCTATGATAGTCAATGGGTTGAAGTAGGATCAAAGTAAGATCATTGTTAGCCCTGAGCGCCGGCCGCCGGGACCGATCTGGTCGCGAGTGCGGCCAAAAGTGGCCGAGTGTGGCCGAAAGTAGCCAAATGCCATAGCGGCCTGAAAGTGGCCGAGTGCGGCCGAGTGCCGCAGGTCCCGCCTTCTGGAGCCTGCAGCGCCAATGTCAAGACCGCGGGACGTGTGACATCCATCTTAGCCTGCAGGCTCCAGGTCAGGCAGGTCACTGGTCACTGTCAGTGTGTGTAGGTCAGGCAGGTCACTGGTCACTGTCAGTGTATGTAGGTCAGGCAGGTCACTGTCAGTGTGTGTAGGTCAGGCAGGTCACTGGTCACTGTTATGCCCTGTACACACAATCAAACATTGATCGGACATTCCGACAACAAAATCCATCGTTTTTTTCGGACGGATGTTGGCTCAGACTTGTCTTGCATACACACGGTCACACAAAGTTGGTCGTAAATTCCGAACGCCAAGAACGCGGTGACGTACAACACGTACGATGAGCCGAGAAAAATAAAATTCAATAGCCAGTGCTGCTCTTCTGCTTGATTCCGAGCATGTGTGACACTTCGGAACACGTCGGAATTGTGTACACACGATCGGAATTTCCGACAATGGATTTTGTTGTCGGAAAAGTTTATAGCCAGCTCTCAAACTTTGTGTGTCGGAAGTTCCTATGGAAAAAGTGTGATGGAGCCTACACAGGGTCGGAATTTCCGACAACAAGGTCCTATCACACATTTTCCATTGGAAAATCCTATCGTGTGTACAGGGCATTAGTGTATGTAGGTCAGGCAGGTCACTGTCAGTGTATGTAGGTCAGGCAGGTCACTGGTCCCTGTCAGTGTATGTAGGTCAGGCAGGTCACTAGTCACTGTCAGTGTATGTAGGTCAGGCAGGTCAGTGTATGTAGGTCAGGCAGGTCAGTGTCACCACCCGGCCCAAAAAAAAAAAAGAAGCTGCGACAGCCCCCCCCGGATCTTGGACTTCGGGCTGCAGCCCCTGGTCTTTTTGCCACCTAGCAAAGCCCCTGGTCGCACCGGTGTGAACCCGGAGAGCTTCACAGAACAGCTGTATTTATACTAAGATTAAATTACACACAGGTGGACTCTATTAATTAGGTGACTTCTGAAGGCAATTAGTTCCACTCGATTTTAGTTAGGGGTATAAGAGTAAAGGGGGCTGAATACAAATGCACACCACGCTTTTCAGATATTTATTTGTAAAAAAAAAATTGAAAACCATTTATCATTTTCTTTCCACTTCACAATTATGTAACACTTTGTGTTGGTCTATCACATAAAATCCCAATAAAATACATTTACGTTTTTGGTTGTAACATGACAAAATGTGGAAAATTTCAAGGGGTATTCAAGGGATGTTCCATGACGCACTGATTCAATTTACGCGTGACTGCCCGAAGATTAATGTGTTACGAAATGTCTTAAGAAAATGGTATATACTAAAAACAAAAAAAGACAGGTCTGCCATTATCTTACACGTTCTAACCACCCAAATCCTAATACAGATTTTCAACTGCAAATTTTTCAGGTTCTGTGAATTTTGGCACAAGAATACTTTAATATGGCTAGTATTATAATGGGATTTTAGCTATAATGTTTCCTCCTTTCATAATACAATAGAGGCTATGTTCATTCTAAGGGTTAAGTTTTGGGGTATCTCAACAATCTTGCATGCACATTAGCAAGGTGCGTTGGGGTGCCATTAACAACTAATGGCATCATCAAGTGCCTTCATATTTAAACTGCTTTTTTTGCATTATGGGAACATGCAGAGCCGGTACAAGGGGGGGGGGGCAGAAGGGACAGATGCCCTGGGAAGTACAATTTATTGGGGGTGGGGGGGGTGCAGTGAAGTGTCTTTCGAAAACAGCCGTCACTAAATGGTGGCCTGCGGTCCGAGTCCGGGCTGAGTGACGCTTCTGCCCGGACTACCAGGCTGCCAGTATAATTGTAAATGTCAGTAAGCATTGGTTTGCTGGGACTGCGGGTTTCCCCAGCAACCAGTGACGCTGCGTGCATGCGCCTGCCCCCTGCTCCTCACCGCAGGTCTCGCAGTTGACAGGAGACCAGCTTGCACTCATGAGCCACGAGTAGGGGCGGGACGTCACCTGCGTGCCCCGCCCCCTACTGCTTGCACTTCCTAGGTCCTGGCTTTCCTTGCGAGTAGGGGCGTGATGTCACATGCGCGCCCCGCGCCCCCCTCCTCCCTGCTACTCGCGGTTCCTGGGTCCTGGCTCTCCATATCTCGCAGCTTCCGCCCCTTCGGTATTTCAGTTGTGCCCTCCTGCATTGAAGGTATGTGGGACACATGTTAACTAGTGACCACTAATGGGCATATTTTTATTGTGCACACTGCTGGGCATATTTTGTTAAAGGTCACGCTGATGGGCACCTTTTTTATGTTAAGGGGCACTCTGATGGACAAATTTTATTTTAAGGGGCACGCTGATGGGTATATTTTTAATGTGCACACTGATGGGCATATTTTCTTAAGGGGCACACTGATGGACACATTTTGTTGTGCCCATCAGAGTGCCCTTAACATAAAATGTGCCAATCAGTGTGCACATTAAAAATATACCCATCAGCGTGCCCCTTAAAATAAAATGTGCCCATCAGAGTGCCCCTTAACATAAAAGGTGCACATCAGCGTGACCCTTATTTTATGTTAAGGGGCACGCTGATGGGCACATTTTATGTTAAGGGGCACTCTGATGGGCATATTTTATTTTAAGAGCAACACTGATGGGCACATTTTGTATTAAGGGGCACTCTGATGGGCAGATTTTACATTAAGGGGCACGTTTTGTTGTGCCCATCAGAGTGCCCCTTAATATAAAATGTGCCCATCAGGGTGCCCCTTAACATACAATTTGCCCATCAGAGTGTCCCTTAATATAATAATAATAAGTATATTCTTGTTTTGAAACGACATTGATAATTTCTTAAAAAAAGGGGGGGGAGCGCAGTTTGCCATCTTCGCCCTGGGCACCAAATGGCCTTGTCCCTGCACTGGGAACATGCATTCCTGCAACTCACAAATGTGAACCTAGCTTTAGTTTTACAGCCTGATCTCCAAATTCTAGAGGGCCCAAGGTGGGAACTTATCCTTCCTCAACCCCTAGTGGGGACACAGACAGCAATAAAAACCTCCAGAACAACATACTCTAATGCCCCTTACACGCGATCGGACTTTCCGACAACAAAACTGTGGATTTTTTTCCGAAGGATGTTGGCTCAAACTTGTCTTGCATACACACAGTCACACAAATGTTGTTGGAAATTCCTAACGTCAAGAACACGGTGACATACAACACGCACGACGAGCCGAGAAAAATGAAGTTCAATAGCCAGTGCGGCTCTTCTGCTTGATTCTGAGCATGCGTGGACTTTTGTGCGATGGACTTGTGTACACACGCTTGGAATTGGAAAACAAGTTTTGTTGTCGGAAAATTTGAGAATCTGCTCTCAAACATTTGTTGGCGGAAAGTCCGACAGCAAATGTTCTATGGAGCATACACACGGTCTGACTTTTGTCTGACAACAAGCTCACATCCAACATTTGTTGTCGGAAAGTCCGACTGTGTGTGTGCGGCAAAAGAGTTGTTGGGAACTTTTGGGCTGGTTTCACATGGGCTGTCCGATCAGGTCCGCCTTTCAGTCTTTCAGGTAGACCTGAAAGGACTGTGGCGGGGGGGCCCGTGGAACCAAGAATCCCTTGGAAAGGTTGGAAAACCCATGTTTCAGCTCTCCATGCACCTCTTATGTCTAAGTCATCCTGTGCCATCCTGGCACAGGGTGACTGAGAAAATATATCTTGGATTACTTAAAATGGGACAGTAATATTTATCCACAATATCTCCCAGGATATATGTAAAAACTATTCTTGGTTTGTTTGAGTCTGAACTCAACATGTTAGTTGGGAGAGCTGATCACAGTGGCCTCTGTACAATGTAGGAGACAGGCTGACTCCTGCTGGAGCTCCTGCTATTGTGAGAAGGTGTCCTGTGTTTATACTTATGATAATGTATAATCTACTGTGTGAAGCTCGGTGACAACAAGTCTGAACTGTAGTGAAATCCTGTTTAATCATAAAAATTGGTCAGGAGGGCGCGGAGTCACATCGGCTGCTTTAAGGGATTAGTTAATTAGCTCATGTTAATTCTGTTTCTGGTTACAGGTGTATTGTTAGAGTAATATGAGCAGGAGGGGGGACCTCCTCTACTACTGTATATAAGACTTGTATTTTGGTTCTAATAAAGAGTCCATGTTCAGCAACTAAACAAGTATCGTCTTGTTTTGTGCTTGTGAGCGGTTGGAATATCTGATATCTATATTCAGACTGGGAGGAAGTGGTATATGACGAAAGCACTCAAGCGGAGTGTGGGACGTTTCGTAACAAGGACCATCCATAGCTCTCTATGGAGTGTCCGCTGACACCCACCAGCATCTGATCTGATGTTGTGCGCCAAAAACAGACAGATGGGGATCCATTCCCCATCTGTCCGGTAGATCAGATGACATTCAAATGGAAATAGACAGGCAGTCTGTTTCCATCTGGCAGCCCCATAGAGAACAGCAGGGTTGTGTCCGTGTCCACTCTGCATAGCGGAGCACACACTGACCTGTCATCCGTCTGCTCAGCGAGGATCAGCGGAGAGAGATGTGAACTATGGAGATCGACAGTGTGAAACCAGCCTTATGCCCCATACACATGATCTGATTGTTGGCCAACAAAACCGTGAACTTTTGTCCGAAGGGCGTTTGCCCAAACTTGTCTTGCATACACACGGTCACAAATGTTGGCCAACAATTACGAACGTAGTGATGTACTACGTGGTTTTTCAGCTCTTTAGCACCACCCTTTGGGCTCCTTCTGCTAATTTCGTGT
Source organism: Aquarana catesbeiana (assembly GCA_037953035.1). Classification (NCBI taxonomy): domain Eukaryota; kingdom Metazoa; phylum Chordata; class Amphibia; order Anura; family Ranidae; genus Aquarana; species Aquarana catesbeiana. The sequence continues at coordinate 1,416,477 of JBBHAA010001420.1, read as the reverse complement.
TAGTAGAAGTTTGGTGAGTGTTGATTCACGCTTTTCTTTTCGCGGTTTTCATTTAGCGATTTTCAGTTAGTTTCTGAACGGCCGTTTGTCAACCAGACATGTTGCGAAATCGGAGGAGATAACGTGTTATTTATTATTGGCCTTGGAGTTATTGTTATTATTTTTTGGTTGAATACTGATTTGATTTGGTATATTTTCTATATTTTTGGATGCATAGAATGCACTTTTTGGTTAAGTTCTATTGGCAGATAGCATGTGTAACTTTTTTTTTTTAATGCACAATAAAAAAAAATTGTGAAGAATAATACTTGGCTATGTGTTTTACTTAAAATGACAGTTTGGGAGTAGACAGTTACATTTTATAAAATACAATGTAAAATTAACAAGGGACACCAACATAGTTGTATCTTTGATCTTAAAAACTAGGGGATAATGGTGTTGTGGTAACGTGTTAAAAAAAAATAAAATAAAGCATACTAATATTATTCTTGATATCACTAGAAAAAAAAAGCCTTTGAAACTTCGTTTGCAATAACTCCATCAGTATCACCAGCAAAGCAGCTTCATTATTATCCCATTAAAGAAGAAGAGAATTGTGCATTGCATTTGGAGATCTCATAATATACCACGTCACGAATGTTAATTCTCCATTACGAACGCTAGTTTACAAGACCGACCGCTTCTGCTTCTGAGCATGCGTGTTTGTACTTTGGACTTTTGTGCGACGGACTTGTGTACACACAATCAGGCAATCCGACAACAAACATTTGTTGGCGGAAAATTTGAGAACCTGCTAGCCAACATTTGTTGGCGGAAAATCCGACAACAATTGTCCGACGGAGTATACACACGGTCGGACTTTCTGCCAACAAGCTCACATCCAACATTTGCCCTTGGAAAATCCGATCGTGTGTACAGGGCATTATGCCGTGTACACAAGGGCGGACTTTTCAGCATCAAACGTCTAATGTCTTTCCGACAGACTTTCGACGGGCTTACGACGGACTGTCTAACGAATGGATTTGCCTACACACGATCACACCAAAGTACGATGGATTCGAACGTGATGACGTATGACCGGACTAAAATAAGGAAGTTCATAGCCAGTAGCCAATAGCTGCCCTAGCGTTGGTTTTCATCCTTAGGACTAGCATACAGACGAGCGGATTTTTTGACCGTCGAGTCCGTCGGAAAGATTTGAAACATGTTCCAAATCTAATGTCTGTCTGATTTTCGACCGAAAAAGTCCGCTGCAGGTCCAATGAAGCCCACACACGGTCGGATTGTCCGACGGATTTGTCCCGTCGGAACAGTCCGGTCGAAAAGCGTGTGTACGCGGGATTAGACTTGCAAATGTAGTCAGATGAAGAAAAACTTCAAATAAGCTCTGGACACAGCAAGGCTTCCCTTTAATGGGTAACCAACAGTAGCTCCAATCATAGATATACAGAAAGGTGTGCCAGACTAAAACCAGATAAAATAGTCCAAAATCGTCACTGTATTCTTTGGTTTTGTCCTGGGTTAAGCCCCAGTGAAGGGGGAGAGGTTTTGCCTTCAAAACACGTTGGATGTTTTATATGAATTTTTATTTACCAAAAATGTAAATGACTTTGGAATATATCCAATATTAGGTTGTGATGCTTTCTATAGTTTGATTAATAAAAATATGACAGAGGATCTAAGCCTTCCCTGCTCTGTTCTATGGGAAATAAAAGAAATGGTTAAACTTGCATTTAAAGGATGAAAGAGGTGGCAGTCCTAATTGTTCATGTCCTGTTAGTTGTGGGACGCTGTTTGATGCTTTACTTGGTGATTAACAATACCACAGTAATATCTGTTCAGTAGTGCATAGGGGTACGAAAATATATAAATGTCAAGAAGAAATAACATTTGCACAATGAGAACACCTGGCCCTGTGAAATGGACCGGATACTTCATGGCTGTTATCGTTAATGACTAATATACAACAGCTGCTTGTGTCTTTATGGATTTCTCACCAAGGAGAATCATGAAGACTCAATCAGTGCAAATTTTGTAGTGCTATTCATGCAATATTCATATTGTATTTTTTTGTTATTGTTAAAGGGAAAGTATAATGGTTGAGGGTTAATTTATGTTCATTGCTTATTTAACCTAATGGGTCTTTGAAGTGGCTTTAATGCCAGGGATGTGCTATGGCTTCTGTATCATGTGACCACTGTAATTGGCTCCTGCATCAGTTACATGATTGGGAGCTCGCACCGCTGGCTCCCAATCAGAAGCTTTGACCAAGGACTGACAGTGACAGCTTAGTCAGTGTGCTGGGAGTGTGCTGGAAGTACGCCATCAGCAAACAACCTCCTGCCACTGTAAATGCACATGTGCAGTGGCTGGATGTCAAAGCCCAATTTTCTTGTTGTCACATATATTCATTACGTTGTCAGAAAAAGGTTAAGGCTCTGTTTTTACTACTGTGAGTTGTTGTGCGATTTGACACATGTGAAGTTGCATGACAAGTCAAAACCTATGTATTTCAACGGTCCTCGTACTAATTGGTGCGACTCAAGTCGCAGCGACTCCAAAAAAGGTTTTCGCACTACTTTGTTCCAATTTCGGTGTGACTTGTTCTCACATGGTTTTCACCAGTCGCATGACATTGCATTAAAAATCGCATTGCAAAGTTGCCCTGTAAATCGCGCAACTTTGGAGTCGCAATAGTGAAAACAGAGCCTAAAGATCAAATTGGAGATTGAAAGTAGTAAAAAAATCAGAAAAGCAGACCAGGGTGACAATGTTACTACTACATTGATGCAGTATGGTTGGTAAGCGTTAACACCCTAGGACAGGACATTTGGCACCAACATGATCAACAGGTAAAAATAAAGAATAAAAGCCTAAAAAAAAAAACCAAAAAATAAATGCATCTACCATATCTAAGGTCTGGTAGGCTGCAATATACCTAATTTTTTATTGGTTTTAGATATGCTTTAAAGACATGGCCAACTGATGTACATTAGGTCAAGAACACTGCAAGGAAAGAAAGAACTGTCGCTGGCAGGAACGCATTTAGCGAAGGGGAGACACTACAGGGTGATAAGGGTAGACAGGAATGAGTGGGTTAACATAAGTGGATGGAAGCTAATATATTACCCCATTGGTTGTGGAGGAAGGGATCTGGGGGAAGCTTAAGGATAGTAACTGCAGGGTAGGGTTGGAGCCTCAGCAGTTGGTGAATCGAGAAGTGGAAGAACGTCTGTGGCTCCCTGTGGGCAACAGTATTCTACCCCGCAAAGAAACATGAGCGAGCTGGACAGACTTCTGTCACAGCTCAGGGCTGCTGCCGATGTTTACGGCTCAGCGTGGGTGCAGAGCCTGGTCCTGACTCCCCTCCAGGGGACCGGCAGAGTCCCCCCGCGGCTCAGAGGTCTAGGCCTCCGGAGCGCTTTAGTCCTGACAGGGCCCCCAGGGCTCAGTGCCACAATGGGAGCCCGCCATCGGACCTTCCAGGCCCCCCTGTCAAGTGCACGCTGGCTTCGGCGGGTGGCGTGCCTGGGAGGAATCCCCAGCTTAGGCGAAGCCCGCAGGGGATGGTGCGGTTGGCGGACTCCGCAAAATGTGAGGTATATGTTTGCTTTGCCTTTGGGGGCTCACCTCAAGCTGGAGGTAAGGGAGAAGATTTGGAAGAGGGAGTATGTGGAAATATTTTCTTTGCTCTCCCTGGAAAAGTTTAACCTGGACCGGGTTAAACCGGATGATAGCAAGAAGGAAGATGAAGAAAAGTGTAGGTATCGCCTTATCCCTCGCACGTTTGCCAATTGGTTGCCAAGCTTTTGTGATATTGGCAAGTGTGATTGGTGAAAAAGAACCGGAGAGTTGTTCAGCTCTATTTTTTGGAGGCTATAGGAGAGGCAAATAGGGTCTATGGCGGAGTGGCAAGGCTCCACTACAACGAGCAGTTTCGGCAGCGGAAGGCCGTCAGGCCCGCTATTCGCTGGGACCATAAGGATATCGGTCTCGGATGAAACTGATGACACCGGCCAGAGGGGGGAGCCAGTTTTTTCTGGGAGGGGCTGGTGGCACCTCCTCCTCAGGTACGTCGGCCTCGCGAAAAAAGGGGGTTTGTTGGCAGTTTAACTACAGGTCCTGGCGTTTCGGTGGGACCTGTCGATTTAAACATGAGTGTTCCGGGGGTGGCGGCGGTCACTCCCTCGTGTGCTGCTTTAAGTCCGGAAAAGGCAGAGGGGGTGATACATCTGGAAAAAAGGGAGGACTCCGGTACCCAGATGAGGAATTGGCATGGCTCCTGGAGGAGGGTTTTAGGGAAGGTTTTCATTTCCCGTGTGCATTGGCAGGGGTGCCACCCTTGTCCATTAATTTACAGTCAGCAATCCAGTTCCTGGAGGTGGTGTCGGAGAAACTTGTGAAGGAAATTTCTCTGGGTAGGATGAGCGGACCTTTTTCCTCTCCTCCATTTCTGGGCCTGGTAGTGTCTCCCCTGGGGGTTGTTCCCAAAAATGAGCCAGGCAAGTACAGCTTAATACATCATCTGTCCCACCCAAAAGGGGGCTTGGTCTACGAAGGTATTGATCCGCAGGCTTGTGCGGTCACCTATACGTCATTTGACGTAGCCGTTGCCTGGGTACGTAAATATGGCGGCGGTTCGTTGTTGGCCAAGGTGGATGTGGAGGCGGCATTTCGCCTGCTTCAGGTTCATCCGGACAGTGTGCACCTTTTGGGCTGTAGGTGGCAAGGTTCGTATTTCGTCGATCGTTGCCTACCTATGGGGTGTTCCATTTCCTGCGCGCTATTCGAGGCCTTTAGTTCCTTTGTCGAATGGGTGGTGCGGGATGTGTCAGGGCTGAATTCCATCATCCATTATCTGGATGATTTCCTGTGCATCGGTCCGCCAGCTTCCAACACATGTGCGGTTTTGCTGGGGACGTTTTAACATGTAGCGGGCCATTTCGGCATCCCTTTGGCCCCGGAAAAAACTGAGGGTCCGGCGACTGAGCTTTGGAATCTCCGCTGGATTAATTCGGAATTCCATGAGTGTTGCGACGTGGGAAGCATATTCCCCGACATGGCGTTAATGGAATTCGTTGCTGTCGGAGGTAGGGGGGATGGAGCCAGGGGTGGAAGTGTCTTCCTTAGTGCTATATTTGGTGGTGCGTAACTTTATTCGAGGGGGCCCCAGCAGTGCCTGTGGACTGCAAGCTGGCGGGCCTAGCCTTCTGGTTCAAGTTATAGGGTGGTGGGGATCCCACCAAATCCTCTCTTGTCAGACAGACGATGAAGAGATATTGCAGGGGTCACCGTACCAGAGACTCCCAACGGCCAGTTTCAGTAGCAATCTTGAGATTGGTATTGGAGCGCCTGCTGTCAGTATGTGTGGCCTATGAACGGATTATGTTCCAGGCTGTTTTTCTGCTGTCTTTTTTCTGAGCCTTTAGGCTGGGGGAATTGGTTAGCCCGTCCAGGAAGAGAGCTGGGGGTGTGTTATGGGAGGATGTGGTGATTACGGCTGCATCGGTTCGGATTGGGATTCGGCGTTTCAAAACGGATCAATACGGCACATTTGGAATTGTTCAAGGGCAACAGTATGGGTCTTTGCCCGGTTGTTGATATGGAACAGTTTGTGGCAATACGGCCACAACAGGCTGGGCCTTTGTTTGTCCATGGTGATGGTTCCTGCTTATCCAGGTTTCAGTTTGTGGCAGTATTTCATAAATGTCTGGGGGAAGCGGGCTTAGATCCCAAGCAGAAAGGGTCTCACCCCTTTCGCATAGGCGCGGCCATGGAGGCGTCTAGATGGGGTTTGAGCGACAATGTGGTAAAGCAGTTCGGCAGGTGGGAGTCCAACAGGTTCAGGCTGTAAGTTAGGCCCCATTTGTTGTAGAGGTTTTCGGGTTGCAACTTTACCATTTTCCACCCTTTGTCTTCTTTGTTATGATATTTAGCCAAATGGGGCACTATGGTTCTTTTTGTGTATTACAGGTCGGAGATGCCTCGTATGGATCCTGGGGCATTCTTATATGTACTGGGGCTCCAGACGGAAGTTAGGCCCGAGGCCAAGCAGCTGGGCCTTCCCTGGGAGTTGGGAAGTGTCAGATGGATCGGGGTTCAGGGCATATTGTGTAGTCGGGTGGTTCCGGAGGTGGTTCGTTTTGCCAGACTGGACAGGGCTCTGGAAATACTTATTATGCATGCAGGGGGCAATGATTTAGGTATCAGGTTATCTAGGGAATTTATTCAAGATATCCGTTTTGATTTTCTCAGGCTGCGGAATGATTTCCCGGAGACCATCTTACTTTGGTCTGATATCGTGGCCAGAACGGCATGGAGGGAGGCCAGATCAGTTGACAAGATTAACAAGGCCCAGGTAAAAGTCAATAAGGAGGTGGGGAGGTTTTTTGTTAGGAACGGGGGCCTAGTCATCAGGCACCGGGAGTAATGGAATCGGACACATGGCAGTTTCGTCGGGGTGACGGAGTTCACCTCAATGTGGTGGGCACTGACCTGTGGTTTCTGGGGTTGGAGGATGGGGTACGGAGGGCCTTTCGTGTGTAGCCGGGCGCCCAGGTATAAGGTGTCACACCTGGGGCATTTTTTGGGGTCCTTGACGGCAGTATAAATTGGTGCACTGGGTAAATGGTGGGGAACCATCTCAGGTATGGTATCCTCGAGTGGGAATGGTTCACTGCAGAGTGACCGGGTAGCGGGAAGAACCCTGGGTGGATGAGGTCTGCTGGGTTTTAGGCCCTGAGTCAATAGGTTGCGGCTGGGGTGGCAACTCAGCTAGCTGGTGCCTCTGACACAATAAATAGTATGGGTATATCGGTACCGTCAAGGATCTCAAAATAATTATATCTGGTTTTGAGTAGTAAAATATTATGTTTGGTTATTTAATTAAAGTTGTTGTTAATAAAAGGTCGTTTCAGCCATTTTACCCCACCTCAATTGTTGAGTGTTTTTTGATTACAAGTAAAAGGGGATATAAAAGTTACAAGGATAATGGATGTGGTAAGTGTGGGAAGTGGATGGTTAGCTCTTAGCTATCCTAGTCATGGCTTTGCAAAGTGATATTAGTAGATCTAGATCTTACACTTGCCCTGACAATAGCCGTTACACACTTGTGTGCAGGGACACCAGCTGGGTGGAAGTTATGTGAAGATAAATTCAACTTTGATATTGATGGGGGGGATTGTAAACCTTGCAATGTAAATAGCTGGCTTTTTACTTTGCTAAGACACACTAGCCTCAGTTTACACCTTCTGTGATATTTTTTTCTGGATTGTATGACAAATCCTTGTGCAAGCCCTGAAGATAGGGGAGTCCTAGTTCCCTTCCCTGGCTTTTACACTGACCCATTGATGTCAGTACATTCTGAGTCAATGACTTAACAAGCATCAGGAATGTAGTTTAAAGAAAGAAGTCATTATGTTGATTATTGTGACTCAAAGAAAAAGAGCTAGAAAGTCATAATGACGCCAGGAAACTTGTATTAAGACAAGGAAAGGTCATCAGTGTGTAGGCAGCTGTAGTGCAGAGCAGCTTAGCTGGCTGCAAGAGGAAGTGGGTTAGCAAGTGTATATACTCACTTTCAGCCAATTTGATATGTTTATGTGTACATATGTTCAGAGCTGTTTGGCCTCTATAATTGTCTCCAGCACTATTTTGGAGAAGCCTGGTGTCCTGATAGGACAAGCAAATCTCGGGAGATTTGGTCGGCCATTTTTGGGTGGATATCTTATATAGGAAAGCCCAGCCACGTGGAGAACAGAACTTGTGTGTGTATAGACAGGGACAGAGACCCCCACTTGTGAGGGAGTGTTAGGAGAAGGTAAGGAGAGTGTTCCGGCCTATGAGGGATAGCTCAGGGTTCCTACAGAGTCCTGTATCAGCAATCCTGGTCAGATGAAAGACTCCCCATTGCGGATAATAAAACCGGTGCTCTCACTGTGAGTGAGGGACAAGTGTATCAGATGTCTAAATCCACCTTCTAAAGGAATACCGCTGTTAACGGGTAACGTGTGAATATCAGCCTCTACAGATACGCATTGTGTGCTTGGGTTATACTGTGGAAAGTGCCTATAGTGCTGACGAATAAAACTACCACTTACATCAGAAGTGACTGTGCTGTGTATCTATGCCTCCATGCTTGGAGTGAAACTACTTGCATTACTGCTGTAAATACTCTTTCTACTACCGTCTCTATGGTAATAAACGGTTTATAAAGTCAGTACGTGCGATTCCCTCTGTGAAGCCGCTACACCCTACACCCGCTTACATTTTGGCATGGTTGGCAGGATATCAGAACCATCATCCTCAAGCGGGGGACTGGCTAGAGGGCCAATCATGGCACCATATGGAGCAGCTTTGGCCCTAAATCCAAAATTTAATGGCACGAATATTCCCCACACAGACTGGGTGGAGAGATTGGACAGTTCAGTCCGATTGTTTGAAATACCCGCAGCACACTTTGCAGATTTGGCGGTTAATGCGCTAGAAGGAGAAGCCCGCCGAGCTGTGATGGTTCTGCCCGAGAAGGTAAGGGATAGCAGAACATCTATTGTGGGCCACCTAGAAAGCTTGTATGGCGAGAGTACCTCCATATCCGAACTCCGGAAGAGTTTCTATTGTCGGGAGCAGTACGACCGAGAGACTATCCCTCAATTTGCAGTGGCCTTACAGGAAATCTGGTGCCGGTTGGAGGAGAAAATGGCCCCCGCCGGAACTTGGGTCCCTAACCCCGATCAGCTTATCCGGGACCAGTTCATCGCTGGTGTATGGTCCTCTTCATTAAAGTGAGCCTTAAGGGATCGAGTGAGGGCTGATGGTACGGTGAAATTTGCTGCTATCCTACAAGAGGCCATTGAGAGGGAACAGGAAGAGCTGGACCATGAACGGGTTGGTGCCAGAAGCCAGGTTACCCTCACTCATGGGGGGGTTATTTACGAAAGGTAAATCCACTTTGCACTGAAAGTGCACTTGGAAGTGCAGTCGCTCTAAATCTAAGGGGTGGATCTGAAATGAGGGGAAGCTCTGCTGATTTTATCATCCATTCATGTGCAAGCTAAAATGCTGTTTTTTATTTTCCTTGCATGTCCCCCTCGGATCTACAGCGACTGCACTTTCAAGTGCACTTGCAGTGCAAAGTGGATTTTCCTTTAGTAAATAACCCCCATGGAGTCAGGTGGCCAGTGGAGTGGGAGGAAGCGACTGCCCCATGCCCTGCCATCGCCTCGAATGCGGGGATGCCCTCAATGGAAAAGGTCGTACGAGACCTAGTTGATATGGTCGCCTCCCTCAGGGAAGAGGTGGCAGCTCTGCAGAGCGGGTCCGAACAACCCTGGGCGGTGATCAACCACCTCTGGAGGGACCCCGATATTGACCGAAAATGCTGGCAGTGTGGAGGGTTAGGCCATGTCACAAGGAATTGTGCGATACGGGGAGCCCAGAATGTACAAAATATCCTTTAAACATCCTTTAAACTAGAGATTCCTGTGGCGGAGGGGCGACCCATGGGAAATGTTTGTTCACTGCCTCAACGTGATCCTACAATGATTTCTGGGTGCCCAGTGGCAACAGTGATGTTCAACGGACAGCCGGCCAGATGTCTGGTGGACACTGGATCAGAAGTCACCACTATGGCCTATTCGTTCTACCAGCAACATTTTGGACCGACCCCAACTCTAGACCCCTCCTGGTTGAGGCTGAAAGCTGCTAACAACCTACCAATTCCAGTAGTAGGGGTCACTTGGATGCCCATGAAACTTTATGAGCAAACCCTCCCTAGGGTCGGGGTCATGGTGACCCGAAAGTCCTCCTTCCCAGAAATTCCAGTGGTGTTGGGCATGAATGCCCTAAAAGAACTGGACTTAACTCGCCTTCTGCGGGAGGCTTCAACGCAAGCATCCGGGCAGTCAGAACCACAGGTGTAGAATCTGATTAAGGCTTGTCGGACTGTTCAGACGCAGGGTCATAAACATACAGTGAAAGTGGGGGTCATGCTTCTCCCTGCCCATCATCGGGTTATTATACCCCCACGTCAAGAGTTGGTGTGCCCCCTTCCTGTGGTAGCTAGAAGACATGTAGGAGGGGCCACGGTAATGGTCGAACCACAACGCAACCTGGAAACCAAAGGTGCATGGTTGGTGACCAGAACTCTGTCTGTTGTCCGGCAGGGACAAGTGTTGGTGCAACTGGTTAACTTGGGGTCCACACCGATCCAAGTGCCCATGGACGTGACCATTGCAGATTTGTATACAGTACCCAAAAGCTGCATTACTTATCCTTGCCCTGGGGTGGAGGCCACCTGTTTTGCTTTGCAGACGGCTCTACCTGATTCAGCTGAGACCCATCTCCCGAAACTGTTAACACAACTGGCACTTCTGGTGCAGGGGATGAGCCCGGAACAAAGCAACAAGCTCCAGCAACTAGTTCGCGGACATTTGATGGCATTCTCTCAAGGCCCTGAAGACTACGGCTGTACTAATGCTTTGGATCATTCCATCCACACCGGAGACACGGCTCCTATTAGGGAAAGGTATCATAATATACCCCCGACTCTTTGTCAAGAGGTCAAAGACCTATTATGCAGAATGCTGCAAGGGGGGGTGATTCGACAGAGTCGTAGTCCATGGGCTGCGCCCATAGTTCTTGTGCGGAAAAAGGATGGCAACTTACATTTTTGTGTGGACCATTGCAGATTGAATGCCTGTACCCATCGGGATGCTTACCCCCTGCCCTGGGTCGAAGAATCCCTAATGGCCTTGGGACAGACCCAGTACTTCTCCACGCTAGATTTGGCCAGCAGATATTGGCAGGTTCAAGTAAAAGAGGATGATCATGAAAAAGCGGCCTTTATCACCCCTCTGGGACTATACGAGATTAATCGGATGCCCTTTGGCCTGACTAATGCCCCCAGTATGTTCCAAAGGCTAATGGAACGTTGCTTGGGAGACTTGAACTTTGAATCTGTCCTGATTTACTTAGATGACATCATCATCATCGAGGACCATTTGCTACATCTGGATCAAGTCCTCCAGAGGCTAGCCCAGTATGGCCTTCGGCTCAAACCGGAAAAATGTCATCTCATGAAAACAAAAATCCAGTATTTGGGGCATGTGGTCGAGGCAAAAGGGGTGCCCCCCCGATCCCGACAAAATTCAGGCTGCACAGACATGGACAATGCCTAAAAAGCTCTTTCTTGGGGCTTGTGGGTTACTATCGCAGATTCATTCCGAACTTCGCTACTATTGCAGCCCCTTTGACCCAGTTGTTGTGCGGGCAACCGGCCCATTGAAAAGGAAAATGTTCTCCCAGCATTACTGACAGTTGGGGGCAGCACAAAGTGAGGCATTGGAGGCCCTCAAGGAGGAGCTGACTTCCGCTCCCATACTGGCCTTTCGGGTGTACACCGATGCCAGTCTCCAAGGATTGGGGGCTGTGCTGGCTCAAGAACAAGATGGAATCGAGCGTGTGATCGCCTATGCAAGTCGGAGTTTACACCCTACCGAACGTAACACAACCAACTACAGTTCCTTTAAACTTGAGTTGTTAGCGGTAGTCTAGGCTGTCACCGAAAAGTTTGCTGAGTACTTAGTAAGTGGTCACGTGGACATATATACTGACAACAATCCTCTTGCCTATCTAGAGACTGCTAAACTGGGGGCCTTGGAGCAACGTTGGGTGGCCCGACTGGCCCGGTTCAACTATACCAGTGATGGCGAACCTTTTTGAGTCCGAGTGCCCAAACAGCAACACAAAACCAACTTATTTCTTTCAAAGTGCCAACACAAAATTAAACCTATCAGCGGCTCTGTACAGAGGATGGGACTGATCATCCCTCTGAATAAGCCCTAAGGGACCAAAAACATATGATTCTGCCAGAATACAGGGTTTAGGAATGCGTTTTGCTCAGAATGCAGGGTGCAGGAATGAGTTGTACTCAGAATACAGGGTGCAAGAATGCAGGTTTCAGGAATGCGTTGTGCTCAGAATGCAGGGTGCAGGAATGCGTTTTGCTCAGAATACAGGGTTCAAGAATGCGTTTTGCTCAGAATACAGGGTTCAGGAATGCGTTTTGCTCAGAATGCAGGGTTCAGGAATGCTTTGTGCTCAGGGTGCAGGAATACGTTGTGCTCAGAACGCAGGGTGCAGGAATGCGTTTTGCTCAGAATGCAGGTTTCAGGAATGTGCTGTGCTCAGAATGCAGGAATGAGTTTGCGTTTTGCTCAGAATGCAGGTTTCAGGAATGCGTTTTGCTCAGAATACAGGGTGAAGGAATGCGTTTTGCTCAGAATGCAGGGTTCAGGAATGCTTTGTGCTCAGGGTGCAGGAATACGTTGTGCTCAGAATGCAGGGTGCAGGAATGCATTTTGCTCAGAATGCAGGTTTCAGGAATGTGCTGTGCTCAGAATGCAGGAATGAGTTTGCGTTTTGCTCAGAATACAGGGTAAAGGAATGCGTTTTGCTCAGAATGCAGGTTTCAGGAATGCGTTTTGCTCAGAATACAGGGTTCAGGAATGCTTTGTGCTCAGGGTGCAGGAATGCGTTGTGCTCAGAATGCAGGGTGCAGGAATGCTTTGTGCTCAGGGTGCAGGAATGCATTGTGCTCAGAATGCAGGGTGCAGGAATGCTTTGTGCTCAGGGTGCAGGAATGCATTGTGCTCAGGATGCAGGGTGCAGGAATGCTTTTTGCTCAGAATGCAGGTTTCAGGAATGTGCTGTGCTCAGAATGCAGGAATGCTTTGTGCTCAGAATGCAGGGTGCAGGAATGTGCTGTGCTCAGAATGCAGGAATGCGTTGTGCTCAGAATGCAGGGTGCAAGAATGCAGGTGTCAGGAATGAGTTGTGCTCAGAATGCAGGGTGCAGGAATGCGTTTTTCTCAGAATGCAGGTTTCAGGAATGTGCTGTGCTCAGAATGCAGGAATGAGTTGTGCTCAGAATGCAGGAATGAGTTGTGCTCAGAATACAGGGTTTAGGAATGCATTTTGCTCAGAATACAGGGTTTAGGAATGCGTTTTGCTCAGAATACAGGGTTCAGGAATACGTTTTTCTCAGAATGCAGGGTTCAGGAATGCATTTTGCTCAGAATACAGGGTTCAGGAATGCGTTTTGTTCAGAATACAGGGTTCAGGAATGCGTTTTGCTCAGAATACAGGGTTCAGGAATGCGTTTTTCTCAGAATACAGGGTTCAGGAATGTGTTTTGCTCAGAATACAGGGTGCAGGAATGCGTTTTGCTCAGAATACATGGTGCAGGAATGCGTTTTGCTCAGAATACATGGTGCAGGAATGCATTTTGCTCAGAATACATGGTGCAGGAATGCATTTTGCTTAGAATACAGGGTGCAGGAATGCGTTCTGCTCAGAATACAGGAATCAGGAATGCATTTTGCTCAGAATACAGGGATCAGGAATGCGTTTTGTTCAGAATACAGGGTTCAGGAATGCTTTTTGCTCAGAATACAGGGATCATGAATGCTTTTTGCTCAGATTGTACTCTGCAACATACACTGACCTACCTGACACATACTTCCTGCACTGCTCACATCCCCCATCCCCCCACACACAGTGCAATGTAGATCAGAGGATCCATCCTCCTCCTTAGTTCTCCATGGCCTCATCGTCCATCACATCAGGGCTCTCCCTAGCACTGGGCAATATTGCAGGAGTCCCCACCATCCAGCCACTCCTTGGTGTCCCAGACGCAGAGATGTCAGCTAGCAGCCACTGCACTTCTCCCATGGCCATGCTGTGCTCTGAGCACCTCCCCCTCTGCTGTCAGGTCGCAGTACATTTAGCAGAGGGATGGGCTGTACCAAAGTACTCCTGGGGCAGGGGGAGCTGGAATAGGGTGCCGCAGAGAGGAATGCCCGAATGCCTTACCGGAGGTGTAAGGGTCACGGGGAGGCAATAAGCTGCAGCACAGACCCTCGGTACGGCAGAGGAATACATTTACACCCCCCTAAATCTCACACAAGTGACTGCCTGGCTAGGGAATTCCCCCTTATCCTTGCAGGGTGCTGCGTGCCAACAGAGACGGCTCGACGCGCCGGCAGCGGCACGCGTGCCACGCGTTCGCCATCACTGAACTATACCATTCACTAGAAGCCAGGACTCTCCAATGGTAATGCTGATGCTCTCACCCGATTTCCCCTTGATGGGCCTCAGGATGATCTAGATCAACAACTTGAAGAGGATGAGGTTGTTCCCTCTGGGACCCACCGGTAAGAGCAACTGGCTTCAATGGCTCTGCAGAGCAACCAAGTTCTGCCGAGAGGGACAGAGATTCATACTCCTTAAGAGTGGCTGCAACTCCAGTGGAAAGACCCTGACATTGATCAGCTCATGAGATATTGCGACAGGAATCGAAAACCAGATTCTCGAGAGCGAAGGAGGCTCTCGCCGACGTTGTGTCAGCTTCTAAAGCAGTGGGATAGGCTGGAAAGATATAATGGACTCTTATACTGAAAGGCACGGGTTCCAGGGGAGCCGTGAGTTATTCATCAACTGGTTTTCCCTCAATCGGAGGCCTTAGAGGTTTGTCAAGTCTTTCACTATATTGGAGGACACTTCTGTGCAGAACGGACGGAGGCCTTTATTCGTAAGTACATATTTTGTCCGGAGTTATCCAAGTGGGTGCAGAAGGCATGTCAGGGGTGTAAGAGTTGTGCCATCCACAAAGGGAGAACAGAGAACACTACACCTTTGTTGGTGAGCACAGGAGAACCCTTTGAATTACTGACCATGGACTTTCTGACAGTGGCTGACACCTCTTCAGGGTATCGCTATGCCTTGGTGTTTGCGGACCACTTCTCTAAGTTTGCCATAGTGGTGCCAACTAAAGATCAGACTGCCACCACCAACCTATTATGTCAAGAATGGGTCCAAAATAACTGGCACCGCCTGGATCAAGCCAAACAGATAGTACTGGGAAAGCACCAGGATTTAGCCGAGGAAAGTACTGCTCAATTGTTGCCACTTACACCGGGAGACAGAGTCTTGGTGATAAATCCTAAACACCTGAGGGGCAGCAAGCTGGAGCCCAAGTGGGAGCCCTGTCCATATCGAGTCAAGCAACAACCTTTCCCTGAGTGGCCTGTGTATGATCTGGTTTCAGAGAAGCCGGATGGACCTCACAAGAGACTGCATCATAATCTCCTTCATCCCTGTGTGTTCAGTGCTGATTCACAAACGGATAATCCTATTCCTGTCAGGATGTCCTCAACAGTGACTTTGCAATCTGGTACCTGCCCCCTCTGCCGACGGTAGAGACCTTATCCCTAGCTGGGAGAGATACAAAGAACCAGGCTGCTGACAATGAATGGGACTTATCTGTGAGGGATCCAGATTTGCACAGTGCCCCCACTCCTGAGGAGGATGAGTCTCTTATGGATGAAATAGCGCCTACCGATCCTGTTGTGGAGGAGGGACAGTGCCCTGCTACCTCAGAAGGAGATGGACATATGTAAGTCCCGGAGCCTCGCTTACCGCGTATTACCAGGGGACTGAAACCTGTCAAGTATTCTGACTATGTGACTTGAACTGCTATGTATTGCTTGTTTTCTTGCTTGCTATATTATTGCACTATGTTAATTACCTCTCCCTAGGTGCATGCAAGGGATTGCAATTCTTAAAGGGGGGGGGGGTTGTAGGCAGCTATAGTGCAGGGCAGCTTAGCTGGCTGCAAGAGGAAGTGGGTTAGCAAGTGTATATACTCACTTTCAGCCAATTTGTTTATGTGTACATATGTTCAGAGCTGTTTGGCCTCTATAATTGTCTCCAGCACCATTTTGGAGAAAAAGAAAATGACTCCTGCGCACAAGTGGTCAACCAGACAGATGATAAAACGACACAGGCCTTCCTGCCCTCAAGGATGGGGAATCCTAGCAGACAAAGAAATAAAGAGAGAGAGGGGCGCACCGGCCATGTGCATTATCTTTTGTAAAACATTGATTGAATAAAATGATAAAAGAAATTACTCACAAGCAGTTGTAAAATCAGGTGCCGTAAAACTCGAACAACAACTAGCAGCAAGCGGTTATAATGATGAGCGAAACCTTCCAAAGGTCTTAGAGTCACTGCTGAGCTCTGATGAAGAAGGGACGTGCCCTTCAAAACGCGTTAGCTGGTAGTGATGCCTGTATGTTCCTCTAAGACCTTTGGAAGGTTTCGCTCATCATTATAACCGCTTGCTGCTAGTTGTTGTTCGAGTTTTACGGCACCTGCTTTTACACCATTTTGGAGAAGCCTGATGTCCTGATAGGACAAGCAAATCTCGGGAGATTTGGTCAGCCATTTTTGGGTGGATATCTTATATAGGAAAGCCCAGCCACGTGGAGAACAGAACTCGTGTGTGTATAGACAGGGACAAAGACCCCCACTTCTGAGGGAGAGTTAGGAGAAGGTAGGGAGAGTGTTCCGGCCTGTGAGGGATAGCACAGGGTTCCCATGGAGTCCTGTATCAGCAATAATAAAACCGGTGCCCTCGCTGTGAGGGAGGGACAAGTGTATCAGATGCCTATATCCACCTTCTAAAGGAATACCGCTGTTACCGGGTAACATGTGTGAATATCAGCCTCTACAGATACGCATTGTGTGCTTGGGTTTATACTGTGTCAGTCAGTGGAAATTGCCTATAGTGCTGATGAATACAACTACGGCTTACGTCAGAAGTAACTGTGCTGTGTATCTGTGCCTCCATGCTTGGAGTGAAACTACTTGCATTACTGCTGTAAATACTCTTTCTACTACCGTCTCGCCGGTAATAAACGTTGCCTGGTTTATAAAGTCAGTACGTGCAATTCCCTCTGTGAAGCCGCTACACCCTACACCCACTTACAAGTGGCAGCCTACATATTTCTTCAACAGAAAATATGTAACTATGTCATCCACTGTGGAAAAGATTCTTAGAAGTCTATCAGTTTCTGAACTTGTACAGGGAGGTCAAAAATGGGATGAATTATAATATTTACTTGGATTTGATGGAGGGAGTGATAAAGCAAACCTGTGTTAACAGGTACACTTAAAACTCAGCATCTCCACCACTGGTACATACTTTTCCTACTCTTCCCTACAGCCTCTGGTCACCTTTCAACACCCCTTGAAGCCCATGTTCTGTCTCTGGGACAGCTAGTTAAACCTTCTTATCCCAATAACTGTAGATACCATATTTCTTTGATCTCAGTTTTATTAGAACAAGCCAGGTGAAACTACAAATAACAGAAATAGACTTCAATAAGTATAATATTGCATACAATACAGCATAGATTGCAGAAGAAACGATTTACAATACAAGATGTGATAGTAAAAACGTACTTTTAAGTTATCTAAGGGGTGATGGCGACAGATTGCGAAAGACATGACTTGCTTCCTGCAATGTGTTGAAAAGAATGGTGGATGGTTCACTTCCTGCCAAGATTCTACCCAGAATTCCCTGCTTGCTGACAACTTCCTTATTTACACATAAAATAAACAATTAAACAGAACTGCGGCAATACCAAAAAGGAACGCTTGATGGAGCCTGCACACCACATATGATTGTCTTAAGTAAATTACACATTTTGCATGTAAATTTAACAACACAGGTACAAATAGCCAGTATAAAACATCTGGTGGACAGAACACTCCCCGCCTGACATCAAGTGACTAACAGAGTCCTCTGTAGAAAGCAACAGAATAAGTTCGGACACTGGTCTCAAGAATACTTTAACCTCATTCTGTTGAAAGATCTTGACCTCGACCTTACGGACACGATTATCCTTGCTTGGCAGTACTTTGGTGATCAAACCTAAAGGCCACATATTCCTTAGTGCCTGGCAATTTTTAATGAGTACAACATCACCAGGTTTAAGATTAGGCTTTTCAGTGTGCCACTTTCTCCTTACTTGTAGAGTAGATATATATTGTTCCCTCCACCGGTTCCAGAAGGTATTGGCAAGGGTTTGTACTTGTCTCCATTGACGTTTGTAAAGGTCCTTCTCACAAAACTCTCCAGCTGGAGCACCGGCAAGACAAGTCTTTTGCGTGAGTAACATGGCAGGTGTGAGGACCACTGGATCTTCAGAGTCATTTGAAATTGATGTCAAAGGTCTGGCATTAATGATAGCTGTAACCTTTGCCATAAATGTCACTAAACATTCGTGAGTAAGCCTTGCAGTTCCTACTTGTAGGAAGATAGAGCCAAGAATTCTGCGGGCTATGCCTATCATCCTCTCCCAAACACCTCCCATGTGAGAAGAGTGAGGTGGGTTGAAGATCCACGTGCAGTCTTGTTCCCTCAAGTATCTTTCTACTCTGAGAACGTCCAAGTTAGAAGGAATTTGAAGTTCTTTTACTGCTCCTACAAAGTTAGACCCTCTGTCAGAGCGAATGAGTTTCACTGGGCCTCTGATTGCAATTAGTTCAGCTAGCTCTGTAGCTAATACTGCAGCACAAAGTTCCAGCCTGGGTATGATGTGTTCGGGAAGTGGTGCAAGTTTTGCTTTCCCCATTACAAACCGTATGTAGCATTGTCCTTTAGTGTCTATGGTTTTCAGGTAAGCTACAGCAGCAATTGCTTTAGCAGAAGCATCCGAAAACACACAAAGGAGCATACGGGCGTGGAATTTTAAGGTTGGATAGAGCTGTTAGTGACTCCTTCCACTCTAGCCATAGTTTCTTCTTGTTGGTGGGGAGAGGGTGGTCCCAATCTAGCGACTCACAGGTTAAGTCTCTCAGTAGTGCTTTACCCTGGATGGTGACAGGTGCTGCAAAGCCTAATGCTGCGTACACACGGTCGGACTTTTCGTCTACAAACGTCCGACGGACAAAATACAGCTGACAATCCGATCGTGTGTGGGCTTCCCCGAACTTTCAGCTGACTTTTCCAGCCGCAAATCTGATGGACTTTAGATTTGAAACATGCTTCAAATCTTTACGTCGTAACTACGCCGGACCCAGAAATCCGCTCGTCTGTATGCTAGTCTGACGGACAAAAACCCACGCTAGGGCAGCTATTGGCTACTGGCTATCAACTTTCTTATTTTAGTCCAGTGTACGTCATCACGTACGAATCCGTCGGACTTTTGTGTGATTGTATGTAGGCAAGTCCGTTCGTTAGAAAGTCTGCCGCAAGTCCGCCAAAAGTCCACCAAAAGTCCGTCGAAAGTCTGTCGGACGGGCTGTCAGACTTTTGTAGACGAAAAGTCAGACCGTGTGTACACGGCATAAAGAATCATACAGGCTGTTTATGGTAGACAGGACACCTCTACGGGTAAAGGGTTTTTCTTCTGTGTTTACTTGGAAAGTAAACGTGTCAGATCTTAAGTCCCAAAGCAAACCAAGACTGCGTTGCATGGGAAGTGAGTCTGTGCCTAGATCTAAGTCCTTTAACTTGTTAGAATGATCTTGGACAGGAAAGGCTTCTAAAACTCCTCTACTGTTGGAAGCAATCTTGAGGAGTCTTAAGTTGGAACAAGCAAGCATTGCTTGAGTTCTTTTGAGGAGACTGCGGATTCATTTGTGGGTAGTGATTTCAAGCAATTGTCTACATAGAAATCCTTGTCCACAAACTGTCTGACATCTGACCCATACTCTGACTCTCCCACTCTAGCAGAGTGTCTGAGGCTATATATAGCAACTGCAGGGGAAAGACTGTTGCCAAATATGTGCACCCTCATGCGGTATTCTGTGATGTCTCCAGATGGGTTGTTGTCCCTGAACCAGAGAAGACTCAGAAAGTTTTGGTGTTCTTCTTTAACAAGAAAGCAATAGAACATTTGCTGTATGTCTGCCATGAATGCGACTGAATCCTTGCAAAAGCGAAGAAATACTCATTATAGTATGTTGTTAAGGTCAGGGCCAGAGAGGAGGACATCATTTAGAGAGACACCCTCATATTTGGCGCTGGAATCGAACACCACTCTAATATGTCCTGGCTTCTTAGGGTGATAGACCTCAAATATAGGTAAGTACCAGCATTCCTCTGAGTCTTTGAGGTTTGGGGCTATCTCAGCATGACCATTCTGGAATATTTTCTCCATGAAGGAAAAGAAATGTTCTTTTGTCTCTGGTTTCCTTTGAAGATCGTGTCTTAGGGAAGTGAGACGTTTATATGCTAGTTCTCTATTGTTAGACAAACGTCATCTTTGTAGGCTAAAAGGAAGAGGTGCAACCCAGCTATTAGTCCCGTCTTTCTCTATACTCCTTTCCATAACTTCTAAGAAGAGCCTATCCTCAATGGACATTGCTACCTGGTTATCTTAATTTGTTCTCCTGAACACTGTGCTTCCTAAGTCGCTTTGGTCTTCGTCATAGGTATTCTGTCACAGAGGGAACTTTAGGAAGGGAAGAGGGAAGGAAAGGAAGGGAAGAGTTACAGGGTTGTTCTGTGGTAGCTCCTTTATGAGAACGTGATTCTGACAGGGTTGGAAAAGAGTAGGACGACCATTCTCGAGCGTACTAGTGAGCAGGTTATTAACAGATGCAGGTTTGTATGCACCTCCCAGGCAAACATCACCTATAATGACCCACCCGAGATCCAGTTTTTGGGCATATAGGGCATTTTTAGGACCGTTGATCAGTTTTCTTACTTTGAGGACTTGCAAGATATCCCTTCCTAGGAGTAAGATGATCTGAGCCTGATCATCTAGTTCTGGTATGAGATGTGCTGTGTGATTCAAGTGAGTCTGGTGAGCTGCTGCGTCTGGTGTGGGAATCTCTGATCTCTTGTCTGGCATCTGGTTGCACTCTATTATGGTCGGTAAGGGTAGGCATGTCTTACCATCCATAGATTCAATTTGTAGGCCGTCAGCTCTTCTCCCCGCCGTTTCCACTGTACCTGCAGGGTGTAAGGGCTGCTGGGGCCTTTAAGGTTTAGAATGTCAAAAAACATAGATCTAGCTAGTGACTTGTTACTCTGATCATCCAAGATGACGTAGAGCTTGACTGCTTTGTCCCTGCGTCCTTTTGGGTAAACTTTTTTGGATATGTTCCGGTGTTTTTAAATAGCCTTGCAGGAAATGTCATTCTTGTATGTGTGCGCTGTAAAATATTTTGTACTGTTTGTAGGTTTATAGCAGCACCACCTTGAATTTAAACGCATTGTAGGGTGTGCCCCCCAAATATGTACTTGTATATTGGAATAGACCCTGACCAGGTTTTTTTGGGCTGGAACACCCCTCCCCCTCCTCATTAGCTCTTATTTAGTGGCCACCAGTGTTTAGGATGTATCCCCTTCAGTTCTCCCACATAGAGAAGTTCAGCTCCTATGGTTGAGACAAAGGATCTTCCATTCTATTACTAGAGTAGGACCCACTAATTCGGGGTACTTTGTCGCAGTAAGTGGGCTTAGCACTAAATGACCATATAGTGTGACCAAACCCCCGTATTTTTTGAATATGTTCAGGTGTTTTTAACTAGCCTTGCAGGAAATGTCATTCTTGTATGTGTGCGCTGTAAAATATTTTGTACTGTTTGTAGGTCTTATAGCAGCACCATCTTGAATTTAAATGCATTGTAGGGTGTGCCCCCCAAATATGTACTTGTATATTGGAATAGACCCTGACCAGGTTTTGTGGACGAAGAGCAGCACTTGTAACAGATGTTGTTCTCCTTGAGCAAAGCTTTGCGATCCTGGATGGTCTTTGTCCTGAAGGCTCTGCATTCCAGAAGAGGATGTGGCATCTTATGTAGAGGGCAGAACTTAGTAGGGTCGCTGTCTTGATCCTCTGGCTGAGACTGCAAATCTGTGGGAAGAAATGTTAGTTTTGTGCGCTGCTACTGGAGCTCTGAGTTGTTTAGGGCCAGAAGAAGTGGTATAAAACACTGGAAAAATGAAGCTGGTCATCTTTCATTCCTGCTTGAGCTTGGGTTCAAACTTGTAAAAGTTTGGCAGTTCGTACCGGCTCGTTACATACACCTTTGGAGTGAAGATTGGTGTTTGATGTTTGTATGAAGGCTGGGTACCTTGTGGTGTAGAAGGTTTGGTTGGGACTGGAAAGTCTGGAACTCTGTCAGATTTTTCTTGCTTGTAGCACTGGGGTCTCAGGTCATCTTGTTGCTGCTTTATTTGATGTGACTCACTGACGTCATGTTTAATTTCTTGTTGTGGGACGCTTGGGTCACAGTGCTGGTAGACATGAATGAATGAATGAATAAATGTATAAAGCGCTGCAAATGCTAACTGAATCGCCTCAAGGCGCTAATGCGTTGGTGTTGTCAGCCTCTAGATGAGAAGGTCTTGAGTTTTTTCCTGAAAGCCAGATGGTTTTCTTCAATGCGGATGTGGGGCGGAAGTGCGTTCCATAGCCGAGGTCCTTGGACTGCGAACCTTCGTTCTCCCTTTGCTTTGTAGCGGTATTTGGGAATGAGAAGGAGGTTTTGGTTAGATGATCGAAGATTGCGATTGGGTGTGTAGTGTTTTATTTTCTCTCGAAGGTATTGAGGCACGTTTCCTTGTATGCATTTGTGGGTGAGGCAGAGGGTCTTGAATGTGATCCGATTCTTTACGATTAGCCAATGTAGGCTCCTCAGGGATGGGGAGATTGACTCCCAGGGTTTTTTTCCTGTTAACAGTCTTGCCACCGCATTTTGGATGAGTTGTAAGCGCGCAAGCTGATATTGGGGTAATCCTATTTAGAGCGAGTTAGTGTAATCGAATCAGGAATTGATGATTGTTCCAACTACTGCTGCTTTGTCCTCCTCTGGGATGAAGGGGATAAGTCTACATAACAGGCGGAGGAGATGTGGGATCCACTGACTACCAATCCTATTTGTGCATCCATTGTCATTTCTGAGTCAAAGATAACTCCGAGACTCTTGACTTTGGTGCTCGGAGAGATGGTCTGTCCTAAGATGGCAGGAGGTGTCCACAGAGTCTTGTTTTTGGCATTTTGGTTAGCGTGTAGGAGAAGAAGTTCTGTTTTTGAACCGCTGAGTTTGAGGGAGCTAATGGTCATCCAGTCATCTATCATAGTGAGGCATTTTTCTAGTTGTTGATGGTGGTATTTTTGTCTGTTGATGCAAAGGTACAGTTGGGTGTCATCAGCATATGAGTGGAAGGAGAGGTCCGATTTTCTGATGATTTTGAGGAGTGGGCGGATGTAGATGTTGAATAGGACTGGTGATAAGGGTGAACCCTGCGGGACTCCACAGGAGATTGTGCGGGTTTCAGAGGTGAATGCTCCTAGTTTCACTATCTGAGAGCGATTCTCTAAGAAGGATGCAAACCATTTTAGACCAGAGTCTGTGACTCCTGCTACTTCTGTGAGGCGGGCGAGTAGAGTGTTGTGGTCCACTGTGTCAAATGCTGCACTGAGGTCTAATAGTACCAGGAGACATAATTCTCCGTCATCTGCTGCTTCGAGGGCATCATCCCATATTTTGAGAAGTGCTGTTTCTTTGCCATGCCCTGGGCGAAAGCCTGATTGCAGAGGATCCAGGAGTTGGTGTGTGTCCAGGTGGTGCTGTAGCTGTTGTACTACCGCTTTCTCCATAATCTTGGAGATGGTGTTGAGGCTTGTTATTGGTCTGCAGTAGTTTGGGTCCTTAGGGTCGAGATTGGCTTTCTTTAGTAGGGGTTTGATGATACCTTGCTTGAGAGTGGTTGGCACAATCCCCTCTTTGAATGACTGATTTATGAGGTGTGTTATAGTAGGGGCCAGAATGTCGGAACACTCTTTCAGGAGTTTTGTGGGAATTATGTCATTTGGAGATGTGCTGTCTCAAAGACTTCTCATAATGTTTCTAATCTGACGTGCGTTGCGAAGAATCTTGTTGGTCCTCTTCTTGACCCAGTATGCTGCTGCCTAGTCTTGGTTCATCGTAGATGGCTGTTTCTAAAGCTTCTGCTTCTGCAGCTTCTCTTTTTACTGCCAGCTTCTCCATGTTAGCTTCTAAGATAGCTTGCTGCAATTTTAGGGATGCTTCCTGCTGGGCTAGCTCTTCTTCCAGGTGTGCTCTTTCCATCTCTCTCTCTTGTTCCAAGCGTACTCTTTCCTTCTCTCTCTCTTGCTCCCATCTCACCTTTTCTGCATCAAGGCGGGCCTTTTCTTTTTTCATCTGCAACTCTTGGTCTGCGAATGCGGCCCTTGCTTTTGCTGCTTCGGCTTTTGAACGGGCCATAGCTGCTGCATTTGCGACAGATGACTTAGATGAGCTTGCTCGTGAATGTGTTTTGTAAGAAGATTTCCCACTGTGAGACATGGCTGTGGGGAAGAAGCTGTATAGAGACCGTTCTAATGTCGATGCTGCTTGACAGAGCGCGTCTCTGTGTATGGCAGCTGCATGCTTCGCCTGCCGCAGGCCTGTTTTTTTAAGGCTTCTGACTGTATGGGTACTGCGTAGCCCCGGGCTGTACAGACTTCTGAAGTTGGCTTATCTTCCTTCAGAGGACAGCTTAAAAATGTCACTGTTCTGTCTCTGGAACAGCTAGCTAAACCTTCTTATCCCAATAACTGTAGATACCATATTTCTTCGATCTCAGTTTTATTTGGGGTGCAGTTGTTTTTTGTAAAAACAGTTTCATAAAACATCATAAGATCAACTCACATGTAGTGAAAAAATATCAGGCATGGTATCAGTAAGTCTAGGTGGTCAGAGATCTTCCGAGTGATGGTGACCCGGCTCCGGAAGAGCGGCCTCAAAACGAGGCTTGGAACACTGTAGACGGCTGGCTGCAAGGGGATGGCGTCATCCGAGGTGGACGCTTTTCCTATGTGTGTGCACTTGGATGCTCTGCAAGTCGCGCTCCTTCATCAGCAGACTTAGTCCGATACCAATGAGCAAGGATAAATAAAGAGAAAACACAGGGGTGGGAAAACAGGAGAATGGAAAAAATCTTGGCTGACCATTGGAGCATACTATTACAGGATCCACTTCTGAAACCTTTCATTTCAGATAGACCGCGTGTAACATATCGGTGAGCGCCTAATTTAAAAACAAAAATAGCTCCCAGCAAAATTCGACCTAGACACACTCCCCTAGATAAGTCTGTACTTATTCCATTAGTCGGGATGTTTCAATGCCGAAAACCCCTTTGTAAAACATGCCAATATGTACAACACTGAAAAAAGTAATTCACCACAAAGGGAGTCACCTATGCACTGAAGGACTTCTACAATTGTTCCTCAGACTTTTTGGTGTATGGACTTACTTGTCCATGCAGCCTACTATATGTAGACTGCACTATATGATCTCTTAGGACCAGGTTTGGGGAACACAGGAGGTCAATCAAAAGCGGCATTGACCCACAAAAAGTGGCTCACAGTGTGCCCAAACATTTTACCTTAGCCCATCAAAAATCCACAGAAGCTTACTAGTTTGGGTGATCGAACAAATCTCCAATTCCCTTCCAGCTGCAGAGCGATTCAAAAAACTGTGCTCTAGAGAAACTTTTTGGATTTATCATTTAGACGTCCTCTTACCTGGTGGAATGAATGAAGGCATAGAGATTTCCACTGTTCTTTAATACAGATTTCATTAATTCTCCACTTTCATTTTATACCACATATATATTTTTTTCCCATTTATATATTTTTTCCCACTAATATCTGGTATTATATGTGTTTTCAGAATCATACTCACTTTACTATATATTTTCAGCCAGTATAATTTTGTTCCCTACCATCCATATCACACACTACTTTATGCTCAGACTTTTTTGTTTCATCTATTTCATATATTTATTATTTTCAGCGGATGTCCCACCATTGCCATTTTTATGTACGCTTATGTATAAAAATGTAATTGGCCCGTTATACACATATATATGGCTTCTTGTATTGTTTTTTGTATTGTAAGACAGTGAACGTTCCCTGTGCGTTCACGTGGGTGCTCTGTGGGTCCTATTTGTCATCCTCTTCCCTTTTATTTATTAATTTAGCAGTATCAATACATAATATATCTACATATATATATTCTTTATTTATTATCCTCCATTAGCCCCTTTTTCAGCGTTATATTTATATTCAAATCTGCATTCTCTGTATCCATATTTTCACTCATACTTTAGCTCATTATCTACTTCATTATTATTCTTAAACCTCCCCTCTGTTTTAGTCATCCAGTCCCGCCCCTGTGTTTTCTCTTTATTTATCCTTACTCATTGGTATCGGACTAAGTCTGCTGATGAAGGAGCGTGACTTGCAGAGCATCCAAGTGCGCACGCTCAGGAAACGCGCCCACCTCAGATGACGCCATCCCCTTGCAGCCAGCCCTCTACAGTGTTCCAAGCCTCGTTTTGAGGCCGCTCTTCCACTCGGAAGATCTCTGACCACTGTACACTGCACGGATATATGCTCCAGGATTCGGGAACGTCATCCTAGACTTACTGATACCACGCCTAATATTTTTTCACTACATGTGAGTTGATCTTATGATGTTTTATTAATCTGTTTTTACAAAAAACGACTGCACCCAGAGGCGCCTCTCCACTTGTGTTTTCTTGCAGCTTCCAGGAATATGGTTTCTTCCTCACATTAATGGCAGCCCTGTGTGTTTCCTCTTGGACGTTTTTTTTCCTTCCTTTTAATAGCACCATAGAAATTGTTTACGTCACTTGGGCTATATTGTCATTTTAGTTCTATTCAGAAAATTTATTATCAGCAGATTTGCATTAGGTAACTATATGAACTCTGTTTGTTGCGCCTATACTTGTATTTTATTGTATTTAAATAACAGAAATAGACTTCAATAAGTATAATATTGCATACAATACAGCATACATTGCAGAAACAACAATGTACAATACAAGATGTGATAGTAAAAACATACTTTTTAAGTTCTCTAAGGGGTGGTGGCGATAGATTGCGAAAGGCATGACTTGCTTGCTGCAATGTGTTGAAAATAATGGTGGATGGTTCACTTCCTGCCAAGATTCTACCCAGAATTCCCTGCGTGCTGACAACTTCCTTATTTACACATACAATAAACAATTAAACAGAACTGCAGCAATACCAAAAAGGATCGCTAGATGGAGCCTGCACACCACATATGATTGTCTTAAGTAAATTACACATGTTGCATGTAAATTTAACAACACAGGTACAACTGGTCATCTCTCCCTGACAATGTCTCTCCGTTGCAGTCTTTTGGACCCCACTGCTGGACAGCCAGTTGAAATTTACCATATCATCCAAGCAGTGAAGAAGAACCCTCATCCTCTGGAGGAAAGAAGAGAGAAGACTTTGGGACCCAAGTGTCATGGGACTATATATTTAGGTAAGTATTTTGAACTTTTGGATTAGGATGTTGAGGGCAAGGGGCCAGATGTAGGAATAGTGTCTGGAGTTCAGCTTTACATTTGAGGTCTGGTTGGAGAGCTTGCACAGGATTTCACAGCATTTCACAATGCTCATGTTTGGTTTTTGTCCCCTTAGACACCCAGTACTGGAGGAAAGGGGAAGGAGTCACATGCTCCCCCATTCCAGGAAGTACCAGGTATTTCACAAGGTTTTGGCAGGTGATTAGGGAAGTGGGTAGAGATCTGCTTAATGTTTGGTCCTTGGCTGTTCGGGCAATCGGATGAATGCTTTGATATATACCTCTTATCTACACTATTATAAATGACAGCTTCTTGCTGTCAATGGTTGTCAAGGATGCTGCAAGGTGCAGGCACCACAGAGTGCCTAACAACCAGTGACATCACCGGCCCCATTGACTTACATATTCAGGGAAAAACATGTTTTTGCTTTATTGTATGTTCCCCAAGGCAGTGCCCAGCCCTGCATGCCACATTTGTTAAAATCCTTTGCCTATTAGCCTAAAAAATTGCTCTTACTGTTATTTAACATTCGGTTCCCATTGCCCTCAATGCGGTTCAGACTCTGCACTGGAACTTTAGCAATGTTTGCTGAACCCAGGTATCTTTGAATCATCACTAGGGATGAGCTTCGCGTTCGAGTCGAACCCATGTTTGACTCAAACATTGGCTGTTCGATCGTTCGCCGAATTGCGAACGTTATAGGCCGTTCGCGCCAAATTCGTGTGGCGCGTCATGGCTCATAATTCACTGCGACATCGCAGTGCATTGCTGGGTGATGATTGGCCAAGCATGCACTCAACCGCATGCTTGGCCAATCACAGCGCCGTCGGTAGAGAGAGCTGTAATTGGCCAAAGCCAGGGTGGCTTTGGCCAATTATGGCTCAGGGGGTTTAGAACACGCCCCACACTATATAAGGCCGCCTGCACGGCGGCCCTGTGTAGTGTGTTCCGGCGTGCTGAGAACTAGAGAGAGAGACAGTGTCATTTCATTTGAGTTAGCTAGATTAGGCAGGACAGTCAGTGAGTTAGCTGCACTTACAGTGTATTGTGTATATATATGCATCCCAGGTGTTGCATATATATATATATATATATATATACACTGTATTCAGTTTAGCTAGATCTGTTCCTGTTATCTTCCTACTGACAGGCAGGCTTGTCTTGTTACAGTATTTACAGCTACCTGAAGAAAATTGCTGGTGTTCTTTTGATCCTATTAGTACCACAGTCAAGCAGCTAGACTATTTACAGTTAGTGTAGTGCGTCCTCCTCACAGTGTTCAGTTAAAGCTACAAGTTAGTTTAGTGTGACCTCTGCACAGTGTTCAGCTAAAACTACAAGTTAGTGTAGTGCACAGAGTTCAGCTAAAGCTACAAGTTAGGGTAGTGCGTCCTCCTCACAGTGTTCAGCTAAAGCTACAAGTTAGTTTAGTGTGACCTCTGCACAGTGTTCAGCTAAAGCTACAAGTTAGGGTAGTGCATTCTCCTCACAGTGTTCAGCTAAAACTACAAGTTAGTGTAGTGCGACCTCTGCACAGTGTTCAGCTAAAGCTACAAGTTAGTGTAGTAAGACCTCTGCACAGTGTTCAGCTAAAGCTACAAGTTAGTGTAGTGCATCCTGCTCACAGTGTTCAGCTAAAACTACAAGTTAGTGTAGTGCGACCTCTGCACAGGGTTCAGCTAAAACTACAAGTTAGTGTAGTGAGACCTCTGCACAGTGTTCAGCTAAAGCTACAAGTTAGTGTAGTGCGCCCTGCTCACAGTGTTCAGCTAAAGCTACAAGTTAGTGTAGTGCGTCCTGCTCACAGTGTTCAGCTAAAACTTCAAGTTAGTGTAGTGCGACCTCTGCACAGTGTTCAGCTAAAACTACAAGTTAGTGTAGTGCATCCTCCTCACAGTGTTCAGCTAAAACTACAAATTAGGGTAGTGAGACCTCTTGTCAGGTCCTTTACTTACCAGACAGGTGAGTCCGCTTTGGGCAGAGGGTAGGCTCCCTTACGTATCCGATTCGGGGCCCCTGATAGAGCAGACAGGAAACCCGCGAGTACGGAGTGGTATGAGGGCCTGTAGTGCGGATCCTGGAGAGAGGTGGTCTTTCAAGCAGCAGGTAGAACTCAGGAACACTGGAACTGATGTTGAGCAGGAGCTTACTAGGCAGGTCACACACAGGCAGAGGTCGGCAATGGGCTGGCAGCAGAGGTACAAAAGGAGCAGGCAGAAGCGGGGTCAAACAAGCCGGGGTCGGGTTCAGGCAGTGGTCAAGGAAGTCCAAAAGGCAAGCCGGGTCGTAACAGGTTAAACTCAGAGATACGGAACACAGAGAGGATCACGGAACTTAGGCACAGAGCTGTTGATCAGGCAGCACCGAACAGGAATTGAGGTAGACCTAAATAGGCCGATTGGCGCCAAACGCTGCGCTTGTGCACGCGCCGATTCGCCAATGCGCCCGCGCACCCGCACACGCCCGAGCGCACCCCCGAACACCGGCGTGCACGTCAGCAATTCCAGGCACGCCTGTAGTAACGCCCATAGGCGCATGCGCGCGCTAGCGCGAACGCGCGTACGCACGCGCGCCCGGATGCCACCCTGCACGCCATGGCCGGCCAGACCAGACACGCCGGTGCCCCCAGGAACACGTGCCCCAGCACGCACAGGAACACGTGCACCAACGCGCCCCAGCGCGCACAGGCGCCCAATCAGGTAACCTCTCTGACAGTGCCCCCTCCTCAAGGGCAGACTTCAGATGTCCAGCTGGGCCATCTTCGAGGCATGAGAAGCTTTAAATGACTGTAGGAGTTCCCTGGTGTGCAAGTTGCTCTCTGGCTCCCACGAATTGTCTTCGGGCCCATAGCCCTTCCATTTTACGAGGTATTGAACTTGGTTGCGTCTTCTTCTGCAATCTAAAATTGCCTCCACCTCGAACTCCTCCTCGCCATTAACTAGGATAGGCTTAGGTGGGCCGATACTACGGCCAACAAAGGAATTGGGGGTGACCGGCTTCAAAAGGGACACATGGAAGACTGGGTGTATCCTCAGGGCGTTAGGTAGGTCAAGTTCATATGCCACATCGTTAATTTTCCTTTTAACCAGAAAAGGACCCAAGCACTTAGGGCCTAGTTTTCTGGACGGACAGGCCAACTTTAGGTTAGTAGTAGATAACCAGACTGAGTTGCCAGGTTCCAGGACGAGTTCTCCACGTCTTTTCCTGTCAAACATTCTTTTGTAATCTTCCTGAGCTTTGGCCATGGTATTCTGCAGTAATTTGTTGTTTATTGAGAAAAAGTCCAAGGTTTCAGATACTGCAGGGACGGAACACTCGGGTATAGATCCAGGCAAGAAGGATGGATGGAAGCCATAATTAACATAGAATGGTGACTGATTGGTAGCTGAGTGCAGTGAATTATTGTAGGAGAACTGTGCGATGGGAAGCAGGGAAGCCCAGTCGCCCTGGGAAAATGCAGAAAAACAGCGGAGGTATTGCTCCAAGGTCTGATTCGTCCTTTCGGTTTGTCCATTTGACTGAGGGTGGTAGGCCGAAGAAAATGACAGTTCAATCTCTAAGGAGCCTCAGAGTGCTTTCCAAAATCTGGAGGTAAATTGGACGCCTCTGTCAGAAACTATGTTGGTTGGTACTCCATGTAATCTGACAATTTCTTTGATGAAGATGGTAGCGGTTTCCATAGCCGAGGGGGTGCCCTTCACGGGGAAGAAGTGGGCCATTTTAGACAGCCTGTCTACAACAACGAAGATGGAAGAGAACCCTTCTGATGGGGGAAGTTCAACAATAAAGTCCATTGAAATCATGGCCCATGGTCTCTCTGGAACCGGTAACGGTTTCAACAGACCCCATGCCCTTGCCCGGCTATTCTTGTTTCTGGCACAGGTATTACAGGACTCGACATATTCCTTGCAATCCTTAACAAGGTGAGGCCACCAGAAGGTGCGTTGTACCAGATCAATTGTCTTCCGTGCGCCAAAGTGACCAGCCAATTTGTGATCATGGCACAAGTTTAACACCCGTACTTTTAGCTCCTCAGGGACCACAATTTTGTTTTTGTACCAGAACAGCCCGTCTTTGGTACAAGTTTCAACAGGTGATGTCATTCCCATAGAGGACCATCTGATCTGAGAGATTAGATCTTCTTGTAGGATCAGGAAATTCCCAGAAGGAAGGATGGTGTCTGGAGGCAGGGTTTTCTCTGAATCAAGGAACATGCGGGAGAGAGCGTCGGATTTGAGATTCTTGGATCCGGGTCTGTAAGTGATGTGGAATATGAATCGAGAAAAAAAAAAGTGCCCATCTGGCTTGCCGGGGTCTCTTAGCCGTCCTTAGATATTCCAAATTTTTATGATCTGTGTAGACCAAAATGGGGTGAGCTGCACCCTCCAGGAGATAACGCCATTCTTCCAAAGCTGCCTTAATGGCTAGAAGTTCCCGATCTCCAATGTCGTAGTTCCTCTCGGAAGAAGAAAGTTTACGTGAAAAGAATCCCACAGTGTACAGGAGTGCTTTAGCACCTTGTCTTTGTGAGAGCACGGCTCCTACCGCAACTTCAGAAGCATCCACTTCTAATACGAAAGGTAAGGCAGGATTAGGATGTTTGAGGATAGTGGCTGAAGTAAACAGAGCCTTGAGTTTTTCAAAGGCCACTTGCGCTTTAGGGATCCAGCAGAACCGTGTTCCCTGTCTGATGAGTTCCGAAATGGGAGTTATTATCGAAGAGAATCCTTTAATGAACTTTCTATAAAAGTTGGCGAAGCCTATAAAGCGCTGTACTCCTTTTTTGTCTATAGGTGCAGGCCAATCCAAGATAGCAGATACCTTTTGCGGGTCCATTTTGATACCATCGGGAGAGATAACCAGGCCTAAGAACTGAATGGATTGAAGCTCAAACTCACATTTTTCGAGTTTGGCATAAAGCCCATGTTAAAAGTGCTATGTGAGTGGATGCGCTGCTCCCATCTGTGCTCTCTATATTACCTGTGTATGTGCTATCTTAATAGCCTAATTTGGTTCACCATCCACCTAACAGGTTATATCTCATTTATACAATAATCATATGTTTGTATAATTCATCACATGTGAACAACAACTTAATCCAAATACTTTAAATCATATAAAAAGTCCAGTGACATATGTCACATAATGATAGACTCTTCTTCATATGTGTTGCAAATCATCCGTTATAATTGCCGTGGGCGGCGTGCTCTTGTGTGTGGTATCAGATTAAAGTGACTTAGTGCTTCACCACCACCTGTGAGATTTGCCACTCACCAGATTAATCTTTAAAACTGCACCTTTGGTTCATTAACAGGGATAACCACTCCACTCAAAGGAAACTTTCTCCAATATCTATACCAGGTCCTCAATGTTCCTCATGCAAACGGATAAAAAACCATCATCGCGCAATAACGTTTAAAACCTTTATTCCATACATAAAAAACACTTTGCACTCACATTTCCAAGTGCCATTAGGCCGGCACCGAGCTTTTCCCGCAGTTAAGGACGGGTGGGCACTGCAGCCCGGTTCGTCTGGTGTGTGCTAGATGGTCTCCGTTGCCGCTTACGTTCCCCCCTGTTTGCGTTCGCGTCCTCTCCAAACCCCGTTCGTTCCCGGTCACGTGGGTACGGTAATCTCCCAGCAGCCTCTACGCGTTTCGCAATCAAATTTGCGTCATCAGGAAGCTGCTGTGTGATTGGTTCTCATTCTATTTATGTTGTGTGCGGGCGGAAATTGTTTTGCCGCCATCTTGGATGTGGGAATTCCCTTAGTTCCGTTCTATTGGGGCTTTCTTTCTCTTAGCACCATTTTGCTTATGGGCAATTCGCCCATTCCGTGATTGTTCATTGCACCTGCTGTTTCCCCCCTCTACCATTGTTAATACTCATTCCAATTTACCTATTGTTACATTAGTTGTATATGAATGGTTATAAACTAACCCGTCCGTATCTGCTGGAGAGGCTCTCACATGTTAAAATGGAAAATATCCATTCCAAAGAGCCAGTTTATCAGGATTAGACGGAATTGTGACCAAATGGAGGACTATTTCCGACAGACGAATATCCTGATAGACAGGTTCATAGAAAAAGGTTATAAAAGGAGTATACTGGAGAACACACGTGAAAAAGTGGCTAACATTGATAGGGAAGCAATTCTCAGTAACAAAACAAAGAAAAACAATCAGGATGACAATATACCATTTATCACGGGTTTTAATACTCAATATAAGGAATTAGAAGATATTATAAAGAACAACTGGCCCATCATCAGTAGCGACCCACAACTGAGCAAAGTACTACCCCGAAAACCAACATTCATATATAGAAAAGCAAGAAGGATCAGGGACAAAATAGTCAAAAATGTGCCAGACCCTCCCAAAAGTTTGTCAAATTTTTTTAATCAGAAGGGATTTTATAGATGCGGAAAGTGCAAAGCCTGTAGATCCACCAATAAGAAAGACAGAAAAATAACAGACTTTAGGTCAAATACCAACAAGCAGACATATAAAATAGAAAAGTTGATAACCTGTAGTAGTACACATGTCACCTACGTACTGGAGTGCAGTTGTGGACTACAGTACGTAGGCAGAACAACTAGAGCTTTGTCGATTAGAATAGGCGAACATGTCAGAAATATTAAAAAAGGATTTAAACACCATAGTGTATCTAAACATTTTAGGGACATACATGGCAGAAACCCCCAACATTTAAAATTTTATGGGATAGACAGAATAGAACGCAATTGGAGGAACACCAACATGAGAAGGGAGGTTTCAAAGAACGAAACCCACTGGATATTCAAAATGGACACGATGAGGCCACAGGGGTTGAACGTGGAATTAGACATCAACTGTTTTTTGGAAAATTACTAAAATCAATTTACATTCTATATCAGATTTTCACATTTTTAGCAATTTCATTTATATTTTTATTTTTATTTTTATTTTTATTCTTATATTTATATTTATTTTTATTTTTATTCATTTTTTATTTTTATTTTTATTTTATTTTTATTTATTTTTATTTTTTTATTTTTATTTTTATTTTTATTTTTATTTTTATTTTTATTTTATTTCATTTATCTTTTTATTTTTTTATTTTTTTATTTTTTTATTTTTATTTTTATTATATTTTTCATATTTTTTCAATTTTTTGTCATTTTTTCTTTATTTTTCATTTTTTCTTTCTTTCTTTTTTTTCTTTATATTTTTTTCTTTATTTTTTTCTTTATTTTTTCTTCATTTTATTTTATTTTATTTTATTCATTATTATTTTTTATTATATAATTTTTATTTTTATTTTTATTTTTATTTTTATTTTTATTTTATTTTATCTTATATTTCATTTTTTATTTTAATTTTATTATTTATTATTTCTTATTTTCATTTTTATATTTTATATTTTTTATTTTTTAATTTTATTTATTTTTTAATTTAATTTCATTTTCTGGATAGTTGCTATGTAAAAAATTATTTTAGAAAGGGTAAGGATTTGCTGTTCCATATTACAGATCTAGCGGTAATCAATTATGGAATAACAATGTGCATAAAAAGTTTTTTTTAGTTAAAGCACATAAAGGCCAACAAAGGCCATGTATCTATGTATTTTTTAACATGTGAGAGCCTCTCCAGCAGATACGGACGGGTTAGTTTATAACCATTCATATACAACTAATGTAACAATAGGTAAATTGGAATGAGTATTAACAATGGTAGAGGGGGGAAACAGCAGGTGCAATGAACAATCACGGAATGGGCGAATTGCCCATAAGCAAAATGGTGCTAAGAGAAAGAAAGCCCCAATAGAACGGAACTAAGGGAATTCCCACATCCAAGATGGCGGCAAAACAATTTCCGCCCGCACACAACATAAATAGAATGAGAACCAATCACACAGCAGCTTCCTGATGACGCAAATTTGATTGCGAAACGCGTAGAGGCTGCTGGGAGATTACCGTACCCACGTGACCGGGAACGAACGGGGTTTGGAGAGGACGCGAACGCAAACAGGGGGGAACGTAAGCGGCAACGGAGACCATCTAGCACACACCAGACGAACCGGGCTGCAGTGCCCACCCGTCCTTAACTGCGGGAAAAGCTCGGTGCCGGCCTAATGGCACTTGGAAATGTGAGTGCAAAGTGTTTTTTATGTATGGAATAAAGGTTTTAAACGTTATTGCGCGATGATGGTTTTTTATCCGTTTGCATGAGGAACATTGAGGACCTGGTATAGATATTGGAGAAAGTTTCCTTTGAGTGGAGTGGTTATCCCTGTTAATGAACCAAAGGTGCAGTTTTAAAGATTAATCTGGTGAGTGGCAAATCTCACAGGTGGTGGTGAAGCACTAAGTCACTTTAATCTGATACCACACACAAGAGCACGCCGCCCACGGCAATTATAACGGATGATTTGCAACACATATGAAGAAGAGTCTATCATTATGTGACATATGTCACTGGACTTTTTATATGATTTAAAGTATTTGGATTAAGTTGTTGTTCACATGTGATGAATTATACAAACATATGATTATTGTATAAATGAGATATAACCTGTTAGGTGGATGGTGAACCAAATTAGGCTATTAAGATAGCACATACACAGGTAATATAGAGAGCACAGATGGGAGCAGCGCATCCACTCACATAGCACTTTTAATTTAATTTTTCTCTGAAAAACATTTTTTGGATGCAGCAGCTATAAATACCACTTACACTATTTTTGATAGGATAGGTTTTGCGCCAGTGACACATATATTTTCACAATAAAGCCCATGTTGTCTGAGTCGGGTAAGTACGTTTCGCACATGTTTACAATGGTCAGTCAGGGAAGCAGAGAAAACCAAGATGTCATCCAGATAGACAATGACGTATAGGTCCAGGAAGTCACGAAAGACATCGTTGACGAATTGCTGGAAGGTGGCTGGCGCGTTACACAGGCCAAAGGGCATGACGAGGTACTCGTCGTGCCCGAACCGAGTACGAAAGGCCGTCTTCCACTCGTCCCCCTCTCTTATGCGGATCAAATTGTAGGCTCCGCGGAGGTCTAGCTTGGTGAAGATGGTAGCGGATCCTAGTCTTTGAAATAGTTCGGGCACTAGAGGTAGCGGGTATCTGTTCTTTATAGTAATCTTATTTAGTTCCCGGTAATCGATGCAAGGACGTAAGGAGTGATCTTTCTTCTCCACGAAAAAGATGCCTGCACTTGCTGGAGATGTGGAGGGATGAATGAATCCTTTCTTTGGGTTTTCGTCAATATAGGCTTTCAAGGTGCCCAGCTCCTGCTCAGTTAGGGGGAAAATCCTCCCAAAGGGAACTTCAGTTCCGGGTAAAAGCTCTATCGGGCAATCATAGGGTCTATGTACCGGGAGAGTTTCTGCCCCCTTCTTGCTGAACACATCCAGGAAATCCCGATAGGGTTCGGGAAGTTTTTGACAAGACTTGGCTTCTGAATCTAAGCAAAGGCACTGAGATGGTGTCATGGGGGTTCCCAGCAAGCAGTGTTGTTTGCAATAGTCGGACAAAAACTGGATCTTGCCTGTGGACCAGTCGATACTGGGATTGTGAGCCTGTAGCCAAGGCATTCCTAAGATGATTGGAAAGAGAGGAGAGGAGATGACATCCAGGCGTAAAAGTTCCTGGTGTTCCGGGCCAATGGTGGCCAGTAGAGGAACAGTCTCCTGGGTAACTGGTCCGGAGCTGAGGGTGGAACCGTCCGCTAAGAATACTGCCAGTCCCTGGGCCTTGGGTTGGAAAGGAATGTTATGGTTTTCGATAAAGTTTCGGTCAATGAAACCGCTGCAGGCTCCCGAATCAATGATGACCGGTACTGGGATGTTCCTTCCAGGTAGCTGTAATGTAACAGAAAGGGTTAGATGGTTACCGGATCTGGGTGAGACAGGTGCACACAAAGAAGAGGACGGCAGGCACTACGTCTCTTGTTGGGGCATGCCCTTACAAAGTGTCCAGACTCTCCACAATACAGGCACAGATTGAGTGTGCGTCTGCCCGTCTTCTCCTCTGGGGTCAAAGAGGGACGGAGCAGTCCTAGTTGCATGGGTTCTGGTCCTTCCTGGGCCGGAACAGGTAAGACAGGAGAAGCTTGGTTCGGGGCACTAGGAACCCTGGGCAACATCCAAGTGAGACGTGGGTGGCCAATGGACCTCTCAGAACGTCTCTCCCTAAGAGACGGCGGTCAATCTGAATTGACAGGTTTATGAGCTCATCCAGCGTCTGAGGTATCCCTACACGTGCCAATTCATCTTTAAGGGGGTCGGACGACCCCAGCCGGTATTGATGACGCAAGGCCGCATCATTCCACTCTGTATCAGAGCCCCAACGTCTAAATTCTACAGCATAATCTTCGGCCGCTCTGCGGCCTTGTTGTAAAGAGGGCGGCTTCTGCAGTAGCCGTTAGTTGGGGGTCATCGTATAGCTGGGACATTGCTATGAAGTGGTCATCCAAGGAATCCAGAGATCTGGATTTTTGCTCCAGCAGATGGTGGGCCCAGGCCTGGGGCTCGCCAGTCAGAAGTGATATAACGAACCCCACTTTAGTGACTTCCAAAGAGAATGTATGGGGTTGCAAGGCAAAATAAAGTTCACATGCGTTGCGGAATGCCCGGAACTTGCAACGTTCTCCAGAGAACTTTTCAGGTGTAGGCACCCTGGGCTCCGGTGGGAGCATTACTACAGAGGGTGCTGTGGAGGGGTTAGCAGGTGCTGCTCCCTGAGGAGATGCTGAGAGGGCCTGGACCTGTCCTTCCAGTCTTGTATAGCCCTCCTGTAGGCTTTTAACTGCTTGGGTGAGGCCCGCTAGGTGCCTGCAAAGTTCATCCATGGGGGAGGCCCCCTGCCTGGACTCAGTCATGGCTGCCTGATACTGTCAGGTCCTTAACTTACCAGACAGGTGAGTCTGCTTTGGGCAGAGGGTAGGCTCCTTTACGTATCTCATTCGGGGCCCCTGATAGAGCAGACAGGAAGCCCGCGAGTGGTATGAGGGCCTGTAGTGCGGATCCTGGAGAGAGGTGGTCTTTCAAGCAGCAGGTAGAACTCAGGAACACTGGAACTGATGTTGAGCAGGAGCTTACTAGGCAGGTCACACACAGGCAGAGGTCGGCAACGGGCTGGCAGCAGAGGTACAAAAGGAGCAGGCAGAAGCGGGGTCAAACAAGCCGGGGTCGGGTTCAGGCAGCGGTCAAGGAAGTCCAAAAGGCAAGCCGGGTCGTGACAGGTTAAACTCAGAGATACGGAACACAGAGAGGATCACGGAACTTAGGCACAGAGCTGTTGATCAGGCAGCACCGAACAGGAATTGAGGCAGACCTAAATAGGCTGATTGGCGCCAAACGCCACGCTCGTGCGCGCGGCGATTCGCCAATGCGCCCGCGCACCCGCACGCGCCCGAGCGCGCCCCCGAACACCGGCATGCACGTCAGCACTACCAGGCACACCTGCAGTAACGCCCATAGGCGAACACACGCTAGCGCGAACGCACGCCCGGACGCCACCCTGCACGCCATGGCCGGCCAGACCAGACACGCCAGTGCCCCCAGGAACACGCGCCGCAGCACGCACAGTAACACGCACACCAACGCGCCCGGCGCCCAATCAGGTGACCTCTCTGACACCTCTGCACAGTGTTCAGCTACAAGTTAGTGTAGTGCGTCCTCCTCACAGTGTTCAGCTAAAGCTACAAGTTAGTTTAATGTGACCTCTGCACAGTGTTCAGCTAAAGCTACAAGTTAGGGTAGTGCGTCCTCCTCACAGTGTTCAGCTAAAACTACAAGTTAGTGTAGTGCGACCTCTGCACAGTGTTTAGCTAAAACTACAAGTTAGTGTAGTGCGTCCTCCTCACAGTGTTCAGCTAAAACTACAAGTTAGTGTAGTGAGACCTCTGCACAGTGTTCAGCTAAAGCTACAAGTTAGTGTAGTGCGTCCTGCTCACAGTGTTCAGCTAAAACTACAAGTTAGTGTAGTGAGACCTCTGCACAGTGTTCAGCTAAAGCTACAAGTTAGTGTAGTGTGTCCTGCTCACAGTGTTCAGCTAAAACTACAAGTTAGTGTAGTTCGACCTCTGCACAGTGTTCAGCTAAAGCTACAAGCACAAGTTAGTGTAGTGAGACCTCTGCACAGTGTTCAGCTAAAGCTACAAGTTAGTGTAGTGCGTCCTGCTCACAGTGTTCAGCTAAAACTACAAGTTAGTGCAGTGCAACCTCTGCACAGTGTTCAGCTAAAGCTACAAAATAGTGTAGTGCATCCTCCTCACAGTGTTCAGATAAAACTACAAGTTAGTGTAGTGAGACCTCTGCCCAGTGTTCAGCTAAAGCTACAAGTTAGTGTGGTGCATCCTCCTCACAGTGTTCAGCTAAAGCTACAAGTTGGTGTAGTGTGTCTTCCTCACAGTGTTCAGCGAAAACTACAAGTTAGTGTAGTGCGACCTCTGCACAGTGTTCAGCTAAAGCTACAAGTTAGTGTAGTGCGTCCTCCTCATAGTGTTCAGCTAAAGCTACAAGTTGGTGTAGTGTGTCCTCCTCACAGTGTTCAGCGAAAACTACAAGTTAGTGTAGTGCGACCTGTGTAGTGCGACCTCTGCACAGTGTTCAGCTAATGCTACAAGTTAGTGTAGTGCGTCCTCCTCACAGTGTTTAGCTAAAGCTACAAGTTAGCTTAGTGTGACCTCTGCACAGTGTTCAGCTAAAACTACAAGTTAGGGTAGTGCGACCTCTGCAAAGTGTTCAGCTAAAGCTACCTGTAGAAGGTTGGTGGTGTTTTCCTGATCCTATCACTACCGCAGGCAGCTAAATAAGCTACAAGTTATTTTTTGGCGAGCTCTGCACAGTGTTCACCTAAAGCTACCTGTAGAAGGTTGGTGGTGTTTTCCTGATCCTATCACTACCACAGGCAGCTAAATAAGCTAAAAGTTATGCTGCGTACACACGGTCGGACTTTCCGGCGGACTTGGTCCGGCACACTTTCTGACGGACTTTGTCCGCCAGGTGCGCCGGACTTTAAAACGGACGGACTTGCCCACACACGACCGGACTTTTCCGGCGGGCTAAGTCCGCCCGTCTTTCCGACGGACTTTCGCCGGAGTTACGGCGGACTTTCAGAATGAACGGACTTGCCCACACACGGACAAGTCCGTTCATTTTGAACGTGACTCATGTGCGACGGGACTAGAAAAGGAAATCAATCTTGCCGCTTTTATCGGCAAGATTGACACCTTGCGAGCCCCGTCGCGGGGCATACCAGGCCCTTAGGTCTGGTATAGATTATAATGGGGAACCCCCTACGCCGAAAAAATGGCGTGGGGTCCCCCAAAGATCCATACCAGACCCCGATCCGAGCATGCAGCCCGGCCGGTCAGGAAAGGGGGTGGGGACAAGCGAGCGCCCCCCCCCCTCCTAAACCGTACCAGGCCGCATGCCCTCAACATGGGGGGTGCTTTGGGGGAGGGGGGCGCCCTGCTGGGCCCCCCTCCCGAAAGCACCTTGTCCCCATGTTGATGAGGACAAGGGCCTCTTCCCGACAACCCTGGCCGTTGGTTGTCGGGGTCTGCGGGCGGGGGGCTTATCGGAATCCGGGAGCCCCCTTTAATAAGAGGGTACCAGATCCCGCCCCCCCCACCCTATCATTGGGAGCAGCGATCAGTGTAGTGACACTGCTAGCCCATCCCCCCTACAGTTAGAACACATCCCTAGGATACACTTAAGCCCTACAGCGCCACCTAGTGTTAACCCCTTCACTGCCAGTCACATTTACACAGTAATCAATGCGATTTTAATCGTACTGTGTACCCTGCACAGTCTGACCTACAGTATAGCAACCTGTAGCCAGGTGCTTGTGTATGCTCATTGAAGTATTTCCAACTACTTTACTGTGTACCCTGCACAGTCTGACCTACAGTATAGCAAACTGCAGCCAGTTTCTTGTGTAGGCTCATTGAAGTATTTCCATCGACTGTACTGTGTACCCTGCACAGTCTGACCTACAGTATAGCAACCTGTAGCCAGGTGCTTATGTAGGCTCATTGAAGTATTTCCATCTACTGTACTGTGTACCCTGCACAGTTTGACCTACAGTATAGCAACCTGTAGCCAGGTGCTTGTGTAGGCTCATTGAAGTATTTCCAGCTACTGTACTGTGTACCCTGCAC
The DNA here is from genome assembly GCA_037953035.1 of Aquarana catesbeiana. Classification (NCBI taxonomy): domain Eukaryota; kingdom Metazoa; phylum Chordata; class Amphibia; order Anura; family Ranidae; genus Aquarana; species Aquarana catesbeiana. Next base: position 1,375,091 of record JBBHAA010001420.1, on the reverse strand, counting down.
GGTCTGACCTACAGTATAGCTACCTGCAGCCAGGTGCTTGTGTAGGCTCCTTGAAGTATTTCCATCTACTGTACTGTGTACCCTGCACAGTCTGACCTACAGTATAGCAACCTGCAGCCAGTTGCTTGTGTAGGCTCATTGAAGTATTTCCAGCTACTTTACTGTGTACCCTGCACAGTCTGACCTACAGTATAGCAACCTGCAGCCAGTTGCTTGTGTAGGCTCATTGAAGTATTTCCAGCTACTTTACTGTGTACCCTGCACAGTCTGACTGTCATGAGAGGGTTTACCCGTTGGTGGCGCTATCGGCCTCTTGGATCGCAGTACCAGTGTCCACCAGCGGGTGTCTTCCAACACCTGGGACCTGCAGTAAGAGGTCTCTCCTACTGGTGGCACTGTTGCATCCTTGGGCCGTAGTACCGGTGTCCACCAGCGGGTGCACTCCGGCAGTGTGGAGCAAACAGCACACTCTGCGATCAGCTGTGACATGAGGTCAATTACCACAGCCTTATAAATACCCGGCAAGCCCTCATAGGCTTGCCTTGGTATCTTTCTTCCTTGCGTCCTGAACCTGCATCCTGAACCTGTTATCCTGTATCAGACCCTGAACCTGTTCCTGAGCCTGTATCCCATCCCATCCTTTATCTCCCTTTCCCAACCTGCCCTTGTTCAGTTGCTGATCTCCTGTGTATGACCTTGGCTTGGCTACGTTTATGTTTCTGGTATATCCCTTGTTCCTGCTGACCTGCTGTGTATGACCCTGGCCTGGCTGACATCTGTGATTCCGGTATTGCCCCTTGCTGTATATATTATCTGTTGTTTGTGGGTTTCTGTCAGTTGGTTGAGCACTATTTATATTTGGGGTGTTTTGTTTATTTATATCACTTATCTTTAATAAACATTCTTATTTCACTTTACATGCGTTTTGGTTTCCTCTTTGCAGTCCACACAATCTGGTCACACCGGTTCATGACAGTATACCAAGGCCATCTCTGACCAGAAGTGGCTGCACAAGGGAACCATCTCGGTTCTGTTGCACATTACTGGGATGAATTCAGATATAATTGCTTATTATGCTCTGCTGGCAACAGAGAGTTCTGAATATCTCCGCCAGACATTGAAAGGGTGGTCCAGTGATCAGCTGCTGGAGATTATCCGTTTAGCTCACTCTGTGGTCGATCAGGGCAGTATACGGTTTGAGGATGTTCAGCCTTTGATTGGAATGTGTACAGAGCTGGCTCTGCCTTGTATTCCAGAGGGCCATGATGACTTTTCTCCCCCCTTCAGCGTTAACCAGATTGCGTCCTTAATATGGCTGTTGGAGGATGACTCGGCATCCTTTTTTAAGCATTATTCGGTTTGTCCCAAACAGTTGTTGAAGGATTGTATAGATGAAGTGCAGTCGCTGGTCAGACAGGGGAAATGTGAGGCCACTTTTGTGCTACCTGTACTTCAGGCATGGTTAGACCTGTTATGCCCAGCTTCTGTCAGCTCTCCACAAACCAGACCTGCTACTAAATACCTGCCTGCTCAGATGTCCTTGCTCCCATCACCCCTGGCAACCTCAGCTGCAGTCCAATATACCCTGCTCCCCACCAAGTATCAATGCCCTGTTTCTACTTCCTGCACCTATCCTGCCTTTAACCCACCTGCCTCTTCTCTAATACCTGCAACTTCCCCACAAGAACTCCCTCTGGCTGCTGTTCCCCCTTCCTTGCCATATCCCAGCCCTTCCTTTCAGTATGCCTCACCTCCTGTCTACAGTCCTACAGCCACCTACAGATCTCCAGCAGTTAAGCCAAAGAAGAAACGGAAGTTCTTCCCCACTCACACAATCCTGCCAGTAACCCAACCTGTTCTCGCTTCCCAACCTGATGTACCAGCTTCCCAGCCTGATGTACCAGCTTCCCAGTCTGATGTTCCAGCTTCCCAGTCTGATGTTCCAGCTTCCCAGTCTGATGTTCCAGATTCCCAGCCTGATGTTCCAGCTTCCCAGCCTGATGTTCCAGCTTCCCAGCCTGATGTCCGGGTGCCAGCCCTCCAGCCTGATGTCCGGGTGCCAGCCCTCCAGCCTGATGTCCGGGTGCCAGCCCTCCAGCCTGATGTCCGGGTGCCAGCCCTCCAGCCTGATGTCCGGGTGCCAGCCCTCCAGCCTGATGTCCGGGTGTCTGCCCTCCAGCCCGATGTCCGGGTGTCTGCCCTCCAGCCCGATGTCCGGGTGTCTGCCCTCCAGCCCGATGTCCGGGTGTCTGCCCCCCAGCCCGATGTCCGGGTGTCTGCCCCCCAGCCCGATGTCCGGGTGTCTGCCCCCCAGCCCGATGTCCGGGTGTCTGCCCCCCCAGCCCGATGTCCGGGTGTCTGCCCCCCCAGCCCGATGTCCGGGTGTCTGCCCCCCCAGCCCGATGTCCGGGTGTCTGCCCCCCCAGCCCGATGTCCGGGTGTCTGCCCCCCAGCCCGATGTCCGGGTGTCTGCCCCCCAGCCTGATGTCCGCCCCCCAGCCTGATGTCTGCCCCCCAGCCTGATGTCCGGGTGTCTGCCCCCAGCCTGATGTCCGGGTGTCTGCCCCCCAGCCTGATGTCCGGGTGTCTGCCCCCCAGCCTGATGTCCAGGTGTCTGCCCTCCAGCCTGATGTCCGGGTGTCTGCCCTCCAGCCTGATGTCCGGGTGTCTGCCCTCCAGCCTGATGTCCGGGTGTCTGCCCTCCAGCCTGATGTCCGGGTGTCTGCCCCCCAGCTTGAAGTGCCCGTGCCTGCTGCCGCCCAGCTTGAAGTGCCCGTGCCTGCTGCCGCCCAGCTTGAAGTGCCCGTGCCTGCTGCCGCCCAGCTTGAAGTGCCCGTGCCTGCTGCCGCCCAGCTTGAAGTGCCCATGCCTGCTGCCCAGCTCGGCTTGTTCCTGTCCGCTGCCCAGCTCGGCTTGTTCCTGTCCGCTGCCCAGCTCAATGACTCTGACATGCCAGCCGTCTGCTCGGATGTGCCCGCTGTCATCTCGGATGTGCCCACTCTCATCTCAGACGTACCCACCGTCCAGTTTGATGTACCCGATGCCCGGCCTGATGTGCCCTCATCTGTTCGGTTGGAGGCCATGAACTTTGGACAATTGCACCTTGTTAGAGCGTCCGGAGGCCGCTCCTTTAGGGGGGGTACTGTCATGAGAGGGTTTACTCGTTGGTGGCGCTATCGGCCTCTTGGATCGCAGTACCAGTGTCCACCAGCGGGTGTCTTCCAACACCTGGGACCTGCAGTAAGAGGTCTCTCCTACTGGTGGCACTGTTGCATCCTTGGGCCGTAGTACCGGTGTCCACCAGCGGGTGCACTCCGGCAGTGTGGAGCAAACAGCACACTCTGCAATCAGCTGTGACATGAGGTCAATTACCACAGCCTTATAAATACCCGGCAAGCCCTCATAGGCTTGCCTTGGTATCTTTCTTCCTTGCGCCCTGAACCTGCATCCTGAACCTGCATCCTGAACCTGTTATCCTGTATCAGACCCTGAACCTGTTCCTGAGCCTGTATCCCATCCCATCCTTTATCTCCCTTTCCCAACCTGCCCTTGTTCAGTTGCTGATCTCCTGTGTATGACCTTGGCTTGGCTACGTTTATGTTTCTGGTATATCCCTTGTTCCTGCTGACCTGCTGTGTATGACCCTGGCCTGGCTGACATCTGTGATTCCGGTATTGCCCCTTGCTGTATATATTATCTGTTGTTTGTGGGTTTCTGTCAGTTGGTTGAGCACTATTTATATTTGGGGTGTTTGTTTATTTATATCACTTATCTTTAATAAACATTCTTATTTCACTTTACATGCGTTTTGGTTTCCTCTTTGCAGTCCACACAATCTGGTCACACCGGTTCATGACACTGACCTACAGTATAGCAACCTGCAGCCAGTTGCTTGTGTAGGCTCATTGAAGTATTTCCATCTACTGTACTGTGTACCCTGCACAGTCTGACCTACAGTATAGCTACCTGCAGCCAGTTGCTTGTGTAGGCTCATTGAAGTATTTCCAGCTACTTTACTGTGTACCCTGCACAGTCTGACCTACAGTATAGCAACCTGCAGCCAGTTGCTTGTGTAGGCTCATTGAAGTATTTCCATCTACTGTACTGTGTACCCTGCACAGTCTGACCTACAGTATAGCCACCTGTAGCCAGGTGCTTGTGTTGGCTCTTTGAAGTATTTCCAGCTACTTTACTGTGTACCCTGCACAGTATGACCTACAGTATAGCAACCTGTAGCCAGGTGCTTGTGTAGGCTCATTGAAGTATTTCCAGCTACTTTACTGTGTACCCTGCACAGTCTGACCTACAGTATAGCAACCTGCAGCCAGTTGCTTGTGCAGGCTCATTGAAGTATTTCAATCTACTGTACTGTGTACCCTGCACAGTCTGACCTACAGTATAGCAACCTGTAGCCAGGTGCTTGTGTAGTCTCATTTAAGTATTTCCAACTACTTTACTGTGTACCCTGCACAGTCTGACCTACAGTATAGCAAACTGCAGCCAGTTGCTTGTGTAGGCTCATTGAAGTATTTCCATCTACTGTACTGTGTACCCTGCACAGTCCGACCTACAGTATAGCAACCTGCAGCCAGTTGCTTGTGTAGGCTCATTGAAGTATTTCCATCTACTGTACTGTGTACCCTGCACAGTCTGACCTACAGTATAGCAACCTGTAGCCAGATGCTTGTGTAGGCTCATTTAAGTATTTCCAACTACTTTACTGTGTGAAGAAAAAATAAAAAATTACTGCGCTACCCCACACCCCCAAGCTGCAGTTCTAATTCCCAGGTAGAAGAATCAAATAAGTACAATACATAAAAGAACCGCGCTAAATATAAGCAATCAATGAATCCTCAATTATTTCAAATGCTGTAAAGTGATCAATATAAAATAAATATCAACACAATATATATGTGAAAAATAATCAGAGAGATATGCTATAAAACTGGATACAAATAAATGTAAAAAGTGACAAAAAAAGTAAAGTCCGTGCCAATAAAAGTGACTTCTAATACCAACAGTCCTTATTGCAATATGTTCCACCAATAGTGATTGGAAACTTTAGTGAATAAAAACATCTTGTGAGAAGAATCCACCACCTATGTAGATATATGTTTACCAGAGGTAAGCTGTAATGAAGCTTATGCCAGAAATCCACTCAGTGGGGACACCACCATCTGTCTCAGCATAGAGGGAGGATCACCCGGGACTCACCGACAACAAGGCCCAATAACTCAGCAATGGGAACCCAGGGGAATAAAAAACACATCCTCCATAGTGTGAATCCGCTTAAATAGTTTATTGAAAACAGTAAAAGTAGCGCACTTACCAAAAAAGGTCAAATAAAACAGCATGTAATATAAATCAGCCGGCCGGCCTGCATGCACCCGTTCGCAATGGGATGGAAACGATGACGTCAGCGCGTCTGCCTTCCGACGTACGTTTCGTCCTATTGGACGTTGTCATAGGAACGGGCGACGCACTGACTCATCGCTCCTTAAATACAATTGTAGAACCACACCTCGTTCTGACGCTCTGGTGGCCACATCCTGATTGGGAGACAGGAAGTGCTTAGGACGAAACCAAGCCTCGCTATGATATCAGGAAATGACGCTAGTCAGACCTATCTAATTGTAAACAAGAGACTGGTAAACACAAAACGAACTTTTAATTCAGCCCTTAAAAGTGAAACCTCTCGGTCACTAAAGGGGCCAAAACAATTCAAAATATAAACACACTAACTGAGCCTCACAGGATAATGTCATTAAGAGATATCCACTTATCAGGATGGCTGATTTGGAATCGTCCTATAAGGATCTATCTATAAACGGTTAGAAAAACGCCATCTAGTGGGGAATGTTCAGTTAACCGTATTCTAAAAAGCATACATAGTATGCTTAGATGTTAAAAGAGGAGGTTTTTTGTTATGACATTCCCAGGGTCATATAACAATATGAATATGAAAAAAGTGCAAATCATATCGCTCCCTTGTTATTACATTAAAAACAAAAAAACTTTTTATATATATAAACATAAAAAACATGAAAATTAAAATATTAAAAGATTGTACCTGAACCTCATAAGGTACTTAGGCCTCTACATATCTAATCAGCCAACCATTAGAAGGTATCGAAATTAAAAAAAAAAAAAAAAGAAAGACAAAAAAGCCTTTAACAATGATAAAGCATACCAATTATTAAATGGACCTACGTAAGTATCCTAGCAAGTAATATCAAAAATTCATAATTAAAAAATAAATAAAATACTTGGCAATTATTAGAATAACCTTTAAATAGTACGAAATTCGAAACGTATGCGCCTCCACCATAGGGGTGTACAACACCCCAAGATACTGGCCCTAAATATTAGAGCCAATAGTGATATATGGCCAGACGGGGGGACAAAGCCAACCGTGGCCATTTGACAATACCTAATTAGCATTAGAGCAAGGCCACCAGAGGGTCAAAACGGGCTCACATTGGGCAGTAAAATCCAAAGTAGAAACTGTAATCAGCCGATAATCACAAACAATAACAGTTCATAGGTTCATCTTAACATGTATATAGCCATCACAACTCCATAATTATGTTATAAACAATGTAAATTCATGAATTATCTAGAAAGGCGTTAAGGTCTACCTCTACGTTGAGCCCAAACGGGGTGTAACACCTGAGTTTGTATATCCAGGCCATCTCAAGCCTAGAAATCCCCCTTAGGAGGGAACCTCCTCTCCAGGGTATGGTGTATCTATCAATCCCCAGAAAAATAGTCTTCCTAGGGTCTCGATTATGTGTCTCAAGATAGTGTCTAGAGACCGGATGTTTAGGAAAACCTGCCAAGATGTTAGTTACATGCTCATTGAGCCTTACGGAGAGAGGGCGTTTTGTCCTCCCTACATATTGCAATCCGCAAGGACATTGCAATAGATATACTACGCGCTCAGTAGAACACGTAATAAAAGATTTAATTTCGAATTCAACCGAAGTACTGGTAGAAATAAACTTGTGTGTTCTCCTATGCATACATCCACTCAGGGAACATATTCTGCATTTCCTACATTGGTAGAAACACGTCATGTATTCAAAAAAACCCCTCTTGATTGGGGGAGGGTCAAGGATGTTGGGGGCCACTCTCCATTTGTGGTTTAGCCGGAAGAATGGTACCCAATACATGGTCGTTTTGGAGGACATGCCAATATTTTTTAACCAGCCTTGCCACATTCCTATGCTGCAGGGAATAGGTGGTAATAAACGGTACAGATGGTGCTCTATCCATATTGGGAACCTTATCGTTGAGTAGAGTGCGCCTATCGAGGGTAGCAACCTCATCCAATGTGGTTTTAAGGGACACCTCCGAGTAGCCTTTCTCCAGGAAACGTCCAATTAGGACATCAGCCTGAGCCAAAAATTCCTCATGGTCTGAACAATTACGCCTCAGGCGTATGAGTTGACTTTTCGGCACTGACCTTAGCCAGGCTTCATGATGGCAACTGTCTGTGGGTATGTAAGAATTACGGTCAGTATTCCTAAAATAAGTTGCTGTGGAGAGTTGCCCATCCCTGATACTAATCTTGAGATCCAAAAAATTAATCTCGGTCTGGCTTGCCTCATATGCGAATCGTATACCCCGATTGTTGTCATTGAGCATACTCATAAAAGCATCCAGATCATGGCGATCACCATCCCATAGGAGGAGGACGTCATCTATGTATCTAGCCCACAAGACCACCTGTGGTCTTTGGTGGGCATAGATGACATCCTCCTCCCATAGAGCCATGAAGAGGTTAGCCAGACTTGGGGCGTATTTAGCCCCCATGGCGACCCCCCTATCCTGTCTATAGAACTGACCCCCAAACCAAAAATAGTTCCGGGTGGCTACAAAATGAAGTAATTGCATGATGAAACAAATCTGTTCATCAAATAATGCGGAGTCACGCCTCAAATAGTATTCTACTGCAAATAGCCCCAAACTATGTGGTATCACCGTATATAATGAGGCGACATCAGCAGTCACTAACCAACATCCTGACTTGGGAGTAATATCGGAGAGTAAGTTGATCACATGACGGGAGTCCTTCAAATGTGACGGCATCTTCGAAACCAATGGTTGTAAGAAGAAATCAATATACCAATATACCAAGTATTTTATTTATTTTTTAATTATGAATTTTTGATATTACTTGCTAGGATACTTACGTAGGTCCATTTAATAATTGGTATGCTTTATCATTGTTAAAGGCTTTTTTGTCTTTCTTTTTTTTTTTTTTTTTTTTTTTAATTTCGATACCTTCTAATGGTTGGCTGATTAGATATGTAGAGGCCTAAGTACCTTATGAGGTTCAGGTACAATCTTTTAATATTTTAATTTTCATGTTTTTTATGTTTATATATATAAAAAGTTTTTTTGTTTTTAATGTAATAACAGGGGAGCGATATGATTTGCACTTTTTTCATATTCATATTGTTATATGACCCTGGGAATGTCATAACAAAAAACCTCCTCTTTTAACATCTAAGCATACTATGTATGCTTTTTAGAATACGGTTAACTGAACATTCCCCACTAGATGGCGTTTTTCTAACCGTTTATAGATAGATCCTTATAGGACGATTCCAAATCAGCCATCCTGATAAGTGGATATCTCTTAATGACATTATCCTGTGAGGCTCAGTTAGTGCGTTTATATTTTGAATTGTTTTGGCCCCTTTAGTGACCGAGAGGTTTCACTTTTAAGGGCTGAATTAAAAGTTCGTTTTGTGTTTACCAGTCTCTTGTTTACAATTAGATAGGTCTGACTAGCGTCATTTCCTGATATCATAGCGAGGCTTGGTTTCGTCCTAAGCACTTCCTGTCTCCCAATCAGGATGTGGCCACCAGAGCGTCAGAACGAGGTGTGGTTCTACAATTGTATTTAAGGAGCGATGAGTCAGTGCGTCGCCCGTTCCTATGACAACGTCCAATAGGACGAAACGTACGTCGGAAGGCAGACGCGCTGACGTCATCGTTTCCATCCCATTGCGAACGGGTGCATGCAGGCCGGCCGGCTGATTTATATTACATGCTGTTTTATTTGACCTTTTTTGGTAAGTGCGCTACTTTTACTGTTTTCAATAAACTATTTAAGCGGATTCACACTATGGAGGATGTGTTTTTTATTCCCCTGGTTTCCCATTGCTGAGTTATTGGGCCTTGTTGTCGGTGAGTCCCGGGTGATCCTCCCTCTATGCTGAGACAGATGGTGGTGTCCCCACTGAGTGGATTTCTGGCATAAGCTTCATTACAGCTTACCTCTGGTAAACATATATCTACATAGGTGGTGGATTCTTCTCACAAGATGTTTTTATTCACTAAAGTTTCCAATCACTATTGGTGGAACATATTGCAATAAGGACTGTTGGTATTAGAAGTCACTTTTATTGGCACGGACTTTACTTTTTTTGTCACTTTTTACATTTATTTGTATCCAGTTTTATAGCATATCTCTCTGATTATTTTTCACATATATATTGTGTTGATATTTATTTTATATTGATCACTTTACAGCATTTGAAATAATTGAGGATTCATTGATTGCTTATATTTAGCGCGGTTCTTTTATGTATTGTACTTATTTGATTCTTCTACCTGGGAATTAGAACTGCAGCTTGGGGGTGTGGGGTAGCGCAGTAATTTTTTATTTTTTCTTTGGTTATTTACACATTTGGTTTATTACTGCTGCCACCCATTATAGATCACATTTGATTGTTGAGGTGTGCACTTTATTGTGAGAATATTTACTTCCATGGATGTGTTTGAGTATAGAGCCACTAGGGTGGTTAACACAGAAGGTGTGTTCGAAATATACAAAGAGGATGAGGGTGACCTCAGTGGTTTGTTTATGAGGCTTAAAAACCTTACAATCTCCGAGATACATACTCAGTGGGATATAGCCTACCTAGATACTTATGTGAAAGGAGGTATGGTCCCAAGAAGTCTCAGGTGGGAGGTCAGCCCCCAAAAGGGCGATGTCCAACTTGAAGATTGGTTTAGCTATTTCAATAAAGCAGGGATTGATTTTTTGAAATTTCTTATCGACCGTAAGAAAGCTAAACTCACCAGACTGGATGAAGAGATTAAGAACATTAAGGATAAATTGAGTCCTCTCAGGGAGAGTAATGCATATAAGGAAAGATCTCTCTCCCTCCTTACTCTCTTGGAAAAGGAGGAGAGGGACCAGAGAGTTAAGAAGAAAAAGAAATATAACAGAGATTTGTTGGACTACCAAGGGGCAGTGGTATTCGAATGGCAGAAGAAGCTGCTGGCCGAACAGGCCTCTACCGATCCTGTCAATATGGAGACGGTTCCGGCGCACATAGGGGGATTACCTCCCTCTGTGCCATATGCCCCCCCCACCACAATCTAGTAATGCTAGACACTTCCCTGGTGGCCTTAATGGCCCCCAGGGGAGATTTAAACAAGGTTCTCAACAATCCCCTGCTAGACGGGGTGGTGGAGGGAAAAGGGCTACATCTAATTACCCGCCCGCTTTCCCACGACGGTCTCATGGGATGAGTGGTTCCTATCAGGGGGGACGTGGTAGAGGTGGTGGTCAGGGTAATGGTGGTCCTTGGTTGGCCCCGCAGTCTGGTGACAGACCACATGACCAGTATAACGCCTATTCGGACTATCCACCTTCTCCTCGGACCCTGGACTTTGGACCATACCCTGACCTCAATTATGGGCCTAGCCAAGGCTTTAGGCATGATTACTATGAAAGACAGGGGAGGAGTTTCCAAATCCCTAGACCTTTAAACAATGGAAGAGGCTATCCTGATTACAACATTAGTACCTCCAATTGTTTCTTCCCCCTGAGCGACCTGGAAGGACCCGCTCCGCCTCCTAGCTTAAGGGAGGACCAAGATGGAGGTGTCCTACAGCCCATTCCTACGGTGAGGGGATCCACCGACGACGGGGGTATTCCGGGCCCCTCCGGTTCGGGTTATCAACGGTGGGGTTTTCACAGGCCAGGTCAGGGTATCAAAAGGTCGGTAGACCAAAGAGAGGATCTAGAGGGGGGCGGCGACTGCGAACAAAAAAAGAAAAAATCGTAACCTGATGGGATATTTAATTTGAGTTCTGTCACGCTGAGCGACTCTGAAAAAACCTTACTCAACAAGGGCCTTAAGTTTGCACCTCCTCGGTGTCTGGATAAGTTCCAGACCTACATAGACATACATAAATTTGTGCGTAAGGTTAACATCAAAAGGTATATGGCCTCCAACCCCATTTTGAATACTGTGTCTTACTCTACTGAATACCGCCATTCGGGATTGACAAATGCATCTTTATTTAACCCCCCGGGTACTATGGCTCCCTCCTTAAGGGTATTTAGGGACCTACTGCTCAGAGATTTGGAGCAATTACCCCTGAGAAAAATACATTTCAATAAAGAGTTGAAATCGGGTTTAAATTCCCTATGCGAGAATAAAAACCTAGTAATTAGACCCGCTGATAAAGGGGGGGGTATTATTGTGTTAGACAAGAAGGATTATCTTGCTGAGATGTCTAAGATATTAGGTGATCGTGACACATATACCCCCCTCAGATCAGATCCTAAGGCACAATATAAAAGGGAGCTTGAAGCAATTGTTCAGTATGGCTTCGACCAAGGTATTTTGAATAGTAAGGAGAAATCATATTTGGTACCCAAGGCTCCACGTACCCCGGTAATTTATTACTTGCCGAAAATTCATAAGCATCCTACCTGCCCCCCGGGACGCCCTATTGTTAGTGGCATTGATTCCCTCTCATCCCGGGTGGGCAGGTATATTGATTTCTTCTTACAACCATTGGTTTCGAAGATGCCGTCACATTTGAAGGACTCCCGTCATGTGATCAACTTACTCTCCGATATTACTCCCAAGTCAGGATGTTGGTTAGTGACTGCTGATGTCGCCTCATTATATACGGTGATACCACATAGTTTGGGGCTATTTGCAGTAGAATACTATTTGAGGCGTGACTCCGCATTATTTGATGAACAGATTTGTTTCATCATGCAATTACTTCATTTTGTAGCCACCCGGAACTATTTTTGGTTTGGGGGTCAGTTCTATAGACAGGATAGGGGGGTCGCCATGGGGGCTAAATACGCCCCAAGTCTGGCTAACCTCTTCATGGCTCTATGGGAGGAGGATGTCATCTATGCCCACCAAAGACCACAGGTGGTCTTGTGGGCTAGATACATAGATGACGTCCTCCTCCTATGGGATGGTGATCGCCATGATCTGGATGCTTTTATGAGTATGCTCAATGACAACAATCGGGGTATACGATTCGCATATGAGGCAAGCCAGACCGAGATTAATTTTTTGGATCTCAAGATTAGTATCAGGGATGGGCAACTCTCCACAGCAACTTATTTTAAGAATACTGACCGTAATTCTTACATACCCACAGACAGTTGCCATCATGAAGCCTGGCTAAGGTCAGTGCCGAAAAGTCAACTCATACGCCTGAGGCGTAACTGTTCAGACCATGAGGAATTTTTGGCTCAGGCTGATGTCCTAATTGGACGTTTCCTGGAGAAAGGCTACTCGGAGGTGTCCCTTAAAACCACATTGGATGAGGTTGCTACCCTCGATAGGCGCACTCTACTCAACGATAAGGTTCCCAATATGGATAGAGCACCATCTGTACCGTTTATTACCACCTATTCCCTGCAGCATAGGAATGTGGCAAGGCTGGTTAAAAAATATTGGCATGTCCTCCAAAACGACCATGTATTGGGTACCATTCTTCCGGCTAAACCACAAATGGTATATAAAGGTGCCCCTTCCCTCAGAGGGAGAGTGGCCCCCAACATCCTTGACCCTCCCCCAATCAAGAGGGGTTTTTTTGAATACATGACGGGTTTCTACCAATGTAGGAAATGCAGAATATGTTCCCTGAGTGGATGTATGCATAGGAGAACACACAAGTTTATTTCTACCAGTACTTCGGTTGAATTCGAAATTAAATCTTTTATTACGTGTTCTACTGAGCGCGTAGTATATCTATTGCAATGTCCTTGCGGATTGCAATACGTAGGGAGGACAAAACGCCCTCTCTCCGTAAGGCTCAATGAGCATGTAACTAACATCTTGGCAGGTTTTCCTAAACATCCGGTCTCTAGACACTATCTTGAGACACATAATCGAGACCCTAGGAAGACTATTTTTCTGGGGATTGATAGATACACCATACCCTGGAGAGGAGGTTCCCTCCTAAGGGGGATTTCTAGGCTTGAGATGGCCTGGATATACAAACTCAGGTGTTACACCCCGTTTGGGCTCAACGTAGAGGTAGACCTTAACGCCTTTCTAGATAATTCATGAATTTATATTGTTTATAACATAATTATGGAGTTGTGATGGCTATATACATGTTAAGATGAACCTATGAACTGTTATTGTTTGTGATTATCGGCTGATTACAGTTTCTACTTTGGATTTTACTGCCCAATGTGAGCCCGTTTTGACCCTCTGGTGGCCTTGCTCTAATGCTAATTAGGTATTGTCAAATGGCCACGGTTGGCTTTGTCCCCCCGTCTGGCCATATATCACTATTGGCTCTAATATTTAGGGCCAGTATCTTGGGGTGTTGTACACCCCTATGGCGGAGGCGCATACGTTTCGAATTTCGTACTATTTAAAGGTTATTCTAATAATTGCCAAGTATTTTATTTATTTTTTAATTATGAATTTTTGATATTACTTGCTAGGATACTTACGTAGGTCCATTTAATAATTGGTATGCTTTATCATTGTTAAAGGCTTTTTTGTCTTTCTTTTTTTTTTTTTTTTTTTTTTTAATTTCGATACCTTCTAATGGTTGGCTGATTAGATATATAGAGGCCTAAGTACCTTATGAGGTTCAGGTACAATCTTTTAATATTTTAATTTTCATGTTTTTTATGTTTATATATGTATAAAAAGTGTTTTTGTTTTTAATGTAATAACAGGGGAGCGATATGATTAGCACTTTTTTCATATTCATATTGTTATATGACCCTGGGAATGTCATAACAAAAAACCTCCTCTTTTAACATCTAAGCATACTATGTATGCTTTTTAGAATACGGTTAACTGAACATTCCCCACTAGATGGCGTTTTTCTAACCGTTTATAGATAGATTCTTATAGGACGATTCCAAATCAGCCATCCTGATAAGTGGATATCTCTTAATGACATTATCCTGTGGGGCTCAGTTAGTGTGTTTATATTTTGAATTGTTTTGGCCCCTTTAGTGACCGAGAGGTTTCACTTTTAAGGGCTGAATTAAAAGTTCGTTTTGTGTTTACCAGTCTCTTGTTTACAATTAGATAGGTCTGACTAGCGTCATTTCCTGATATCATAGCGAGGCTTGGTTTCGTCCTAAGCACTTCCTGTCTCCCAATCAGGATGTGGCCACCAGAGCGTCAGAACGAGGTGTGGTTCTACAATTGTATTTAAGGAGCGATGAGTCAGTGCGTCGCCCGTTCCTATGACAACGTCCAATAGGACGAAACGTACGTCGGAAGGCAGACGCGCTGACGTCATCGTTTCCATCCCATTGCAAACGGGTGCATGCAGGCCGGCCGGCTGATTTATATTACATGCTGTTTTATTTGACCTTTTTTGGTAAGTGCGCTACTTTTACTGTTTTCAATAAACTATTTAAGCGGATTCACACTATGGAGGATGTGTTTTTTATTCCCCTGGGTTCCCATTGCTGAGTTATTGGGCCTTGTTGTCGGTGAGTCCTGGGTGATCCTCCCTCTATGCTGAGACAGATGGTGGTGTCCCCACTGAGTGGATTTCTGGCATAAGCTTCATTACAGCTTACCTCTGGTAAACATATATCTACATAGGTGGTGGATTCTTCTCACAAGATGTTTTTATTCACTAAAGTTTCCAATCACTATTGGTGGAACATATTGCAATAAGGACTGTTGGTATTAGAAGTCACTTTTATTAGCACGGACTTTACTTTTTTTGTCACTTTTTACATTTATTTGTATCCAGTTTTATAGCATATCTCTCTGATTATTTTTCACATATATATTGTGTTGATATTTATTTTATATTGATCACTTTACAGCATTTGAAATAATTGAGGATTCATTGATTGCTTATATTTAGCGCGGTTCTTTTATGTATTGTACTTTACTGTGTGCCCTGCACAGTCTGACCTACAGTATAGCATCCTGTAGCCAGGTGCTTGTGTAGGCTCATTGAAGTATTTCCATCTACTGTACTGTGTACCCTGCACAGTCTGACCTACAGTATGGCAACCTGCAGCCAGTTGCTTGTGTAGGCTCATTGAAGTATTTCCAGCTACTTTACTTTGTACCCTGCACAGTCTGACCTACAGTATAGCTACCTGCAGCCAGTTGCTTGTGTAGGCTCATTGAAGTATTTCCAGCTACTTTACTGTGTACCCTGCACAGTCTGACCTACAGTATAGCAACCTGCAGCCAGTTGCTTGTATAGGCTCATTGAAGTATATCCATCTACTGTACTGTGTACACTGCACAGTCTGACCTACAGTATAGCAACCTGTAGCCAGGTGCTTGTGTAGGCTCATTGAAGTATTTCCATCTACTGTACTGTGTACCCTGCACAGTCTGACCTACAGTATAGCAACCTGCAGCCAGTTGCTTGTGTAGGCTCATTGAAGTATTTCCAGCTACTTTACTTTGTACCCTGAACAGTCTGACCTACAGTATAGCTACCTGCAGCCAGTTGCTTGTGTAGGCTCATTGAAGTATTTCCATCTACTGTACTGTGTACCCTGCACAGTCCGACCTACAGTATAGCAACCTGTAGCCAGGTGCTTATGTAGGCTCATTGAAGTATTTCCATCTACTGTACTGTGTACCCTGCACAGTCTGACCTACAGTATAGCAACCTGCAGCCAGTTGCTTGTGTAGGCTCATTGAAGTATTTCCAGCTACTTTACTTTGTACCCTGCACAGTCTGACCTACAGTATAGCTACCTGCAGCCAGTTGCTTGTGTAGGCTCATTGAAGTATTTCCAGCTACTTTACTGTGTACCCTGCACAGTCTGACCTACAGTATAGCAACCTGCAGCCAGTTGCTTGTATAGGCTCATTGAAGTATTTCCATCTACTGTACTGTGTACACTGCACAGTCTGACCTACAGTATAGCAACCTGTAGCCAGGTGCTTGTGTAGGCTCATTGAAGTATTTCCAGCTACTTTACTGTGTACCCTGCACAGTCTGACCTACAATATAGCAACCTGCAGCCAGTTGGTTGTGTAGGCTTATTGAAGTATTTCCATCTACTGTACTGTGTACCCCGCACAGTCTGACCTACATTATAGCAACCTGTAGCCAGGTGGTTGTGTAGGCTCATTGAAGTATTTCCAGGTACTTTACTGTGTACCCTGCACAGTCTGACCTACAGTATAGCAATCTGCAGCCAGTTGCTTGTGTAGGCTCATTGAAGTATTTCCAGTTACTGTACTGTGTACCCTGCACAGTTGCACCTACAGTATAGCAACCTGTAGCCAGGTGCTTGTGTAGGCTCATTTAAGTATTTCCAACTACTTTACTGTGTGCCCTGCACAGTCTGACCTACAGTATAGCATCCTGTAGCCAGGTGCATGTGTAGGCTCATTGAAGTTTTTCCATCTACTGTACTGTGTACCCTGCACAGTCTGACCTACAGTATAGCAACCTGCAGCCAGTTGCTTGTGTAGGCTCATTGAAGTATTTCCAGCTACTTTACTTTGTACCCTGCACAGTCTGACCTACAGTATAGCTACCTGCAGCCAGTTGCTTGTGTAGGCTCATTGAAGTATTTCCAGCTACTTTACTGTGTACCCTGCACAGTCTGACCCACAGTATAGCAACCTACAGCCAGTTGCTTGTATAGGCTCATTGAAGTATTTCCATCTACTGTACTGTGTACACTGCACAGTCTGACCTACAGTATAGCAACCTGTAGCCAGGTGCTTGTGTAGGCTCATTGAAGTATTTCCATCTACTGTACTGTGTACCCTGCACAGTCTGACCTACAGTATAGCAACCTGCAGCCAGTTGCTTGTGTAGGCTCATTGAAGTATTTCCAGCTACTTTACTTTGTACCCTGCACAGTCTGACCTACAGTATAGCTACCTGCAGCCAGTTGCTTGTGTAGGCTCATTGAAGTATTTCCATCTACTGTACTGTGTACCCTGCACAGTCCGACCTACAGTATAGCAACCTGTAGCCAGGTGCTTATGTAGGCTCATTGAAGTATTTCCATCTACTGTACTGTGTACCCTGCACAGTCTGACCTACAGTATAGCAACCTGCAGCCAGTTGCTTGTGTAGGCTCATTGAAGTATTTCCAGCTACTTTACTTTGTACCCTGCACAGTCTGACCTACAGTATAGCTACCTGCAGCCAGTTGCTTGTGTAGGCTCATTGAAGTATTTCCAGCTACTTTACTGTGTACCCTGCACAGTCTGACCTACAGTATAGCAACCTGCAGCCAGTTGCTTGTATAGGCTCATTGAAGTATTTCCATCTACTGTACTGTGTACACTGCACAGTCTGACCTACAGTATAGCAACCTGTAGCCAGGTGCTTGTGTAGGCTCATTGAAGTATTTCCAGCTACTTTACTGTGTACCCTGCACAGTCTGACCTACAATATAGCAACCTGCAGCCAGTTGGTTGTGTAGGCTCATTGAAGTATTTCCATCTACTGTACTGTGTACCCCGCACAGTCTGACCTACATTATAGCAACCTGTAGCCAGGTGGTTGTGTAGGCTCATTGAAGTATTTCCAGGTACTTTACTGTGTACCCTGCACAGTCTGACCTACAGTATAGCAACCTGCAGCCAGTTGCTTGTGTAGGCTCATTGAAGTATTTCCAGTTACTGTACTGTGTACCCTGCACAGTTGCACCTACAGTATAGCAACCTGTAGCCAGGTGCTTGTGTAGGCTCATTTAAGTATTTCCAACTACTTTACTGTGTACCCTGCACAGTCTGACCTACAGTATAGCAACCTGCAGCCAGTTGCTTGTGTAGGCTCATTGAAGTATTTCCAGCTACTTTACTTTGTACCCTGCACAGTCTGACCTACAGTATAGCTACCTGCAGCCAGTTGCTTGTGTAGGCTCATTGAAGTATTTCCAGCTACTTTACTGTGTACCCTGCACAGTCTGACCCACAGTATAGCAACCTGCAGCCAGTTGCTTGTATAGGCTCATTGAAGTATTTCCATCTACTGTACTGTGTACACTGCACAGTCTGACCTACAGTATAGCAACCTGTAGCCAGGTGCTTGTGTAGGCTCATTGAAGTATTTCCATCTACTGTACTGTGTACCCTGCACAGTCTGACCTACAGTATAGCAACCTGCAGCCAGTTGCTTGTGTAGGCTCATTGAAGTATTTCCAGCTACTTTACTTTGTACCCTGCACAGTCTGACCTACAGTATAGCTACCTGCAGCCAGTTGCTTGTGTAGGCTCATTGAAGTATTTCCATCTACTGTACTGTG
Organism: Aquarana catesbeiana; assembly: GCA_037953035.1. NCBI lineage: Eukaryota > Metazoa > Chordata > Amphibia > Anura > Ranidae > Aquarana > Aquarana catesbeiana. The sequence goes on along the minus strand of JBBHAA010001420.1, from coordinate 1,356,574 downwards.
TACCCTGCACAGTCCGACCTACAGTATAGCAACCTGTAGCCAGGTGCTTATGTAGGCTCATTGAAGTATTTCCATCTACTGTACTGTGTACCCTGCACAGTCTGACCTACAGTATAGCAACCTGCAGCCAGTTGCTTGTGTAGGCTCATTGAAGTATTTCCAGCTACTTTACTTTGTACCCTGCACAGTCTGACCTACAGTATAGCTACCTGCAGCCAGTTGCTTGTGTAGGCTCATTGAAGTATTTCCAGCTACTTTACTGTGTACCCTGCACAGTCTGACCTACAGTATAGCAACCTGCAGCCAGTTGCTTGTATAGGCTCATTGAAGTATTTCCATCTACTGTACTGTGTACACTGCACAGTCTGACCTACAGTATAGCAACCTGTAGCCAGGTGCTTGTGTAGGCTCATTGAAGTATTTCCAGCTACTTTACTGTGTACCCTGCACAGTCTGACCTACAATATAGCAACCTGCAGCCAGTTGGTTGTGTAGGCTCATTGAAGTATTTCCATCTACTGTACTGTGTACCCCGCACAGTCTGACCTACATTATAGCAACCTGTAGCCAGGTGGTTGTGTAGGCTCATTGAAGTATTTCCAGGTACTTTACTGTGTACCCTGCACAGTCTGACCTACAGTATAGCAACCTGCAGCCAGTTGCTTGTGTAGGCTCATTGAAGTATTTCCAGTTACTGTACTGTGTACCCTGCACAGTTGCACCTACAGTATAGCAACCTGTAGCCAGGTGCTTGTGTAGGCTCATTTAAGTATTTCCAACTACTTTACTGTGTGCCCTGCACAGTCTGACCTACAGTATAGCATCCTGTAGCCAGGTGCTTGTGTAGGCTCATTGAAGTATTTCCATCTACTGTACTGTGTACCCTGCACAGTCTGACCTACAGTATAGCTACCTGCAGCCAGTTGCTTGTGTGGGCTCATTGAAGTATTTCCAGCTACTTTACTTTGTACCCTGCACAGTCTGACCTACAGTATAGCTACCTGCAGCCAGTTGCTTGTGTAGGCTCATTGAAGTATTTCCAGCTACTTTACTGTGTACCCTGCACAGTCTGACCTACAGTATAGCAACCTGCAGCCAGTTGCTTGTATAGGCTCATTGAAGTATTTCCATCTACTGTACTGTGTACACTGCACAGTCTGACCTACAGTATAGCAACCTGTAGCCAGGTGCTTGTGTAGGCTCATTGAAGTATTTCCATCTACTGTACTGTGTACCCTGCACAGTCTGACCTACAGTATAGCAACCTGCAGCCAGTTGCTTGTGTATGCTCATTGAAGTATTTCCAGCTTCTTTACTTTGTACCCTGCACAGTCTGACCTACAGTATAGCTACCTGCAGCCAGTTGCTTGTGTAGGCTCATTGAAGTATTTCCATCTACTGTACTGTGTACCCTGCACAGTCCGACCTACAGTATAGCAACCTGTAGCCAGGTGCTTATGTAGGCTCATTGAAGTATTTCCATCTACTGTACTGTGTACCCTGCACAGTCTGACCTACAGTATAGCAACCTGCAGCCAGTTGCTTGTGTAGGCTCATTGAAGTATTTCCAGCTTCTTTACTTTGTACCCTGCACAGTCTGACCTACAGTATAGCTACCTGCAGCCAGTTGCTTGTGTAGGCTCATTGAAGTATTTCCAGCTACTTTACTGTGTACCCTGCACAGTCTGACCTAGAGTATAGCAACCTGCAGCCAGTTGCTTGTATAGGCTCATTGAAGTATTTCCATCTACTGTACTGTGTACACTGCACAGTCTGACCTACAGTAAAGCAACCTGTAGCCAGGTGCTTGTGTAGGCTCATTGAAGTATTTCCAGCTACTTTACTGTGTACCCTGCACAGTCTGACCTACAATATAGCAACCTGCAGCCAGTTGGTTGTGTAGGCTCATTGAAGTATTTCCATCTACTGTACTGTGTACCCCGCACAGTCTGACCTACAGTATAGCTACCTGCAGCCAGTTGCTTGTGTGGGCTCATTGAAGTATTTCCAGCTACTTTACTTTGTACCCTGCACAGTCTGACCTACAGTATAGCTACCTGCAGCGAGTTGCTTGTGTAGGCTCATTGAAGTATTTCCAGCTACTTTACTGTGTACCCTGCACAGTCTGACCTACAGTATAGCAACCTGCAGCCAGTCGCTTGTATAGGCTCATTGAAGTATTTCCATCTACTGTACTGTGTACACTGCACAGTCTGACCTACAGTATAGCAACCTGTAGCCAGGTGCTTGTGTAGGCTCATTGAAGTATTTCCATCTACTGTACTGTGTACCCTGCACAGTCTGACCTACAGTATAGCAACCTGCAGCCAGTTGCTTGTGTATGCTCATTGAAGTATTTCCAGCTTCTTTACTTTGTACCCTGCACAGTCTGACCTACAGTATAGCTACCTGCAGCCAGTTGCTTGTGTAGGCTCATTGAAGTATTTCCATCTACTGTACTGTGTACCCTGCACAGTCCGACCTACAGTATAGCAACCTGTAGCCAGGTGCTTATGTAGGCTCATTGAAGTATTTCCATCTACTGTACTGTGTACCCTGCACAGTCTGACCTACAGTATAGCAACCTGCAGCCAGTTGCTTGTGTAGGCTCATTGAAGTATTTCCAGCTTCTTTACTTTGTACCCTGCACAGTCTGACCTACAGTATAGCTACCTGCAGCCAGTTGCTTGTGTAGGCTCATTGAAGTATTTCCAGCTACTTTACTGTGTACCCTGCACAGTCTGACCTAGAGTATAGCAACCTGCAGCCAGTTGCTTGTATAGGCTCATTGAAGTATTTCCATCTACTGTACTGTGTACACTGCACAGTCTGACCTACAGTAAAGCAACCTGTAGCCAGGTGCTTGTGTAGGCTCATTGAAGTATTTCCAGCTACTTTACTGTGTACCCTGCACAGTCTGACCTACAATATAGCAACCTGCAGCCAGTTGGTTGTGTAGGCTCATTGAAGTATTTCCATCTACTGTACTGTGTACCCCGCACAGTCTGACCTACATTATAGCAACCTGTAGCCAGGTGGTTGTGTAGGCTCATTGAAGTATTTCCAGGTACTTTACTGTGTACCCTGCACAGTCTGACCTACAGTATAGCAACCTGCAGCCAGTTGCTTGTGTAGGCTCATTGAAGTATTTCCAGTTACTGTACTGTGTACCCTGCACAGTTGCACCTACAGTATAGCTACCTGAAGACAAGTGCAGGGATTATCATACTAATCATAATACAGGCAGATTCTGCTAGCTGCAGTATACTGCAGGCCAATAGTATGTCTGGAAGGCCAACAAGGATAGGCAGACAGTCACAAGCCAATAAAAGAGGGCAAGCAGGCTCTGTGTCTAGAGGTTACAGTTTTGGTCGTGGACACGGTGCATCCTCATCAGCATGTGGCCGTGGGACACGCTTGGCCTTTTTTTCGGCAGCTGGCCATGTTGAGCCGCAACATGCAGAAGACTTGGTCGAGTGGATGACCAAGCCTTCCTGATCCTCCTCATCCTCTCTCCCCCAGGCTCAGGGTACTTTGTCTGGCAAAGCAGCTGCCAACGCGGCCTCTTCCCTCGGCTCAATGGCATCAGTGACTCCTTCCCTAGCCCCACCATGTCCTCCTGAGGATTCCCCCGAACTGTTTGACCACAGTGTTGGGTACATGCTCCAGGAGGATGCCCAACGTTTTGAAGGCTCTGATGATGATACTGAGCTAGATGAAGGCAGTAACGTGAGTACGGACAGAGGGGGTGCCCAAGAAGGACAGCAATCTGGCAGTCATGTTCCCCCTGCTTCAGCATACTGCCAGGTTTGCTCCATTGATGAGGAGGGAGGGGATGATGAGGTCACTGACTCAACGTGGGTGCCTGATAGGAGAGAGGAGGAGGAGGAGGAGGCACATCACCAACGAGGCAGGATGCCCTCCAGGGGCCAGTCTAAGGGCAGCACACTGAGTGCATCACACCTCAGAGCTCCGCATGTGCAGGGCACTGCTGTCTCTACACGTTATTCCAAAAGTTCTTTGGTGTGGGCCTTTTTTGAGATGAGTGCATCAGATCGCACCGCTGCTATTTGCAACATATGTCTCAAGCGTATCTCACGTGGCCAAAACATCTCCCTGCTTGACCAGACATATGTTGACCTGCCATGCAGTTCGTTGGCAAGCGTACCTAAAAGACCCACACCAAAGAACAAAGAGGACCTCTCCTTGCTCCTCATCAGCTGGGATCTCCAACCCCACTATACCTTCAGTCCTCTCTGAGACCTGCACTGAGAGGAATGAAGGTGTAGAATTACGTGTGTCACAGCCAAGTACTTGCGGGCAATCTGCTATCGGTACACCGACGTCAGATTGTACCAGGCACATGCAGCAGAGGGCCATCAATGAGTACCTGTGCGACTATGGCACCAGGACAGGGTCAGGGGAGCTTGTTTTTTTTCTCCCACGCCAGTGGGCCATGATCAGGTAAGCATACACTGTCCTGTCACCATTTGAGGAGACCACGAGGATGGTGAGCAGTGACAGTGCATGCATCAGTGACACTGTCCCCCTTGTCCACCTGTTGGAGCACACGCTGCGTGGAATAATGGACAGGGCACATGAGGCAGAACAGAGGTAGGAAGAGGAGGACTTCCTTAGCTCTCAAGGCCCCCTTTATCCAGACAATGTTCCTGCGTGCCCGCCGATCACACAGGCAGAGGAGGAGGAGGATTGTGTCAGCATGGAGGTGGAGCCTGGCACTCAGCATCAGCAGCAGTCTTTAAGGGATTATTTACAGTCCCAAGAAACCCATGGACTTGTACGTGGCTGGGAGGAGGTGGCTGTGGATCATGTCTTCCTTAGTGACCCAGAGGACTCTGGACCAAATGCCTCGGCTGCATGGCCTCCCTGATCCTGGAAAGCCTGCGGAAGGATCCTCGTATTAGTGGTATCAAGGAGAGGAATCAATACTGGCTGGCAACCCTCCTTGATCCACGTTACAAGGGTAAGGTTGCGGACCTTATCTTGCCGTCGCAGAGGATGAAACATCTTTTGGGAGGCCTTGCAGAAAGGTCTGTGCAACGCGTTCCCAGAGACTGGGAGGTTACAAACTCCTGTTCCTGGACAACGTGTTGCTGAGGCTTCGGTCAGTCAAAGAAGGAGCGTTGGGGAAGCTGGCCGTCTGACCGATGCGTTTAGACAATTTTTTAGTCCGCAGCCCCAAGGTATGATCGGTTCCAGCAATCATCGCCAGCGTCTGTTTTACATGGTGCAGGAATACCTACGGGCTAGATCTTACTTGGACACCTTTCCCACTGAAAATCCTCTGAGTTACTGGGTCCTGAGGATGGATCACTGGCCAGAGCTTGCACAGTATGCAATTGAGCTGCTGGCCTGTCCTGCATCCAGCGTTCTTTCGAAACGCACATTCAGTGCTGCTGGAGGCTTTGTAACCGATCACAGGGCGCGTCTGTCCACCGACTTGGTAGATCGACTGACCTTCATAAAAGTGAATCAGTCTTGGATCACCACCAGCTACCAAGCACCTGATGCTGATGTAACCGAATAATTTTTTTTGAAATGTCAGATCCCTTCAAAGACTGCCTATGCTGATGCTGAGTGACTATCCTGTTATGCTGAGTAATTATCCTCTTCCTCCTCAATGATCATGCTGATAGCTTGTAAGAACATTTTTGGTTCTGGGCTCTGCCACCAGTGCCTAAGGCCCAATTTTTCTGCCCCTGTTTAACAGGGGCGTGTAATTACAATTTTTGATGCAATTCTTTGCAGCAGGGCTAGTTCCTTCGCTCCAACTAGAGTATCTGTGAGGGGTTGCAGTGTTGTGGAACCAGGACCAGTGCCTAAGGCCCAATTTTTCAGCCCCTGTTTAACAGGGGCGTGTAATTACAATTTTTGATGCAATTCTTTGCAGCAGGGCTAGTTCCTGTGCTCCAACTAGAATATCTGTGAGGGGTTGAAGTGTTGTGGCACCAGGACCAGTGCCTAAGGCCCAATTTTTCAGCCCCTGTTTAACAGGGGCGTGTAATTACAATTTTTGATGCAATTCTTTGCAGCAGGGCTAGTTCCTGCGCTCCAACTAGAATATCTGTGAGGGGTTGAAGTGTTGTGGCACCAGCACCAGTGCCTAAGGCCCAATTTTTCTGCCCCTGTTCAACAGGGACATGTAATTATAATTCTTGATCTAATATTTCACAGCAGGGCCCGTTCCAGCACCCACCAAGAGTAACTGTGAGGACTTACAGTGTTGTGGCACCACCACCATCACCAAAGGCCCAATTTTTATGCCCCTGTTCAACAGGGGCATGTAATTACAATTCTTGATCTAATATTTCACAGCAGGGCCCTGTGAGGGCTTACAGTGTTGTGGCAACACCAACACCTAAGGCCCAAATTTCTGCAGAGTATATAGGGCATGACCCTACTTTCAAAAATCCAACTTACAAACGACTCCTACTTGCAAACCGAAGGAGACAACAGGAAGTGAGATGAAATATACCCCTAGGAAGGGAAATTCTCTCCTGTAACAGTTAATATGGGAAAAAAGTTTCTCCTTTCCACTGATGCTTTATCACCAATCCTTGTTTCACTAAAAAACCCAAATTTTCAAAAAACATTTGTCATTGGGACAAAAAGTGAGGTGAAATATTCTGAAGAGTAGCACAGACAGCAAAACAAATGTCATAGGGGTGATAACCCTTCCCTATGTTTTACAAAAAGCTTAAAATAGATTTTTTTTGCTGGAGCTAAACACGTTAAAAATGTACCAGTTCAAAATTACAAACAGATTCTACTTAACAACAAACCTACAGTCCCTGTCTTGTTTGCACCACCTGTATACTGCTGTTCACACCTTTCCTTTTTTTAATTTAGGTGCGGGGTTCCCCTTAATATCCATACAAAACCCAATGGGCCTGGTAATGGACTGGGGGGTACCCATGCCGTTTGTCTCACAGATTTTCATCCATATTGCCAGGACCCGACATTACATTAAAGCCGCAAGCAGTTTTAAATGACTTTTATTCCTTTAAAAATGTCATTTTGTGCAGGGACTGTTCTAAGCGCGGGAAACACGCGCCACTTTCCAGGCATACTATAGACACCCCCAGGTACGATATTTAAAGGAATATTTCACTTTTATTTTTTTTTTTTTACTTTAAGCATCATTAAAATCACTGCTCCTGAAAAAACGTCCCTTTTTAAAAATTTTTTTTTGCATTGATATATGTCCCCTGGGGCAGGACCCGGGTCCCCAAACCCTTTTTAGGACAATATCATGCAAATTAGCCTTTAAAATTAGCACTTTTGATTTTGAACGTTCGAGTTCCATAGACGTCAATGGGGTTCTAACGTTTGTGCGAATTTTCAGTCCGTTCACAGGTTCTGGTGCAAACCGAACCGAGTGTTTGGCTCATCCCTACTTGGTAACCGATTGTATCTTCACTGTATTAATTCTTGTACTGATGTTTCCATACCCCAATGTGTTTAGTGACCCAGGGTGTAGACTATATGTGCTGGCTACTTACATTGCACCCCTTTAGTAACTTCAGACTAAGCAAGGGTGAAATTTCAAAATCAAATTAATCAAATAACATCCCTAGTCCCTAATTTCAGGCTTGTGGCTGCCCCAGCATACCTGTTCAAGATAGAGTCCATTACTGGCAAAGTTCCTGATCAGTAAAATCCATTAAGGTGATACTCCAATACTATGGTGGCTTCATGGAGGATGGCAGGTCCCATCAATCCTTCTACATCTTGTTGGCTGTCTGTGTCTCTCTCTCCATGAAGACTGTATGTGACCAAGTCTTCCCTATCTCCAGGACCTCAGAGAGACCCTTTGGATTGGGCCCTCGTCCTTTTATAGCACCCAGGATGAATAAATAAATAGCTAAGAGCGGGACCACCTGGAAACATCAACTGGTGGCACCGCCTCCCCCTGTGACATCATCAACCTGTGCATGCTATTTAAAAATTGTCAGACAACAAAGCAAGCAGACGGAGCATAGCTTTTTTTTCACTCCCCCCTGCCTCAAAGCACCCCCGCCCATGTTGATGGCATGTGTCCTGGTATGGTTCAGGAGTGGGAGGGGCACTTTCTTGTCCTCTACCTTTCCTGACTTGCCGGTCTGCATGCTCAGATAAGGGTCTGGTATCAATTTTGGGGGAGGGGGACCCCACAACATTTTTTTTTTTTTAATTTTGCTGATTTTTTTGTTTTTACATTCAGCTGTCAACGGGGAAGCCGTTATACAACCGGCTTTACACACAAAAAAAATGCAAAACGAATCAAAAAAGCATATTCAAAAATGCACCTGCAAAGCGTGCCTGAAAACTGCATCAACTGCATAGATGTGAACTTAGCTTTTGAAGTGTTGCCTATAGATAATTTAATGTACTGTCGCCATTCCACTGGCATGCACAGAAAACTGCAGATTTTTACATGGATGTAATGTCCCCCGACGGAAAATGTGCGATCGGAGCGTGTTGTTGGAAATTCCGACCGTGTGTGGGCTCCATCGGACATTTTCCTTCGGATTTTCCGACACACAAAGTTTGAGAGCAGGCTATAAAATTTTCCGCCAACAAAATCCGATTGCGTCAATTCCGACCGTGTGTGGACAATTCCAACGCACAAAGTGCCAGGCATGCTCAGAAGAAATTCCGAGACGGAACAGCTCGGTCTGGTAAAAATAGCATTCGGAATGGATAGAGCACTTTCGTCACGCTGCAATGTTTTAAATTGTTTAATACTGCGCACTCTCTTCTTCTTAATAATGTGAGAAGAATTAAGTAGTTTTGCTGCTCATATTCACACAGAGTTCTCACAAACTTCTTTCTTTATTATTTATCGTGATTCCCTCAATATATTTTGATTTGTCACATCTGACCAAATTTCTTTTTTGTTGTTTTATTTTTGTTTTGTATTATTTTCAAGGCTGATTTTTTTTTAGTTTTGTTTTGTATTTTTTTTCAAGGCTGATTTTTTTTTTTTTTTGGGGGGGGTTTGTATTTTTTTCAAGGCTGATGTTTTTGGGTTTTTTTGGGGGTTTTACTCCATAATATTTTTGTGTGTGTTTTGTGTGTCAAGTTACCACCACACCATTGATATCTTGTATTATTTAATCTCAAGGAGATTGCTTGGTGTTGGTGTCCCTTGTTAATTTCACAGTGTATTTTTGAAATGTACCTGCCTCCTCACAAACAAACTGTCCTTTTTGAAGAAAAACACACATAGGCGAGTATAATTGAAACAAAAATTCCTTTATTAAGGCCTCAGAACCAAACAAAGAGGGAGGCAACGCTGGAGAAACAGCAGAAATTGGCGAAGCCTTTGACCCCCAGGGCACACATCAATTCTTTTCCAGCAAAATTGGTGGCCTGAGGAGTCCATATCTAAGGGAGTGCAGTCTGGTCCAGAAGTCCCAGAGATCATGAAAGCAGCAGATGACATCTGTGTCCCCAGGCTGTGGTACTACAAGAGGCTGCATATTTTGCCAGACCAGACTGAGCCCAGGGCCATCACTCTCTGGTCTTCCTTCCACGCTTCCTTCCCGGCTGTGGCTCTGGTGTTGGAGATGTGGCAGGAGGAGGAGTAGGACCTGGAGGAGGAGGAGAAGGAGGAGGTGGAGGAGTAGTACCTGGAGGAGGAGGAGGACGACTATGTATGAGGTCACAAATGTGGGTAGCACATGTTATTTGGCCCCTCAACCCCTTATTGAGAGCTTGCAAAATTAAGGACTCACACAGGAGTCATTGACCCTCCTCCATCTGCATCATTTTGCAGGCAGTTATGCCAGCAAAGTCCTCCTCCGCACTGTGGGGGGTTCTCAGGGCCTCTGTAGCCTTCCAAAAGAGGCCTATGGCAGCCTCCTCCAGGTTACTCCTCTTCCTGCCACTTTGTCTTTGAAGGTGTAGGGGAGGGACCTGGATATCAGGCAGCCTGCTTGGCCCGGCCACCTCCTGGCTGAGACTTCCCTGTGTATGAAAAAGGGACATGGTTTTAGTTTTTGCATCATCAATCACAATCCTAAATTAGTACAAACTAACATCTAGTTAACATCATTGATTGGACAACCATGAAGATTTAGAGGAATGCTATACCTGGCTCAAGCTGGGCTCCTCAACATGTTGCTGCCTGGAAGGCCCAGGTTGGGCTTCAGAAGCCTCAGCTGGGGGGAAGGAAGCCTGGAAGGAAGATTGGAGAGTGCTGGCCTGGGTTCAGTCTGACCTGCCAGAAAATGCAGTCTGTCATAGTACCAAAGCCTGGGGACATAAATGTCATCTGCTGCTCTTGATCTCTGGAACTCCCGGCCCTTCTTGTGCTCCCTTAGATAAGTGCTCCTCAGGCCACCAATTAGGATCTTCAAATAGGTGATGTCTGCCGTGGGGATCACCGTCTTCACAAATTCCAACAAATTATCCAGCACTGCCTTCTTCTTTGTTTGGTTCTTATATTCAGGGTGGTTTATCTCCCATAGACAGGGCAGCTCCCTGAACATATCAATGAAGATTGGCATAAAGTCCTTATCTTTCAAGATATCCATTTTCACTGCAAGACACAACACAAGACAAACCCTAATGTCAGCCTAAAGTCTTCTAAACTTGTGCAAATACAGGCCTCAATCTAGAAGTAGTATAGGCCCAATGTTAAATCTTACCTTCGCAATCACGATCGGCGCCTCCGTTACTCCTTCCTCCGCTCACAGATCGTACATACTACGCACGCTTGTTACACTTTATAGACACTGCGCATGCGTGAAACTCCGCCCTCCCCTGACGTTCTTTCTAGTCTATTCCCCGCCCCTTCTTGTTTGTCGCAGTGGGGAAGAGCACATGGCGGAGTCAGAGCAGGTGTCTGATAATTACACCAACGTAGAGGAGGAGGAGGAAAGCCCGGAGGCAGAAACGTCCCGATCCAGAAGGAGACAATTTAAGGCATCAAATATGTCCTTTGGGGAGATGTTGGAGATGGTCGACATCCTGAAGAGGGCCGACTATGACGGAAGTATGGACCTTACCTCAACCCTAATGTCAGAAAGGCCAAGATGATGGCGAAAGTGGTCAAGAGTCTGCACCGGAATTTCGGGGTAAAACGATCGAAAGATCAGCTCAGGAAGCGGTGGTCGGACCTAAAATTAAGAGAGCACAAGCAGTACAGAAAGATCTGGAGAGTGCTACAAAAAAGTAAGTAGTTGTGCTGTGTTCTTATTCTTTTTATGTGTATTACGTTTGTGCTGCTCCATGTGCTTTTCTTAACTGTTATCCAGTTTAAAATGTCAACTTTCATGTTCATGGGCACATTATTCGTTCGTATCAAACATTTTTCGTTCGGCCTAGAAAACACCATTGTTTTGGCCATATGCATTTGCCCACGTTTTTTAGGGCCTACTTGTCTGAAACTAATTTGGTTGTGTAGATGGGTTTGTTACTAGAATGAAATGCAAACTAGATTATGTGTAAGGAGAGGACACTCAGCAGCTGTCTACACATCTGGACGCTGGAGCACTAGTGTGGGACACAAGAACACCCTTTTTATTAGGGGGCCAACAAGGGTGCTCCAGTGTATACTATAGGGGTGTCTCCATCTGTGAAGCTTGTACAAAACAGGTAAGTATTCAAGCTTGACAAACGACAAGAAAAATGCAACATCTTGGAACTCTGCCAAAACAGACAATTGTACCCCACTTCCAAAAAATGTTTCATATTTATAGTTCTGCCATCAAATATCTGTGTGCTAAGTAGACCTATTTTTTTTACATAGGGGAGAAAAGACTTGGAGGACACCCCTCATCTGAGGAGACCAGAGACCCCCCACCCCTGGAAGAAGGGGAAATCCACCCAGAACAAGCAGAGCAGGAGGAGGAAGACGTGGTGGAAATTGGCACCACAATAGGTGAGTGTCTGCGACCACAGGCTCAGGTAAGAGATAGATGCCGGCATATTTATAATACATGGTGTCAGTTTCAAGTGCACTTGTAGTGCAAAGTGTCTTTGCCTTTAGTAAATAACACCCACCAGTGCTTTGTAAGGTCAAGAATGTGTGGATTATTGTTTCAACGCTCCAACACTTTTGTGGTGCTCTAATTGGTGTTTTCTGTGACAATGGGTGTTATTTCCTAAGGGCAAATCTACTTTGCACTACAAGTGCAGTTTCAAGTGCACTTGTAGTGCAAAGTGTCTTTGCCTTTATTAAATAACACCTAACAGTGCTTTGTAAGGTTACACAATCACGCCATTTTCAGGACTCATCACATTTCTGTCAGGGTCAGCTACAACAAACACAAGCAGTAAATGTCACCAAAGATTTGAGTAGTTATTTGTTTTTTTTAATTTGAAAAAAGTTTCAGACATTGTCTGGCATATTGATGCCCCCCACTACCCGCAAAGTATTCAAGGTATCTGTAATGTACCTGGTAGTTGAGCCTGACTGGTAGAAGGAGACCTCTCTTAAACGCTGGTTCAGGAGCCGCTGGAGGTGGGAACAGTGGTCTCCTGAGCGCAGTGGGTAAGAGGGCCTGATGCAGGTTCCAGCAGAAGCAGACACCGGAACTGGAAGGATGTCCCTCAGGGATGGCTGAACTGCAGATGCAGGTAAACTGGTGCAGGCCGGAGAGCAGGCGGACAGATGCGATGACAGCAGCTGGATGCAAACAAGCAGGCTGGAAGCAGCGTCACAGGACACAGGCAAACAAGGTCAGACAGTCCGTTTTGGCAGGAGATCAGGCAGGTATAAACAGGAGGGATGATCCAAGGATAGTCAGACAGGCAGGAGTTCGGCAACAGGTAACAGAATAAGCAAGGTCAGGCAAGCCGGGTCGGATTGGAGACTGGAGAGAGGTCAGACGTAGCCGGGTCAATAGCAAACAACAGACAAGCAGATACAGGAACTTTCAGGTACAGAGCTGCAGACGAACAGCACCTGACATGAGCACCTGTCACTCTTTTAAAGGGCCCTTGGCGCCAAACGGGGCTAGCGCGAACGGGCGCGGCCGCGCACCCGCGAACGCGCATACGGGCACACGCGGGAGCGCGCCGGCGCCCCCTGGTGGGGAATTTAGCTGAATTCGCCTAGAAACATTCCTTGTGGACCTGCGTGCACGCAGATTCACCCGACGACTGCTGACATGCCCCTGACATTGCCTCCTCCCAACGGACAGCCTCCGGATGCCCAGATGACTTTTCTTTTCAGGATGGGCAGAGAAATAGGCATGAATCAAACGTTTGGCATGAATATTACAGTCAGGTTCCCATGAGTTGTTTTCCGGACCATACCCCTTCCATTTAATTCAAAACTGTACTTGCCCAGTCTTTCTGCAGTCAAGGATGGATTCCACTTCATACTCTTCATTGCCGTCCACCAGAACTGGTTCAGGGACCCTGGTGCCCCTATCAGGAAAAGGGTCATCTACAGCAGGCTTTAAGAGTGACACGTGAAACACAGGGTGTATCTTAAGTGAGTCAGGTAAGCATAATTCATAAGATACCTCATTAATTTTCCTTTTCACAGGGAAAGGCCCAATAAATTTAGGGGCAAGCTTCTTGGAAGGACATGTCAATCTAATATTATTGGTAGACAGCCATACCTTGTCGCCAAGCTGAAGGTTTAGATTTCCTCTTCTTTTCTGATCAAAGAACCTCTTATTGTCCGCTTGCGCCTTGGATACCGCTTCCTGCAAGATCCGGTTATTATGATTGAGGAACTGCACTGTGTCCTGGACCGCTGGAACTGAGGATTCTGAAAGAAAATCTGGTAAAAAAGATGCATGAAACCCATAATTGGCAAAGAAAGGGGATTGACCGGTGGCAGAGTGGCTGGCATTGTTATAAGCGAATTCCGCTAGGGGCAGCAGGGACACCCAATCATCTTGCAAAAAAGATGTAAAACACCTAATGTATTGCTCCAGAGTCTGATTTGTTCTTTCAGTTTGCCCATTTGTTTGGGGGTGGTATGCTAAGGACAGAGCTAGTTCAATTTTCAGATTTTCACAAAGGGCTCTCCAAAAGCGTGAAGTAAACTGTACCCCCCTATCAGATACTATATTTGCGGGGATCCCATGTAACCTGACAATTTCCTTAATGAACACACGGGCCGTCTCCACAGCAGAAGGTGTTCCCTTTAGGGGCACAAAGTGGGCCATTCTGGATAGCCGGTCAACGACCACAAGGATCGACGAACATCCCTCAGAACATGGCAATTCAACTATAAAGTCCATTGCTATCATCCTCCAGGGCCTATCTGGTATAGGCAATGGTCTTAGTAGTCCCCAAGCTCTGTTCCTGGGAGTTTTATTCTGAATGCAGACAGAGCAGGAGTTAACATATTTTCTGCAAAATTCCTTTAGGTTAGGCCACCAAAAGGTGCGCTGCACCAACTCAAGGGTCTTACGGACCCCAAAATGTCCTGCAAGTGGATGGTCATGCAAAAGTGTCAGCACCTTGACTTGGACGTTCTCTGGTACAAAAATTTGACTTCCCCTCCATAATAGTCCATCTCGAGGTGTTAAAGAGGACCCCTGGAGACTTGAAGGTTCTGGGGATGCTTCTCGGATCATGGATAGAAGATCTGTTTGAAGGAGAAGGAAACTGTTTGCCGGCAGAATAGTGTCAGGTACAGAAGAGTCTTTAGGATTAGCAAACATGCGCGACAGCGCGTCTGGCTTTACATTCTTGGATCCCGGCCGGTAGGTGATATGGAAGCAAAACCGTGTAAAGAATAGAGCCCAACGGGCCTGTCTGGGTTTTAGTCTTTTAGCAGATCTTAAATATTCCAGATTCTAGTGATCCGTATAAATCAGTACTGGATGGACTGCACCTTCAAGCAAATATCTCCATTCTTCCAAGGCTGTCTTGATAGCAAGTAACTCCCGGTCCCCCACATCGTAGTTCCGCTCAGCCGGCGAAAGTTTCCTAGAGAAGAACCCTACAGCATGCATCAGGTCCTTGTTGCCTTGTCGTTGGGAAATAATAGCACCCACAGCTACTTCGGAGGCATCAACCTCTAGGATAAAGGGCAAAGATGGGTCAGGATGGCTAAGAATCGGAGCTGACGTGAAACGCCTCTTTAACTCTTCAAAGGCCCCCTGAGTTTCAAATTATACTAGAACCCCCTAACGGGGCTTTAAAGCAGCCAATGGAATACAATATTAATAGTTGAAAAAATTCAATTTTATTAGTACAAAAAATATATAAGTAGCGTATTAAAAAAATCACAAAAGATAGATACTGACTATTCGAGTCAAGACATGATCTGAATGTGACATACCGTTACATAAAACAAAGCATACAATTAAGCCAAGTGCTAGGCACAATGCATTGAATGGCGACCAAGATTATCTTAAATGTTATATACTTGAAAAGGTAGTAACAGACATTGCCTGTAATACAATACATGTATGTGGGACAACAGAAGTTGTATACGTGAAATCCTGACGCGTTTCGACCCTTCCCGGGTTCTCTTCAGAGGATGGTTGTCCACTATGAAAAGGTCAACATGTGTCAAAAATAGCATCAAATACAACAGTACCAAACCTATGTATATGCACCATCTACTAAAGTTGCCTAGATCATATAGTTACCTGAAACAGGAATTATGACGTTTCCGCGTGCAGTTTAAACATTGTAGGTTATTGTATTTTGGGTGGTGCAGTTTCTCTTTAGACCCCACCGTCTCCCCCGTGTCGGACAAGCCCCCAGGAGAGCAGGCAGTGGGCCAAGTGTGTCTTGCGAGGGATCACATCTATCAGCCCCCCATATATGGGAGGGGGAAGAAGAGGAGGGGAGGGCAACAAACAACCCGGAATGTACCTGAGTGGGTATGCGTTAATGCTGGAAGTAGAAAAATATTGAATGTTAAATACTGAGAGAGCGGGGGGTCACTTGGTTAATCCACACAGATTGGGAAATTTCCCAGCTATGAAAATTACTAGAGATGTTAAATACTGAGTACATGGGTGTACAGAGGGCATTACTAAGGAGATAAAAGGAAGAGGAGGAAAAGATGTGAGGAAGAAGATAGGGAAGAGGGAAAGACGAAAAGAGGGAAAGGAGGAATGAAAAAGAAAGTGAGAAGAAGTGAAAGAAGAGAAATAGCCCAAAGCAGTGTATGTGGACATAGAGCAAGTGGGGAATAGTAAATGCCCTACTGCTGGTCAATCCCCATGTACCATGGAAAGTATATACAAAGAACAATAAGGTAAGGGTGCCGACACACCACCAATGGGTGGGCAAAGTGAAATGAGGGGGGAATGAGGGAAGGGGAGAATAGGATGGATTGGAGTGATGGACATAATAGAAAAGGGAGAAAAAGGAGAAGGAGAAACAAGGGGCGGGGAAGGGTGGGAAAGGGAAGATGACCACGGGAAAACAGGAGGAAGCGAAGGGAAAAATGGGGAAGGGAGGGGGGGAAAAGAGGGAAAGGGGGGGAAAAAAGGACAGGGGGGAAAAAGACGGGAAAGGATGGGAAGGTGCTGTGGAAAAGAGGGAAAGAAAGGAAGGGGGGAAAAAAGAAGAAGGGGGAGGGGAGAGAGACAGAAAAGAGAGGAAAGGGAAAGGGAAGAAAAAAGAGTGAAAAATGGGATGGGGGGTGATGGGAGGGAGGGTGAAAAGGAAAGGTGAGAAGTGTGGATGGAGTGATGAGCAGAGTGTGGGACAGAGAGAAGATGGGAAAGTAAAAGGAGGGGGGGAAAGTGCGGGTGAAGTGAAAAACGGGGTGTGGGACATGGAGGGACGGGGGGAAAAATAGGGGGAACGTGGGGGGGTTGGAGTGAGAAAAAACCCCATATAAAGCAAACGTGCATAAAACAATCATCAAATAAAGGTGACAAACAGTGTGAAAATACGAGGGAGGTGTCGGAACTGATTACCTAATTCAGCTGAACTGAGTAGAAGGACTGAAATATTCTGGATAATGAAAAATTAAGGTGTAAATGAATCTGACAAGGTCAGCAATGGTTAAAAAAGACCAAGTCATTAGAGAAATGTCACATTCGTTCCATATGTGCTTACCAGTATGAGCTGTCAGTCTGTGTGGCCTGTCTCCAGTTGGAAAAGGATCCAATAAATGTCCCCTGACGATTCCCATATTTATAGGGAGTGCCGATTGGCTAACTCCCTTCAGGTGTCCGTGTGCCCTGCGTCCTTCCTCCTCCCCCTCCACCGGGGGAAGCGAGCAGCACCACTGTGCGCCCTAGCGTGGTCCCCCCCGGCGTTCCGGAAAGGAAGACACCTTCGGGCGTCCCCGTCGCTTCCGCCGCAACTGCGCACGCGCCGCTACGTCACGCGCACGCGGTGTCCGGAAGGGATCCGGGACACCGCTGGCAGGGAGAGAGGTGTCCCACCCAGGTGAGGCCACCTAGTGGGCACATTGGGAGACGCGGGGCCCAAGCGTCTCCTCTCTCACCCTGCCAGGAAGACACAAAAAAGTGCACCCCCGCCCCAGAGGAGAAAACCAGGCACTGGGGGAGGCAATGGGGAACACAAAGCCATACTGCCCAGAAGTGCTGTTGTGTAAAAATACTGGTGATCATGGTGAGAAATGACTCAAACCATTTACATAAACTGTTCGATGGTGCTAAACACATAGTCTGTGTGCCGTGGGTTGATTGCTAACTGGCCATCTTAAATGCATCTTACCATACATGGCATTGTATATTTTGGCATGATTGCACAGTTGCAAAGACAATAGTTTTTTTACACAACCTGCGCAATCAGGATGGTACATATACAAAGATAAAAAGAAAATAAAAAGAAAGAAAAATTACATGGTAATAAGTATTAAAGTCATAGAAAATTCCGAACTGTTTAAGGTTAGATTTCACAAGGGGTAGAACGATACAGAGTACATGGTCCATTTTGTTAAATCCAGTGACATACACATAAATATGCATCTCGTACATATGAACATGGTGAGAAAAACAGTAAAAAGATGACTTTGATGATTGTACGTGGGGAAAACCAGGCAGCAACATACACACAACTGGAAACGCTGATGAAAAAATGTATAGGGAAAGTTGGCTGAGGTCAGCAAAGGGAAGGAGGAGGGGGGGGGGAGGGGGGCGGGGAAGACAGGGGAAAAAAAAAAAATAAGGGGAAGAAAAAGGGAAGTCATTGTGTCTTCCCTGATGAGAATCCCTGCAAAAAGGGGGCAAATGAAATTGATTCATTTAAACCTGGTGGAGAGGTGGCCTGTAACTGGAATATCCATCTCTGCTCTTTTTGCAGCAGACTTATTCCAGTCGCCACCTCTGTTGGGGATGTTTATTCTATAGAGGGCCACAAAAGTAACTTTAGGAACTCTGTAATTATGTGTAAAGATTATGTGCCTCCCAATAGGGAGGTACGGGTTCCCCACCTCCATACTGTAAACGTGTTGAGAGATGCGTTTCCAGAATTCCTGCCTGGTCTTCCCCACGTAATATGCACCACACTCACATTCCATCAGAGCAGTGTCCACAGGGGAAAGAACCCACTGTGGAACAGTGCTTGAATCTCTTATTGTTATTGGTGTATTCACTACGAACGAGCTGGTCACGCAGGGGTCATGAGTCATTGTGAACTTCAAATTACGATCGTTCACATTGATTTTATGAAAAAATTCAAATAACTTGGTCTCGGGTGCCTCCCAGACGACGAAGACGTCGTCGATATACCTCAGCCATTTGATTATATGGCTGGTGTATTCGACAAGGTCCTCGCCATCGAGGAGGGACTTCTCCCACTCCCCCAGGTACAGGTTGGCGTAAGAGGGGGCACAACAGGTCCCCATAGCCACACCCTGCACCTGGAGGTAGTGGGAGTTGTCAAAACAAAAATAATTGTGATGCAGTATATAGTGCAGACCATCCAAAATAAACCTAACCAAGGCCGGATCATATTGGGAATGCTGTTGCAAAGCCCTTTGCATAGCAGCCAACCCCTTGGAATGGGGAATGCTGCTGTACAACGCTTCGACATCTATGGTCAGTAGGATCGCATTCTTAGGTAGCCTCAAATTGCTGATGAGTTGCAAGAATTGTATTGTGTCCTTGACAAAGGAGGGTAAGGCCAGAACGAGGGGTTGTAGATGTGCATCTATGACACGGCTTAAGTTCTCAGATATGGCCCCATTGCCAGAGACAATGGGGCGGCCTGTGGGTTTCGTCGGATTTTTATGTATCTTGGGTAGACTGTAGAACGTGGCTACCCTGGGATGTGGAGTTCTGATAAATTCATAGATATTTCTGGTGATTTCCCCTCTATAGAATGCACGATCAATCATGTTGTAAAAACTGGAATTATATTGATTAATATTGAGGGCTGAAATTACTTTGTACCATTCTTTGTTTTT
This sequence comes from Aquarana catesbeiana, assembly GCA_037953035.1. Classification (NCBI taxonomy): domain Eukaryota; kingdom Metazoa; phylum Chordata; class Amphibia; order Anura; family Ranidae; genus Aquarana; species Aquarana catesbeiana. Next base: position 1,337,253 of record JBBHAA010001420.1, on the reverse strand, counting down.
TAATATGTCCAGACACATTGAAACATAGTCTTCATTATTCATGACTACTACGTTGCCTCCCTTGTCTGAGGATTTTATCACAATTGTAGGATTTTTTATGAGGCTTTGAAGGGCTGCGTTTTCCTCATCAGAAAGATTAGCCAGTTTAGAATGAGTTTGTGGTAGTTTACATATGTCACGGATGGTCTGCCTTAAAAACACTGCTACGTTGGGATTAATGCTTGAAGAAGGAAATGTAGTAGAGGCCTTTTTGAACATCGTAAGGGGATTCGGAGTCGATCTGTCCACCTCCTGCAGTAAGGCGTCCAGATCGATTTGATCTATTAAATCCACTGTGTTGTTTTCTTGATAAAGGAGAGTTAGGTCTCGTAAGGCCCTACATTCCTTCATGCTAAGAACGGGCCCATCCACAGCGTCACCCTCCGGGTCATCCTTTGCATGCAGGTATTTGAGTAATAACCTGCGTGCGAAAAGTTGTAAATCAGTAATTGTTTCAAAAACATCTAAATGTTGTTCCGGACAGAAAGTTAGTCCACGGGACAAAAGTTGTATCTCACTAGATGACAAATTAGTGGAGGATAGGTTGACCACACTTAAGTGGTTTGTTGGATTCACACCACGAAGGGGTCCAAACCCTTGCCTGTTTTGTGGGTCTGTGGGGACGCAGGTCCCCAAGAGGAGTTTAAAGGTTTTTGTGAAACTGCTTTATTGGGGCCCACAGGAGGGGTAGAGTGTTTGGGAAATTCCTGCGTGGGTAGCGTGTTACTGTCTGATTCAAAGGGCGTTGTCCTACCCGCCTCCGCAGTGCAATCGTTTGTCGCGGTGCGGCCGGGTAGGGCATAATGAGGACCTGCTTGTATAGAGACAGTGTCCGTCGCGCGTTTCTTAGAATCGTGTTCAGGAGAATTCCTGAAGCTGCGATCTCTTTTCTGTTGTGTTTTACTCCGCGCTTTATTGCGTTGAGAAAAAATTCTTGCGTTCGGATTCAGGGTCAGAAGGTCCCCGAGATTTTGAAATTTGAGTGTTCCCCCTGAGCTTCCAGGTTCCAGTGGAAAGGAAGATTCTGCTTGGTTAGCTGTGTAATGGGGGAGATGATGGCAGAGAACCCCCTGATAAACTTCCTGTAAAAGTTTGCAAATCCAATGAAGCGTTGTACGCCCTTCTTGTCCATGGGTGTTGGCCATTCTAACACAGCAGACACTTTCTGAGGGTCCATTTTGATGCCGGTTGGGGAGATAACTAACCCCAGGAACTGAATCTCCTTTTGTTCAAATTCGCACTTCTCCGCCTTGGCATACAATCTGTGCAGGCGGAGTCGGGCCAGGACTTTAAGGACATGTTCCCTATGTTGCTCGAGTGAACTGGAGAAGATTAGAATATCGTCCAAGTAGACAATTAGAAAGATGTCCAGGAAATCCTTAAACACATCATTGACCAGATGCTGAAAGGTGGCAGGAGCATTGCAAAGGCCGAAGGGCATGACTAAATATTCATAGTGTCCGAAACGGGTCCGGAAGGCCGTCTTCCATTCATCCCCAGCCCGAATGCGGACCAGATTGTAGGCCCCTCTCAAATCCAATTTGGTAAAGATGATGACGGACCTTAATTTTTGAAACAGTTCAGGTATTAGAGGCAATGGATAAAGGTTTTTGACCGTGATTTTGTTTAGCTCCCGATAGTTCACACAAGGGCGAAGCGTAAGGTCTTTTTTGGAGACAAAAAATATTCCCGCCCCGGCTGGTGAAGTGGACTGTCGAATGAAGCCTTTTTCAAGATTTTCGTTGATGTAAACCTTAAGTGCCTCTTGTTCCTTTTCGGATAGCGGGAAGATGCGCCCAAAAGGAATCTCAGCTCCAGGAAGCAGCTCAATTGGACAGTCATAGGGACGATGGGGTGGCAGAGAGTCTGCTCCCTTCTTACTGAATACATCTGCAAAGTCCTGATAGACCTCTGGTACGTTTTGAAGCAGATCTGGGTCAATGTCCATACACAGTAAGGTAGTAGCAGAATTGACAGGTTCAGGTAGACAATGTCTTTGGCAATAGAGTGACTGAAACTTGATCTCGCCCGTGGCCCAGTTAACAAGAGGATTGTGGGCTTAAAGCCAGGGCATACCCAAAATGATTGGAAAAAGTGGTGATGAGATAACGTCCAGGACTAGGATTTCTCGGTGCTGAGATGAGCAGGTAGCAGACAGAGGAAGGGTTTCTTGAGAGACCTGTCCAGATTTTATATGGGATCCATCGGCCAGAAAAATTGAAAGTCTATGCGTCTTATTCTTTAAGGAAAGATCTTGTTGAGTAGCAAAAACAGAGTCAACAAAGCAGCTGCATGCCCCGGAATCAACAATGGCGTTGACTTGAATTGTTCTTCCCTGGAGCTGTAATGAGAGAGGGAGGACAAGTTGAGTGGCATTGGCTGTTAAAGCGGATAAACTGGTTGGAGTTGAAGGAAAACACTTACGGATCTTTACTGGGCAGTTGTTCACATAGTGGCCCGTCCCGCCACAATAGAGACAACGGTTCAGTTGGCGTCTGCGTGCCCGTTCTTCAGGGGTCAGAGTAGTACGCATAAGTCTCAGTTGCATAGGTTCAGAGGCATCAGTTGTTTGGTTGACTGGACTTGGCCCGGCAGAAGGTAGATACCGGGAGGCAGGCAGCGGGGCTCTTGTGGTCATCCACATAGGCCGTGTTTGTTGAGAAGATCGTTCAGACCGGCGCTCACGAAGGTGTCGGTCAATTTGGATAGTAATGGCAATAAGCTCCTCCAAGGTGTCAGGCATCCCCACCCGGGCAAGTTCATCCTTAAGACCCTCAGATAGCCCCATGCGGAACTGGTGGCGTAGAGCTGCGTTATTCCATTGAGTGTCCGCGCTCCAGCGTCGAAAGTCCATGACATAGTCCTCGGCCGGCCTACGGCCTTGCTGGAGCGCGAACAAAGCTGCCTCAGCGGTGGCAGCCCGCTGAGGGTCCTCATAAATCTGGGCCATGGCTTCAAAAAAGGCGGGTAAAGACTGGATCTGTACAGCGTTGGTTTCAAGCAAGCGGTGGGCCCAGGTCTGGGGTTCCCCCTGGAGGAGGGATATGACAAATCCCACCTTGGTGACTTCCAAGGAAAAAGTCCGTGGCTGTAAGCCGAAGTAAAGTTGACAAGCACTGCGGAAAGCCAAAAACTTGGTTCGATCACCAGAAAACTTTTCAGGAACAGGGACTCTTGGTTCCGGTGGAAGCATGACCACGGAGGGTGGTGCAGCAGCCTGTACTGGAGCGGCTGCGGGAGCAGGAGCCACACCACCGGGACCACTGAGGTTTAACACTTGACCCTCCAGTCTGTTATAACTGTCCTGTAATGTCTTTACTGCTTGGGTGAGGGCTGCCAAGTGCGTACAGATCTCCTTAATGGGAGAGGTCATAGCTGTTCGTACTGTAATGTAACTGGTAGTTGAGCCTGACTGGTAGAAGGAGACCTCTCTTAAACGCTGGTTCAGGAGCCGCTGGAGGTTGGAACAGTGGTCTCCTGAGCGCAGTGGGTAAGAGGGCCTGATGCAGGTTCCAGCAGAAGCAGACACCGGAACTGGAAGGATGTCCCTCAGGGATGGCTGAACTGCAGATGCAGGTAAACTGGTGCAGGCCGGAGAGCAGGCGGACAGATGCGATGACAGCAGCTGGATGCAAACAAGCAGGCTGGAAGCAGCGTCACAGGACACAGGCAAACAAGGTCAGACAGTCCGTTTTGGCAGGAGATCAGGCAGGTATAAACAGGAGGGATGATCCAAGGATAGTCAGACAGGCAGGAGTTCGGCAACAGGTAACAGAATAAGCAAGGTCAGGCAAGCCAGGTCGGATTGGAGACTGGAGAGAGGTCAGACGTAGCCGGGTCAATAGCAAACAACAGACAAGCAGATACAGGAACTTTCAGGTGCAGAGCTGCAGACGAACAGCACCTGACATGAGCACCTGTCACTCTTTTAAAGGGCCCTTGGCGCCAAACGGCGCTAGCGCGATCAGGCGCGCGCGCGCACCCGCGAACGCGCGTACAGGCACACGCGGGAGCGCGCCGGTGCCCCCTGGTGGGGAATTTAGCTGAATTCGCCTAGAAACATTCCTTGTGGACCTGCGTGCACGCAGATTCACCCGACGACTGCTGACATGCCCCTGACAGTATCTTAGACGGACATTACGGGCACTCAGGGCGGGCAAGCCAGGACGGCCACTTTCAAGCGCCGTCAGGGTTGTTTCATTTTGAAGTCCAGCCTCAGGCCCAACTGAGCCAGCATAGTTGGCAGAATGTTGCCGTAAAAAGTTGTGTAGAACACAGCACGCCAGGATAATATGATTCAGTTTGTACTCCGCCACGTGTATGGGTGTAAGAAATAGGCGGAACCGGCTGGCCATAATTCCAAACGTGTTCTCCACCACTCTTCTGGCTCTGGCCAGCCGGTAATTAAAAACCCTCTGGTCCGGGGTGAGGGTCCTCATCGGGAATGGCCGCATAAGATGGTCCCCCAGCGCAAACGCTTCATCTGCAACGAAGACAAATGGGAGTCCTTCCACATTGTCTTCTGGAGGTGGCAAGTCCAAGCTGCCATTCTGGAGATGCCTGTAGAACTCCGTCTGGGCGATGACTCCACCATCAGACATCCGGCCATTCTTCCCCATGTCCACATACAGGAACTCATAAGTAGCCGACACCACCGCCAACATCACAATACTATTGAGCCCCTTATAATTATAATAGTACGGCCCCGAGTTGGAGGGTGGGATGATGTGGACATGTTTCCCATCAATTGCCCCTCCGCAGTTAGGAAAGTCCCACCGCTGGGCAAAGTGGGAGGCCACAGTCTGCCATTCCTGTGGCGTGGAAGGAAACTGTGGAGTCAAACAAAAACAAATTTAGTCATTTTGCACATAAACAGGGAAAGCTGATTAGACACAAACATTCTTGGCCAACATCAAGATAACATTTATTTGAGGGAGTTTTTAAAGACCAAAGTATAAGGTACACCTATCAGATTCCCCCCCCCCCCCCCATGGGCCATTTCTAACATTATAGGGGAGGGGGACTCTTGGACAGGTAACCCTCTCCACTTCATTGAGAGATGAATGCCTAAATAATGTGTATTACTTTGAACAGCCCCTCATTAGTTACACTATTGACAGCCCACTGGACAGGTAAGAAGTGTCATAATACAAAGATGTAAATACACATTGTACACATTTGAGCACATTTGGACATTCTGCTATTACCTATCAAGATAATAATAGTATACAGAAACTTTAAACAGTACTATTTTAAAGTATACAGGCAGGCCCTTGCACTACATGCTCTGGGGAATTCATCCATAAATCTGACCACAAAAGAGATGGGTATAGTGTGTATGGGTTTGGCAAAGTCAGCAGATAGATGATTGAGGATAGATAGAGAATTGGTATCAGCTGACTTAGCAGTTGGGGGGAGGGAGGGTTAAAAATGATTTGGGGACCCCCCAAAAAAGCCTCTGGCACTCTGCCTGAATTTAAAGCACAAATCACATTTAAAAACATTTTAGGGGGTGTTTATGGTAAATCACTACTATGGAGCTGATAAAATACATTGTTAAGTGACTACATGAGATGAATATAGGGCCAGGAGACCATGCTGGGGAGGTAAGTGAAGGCAAATATGTATGAAGGACAACAAAAATAATTAAATAAAAATCCAGAAAGCATGAGGACAAAGGGGACATTCACAGCATATTACAATCATGGTAATTAAGGAATGAGGAAAGAAATACAATACATTATCAAACATTAATTACAATAAAATGTGATATTAAAGGATAAAAATCTTACCTTAATATACTCCTTCTGCAGGACCTGGATGATGGCAGAACAGGTCTCTGGGATAATGATCCCCAGAACCTGCGGGGAGATGCCTGTCGAGAACTTGAGGTCCTGCAGGCTTCTCCTCGTCGCCAAGTACCGCAGGGTGGCGACCAGCCTCTGCTCTGGAGTGATGGCTTGCCTCATGCAGGTATCCTGCCTGCTGATATAGGGGGTCAGCAAAGCCAACAAACGGTGAAATACGGGGTCCGTCATGTGGAGAAAGTTCCTGAAATTATCAGGATTATTCTCACGGATCTCACGGAGCAAAGGCATATGACAGAACTGGTCACGCTGAAGCAACCAGTTCTTGGTCCATGAACTCCTCCCCACCCTGTTCATGGACTGGACTTGTGTCAAGGTAAGGACCCCAACACCAAGCCCCCGCACAGCACGAACTCTACGAGGAGTACGTTTACGCAACATGGCTAGAAAATGGTCGGCTTCTCAGAACGAAGTAACAGAACGCACTGAAGAACAGCAAGGCCTGTGAAGAGCGACCTGAAAAATAGTACCGAATGAACAAGAACAGAATGACAAGTCATGCGTCACTTGCTGCACGCACTGAAGAACAGATACAAACCCACAAGCACAAACTGAACAGCAGAAAACGATCTGAAAACCAAGAGTCTGAAAAAGCGCGAATCGTCTCTCACCAAACTTTTACTAACACGAGATTAGCAAAAGGAGCCCAAAGGGTGCCGCGCTTGGTTCTGAACTGGCCTTTTCTACGTGGTGTACGTCACCACGTTCTTGGCGATCGGAAATTCCGACAACTTTGTTTGAGCCAACATCCATCGGAAAAAATCCATGGATTTTGTTGTCGGAATGTCCGATCAATGTCCGATCGTGTGTACCGGGCATAGAGTTATAGAGGATAGAGTTCTGGCGCTAAAGTTATTTCCCTCGTCTGATGTTCATGGCGTTAACTCACGTGTGGTGCGATCGACATTTACATATACATGCGGGACCTTCGTGTGCATTTGCATTGGGGAATGGGGAAGCTTTAATTAATATATTTTTTTTTTTTTGTTACACTGGGGGTTATTTACTTAAGAAAAATCCACTGTGCACTTGAAAGTGCACTGAAAGTGCACTTGGAAGTGCAGTTTCTGTAGATCTGAGGGGGACATGCAAGGAAAATAAAAAACAGCATTTTAGCTTGCACATGATTGGATGATAAAATCAGCAGAGCTTTCCCTCATTTCAGATCTTCCCTTTAGATCTACAGCGACTGCACTTCCGAGTGCACTTTCAGTGCACTTTTAAGTGCACTTGCAGTGCACTTGTAGTGCAGAGTGGATTTTCATTTAGTAAATCAACCCCAGTGTATCTTTATTTTTCATTTTATCACTTGTATTGCTATCAGAATGGATGAATAACGTCCCTTGTAATAGCATGGGCCATGACAGGTTCTCCTTATGGAGAGATCTGGGGTCTTTTAGCTTCCAGATCTCTCCCCTGCCCTCCAAAGCATCTAATCAACCAAGATCAGTTTGAGCAGACGCTTGTTCAAGCAGGTAACAGCTTATTTACATGAGACCGAAACCAGAAGTGACAAAATCCTTGTTGCTTCCAGTTTGTGACTTCACACAGTGGGAGGAACAACATCAGTTCCTCTCACTGTGTCCTGGGAACAGGATGTCGCTGGTCGCATCCTTACTAGGCTCCGCGATCGCACGGGAGAGCCTGATAAAGGCGGCAGAGGGGAGAGGAGGGGGATGGGACCCCCTTCTGCCACCTATAAAAAGTAATCCTTTGGCTTCTTAGCCACTAAGATTCAGTGGTGGCTGGTCGGGGGGGGGTGGGGGGGCAAACAGTGCACCCACAGACACCCCCCCAGTCTGGTAACCCAAACACCCCCCCAGTCCAGTCGGTCAGTTCATCAGTAGGACAGGAGCACTTACTCCATTTATGGCAGGCAGCGCTTTACCCAGGCAATAGGCGGGGGCTTCTCCTTCCCCTGCTCTCCTCCTCGGCATCACTGGCTGCTTCCCCTTCCTTTGCTTTTCTCCGCTGGCATTACGACGGCTTCTGTCTCCTCCCTCCTTCTTGGCGGCCAATCGGAACACTTCTCCTTTCGGCCAATTGGGAAACGGGTCTCAGACCCACTTCCTGATTGGCCGGGAGGAGAATCAGTGTGAAAATAGCGAATATTCATTCGCTATTGTCACCCAACTGGGTGGCCTCGGAGTGCAGTGGTCTGCGCCCCGAGCCCACCCTTTTTTTGAAAAGAGCCTCTGGCTCTAATCACGTAATTTAAAAAAACACCCCTCTCACCATTGGAATCCATGCATCCGGCACTCTATATGTAGATACGGGGGCCGGACGCATGGATGGGGCACCCGTGCGCCCCTAATGGATGGGCTGCCACTACTAAGATTATGTTTGCATTGAAGGGAATCACTGGTCCACTGCACTGCAACAATGACCAAAATATCACCTTTGCTATCCAGCGACATACCAGTATGTCGCTGGTTGGCAAGTGGTTAAACAGGGTTCAGTACAATATGTACATTTTTTTACAGTCAGAATTTCATTTGTTCGCAGAAAAATAAATTAATTAAAATCCACCCCTCCCTAATTATTCGATAATCCAACAGACGGTCTGAAAACAAACATTTACTACTGGTTTACTTACCTGTTTAAAACGGTGACTGGAGGAGCTGAATGACAGTAAGAAACCTATTGATTTAAAAAGATTTGGAAATGGCAGCAAATGTTTCTTCCATAACCACAAAATAATCACAGATGTCTGAGGTAGGAGAATACTCATTTTCATATTAGCACAGTGGTCAGTATCAGAGATTGAGACAAAATTTGAACAGTTTTAGATATCTAAACCACAGAAAAGTTTCTCATGCAACACTATGTACACCATTTCCACTCCCTCTTCACACGTGAATATGGCATACTTGCCTACTCTTATCTTGCAAACCTTGTGGTTTCTTTTCTAGTCTCCCTGGGTACTGGTTTCACATGACTGAGGGATGTGCAGATTACTGAGGCTCTTGTTTCCTGTACAATTAAACAACCAATACCCCACTCCTTAACCCCCTGAGATTGACCAGATGACACATATTAATTTTGGAATCGAATGGCCATAGCAGCCTTTTTATTACAACAAATGAAATACAAATCGCAACATAAACAATTGTAATGCATATAATACATTTTTTACATAACCATTAAACCAAAAGACCTCAGCTTAACCTACCCGGTCTAAGGTCTTTGAAGAGCAATTTTCTCTCGACCAACCGGTTGTACCTGTCACCCCATAAAAGCCCCCAGCCGCATATTACACCAGCACAGGGACAGTTACCAGTTACTTCCTACCAGATACAACCAACTTAAAACCATTGTTACCATAGTATTATTAGAATGGGAAGGGACACCCATACCTCCAGATGGGCCCAACACCCCTAATTCTCCATTATTTTATCCAGCACCGCCTTCAAAGACCCCATAGACATCCTGCCACAGCACACAAGCATGACACCTTACGTTCGCGTCGCACTCCAAACTCGGAAGGCCTGCTGGATACCATCCTGCAAACCCAACTGCATAGGTCAATGCCAATGGCCCTGTCATGAAAATGTCTCCTCCTCCAACTCCCGATGACAGATCACTAAGCCCCCATTATGTACAAAAAACTTGGCTCCTGCCTTGTTGACCTTGAGCCTGGCTCTGTTAATCCCTTCAACAGAGCGAGCCAAACGCCAAACAGATCTGGCCACGATATTGGACCACACAAAGATGGTATCTGGGAAAAACGACTTAAGCCGCAAAAAGTAAAATTGAATGTCCCTGATCAGTTCACTTGAGCAACGCAGACCAAGGTCATTACCCTCCACGTGCAATAAAACCACATCAGGGTGCCTGTACAATCTAGCATACCTGTGCATTTCAGGCATGACCATAGCATTCCTGGAACACCAAGCCACCGGACTATGACATCTTCCCTGGAGAAACCCAACAGCCTACCCCCCTCCCGTACCTCAGCCCTCCTGGCACCCCAATAAACATACGAGTGACACCAGGAATCTGAAAGAAAAGAAAAGAAAGGTAGAGGGGGGGAATATAGCACCCCCCAATAAACCCAAAGAACCCCCCATAACAAACAACATGGATATGTTAGGAACTCAGGAAAGAGAGGAGAACAGCAGGAAACCCCTGGACCTACAATAAATGACGGCGAACATAAGACCGAAATCGAACAGACTCCCATCGCCCAATACTCTGAACCACCTGATCATCCAAACCTCATCTTACCGCTTCAGTAGCTGCCCCAATCCGGAATGAATGGGAAGAATAATTGTCTGCACTCAAACCCGCAGCCAAAAGACATTTTTTGAACACAGCCTGAAACTGGAAACGGGACAGAGGAGTCCCATCCTCATGTATGAAGAAAACACTCAGACTATCGGGCCAAATTCTTAAAAAAAAAACAACGGCCATCACTGGGCAGACCAGAGAAGAGGGGGCCGCACTCAACTCGATCCGAGCGCCCCATGCCAACTGATCCATCTTGGATTTACGAAGAAAAACCCCCATGGTATCTCCCCTTACCCACACATCCTGGACTCCCAAACCGCCCTCGTCCTTTTTATTCCGACTAACAAGTTCTCCCACCAGAAAGGCCCCAAAAAAGGCCAACACAAAGAGGGCCCGGAATAAAGTCCTCTCATACGCAGACATACAAACATTCCTCAATTGGCCTACAACAGTACCCAGGACTGAACAGGAAACAGGACGTCTAGAATCAGCTGCAGAGTGACCTGTGCAGCAGCCCTGCATCGCTTACCGTACCATGAAAACTTTAGTCGCATTACGTTGCCTAGCCAACTTAAACATGAAAGCCAGCCCAGCCCTACTCCACGTCCGGTGCCAAACAACAGAATCTGTCCCACTGGAAATGAGATAACGCATCTGCGACTGAATTATCAGTTCCCGGGACATGCACAGCAGACACAAAACAGTTAAGACGCAAACAGATAAGAACCAAGTGGCGAAGCAAGCAGACAACCGGACTAGAAGAAGCCGTATTGCTATTAATTGCCTGCACCACCCCTAAATTATGACAATGAAACCTAACACGTCTATTACTAAATTCCTCACCCCACAACCCCACTGACAGCACAATGGGAAACAACTCCAGGGCGGCCAAGTTATGCACCAAACCAACCTCCCGCCATGCCGCTGGCCAATACCCGGCACTCCAATGACCCTGACAAAACGCCCCATAACCAGCTGAACCTGCCGCATCAGTAAACAGTTCCATATTAAAATTAGAAACTACCTGTTCTAACCAAAGAGGTCTGCCATTGTAAGATGCCAAAAAGGAATCCCACACTTGCAAGTCCTCTCTATGGTCCCGCACCAATCTGATATAATGATGCGGTGCCCTGGCTGCCGCCAGTCGCCTGCCAGACCGCCGATCGGGTTCCATTGTCCATGGCAATTCCACGATGCTGCCGGATGCCGCAGGGGATCCTCACTGTCCACGCCTTCTGTAACTGGGGGCCCTGGCCCCTCCAGGCACCTTGCCAGCACCCGCCGAGCAGTCTCTCCCTCGCCGAGCCACTGTCTTAACAGGCGGAGAGCCCGAAGAGGCGGCCATGCTGTCCACACAGCAAGTAGAGGGGGTATAGGAGCAGGCCTTAGATGTAGCGCCCCCACCCTGGGTCCGCCATGGAAGGGGATTCCTCCCGACTCTCATGCTGGGCGAAGCAGGCTTCCGCTTGGCCGGTGGAGTTAGAGGGTCCTTGGCAGGGCTCCCAGAATGGCTACAGATGCCAAATGTCGCCTCAGGGCTAAAACGCCCAGGAGGCCTGGACCTCCTAGCATGTGGGCGACCATGTGAGGGGCCAGCAGATGAGTTAGAAGAGGCTTGGCTGGGCTCCTGTAGTAAGTCAGAAACAGAAGCCTGGAGCCACGGCCTCAACTCGGAGCTGGGACAATAGGGCATCCGAATCACTCATGCTACCTTTGTTCTTTTTTTCAACAGCAGAAACCTTACTGATTCTGTGAACAGCTCCAACTGAGCTCTGACACGAAACCTCTACATCCACAGGACACCCCCCAACCCTTGGGACTCACCAATCCAGGTAAGTGGCTTAATGCCTCCCCCTATCACACCAAATTCTCTCCGCCTCACTGCCCACCCCAGTCATGCTGGCCCTCCTCCAAGTTGCACTTTTTGCTCCAGGCCATTGACTTTCTTCACATTCTTCTTTAACAGCACAACACCATACATGATGGTCACACATTTATTAATTTTACAGATACATTTTTGGAAATACCACTGTGCACTACCACCTAGTACCACATGGAGATCCTTACTTGTTTGGGGACAAATTTTGTGTGGCCAACCTTCCCAAGGGTTTACACTACCATAGCTCCCGGGACAGACAATTTAGTGGCCCTCATCTTGCAGTATCGCACATCGCTTGAACTTTAACCTTGTAAGTACTGTATGCAGGGATGGATACTCACCTTTTCTTCCCTTCTGATTCCCCTCACTTCGATATCTAGGTCAAATATAATGGGGCATACACACGGTCGGACTTTTCGTCTACAAAAGTCCGACAGCCTGTCCGTCAGACTTCCGGCGGACTTTCGGCGGACTTGCGGCGGACTTGTGGCAGACTTTCTAACGAACGGACTTGCCTACACATGACCACACAAAAGTCCGACGGATTCGTACGTGATGACGTACACCAGACTAAAATAAGGAAGTTCATAGCCAGTAGCCAATAGCTGCCCTAGCGTGGGTTTTTGTCCGTCGGACTAGCACACAGACGAGCGGATTTCGGGGTCCGTCGTAGTTACGACGTAAAGATTTGAAGCATGTTTCAAATCTAAAGTCCGTCGGATTTGAGGCTGAAAAAGTCAGCTGAAAGTCCGGGGAAGCCCACACACGATCGGATTACCAGCCAGCTTTAGTCCGTCGGCGTCCGTTGGACTTTTGTAGACGAAAAGTCTGACCGTGTGTATGCCCCATTAGACTATACTACTGTTCATATCTTCTGCAGATATGTCATGCATCCGCTCCTGAGGAAGTGGAATAAATCCATGAAACACATTGAGAATCTAGGATGCAGCCATGTCCACATTACATGACTTATTGTAATTTAGAGTACATTATGTAACTACTGCTATTTCAATTGACCCTATGAAACAGAGCAAAAATATGTTACTTATTGGCCATGTAATGGACTAATATGCCATTCTTGCATTTATATGAACTGCTACAGAATTTTGGAGTGTGTGTATATATATATGAAATTAATTTTCCCTATGTATGTACCATCTGCAATATGCTATGATATTGTTTATGTCAATAAATATGCAAAGATTATTTTTACTCATTTGTCCATCACTGCCTCATTTAAAGTCCCAAAATCTCACCATTTATTAGCAGAAACAGGGATGGAGGTACATTCATTAATGCGCTACATTCGTTTAAGTCCCATTTAGCCTTCCCCCTTTTACAGAAAAGTTTCAGTTTAGGATTCTGCTTTAGGAAATTCTCTGGGACAGTTGAATCACTGGTATAATAAAAACAGAAAATGAATTTACATAACATAAAAAACATGATATGATCCAAAACATTGTACAATGAAATCCTCTGTTGTGGCTAAATACTTGCAGCACTCTCCTAGTTAGGCTGTTAGGTAGATTTAGTTTTTGGCATGCTCTGTAATCAGAGGAACAGTGGTTGTTTGGACTGGTCTGTTTGGGGCTTTACAGGTTGGGAGTTTGATTACTACCCCCTGCCTCTGGAAGAAGTTTCGAGATCTTAGGGAGGGAGAATTCAAATGTCCAGCCTGGATATTAAGCAGGGCCTAGCCAATCCCTGGGGAGGTGTGCCAGCCATTACCATGTGCTGACAGGTCGGATGGCCTTGGAGGTAGAACAGTGGGCCATGAGTGTGTGAGTGCCAGCTTGGGAACAGGTGGAGTCCATCAACCGGAGGGAGGGATCCCTTCCCATAGACGGAACGGATCGCCATCACCGATCGGACCAAAAAGATCACATCTTCAAAGGATTCATATAGGCACATTTATTGTGTCATCAAGGTGAGAGTTCTGGGAGCCCTTAGTGGGGATATAACACCACGAAAGTCACCAGATCTTCTATCAACGCATGCTCACTTATACCAGTCACATTTTTATGCATTTAATTGATTTACTAGCACTTTAGTCACGTTTCAATACACATATGGACAATCACTTTTATATTTATCAGCTGTGTGTTATGCACATATTATTTTGAGGAATTTTATCACATTATACTTCATAAGAGTGTTTATTTGTGCATCTATATATTTATTGTATATTTATTGGAACCACACATTTAGAACTAACTGTACCTTTGCTTCTGTTACTAGAGAGAGAGAGAGAGAAGTGTTCTCTGCCAGCATTACCTGATTGTTTTGGCATATCCCATATCACCCCAAATCTCCTCACAAGTTTCCACTAGCAAATAAACTTTAAAAAGACAACCCTTAGACTGATCAATAAGCCAGCGTGAGTGGACTGTTGCTGTATGCTTGGATGCCTCTGCACTGTTTTGGGAAAAAAAACTGTCTACTCTACAAAGGCCCCTTTGGGGGTAGTGCTACTAACTGAATAAAAGCCCTTATATTATAAACATTCTACTGTAGGACTACCCAAAGCAGTTTGAGGAACTATACAAATGTGCAAAGTATGTTAACCCATGGCAGCCAATCACTTGTTCTCCTAAAGAATATCTAAACCCAAAAACAAAAAGGTAATGTATTGCAGCTCACCAGTCCTTGGATGTGGAGGCTGCATTAGTGGAAGGAACCCTGGGGGGGTTGCACCGGGTATTTGACACATCTGTGTCAGATACCTGTGGAAGCTGGGGATCTGCAACAGAGCATATTTGTAGTCTCCCTGGCGGTATGATTATTTCAGATTTTTGCGTCTCAAGCCGGTACAATTATTTTGCATAGAAATTTGGCGTTTCATATTGTAGGCCTGTAATTCTTAGCAATAACACACTTAAATCTGTCCAAACAAGAGTCTACTAGATATCCCAGGTATGATGGAGTTTGAAACACAAAATCATAAATGATAATATAATAAATATAAATAATTATAAAAAATAATAATATAACAATAATAAAATAAATTTCCCCACTATTCACTATCGCGCAATTCTGCAAGTGTTCTAATTTATTATCGCTGTTTTCTAGCTGATCTAAAACCACTTTTGACGTAAAGGGACACTTTTTGGTTGCTATGGACAATCTCCAGTTTCCAGGCAGAAAAAACAGTATATATCATATAAAACTGCATGCAGGTCATTGGACAAAGCACTGGGGACAAAAAGGATGTGAACTAATTTCATACAGTAATGTAATCTGTACGATTACACTGTACTGTATGTATTATGATTTTTCTATTTTTTGAATTTGCCGCCAGGCTCCGGCCCTGTGCGTTGCGACGCTCGCAGGGAACAGAGCCAGGCACACGGGACATTATGGCAGAGGACAGAGCCCACGGACACAGCGGGGGGACATCGCAGGATCCTGGGGACAAGGTAAGTATACCGCACCAGGATCCTGCAATGCAATCCTGAGTGTGGCTCGGGGTTACCGCTAATGGTGCTGAAATTTAACCCCGAGCCACACTCGGGAAAACCGCCAGGGAGGTTAAGACATAGGCCACCAATAAGTAAGCATATGTTTACTGGATGGCTTTAGTATGTTTTTGAACCTAAAGAAATCTCCTGTAATATGTTGATTTCAGGTTTTCAGAATTTCAGAATTTCAAGAAGCTAAGAAAATAAGCCGGAAAATTCAAAATGGTGTTGGGTTTCTGTGGAGAGGGCATTTATTTTCATGACTCCGTTAAAAATTAAAGCCCAATTCTAGCCAAGTTAGAACTCTGCCTTCTTGTCCCAGTGACAACTGCACCCCCTTTTTTGTATGTGAGTCATAAGGACAAGAAATGAGAGAAAATCTCCCCAGTGGCGTTACAGACAGGAAAAAAAACTGGCAGAAATGTTAAGCCCAAATGAAGTCTCACATCACTTTATCTATTAATAGTCCAGTGTTCCCACATGTTATAATTTGGAACTGAACATTTAGCTTGGAAAAGTTCTAAAATACATATTTTTATCTATGCAATTGCTTCTTCTTGTCTTCTCTCTCTTTCATCTCTGTACCATTGGGAAGAATTGATTTCCTTACTGTCACACAACAGGAAGTAAGAGGAGAGGTCTACCAAAATAAGAGAAACCCCCTCTATAATATGTTGACATAAGAAGCGGTGCCCCCATTTTTCTCTTTTTCTGATGCAGGGCCAGCTCAAATTTTGGATTTTCTCTCACTTTCAGTTGTATCAACAATGGTCACCAGAGAAATTGGAGGGAGTGAATTTCCCAGTGTGACAGTACGGTTCCCTGTCATGGGGTATGGCACCCAGGATGTTTAACTAGTCAGGTTGAGGGGCTCCAGGACAATTGTTTAATTTGAAGAAGACTGTGCTTTCAGTTTCCTCTGTGGTTTGTAAAGTCCATTTGGGGACCTGGAGCCTGGAGATTTCGTAGTGATCTGGGTGGTAGGAAACCTCCAATCCTGGGACCAGGATTTAGGGATAGCCAGCACATTGTTCAGGTGTGTGTGTGGGTCTAATAGTAGAGTCAGGACCAGGGTTTTAGGCTCCACCCTCCCGAGGAGTCCAGGCGTGCAAGGGAGAAGTGTGCATGTCTGCACAATACAGTCTGACAGAGGGCCCAAGCCTGTGGGATGGAGCAGCAAGAAAGCTGGAAAAGAGTGCTAACCGAGGTACAGTGTTTGTACAGGAACTCTGTTATATGGCCAAGAGGGCCGAAGCATAAAGCCTGAGCAGTCGTGCTGCTAAAGAGAGCCAGGTGACTTGGTATTTTTTATTCACATTGTTGCTGTGGAAAGCTGAAACCCCTGCTTGGGCAACTGTTTTGTTATTGGACTGTTTATTTATTTTTTTATTTAATAAAAGTGGGCCTTTAAACGGCACAACTGGCGTGGACACAGCTCACTGGTAGGCTCTACACTAAGCTAATTAACCCCCAAACATTACACCAGTGAGACAGAAAATGTAACTGGGGGTAGATTGGAGGCATTGGAAACAAGTTTTTTGTAGAGAATATAAGATCTTTGGTTGGACCTAAGTTGGTCTTGGCTTGGCAGCGCTTTATAAAGCATGGGTCTTTCCAGTCAAGGGAGGCACTGGCAGGGTTGAGCTTGGGCTCAATCTGAACCTAGAAGTTACCTGTATTGTGGGGCCAAAGAGCTGTGGGCAGGAGATTCCTCGCCCCCCAAAGCTGCATTTATACAATTTATGCATTTGTGACATCACTAACCTAATATGGCTATGAGCATCCCTGCTTCTTTGTTGGGCTGGAAAATCTCTTACTGGCTGCTCACTGGGGGGGGGGGGGTTATCATGTAATAGCTACCCAAGGGTTCCAGTGAATCTGGTTTGGGCCAGACTCAGATCTGGACTCGACTCACCACTAATCACCAGGCTTGAGTAGTCTGCGTATGTTCAACATGGAAGGAGCGCCAACCACACATCATGAGAGTCTAGTTATATATTTTAAAGCCCCACTCTGGAATAAAACACATTTTTGACCATATCTCTATCCCACCCCCCTCTAACCCAAGTTTATATGCATTTTTATTCTCCTTATCTGTGAAACTAGATCTACTCACCGAAGTTCTCCTCTCCAGGTACCTCGCCATGCCCGGTTGTGGGTGGGGGGACCACTAATCCAGCATTGAATCACCCCCGAAATTGACGGTCCCCTGCCATACCTCTGTGATAAGGACCCCACTGCTGTACATCATATAGGAAGTGTCCATGTCATGCTGACACTGACATGGACACTCAAAGAAGGATCCCAAACAGGAAGTAAACAGAAGAAAAAGACTCAAGGCTGCAGCACACCATGAATTTTTTTTTAATCCAGTCATTAGATAAGGGTGGTGGAACAAGGGGTAGGCAGGGGGGAGAAGATTATCCCAAAATTGGGCTTTAATGATCTACAGATGACAAAAGTATACCCACACGAAGCACTGCATTTGGTGTTTTGTACCCAAAATGTGTTGGTTTCTTGTCACCATACTTTTGCTATTCATGGATCATTAAAATACATACCTGGATCTTCATCATTTGTATTGGTACACCAACGTCAGATTGTACCAGGCAAATTTCCCTGCCCCAGCTGCTGCACCGCCGAAAGAAGTTCGCTCCCAGTCATCCACATGCCCAACGGTTAAATGCTAGCTTGGCTAAATTGCTAGCACTTCAACTGCTGCCTTTGCAGTTGGTAGACTCTGCCCCCTTCCGTAAGTTTGTGGAATGTGCGGTTCCTCCGTGGCAGGTTCCCAAACGCCACTTTTTCTCACGGAAGGCGATTCCGGCTCTCTACCGGCATGTGGAAGGCAATGTCTTGGCCTCGCTGGACAGGGCGGTCAGCGGTAAGATGCATATTACTGCTAACTCATGGTCCAGCAGGCATGGACAGGGACGTTACCTATCTTTCACCACGCACTGGGTGACTCTTCTGGCAGCTGGGAAGGATGCAGGACAAGGTGCAGTAGTGTTGGAGGTTGTTCTGCCACCACGCCTCCAAAATACTACTAGTGGTGATTCTGCCACACCTCTCTCCTCCATCCCCTCCTCTTCTTCTTCCTCCATGGCCAATTCCTGTGCTGATTTGACTTCGGAACCAGCGGTGCTCTGTAGGCGTTCAAGGGGCTACGCAAGCACGCAGGCCAAAAGATGCCATGCGGCGCTTGAGCTGGTGTGCTTGGGGGATATGAGCCACACTGGGGCAGAGATTCTGTCAGCTCTGCAAGGACAGGTTCAGAGGTGGTTGATGCAATGCCAGCTTAAGGCAGGCATGGTGTTTTGCGACAATGGCACCAACCTCCTCTCCGCCCTCCGACAGGGACAACTGACCCATGTGCCCTGTTTAGCTCATGTCCTTAACTTGGTGGTGCAGCGGTTCTTGGGCAGGTACCCGGGCTTACAGGATGTCCTGAGGCAGGCCAGGAAAGTCTGTGTGCATTTCCACAGGTCATATAATGCCAGTGCTCGGCTGGCTGACCTCCAAAAGGAATTTAACCTGCCCAAGAACCGCCTAATCTGTGACATGGCCACCAGGTGGAACTCAACGTTATGCTTGCTGCAGCGGCTGCACACGCAGCAGAGGGCCATCAATGAGTACCTGTGCGACTATGGCACCAGGACAGGGTCAGGGGAGCTTTTTTTTTTCCCCACGCCAGTGGGCCATGATCAGGGATGCATGCACTGTCCTGTCACCATTTGAGGAGGCCACGAGGATGGTGAGCAGTGACAGTGCATGCATCAGTGACACTGTCCCCCTTGTCCACCTGTTGGAGCACACGCTGCGTGGAATAATGGACAGGGCACTTGAGGCAGAACAGAGGCAGGAAGAGGAGGACTTCCTTAGCTCTCAAGGCCCCTTTTATCCAGACAGTGTTCCTGCGTGCCCACCGATCACACAGGAAGAGGACTAGGAGAAGGAGGAGGAAGAGGAGGATTGTGTAAGCATGGAGGTGGAGCCTGGCACTCAGCATCAGCAGCAGTCTTTAAGGGATCATTTACAGTCCCAAGAAACCCATGGACTTGTACGTGGCTGGGAGGAGGTGGCTGCAGATCATGTCGTCCTTAGTGACCCAGAGGACTCCAGACCGAATTCCTCAGCAAACCTATGCTGCGTGGCCTCCCTGATCCTGCAAAGCCTGTGGAAGGATCCTCATATTAGTGGTATCAAGGAGAGGGATCAATACTGGCTGGCAACCCTCCTTGATCCACGTTACAAGGGTAAGGTTGCGGACCTTATCTTGCCGTCGCAGAGGGAGCAAAGGATGAAACATCTTCGGGAGGCCTTGCAGAAAGGTCTGTGCAACGCGTTCCCAGAGACTGGGACGTTACAAACTCCTGTTCCTGGACAACGTGTTGCTGAGGCTTCGGTCAGTCAAAGAAGGAGCGGTGGAGAAGGTGCCCGTCTGACCGATGCGTTCAGACAATTTTTTAGTCTGCAGCCCCAAGGTATGATCGGTTCCAGCAACCATCGCCAGCGTCTGTTTTACATTGTGCAGGAATACCTAGGGGCAAGATCTGACTTGGACACCATTCCCACCGAAAATCCTCTGGGTTACTGGGTCTTGAGGATGGATCACTGGCCAGAGCTTGGACAGTATGCAATTGAGCTACTGGCCTGTCCTGCATCCAGCGTTCTTTCAGAACGCACATTCAGTGCTGCTGGAGATTTTGTAACCGATCACAGGGTGCGCCTGTCCACTGACTCGGTCGATCGACTGACCTTCATAAAAATGAATCAGTCTTGGATCACCACCAAGCACCTGATGCTGATGTAACCAAATAATTTTTTTTTAAAATGTCAGATCCCTTCAAGACTGCCTATGCTGATGCTGAGTGACTATCCTGTTATGCTGAGTGACTATCCTCTTCCTCCTCAATGATCATGCTGTGTCACTAATCGTACTCACCAAGGCCGAGATGCCGAGAGCGGTTTGGCCCTTGCGACTAAGCGCAGTCTGCCCCCTGGAGTTGGGACAGGGGGTGAACGGCACAAAGAGGCACAGGCTCCCCAATGAACTGTGGGTGGCTTGCTTGCGGGGTCTTGATAGGGAAGAGCCACTGTGCAGGTACTGGTAGGCAGGTGCAGTTGAAGACAACAGGCAGAAGGTCCATAGCTGAGCAGAGGATCAAACACCGGGATGGTGCTCTGGTACTGCAGGATCTGCAAGGTAAGGTGATAAGATAAAGAGAGTCCAGGTACAAGCAGGAGGTCAGGCTAGGAGACAGTCCAGGTAACAGGCCGAGGGTCAAACACAGGAGATTGGTGGGAATCCGATAAACAGGCAGAGGTCAGGTCCAGGAGAGAGGCAAGAGAAGTCCAAGGGCAAATCCGGGTCACAACGGGTAGTCAGGCAGAGATACAGGATACAAGTTCAGGTAATACAGGAAGCTGAGACAAACCAGCAACTTGTTTGATTCTCTGAGCGCCTTTTATAGGCTGCCCAGGGAATCACGTTGGGTGTGCACCAGTGCGCGTGCGCGAGCGCCGTAACGCCGAGCCGCGAACGCGCATGCGCCGGAACGCCGTTCCGCCGGGAAAACGAGAAAAACGACTGGACCGTAACGAAGGCTTCTTCTGACAGTGCCCCCCCCCCCCGAGGGGTGGCCTCTGGACACCCAAGGTTGACATCAATTCTGGATGTTCTCGGTGAAAAGCCTGGAGAAGCTGTGGAGCATGTAGATTCCTGGCTGGTTCCCAAGAGTTATCCTCAGAAGGATATCCCTTCCATTTGATTAAATACTGCAGCTGACTGCAATTTAGAATTTTTTCTACCTCAAACTCGTCTTCTCCGTTGATTAGAACCGGTGGCGGTGGAGGTTTTTCTCTGTCAGAAAAAGGGCTGGGAGCAATAGGTTTTAAGAGGGATGCATGGAAGACTGGGTGCATCTTGTAAGCATCAGGAAGAGCTAATTCAAAAGCGACTGAGTTGATTACCCTTTTTATTTTAAAAGGACCAATAAACTTTGGCCCTAGTTTCCAGGAGGGAATTGGCAGTCTGAGATGGATAGTTGATAGCCACAATTCTTCGCCTACTTTAAAAGCCGGGTTCTCCTTCCTTCCCCTGTTGTAGTACTTTTGGTAGTCATCCTGAGCTTTTTGCATCGCTGCCTTGATCCTTTGGAAATTTAACTGAATAGAGGTTACTCGGTCCTGCACTGCAGGAACAGATAATTCAGGAATGGAAACTGGAAGAAAGGAAGGGTGAAATCCAAAATTGGACCAGAAAGGTGTCTGGTTGGTAGCGGAATGGATGGAGTTGTTATATGCAAATTCTGCATAAGGCAGGAGGGAGGACCATTCATCCTGGGAATCGGAACAGAAGCATCGGAGGTATTGCTCCAGGGTTTGATTTGTCCTCTCCGTCTGGCCGTTACTTTGAGGATGATAAGCAGAAGAAAAGCAAATTTTTATTTCCAAGGTCTTGCATATTTCTTTCCAAAATTTTGAAGTGAATTGAACCCCTCTGTCAGAGGTGATGCTCACCGGGGTACCATGAAGTGTGATAATTTCTTTAAAAAACATGCTAGCAGTAGCGGAGGCAAAGGGAGTACCCACCATGGGCAGAAAGTGTGCCATTTTTGAGAGTCGATCGACTACGACAAAGATAGTCGTGAACCCCCCTGATGGAGGCAAATCCACAATAAAGTCCATGGAGATTTCCGCCCATGGGCGTTCAGGAATGGACAAGGGTTTGAGTAGGCCCCATGACTTTGTATTTGAGCCCTTGCTGCGCTGGCACGGAATGCAGGATGAAACATAGTTCTTGCAGTCTTGTCTCCAGCCTGGCCACCAAAAGGAACGTGAGACCAACTCCATGGTCTTTTGTGACCCAAAATGGCCTGCTAGCTTGTGGTCATGGAAGGACTGTAGGGTTAGGAGCCTAGATTCCAGCGGGACAAAGATTTTTCCATGAGACCAGAATAGATCATTGCGTTTCTCCATAGAAGCTACGTGGGGTTCAGAGCATTGAGCGGATGCAGATTTGATTGTGGACATTAGGTCTCCTTGAGTAACTAGAAGGAAATTTTGCGGGGACAAGATGGTACTTGGCTCTGTTACCTGGGAAGTTTCATGGAACATCCTTGAAAGTGCGTCCGCTTTTCCGTTCTTTGAACCTGGTCTATAAGATATGTGGAAATTAAATCGGGAAAAGAAGAGAGCCCATCGGGCTTGCCTAGGTCTAAGACGTTTAGCAGTTCGCAGGTATTCCAGGTTTTTGTGGTCAGTAAAGATCATGATAGGATTGGACGCCCCTTCAAGCAGATACCTCCACTCCTCTAAAGCGAATTTGATGGCCAGTAACTCCCTATCGCCTACCTCATAGTTTCTCTCGGGGGTGCTTAGTTTCCAGGATGCAAAGGCCATGGGATGTAATAGAGCCTTGAGCCCTTGTCTTTGTGAGAGGATGGCACCAGTAGCGGTCTCTGAGGCATCAACTTCCAGAATAAAAGGCAGGGCTGGATCCGGGTGTCGCAAGACTGGTGCAGACGAGAATAGTGCTTTCAATTTTAGAAAAGCTTCTTGAGCCTCCAAGGACCATTGAAAACGATTGTGCTGGCGTGTCAGTTGAGTAATGGGAGCCACAATAGCTGAAAAGCCTACAATGAATCTTCGGTAGAAGTTAGAGAAACCTAAGAACCGTTGTACCCCTTTTCTGTCTACTGGAGCTGGCCATTCCTGGATTGCTTTGACCTTCTGGGGGTCCATTGCAACGCCGTCAATTGAAATTATGAATCCTAAGAATTGCACTGTTGTCTTCTCAAATTCACATTTCTCCGCCTTGAGGTACAATTTGTGTTTTCTGAGAATCGAGAGAACCAGTTTGACATGTACCCTATGGAGTTCCAAGGTGGCTGAAAAGATGAGAATGTCGTCAAGGTAGACTACTAGAAAGTTGCCAAGATATTCACGAAAGATATCATTCACCAGGTGTTGGAACGTGGCCGGGGCATTACAGAGTCCAAACGGCATCACCAGGTACTCATAGTGTCCAAACCTGGATCTAAAGGCGGTCTTCCATTCATCACCTGCTCGAATCCGGATGAGATTGTATGCGCCACGCAAGTCTAGTTTGGAGAAGATGCGGGCAGATCTGAAACGTTGGAATAATTCTGGGATGAGAGGAAGCGGGTACCGATTCTTGACGGTAATTTTATTTAATTCCCTGTAATCGATGCAAGGTCGGAGGGATCCATCTTTTTTTTCTACAAAGAAAATACCAGCTCCAGCCAGTGATGAGGAGGAGCGAATGAACCCTTTCTCAAGGTTTTCATCAATGTATGTTTTAAGAGCCTTTAATTCTGTTTCGGACAAAGAAAAAATACGACCAAAGGCCGATGAGGTGGTAGACAATCTGCCTGCTGTTTATCAAATACATCTCTGAATTCTAGGTAGCTTCCAGGTACGTGTTGCAGACTATCGGCCATGGTTGCAGTGGTAGAAACAGAGGCTGGGGCTGGAGGAAGGCAATGTCTGGAGCAATATTGGGATGAGAAAGAGACTTCCTTCTTATTCCAGTTGATCTGTGGTTCGTGGGCTTGAAGCCATGGGAGTCCCAAGATAATGGGGAACATCGGAGAAGAAATGATGTCAAAGCGTAGGTATTCATGGTGGCCAGTATCAGTGGTGGTAAGGATGGGTCTGGTTTCCTGCGTGATAGGCCCAGAGCGGGGAAGAGACCCATCGGCTAGGTGGATCCGTAGACTTTGGTTCTTCGTGGTCAAAGGAACATGCAAGCTTGCGGCTAATGAGGCATCCAAAAAACAGCTACACGCTCCGGAGTCAATTATGGCGGGTAGGTGAACCTCCTTTTCCGGAAGCTGTAAAGAGACAAAAAGAGTGACATAAGGCTGAGAAGAACCGGTAACGTGTTGATTAATAGCAGACCGTAGGTAGGACTTACTGGGTCTCACGGGGCAAGAATGAAGGAAGTGTCCAGAACCCCCACAATAAAGGCACAGATTGCCCTGGCGCCTACGTAGCCTTTCCTCTGAAGTGAGTGGGGCGCGGACTAGACCAAGCTGCATTGGTTCAGCTTCAGGAGCAGTAGGAACTGGTGGAGCTGTGTAAGGTGGATGAGTAGGAGCTGGTTTAGGCATCATCCAGGTAGGGCGAGGAGTCTGGAAACGCTCGGTGCGTCGCTCACGCATGCGACGATCCAGTTTGGTGGTAATTTGGATGAGGTCTTCCAAAGAAACGGGGGTCTCAATCCTGGCCAGCTCATCCTTCAATGCTTCAGACAGCCCTTGACGGAACTGGTATTTGAGGGCAGGTTCATTCCAGCCAGTATCAGCTGAACATTTCCAGGAACTCCACGATATAGTCCTCTACTGGTCTTCGTCCTTGGCTCAGGTTATGCAATAAGGCTTCGGCCGTGGCCGTGCGCTGGGGATCATCGTAAAGTTGTGCCATACCTTGGAAGAAGGTATCTACCGAATTCAGTATGGGGTTCCTCTGTTCCATTAGGCTATGAGCCCAAGCTTGCGGTTCATCGGCCAAGAGGGAAATGATGAACCCAACTTTTACCACCTCCGATGAAAAGGTCCTGGGTTGCAGAGCCAAATACAGAGAGCAAGCATTCTTAAAGGCTCTGAACTTTTTGCGATTGCCGGAGAAACACTCTGGTGTGGGAACCCTAGGTTCTGGAGCGGCCATGACCACAGTGGGATTAGTTGGTATCTGAGGAGAGGAAGCTCCACTGGGAGGTACAGAAGCCGCGGCAGGGGCTGGAGATGGTCCGGAAAGCTGCTGAAGGCGGCCATCAATTTGGGCGTAGCCGTCTTGCAATTTCTGGACGGCCTCAGTAAGGGCCGAGACCTGCTGACACAGGATCTCCAATGGGGAACGCGCTCTGTCGGCCTCAGACATGGCTGGTTTGTACTGTCACTAATCGTACTCACCGAGGCCGAGATGCCGAGAGCGGTTTGGCCCTTGCGACTAAGCGCAGTCCGCCCCCTGGAGTTGGGACAGGGGGTGAACGGCACAAAGAGGCACAGGCTCCCCAATGAACTGTGGGTGGCTTGCTTGCGGGGTCTTGATAGGGAAGAACCGCTGTGCAGGTACTGGTAGGCAGGTGCAGTTGAAGACAACAGGCAGAAGGTCCAGAGCTGAGCAGAGGATCAAACACCGGGATGGTGCTATGGTACTGCAGGATCTGCAAGGTAAGGTGATAAGATAAAGAGAGTCCAGGTACAAGCAGGAGGTCAGGCTAGGAGACAGGAGACAGTCCAGGTAACAGGCCGAGGGTCAAACACAGGAGATTGGTGGGAATCCGATAAACAGGCAGAGGTCAGGTCCAGGAGAGAGGCAAGAGAAGTCCAAGGGCAAATCCGGGTCACAACGGGTAGTCAGGCAGAGATACAGGATACAAGTTCAGGTAATACAGGAAGCTGAGACAAACCAGCAACTTGTTTGATTCTCTGAGCGCCTTTTATAGGCTGCCCAGGGAATCATGTTGGGTGTGCACCAGTGCGCGTGCGCGAGCGCCGTAACGCCGAGCCGCGAACGCGCATGCGCCGTTTCGCCGTTTCGCCGGGAAAACGAGAAAAACGACCGGACCGGAACGAAGGCTTCTTCTGACAGTGCCCCCCCCCCCGAGGGGTGGCCTCTGGACACCCAAGGTTGACATCAATTCTGGATGTTCTCGGTGAAAAGCCTGGAGAAGCTGTGGAGCATGTAGATTCCTGGCTGGTTCCCAAGAGTTATCCTCAGAAGGATATCCCTTCCATTTGATTAAATACTGCAGCTGTCTGCCATTTTTTCTGCAATTTAGAATTTTTTCTACCTCAAACTCGTCTTCTCCGTTGATTAGAACCGGTGGCGGTGAAGAAAAACGACCGGACCGGAACGAAGGCTTCTTCTGACATGCTGATAGCTTGTAAGAATATTTTTGGTTCTGGCGCCGCCACCAGTGGCTAAGGCCCAATTTTTCTGCCCCTGTTTAACAGGGGCGTGTAATTACAATTTTTGATGCAATATTTTGCAAGGAGGGTTTGTTGCTGCACTCAACTAGAGTATTTGTGAGGGGTTGCAGTGTTGTGGCACCAGAACCAGTGCCTAAGGCCCAATTTTTCAGCCCCTGTTTAACGGGGGCGTGTAATTACAATTTTTGATGCAATACTTTGCAGCAGGGCTTGTTCCTGCGCTCCAACTAGAGTATCTGTGAGGGGTTGCAGTGTTGTGGCACCAGTGCCTAAGGCCCAATTTTTCTGCCCCTGTTCAACAGGGACATGTAATTACAATTCTTGATCTAATATTTCACACCAGGGCCCGTTTCTGCGCCCACCAAGAGTAACTGTGAGGACTTACAGTGTTTTGGCACCAGCACCACCACCACCAAAGGCCCAATTTTTCTGCCCCTGTTCAACAGGTGCATGTAATTACAATTCTTGATCTAATATTTCACAGCAGGGCCCGTTCAAGCTCCCACCAAAAGTAACTGTGAGGACTTACAGTGTTGTGGCAACACCACCACCAAAGGCCCAATTTTTTTGCCCCTGTTCAACAGGTGCATGTAATTACAATTCTTGTTCTAATATTTTACATCAGGGCACGTTTCTGCGCCCACCAAGAGTAACTGTGAGGGCTTACAGTGTTGTGGCACCAGCACCACCACCACCAAAGGCCCAATTTTTCTGACCCTGTTCAACAGGGGCATGTAATTACAATTCTTGATCTAATATTTCACAGCAGAGCCCGTTCCTGCGCCCACCAAGAGTAACTGTGAGGGCTTACAGTGTTGTGGCAACACCAACACCTAAGGCCCCAATTTCTGCAGAGTATATAGGGCAGGCCCCTACTTTCAAACATCCAACTTACAAACGACTCCTACTTGCAAACGGAAGGAGACAACAGGAAGTGAGATGAAATCTACCCCTAGGAAGGGAAATTCTCTCCTGTAAGAGTTAATATGGGAAAAACGTGTCTCCTTTCCACTGATGCTTTATCACCAATCCTTGTTTCACTAAAAACCCCAAATTGTCAAAAAACATTTGTCATTGGGACAGAAAGTGAGGTAAAATCTTCTGAAGAGGTGCACAGACAGCAAAACAAATGTCACAGGGGTGATAACCCTTCCCTATGTTTTCCAAAAAGCTTAAATTAGATTTTTTTGCTGGAGCTAAACACGTTAAAAATGTACTAGTTCAAAATTGCAAACAGATTCTACTTAACAACAAACCTACAGTCCCTGTCTTGTTTGCACCGCCTGTGTACTGCTGTTCAGAGTATATAGGGCCTGGTCGCCCCACACCTTTCCTTTTTTTAATTTGGGTGCGGGGTTCCCCTTAATATCCATACAAGACCCAAAGGGCCTGGTAATGGACTGGGGGGTACCCATGCCGTTTGTCTCACTGATTTTCATCCATATTGCCAGGACTTGACATTACATTAAAGCCGCAAGCAGTTTTAAATTACTTTTATTCCTTTAAAAATGTAATTTTGTGCAGGGACTGTTCTAAGCACGGAAAACATGCGCCACTTTATAGGCATACTATAGACACCCCCCAGGTACGATATTTAAAGGAATATTTCACTTTTTGTTCACTTTAAGCCTCATTAAAATCACTGCTCCTGAAAAAACAGCCGTTTTTAAAACTTTTTTTGCATTGATACATGTCCCCTGGGGCAGGACCCGGGTCCCCAAACCCTTTTTAGGACAATACCATGCAAATTAGCCTTTAAAATTAGCACTTTTGATTTCGAATATTCAAGTCCCATAGACTTCAATGGGGTTCTAACATTCGTGCAAATTTTCGCTCCGTTCGCAGGTTCTGGTGCGAACCGAACTGGGGGGTGTTCGGGTCATCCCTAATGAACATTAAGGAGGCACTTGAAGAAAGATGGGCTGCATGGTCGAGCCGCCAGAAGAAAGCCATTACTACGCAAATGCCACAAAGTATCCCGCTTACAATACCCTAAACAGCACAGAGACAAGCCTCAAACTTTCTGGCACAGAATCATTTGGATAAGACCAAAATTTAGCTTTTTGGCCACAACCATAAACACTACATTTGGAGAGGAGTCAACAAGGCCTATGATGAAAGATACACCATTCCTACTGTGTTTTGGGGATGTGTGATCTACAAAGGCACAGACATTTGGTCAAAATTGATGGCAAGATGAATGCAGTATGTTATCAAAAAATACTGGAGGAACATTTGCATTCATCAGCCAGGAAGCTGCGCATGGGATGTACTTTGACATTCCAACATGACAATAAACCAAAACACAAGGCCAAGTCGACCTGTCATTGGCTACAGCAGAATAAAGTAAAGGTTCTGGAGTGGCCATCTCAGTCTCCTGTCCTTAATATCATTGAGCCACTCTGGGAAGATCTCAAACGTGCAGTTCATGCAAGACGGCCCAAGAATTTACAGGAACTGGAGGCTTTTTGCCAAGAGGAATGGGCAGCTTTACCATATGAGAAGATAAAGAGCCTCATCTACAAATATCACAAAAGACTGTAAGCTGTCATTGATGTTAAAGGGGGCAATACATGGTATTAAGAACAGGGGTATGTAAACTTTTGATCAGGGTCATTTGGGTAGTTTCTATTGTCATTATGATTTAAAAAGAGTAAACACAGTTGATTGATAATAAATGGCTTCAGCCAAACACTAACCATGAGTGGAAGAAAAGTTTTTGTGTTATCATTCATATTCTCTGAAAAATTGCAAAGAAATCATAAATTCTGCCAGGGTATGTAAACTTATGAGCACAACTCTATAATGAGGATTCATTGTGCTATGTTACCAGACTAAAGCTAATTTTTCTTTCGCATTGAGGTTTATTTGGTATCAAAGACATATTGAATTAGACATTCATTGTTCTCTATTTAATCATACAGCTACACCATATTATTCAAACACTGTTTAAATATTTGAAGTGTATTTTGTAATATAAAAAAGAAACAACTGCAAAAA
Source organism: Aquarana catesbeiana (assembly GCA_037953035.1). Lineage (NCBI taxonomy): Eukaryota > Metazoa > Chordata > Amphibia > Anura > Ranidae > Aquarana > Aquarana catesbeiana. The sequence continues at coordinate 1,307,819 of JBBHAA010001420.1, read as the reverse complement.
GATAAAAAGGAGCTGACTGAACAAAACAGGCTAAATGGATAAATGCATTCTCTGGAAACCCTTTGATCTCAGGTAAATAAACATGGTTGTATTTATAATGCCTTAAAGGTTAATGGGTTGAATCAACACTATTTCATTAACAGAGTTCCCAACTTTTTCCCACGCCACCAGCCAATACAAAGCCAAGTGTTCCTTCTTTCCTCTCTAAGCCTAGGTTTCCACTATTGCGACCTGAAAGTCGCACGATTTTGATGCGACTTGAAGCAATGCTTGTGTATTTTTGAGGTCTATGGGCCTCAAGTCACATCAAAGTCGGACCAAAGTAGTGCAGGGACTACTTTGAAGTTGCTGCGACTTGAAGTCACACAGCTATGAATGGTACTCATTGGAAATCATGGGGTACGACTTGTCAAGTGACTTTGCAGTCCCAAGTCGCAGGACAAGTTGCACAAGTGGAAACGGAGCCTAAAGGAACAAGCATGCATGTCTGCCCAATGTGGAACATTAACAAATGCTAGATCATGCATTACCTGGCAGCTGGATTATTAAAAGAAAATTGAAAAAAGTGTTTGAATGAATGCCCAGTTTGAATTATTATTACAGTGTTTGACTTAAACAGTCAGGGGCTGATACTAAAGACAAATAGGTTGTTCACTGTGGAAGGGAATTCTCCTATAGCTTCAAGAATAAGGTGAAGCACTGCTGACTTCCATCATCCAATCATGTGCAAACACTGTGTTTTTTTTTAACCATTTAAGCCCCAGACAATTTGGCTGCCCAAAGACCAGAGCACTTTTTGTAATTCGGCACTGCATCGATTTAACTGACAATTTAGCGGTCATGCAACATGGCTCCCAGACAAAACTGACTTTTTTCCCCACAAATAGAGCTTTCTTTTGGTGGTATTTGATCACCTCTGTGGTTTTTATTTTTTGCGCTAAAAACAAAAAAAGAGCGACAAGTTTGAAAAAAACGCATTATTTTTTACTTTTTGCTATAATAAATATCCCCAAAAAATATATAAAAAAACCTTTTTTTTCCTCAGTTTAGGCTGATACGTATTCTTCTACATATTTTTGGTAAAAAAAATCACAATAAGCGTTTATTGATTGGTTTGCACAAAAGATATATCGTCTACAAAACAGGGGATAGTTTTATGGCATTTTTATTAATAACTTTTTTTTTTACTAGTAATGGCGGCGATCAGCGATTTTTATCGTGACTGCATCATTATGGCAGACAGATTGGACACTTTTGGCGCTATTTTGGGACCATTCACATTTACACAGCTATCAGTGCAATTAAAAATGAATTGATTACTGTGTAAATGTGACTGGCAGTGAAGGGGTTAACCAGGAGGGGGCACTGCAGGGGTTAAGTGTGTCCTAGGAAGTGATTCTAACTGTAGGGGGAGGGGCTATGTGTGACACTACACTGATCACCGCTCCCGATTACAGGGAGTGGTGATCAGTGACAGTGTCACTAGGCAGAATGGGGAAATGCTTGTTTACGTTAGCATTTCCCCGTTTGTCAGCTCCGTGAGACGATCACGGGTATCCCCGTGGACATTGAGTCCGCGGGACCCGCAATCACACTACAAGGCTCGCGGCAGGGTCGCGCACGCGCCGCCGCGCATGCGATCACATGGCGGCAAATTCAAAGGGACGTACAGCTACGCCCATTTGCGCAGCTGTGCCATTCTGCTGACGTATATGTACATGCGGCGGTCGCCAAGCGGTTAAGAACAGGGGTATGTAAACTTTTGATCAGGGTCATTTGGGTAGTTTCTGTTGTCATTATGGTTTAAAAAGAGTAAACACAGTTGATTGATAATAAATGTGGAACATTAACAAATCAATTGCTGGATCATGCATTACCTGGCAGCTGGATTATTAAAATAAAATTGAAAAAAGTGTTTAAATGACTGCCCAGTTTGAATTATTATTACAGTGTTTGGCTTAAACAGTCAGGGGCTGATACTAAAGACAAATAGGTTGTTCACTGTGGAAGGGAATTCTCCTATAGCTTCAAGAATAAGGTGAAGCACTGCTGACTTCCATCATCCAATCATGTGCAAACACTGTTTTCTTTTTTAACTTACATTTGATTGGGTATTTTTTTCAATGTGTATTTTCACCCTACTCACTAAACTAAGGGAAAAACAACCTATCTGCCTTTAGTAAATAAACCCCACTGTTACCTTGCTCAGGCAGGTGTTTGTAAAAGGACCCTTTTATCCTCACTTTGCCATCAATCCCTGTCAGGGGCCCTTCGTCCATGCCGCATGCACCATCATATTCGTCCAGTCTTCTTTTGGAATCTTTGACAATCTTGATTTCCTGTGGCGAGATGATGTAACCGCGCGCATGCACAGCAGTTTATTCATCTTGGTGTATGCTGAAATTGGCAATTGTCAAACAGGCAGGTAGGAGTCCTTTATTGCAGAGGGGACATAGTGTTAATGATTTACTAGAAAAGAAAAATAAGCTGTTTTTGCAAGAGAAATTGCACTTTTTTTAATTCAGATTTTTATTTAGAAAAATGTTTTTCCCATTTTACAGACAAAAATACAAAAACAAAATAACTACCCACCTCACAGTGTGACACAAACATTTCAACACAACACAACACAAAGAAAAAAAATGTAGAGGGAAAAAGAAGGGAATAGGGGGGGGGGGGGGCAAAGGGGAAGGAGCGCAATCATCATATGAGTAAAGTCATCAAAAATTAGGATACATACACTCAATCCATTTGGACCACATTGCTTCAAACTTCCATATAGAGTTCCTAAATTAGTAGGTATGTTTTTCATTGAGAATATATTTGTTAAGCTCTGTTATCCATTCAGAAAGAGAAGGGGGCTGAGTGAATATTAATTCACTATTATCACACAAATGGGTGGGCTCGGAGCACAGTGCTCTGCGCCCCAAGCCCACCCTTTTGTGAAGACTATTAGAATCTCTGGCTTCAATCACATGCTTAACCCCCCCCACCCCATTGGATGCATCCAGTGCCCCAGAATGTAGATTAGGGGGACAGATGCATGGATGGGGGGGGGGGGGGGGGCGATGGGCCGCTACTGCTTAGAATGGAAATTAGCCCCGGGCTTACAGAATCTGGTGCAATTTCTTTATAAAGAATACATAATCACATGCAAGATGAAAAAAAAAAACAAAAAAAACAGCGATTTTGTTTGCACATGATTGGCAATGAAAGTTATCAGAGCATCAATCTCATTTACTAAGTTCCAGATAAAATTCCCTTGTAAAATGAGCATTCTATTTGCCTTCAATAAAGTGTCTCTCTTCTGCAATAAAAAGCCTGGGCGCCTCCGTTTTTTCATTTTTCCTGAAAATTCCAATTTAACAACTGTTGAGATAAGATAGCAGTAACACAAAGAGTGCATTGTTTGAAGTGTTTTATTAGACATTATAGACTTTGGACTTCCTTTGTGAGAAGGAGCAGTAAAGCATGACTGTTGTGCAAAGCAGAAGCAGACTTTGTAACAGACAAATCTTTCTGCCCCCATTTTTGGAAACCAGAATTTTGAAGCATCTCAGACTCTTAAGCTCTTTTGCTATTTGCAATTATGTCACTTTTGTGGTGTCCCCAAATTTTTAACTTAATCTTACCCCCTTCAGTTAATTGCATAGATGTTCAAATGCTGCACGAAATTTTTTTTTATCGCTGTAATTACCTTTATATTGTACTTTATTGTGGCACTTCCTGTCTCTCCTCCCATGGGAGTAGGCGTGTTTATTGCCTTTCCCCGGCGCCGCACTGTCTCCTGGGAGCTTAGTGATCATGCGTGTGAACAAGCTGTGAATGAACAGCATTCACCGCATCCAGGAAATCAATGCTTGTGGGCTTCACATGCCCACAAGCAAGATGGAAACAGCCAGCATCAAATTTTTTAAGTTATTCTTCAGTACGAAAACAGACAGAGGTGGAAATATTACACCCAAACTGTGAGTATTATTTTAGGGTTAGCAAAGTGTCTCAATAACCTAAAAAAAAAAAAAAAAAGATTGGTCGCCGGACTCCCGCTTTAAGAACTAAAAAACTCACCTATGTCCTTTACCACATTTGAATCGATCTGTAGATCAGACATTACAATTAAAAGATTAATATCGCTCCTATATTCTGAATTGGAATTCCCTTATTAGGCAACTTTTCTAACCAAGCTCCTCCTTACAACACCCAATGGGAACATAAACTCAACAAAACCCTCAACCCAAAGATCTAGGAGGCTCTATTTAAGTCCTCCCGAAATGTGCAAGCATTGGAAAACTCTTATGAAAGCAATGTCTCGTTGGTATTGCAATCCAACGAAAATAGCCAAGTTCATACTGTCTTAACTTTCTGCTTTAGTGGGTGTCAAGAGACAGGTGACATGCTCCATACATGGTGGTTCTGCCCAAGAGCCCACTATCTATTGATAAGAGTCTACAAAATTAATTGATTTTACAAATTAATCTTCGAAAAGACCCTTGGGAGACATTCTCCTTATAAATCAAGTTAAAAAAACTTAAAACTTAAACACAGGAAGTGCGCATGCGCGCGGCGCCGGAGCAGGACATGCTGTGACGGAGCTCCGCAAGCCCCGACCTGAAAGAAGCTAAAAACAGCCAAACGGGACGCCCGGTTCACCACCGAACAGCCAGCCCATATCCCGGGAACGGATCATGAGGCGGGGGACCGCGGGGAGCTCAAAAAAAGGAAAGAAACAGCCACAACAGCCCCGCTCCACTCGGGCCCAGCAGCAGTCTCCTCAGCCTAAGATGGCGGCGGCGAAACAGAAGGGAGCACGCGGAGGCGAATACCGCGCGGAGGGACAGACATCAGTGCCCGGTAAGGTGCAGGGGACGGAGGAGGAGGAGTGGGATATCCCCCGGTCCCAGCAACATTCCCCTCAGCTAGCGCCTCCATTACACCAGAGGGCCCAGGGGAAAATTGGCGCTCCAGCACAACAGCCAAGGCCTTCCATCACACAGATGGCGCCACAGCAATCCACCCACTCACATCCAGAAGCATCCATGGACGGCTTGGGATGAGACCCCTTCTCATCCCAGTCCCAGGAAGAACCACTGACCCCCCAACAAGCCTGTTTGGACATGTCCCCCCTGTCAGTTTCCCCAGACAGAGCGGTACAGTTTAATAACTCTCCTGCCTCATCCACAGACAGACACATGGCAGAAATAGCAGAGATAGCACTGAGCCAAAATAGCTCAATTCAACCTCAAACATCAGAGTTCACCGCTTATTCAGGAGATGCCGTCCTACTTGCTAGATTTTCTGCCCTCCTTCAACAGGAACTTTCCAAAGCTTGCACAATTATAACTACTGGGATAAAAGATGATTTCCAAACCATAGGAGAGAGGTTAGACACCATAGAATCCAAAATGGATGGAACTGTAAAAAGAGTTAACCAAAATTCCAGAATGGTATCATCACTACAAGACCAATTGGATCAAGCCAATGCGAAAATTGAGGACCTGGAAAATAGGTCGAGAAGATATAATTTTCGCGTACGCGGTCTTCCCGAATCAATAACTGATCTGGAAGATGTTGTTCATGCTCTGATGAAAGATCTAATACCCGACATTGCACCACACCAGCTGGAACTAGACAGAGTTCATAGAGCCCTCACGGCTCCCAGACCAGATGGGCTGCCCCGCGATGTGATAGCCAAACCGCACTTTTATCGGGTTAAAGAAAAAATAATGTTGGAAGCAAGAAACAAAGGTGATATTTCACTACAAGGAAGTAAAGTCCAGATCTTTGCAGACATATCACAGGCGACGATCCAGAAGAGAAGACAACTGAAACCCCTGCTGACACACCTGATCAATCATCAGATCAAGTATCGCTGGTCTTTTCCATTCAGACTGTCCTTTACGTACAGAGGGAAGTCGCATTCATTCGCAAGTTTCCAGTCGGGAGAGGAGTTACTTCTAGAATTGGGAATAATCAATAGAGATTCACATCACCCCGAACCCCCAAATAATGATGGTCGTCCGGTCTCGCCCCTGTGGTCTCAACAGAGAAGATCTACTACAAGGAAATCGCACCCTTTCACCTGAACGCCCAACAAAATCTTTCATAGATCATCACCCACACTGCTCAGGCAAACCTGCCAGACTTTGGTCATAATCTACTGAAGAATACCTACCTGTTGACTACAGACTGCCTTAATGCCTAATCAGGCGAACACTATGTTAGAAAACCGGCCCCTTCCCCTCCCCCCCTTTTTTTTTTTTTTTTTGACAAGCTATGTTTGATTCCTTGCCCCCCCCCCCCCCCCCCCCTCCCTTGTCTAATTTTTTGACATTGCTCTTCATTTTGGAACTTCCCTTCCCTCCTCCAAATTTTTGCTCCCCCCTTTTTTTTTTTTTTTTTTCTTTTTTTTTTTATAAGTCCCTCTCAGTTACAGCACAAGGAAGGTCGGGGCAGTAACACATGCCACCTCTAGTGAACTTGCCTCTACTTCACGAGTGGAGGCAACTTTACAACATAATGGGGTTGAATATCCCCGAGATCGTACTGCCAAACAGTGCGATGGTTATTTTTTACTTAATAGCACTGTTGAATTGTTATTGTTATAGTTTAAAGAACGAAGCGCAATATGTCTCTAACTCTATTTCTTTCCTTTTTTTCCTCCTAACCCCTCTCTCTCTTGGTGCACTCCAGATACAGGAACGGGTTCCTTATACACATCAGAGAAGACCTCTAAAACGTGAGTGCAGTTTGCCGAACACTTATGACCGATAGATCCTCTACAAAATTCACTATATTAACACATAATGTACAGGGTTTGAACTCCCCTGTCAAACGAACCAAAGCCTTCCAACAATACTATAAAATGAGAATTGATATCTTACTACTTCAAGAGACACATTTCTCGAAAACATCTGCCCCTAAATACTTGCATGCACGATACCCCACGTTTTTTATGTCAAATGGACCGGACAAAAAACGGGGAGTAGCAATCTGCATAGCAAAACATATACCATTTTCACCCACTAACATCATTCGGGACAAAGAAAGACGCTATATTATGGCTAAGGGGAAAATACATGATAAGGTAGTTACATTGCTCTCTTACTACGCCCCTAACACAGGACAAAAACAGTTCCTACACACAATGTTAACAACTATAATGCCACAAGTGGAGGGACACGTGATCCTAGGCGGAGATAGCAATATTTCATTAGATCAAATTTTAGATAAATCCAACCCGAGCAAAACTTTCCTAAAACACACCCCAAAGCAAAGTGGGGAGATTGCCCGCCTGCTCCATAGTTATGATCTGATTGACATATGGAGAAATGCCCACCCCACATCTAGAGACTTTACATTTTATTCCCATGTTCACAAAACATACTCCCGAATAGACCATCTATTTACACTCTCCCCGCTACTTCCATTTATTTCATCGACCAAAATCATTCCCATGGCTTGGTCAGATCATTCTTCAATACAAATCACTCTCACCGATCTATGGTCAAAATCACAACCGTCGTCGTGGCGATTAAATGAATCCTTATTGAATGATCCTATTATAGCGAAGGAAACAGAGCTAGCTCTTAAGGAGTATTTCCGAGACAATCTTTCCTCATCCCCTTCCCCTATTATAACATGGGCGGCACACAAGGTCACCATCCGCGGTAAGCTGATCCAGCTTGCCTCTAGAGCGAAACGAGAGCGCGAACACACGATAAAACAACAAACGGAGGAACTTCAACGTCTCACACAGGAACAAAGGACTAATCAAGCCATTGATCTCAGAGATCAGATCGATACAGCTCGCACAGCCCTAAATCTGAGCCTTACCACAAAAGCGGAAAAAAACATAAGATGGTCCAGACATAGATATTATACCATGGGGGATAAACCTAATAAACCTCTAGCTCGGAAACTAACCCCTAGACCATACACACCAGCCCTACCTAAATTACGTTTACATAATGGTCAGATTACACAGAACCCACAGCTAATACTACAAGAATTTTTTTCTTTTTACTCTAAATTGTATAATGCCCCTACACCTCTACATAAAACCAAAGCAGAGGAATTTCTCAGTGACATCACATTGCCCACATTGGAACGGGACCACACAGAGCTAATGGAGGCGGAGTTCACAGCAGGGGAAGTGGCCGCAGCTATTAAACACATAAACCCTTCCAAAGCACCAGGTCCTGATGGTTTTTCTGGACATTACTACAGAAAATACACTGAAATACTAGTTCCCCATTTATGCTCTTTTTTTAATGAATTAAGAAAAGGAAACCCACTTCCAACACATGAAAATAATGCTTATATTCATATAATACCCAAACCGAATAAAGATCATGGAGATTGCGCAAATTACCGCCCAATATCACTAATTAATTTAGACTTAAAGATAATGACAAAAATTTTGGCCACTCGAATGAATTCGTTTATATCCAAATACATCCACCCAGACCAGGTGGGATTCATCCCCAATCGACAGGCCTCAGACCAAACTAGAAGAATTACCAACATATTATCTGCCCTGAACTCAGGATGGGATGGGGGGGGCCGGAGGGGAGCGCTTTTGATCTCCCTAGACTTACATAAGGCCTTTGACTCCCTGTCATGGGACTATCTATTTTTCATAATGAAATGCTATGGGTTCGGCCCGAATTTCCTGAAGACACTAGAAAATATCTATAATACTCCCACAGCACACCTAGTTGTCAAGGGTTTCCGGTCTCAGCCTATAAACATACACAGAGGAACCAGACAGGGATGTCCATTATCCCCCTTGTTGTTCATTATAGCATTAGAACCATTAGCTATAAAGATACGAGCCCATCCAGACATACAGGGAGTGAAGAGTGGCGACAGGGAACATAAGTGCGCGTTGTTCGCGGATGATCTGTTGCTGCTCCTCTCCTCCCCGATCACCACACTTCCCACCTTGCACATGCTACTAACACAATTTACGTTAATCTCAGGCCTAAAAGTGAATCATTCGAAATCCCAAGCCCTTAATGTGCTATTACCAACGCATATAATCCCTGCTTTACGAAATTCATATACATTTAAGTGGCAAGACACAGCTCTTCCTTATTTAGGCATTTTCCTTACCCCATCACTAGCCACATTATACAAATATAATTACCCCCCCCCTGTTCAAAAAATTATTAGAGGATCTCAAACGATGGTCAAACAACCCTCCATCTTGGTTCGGTCGACTGTACTCAGTTAAAATGACTATTCTACCGAAGGTATTATACTTGTTCAGGACTCTTCCCATAGCAATAGATAGAGCAGACCTAGCGAGGTTCCAGAATAAACTTCTGGAATTTATCTGGGGGAACAAGAGACCCAGGGTGAATAGACGAACATTATACACCCCCAAATTACAAGGTGGACTGGGAGTACCAGACCTGATAAAATATTATCATGCAGCGCAATTATCTCAGTTAACACGATTCCATACCCGACAATCAAACCCACTTTGGATGACAATGGAAACAGCGCTATTTCCCAATAAGGAGATCAGCCACCTAATGTGGATGAAACCGAAGGATAGACCGACAATAATGTGTCCGACTTTGTCCTTTTCATTAGATTTGTGGGATAGACTGGCTACTACCTATAAGTTTAAATCTCCTCATACTCCATTGGCCCCATTACTAAATAATCCTATGTTCGCCCCGGGTCTCCGTCCCCACGAATTTAAATGGTGGACCAACAAGGGATTGTTACGGATAGCCGATCTATGCGACCACAGAGGGGTTATGTCGAAACAGGTTCTGCAGGAAAAGTACCAATTACCAAATACAGAAATATACCGCTATTCCCAGATAGCACACTTCTTAACTATATTGAACCGTAGTTCAGATTTAACTAAATCCACCCAAATGGAAAATTTTTGCAGAACCATAGACAAACACTCGGGCCACATTTCATTGATATATGGTATTTTATCATCAACCTCTCAGAAATTGTTTTATATGCAAAAATGGGAGCAAGATACAGGTATCAGCCTAACAGCTGAAGACTGGCACAAACTGTTTCTCCAGGCATCTAAATCATTTATTAATACCTTTTTAATAGAGGCAAACTATAAAGTTCTGGTGAGATGGTATATGGTCCCAGTGAAAGTGGCAGCTTTTGTTCCGGGTGCCTCCCCACGGTGCTTTAGGGGATGCAACAGCAAAGGCACCATGATACACACATGGTGGTCCTGCCCAAAAGTGCGTAGATTTTGGATCCGTACATACAACTTTATATATTCATTAACCCAAGTGAACCTAATCAAGTCACCCTTGCAGGCGCTGTTGGGACATCCAGTGGACGGAGCACCGAAACACAAGCGAAAACTCATAACTTTTATATTTGTAGCAGCGAGAATAGCGATAGCCAAATCATGGAAGTCTCCAATGATCCCCTTTTATCTTATAAAATCTAAACTGTCATGGATTATGGTTAATGAACGTCTTTCTGCTATCTTAAATGACAAGGTGGATTTGTTTGAAAGAATATGGGACCCTTGGATAAAATATATCTCGAATACATAATGCGATGGGATACCTAGGAATCCCTCGTTCTAAGACAGGAGTGCACCTCCCCTTCCTCTTTCTACTCTCTACTTTTCACTTCCCTATCTTTCCCTTTCTTTTTACTTTACTATATATAATAAGCCCCAAAGAGTATAGGGCTGATCGAAGCCCTAGGGCCGTTATTGGAGGATCATCTACAGGTTACACCAAGTCAAGGAGCTGGGAGTGAGAATTTTCCCCCTGAGACTCCTCAAGCTATGCATGGAACGCAATAAGGAATCAATAACAATATGGAATTATCTGTTGTGTAACCTCCCTATCTCTTTCTTTTTGTTTCTTTGATTATTTTGTATAAATGACTTGTTATCGGTTCTTACACCTTAAACAAAATATGTAAAAATTTAATCTTATATCTTTTGAAAAATCTTGAATAAAAATATTGGAAAAGAAAACTTAAACACAGAACAGAAATGGAAATTCTTCAAAAAGACTGTTTGTGAACTCACTGCAAAGTATATTCCCATAGGCAATACGTTTAAAAGGCTAAAAATAAAATGTGACTCACGGTCAAAGTTAAAAAAGCTATAAACAACAAGAAAAGAGCTTTTAAAAAATATAAAAATGAAGGAACACTATTGTCGTTTAAATGTTACAAAGAATATAACACAATATGTAAAAAGGAAATCAAGAACGCAAAAATTCAAAACGGACAACAGATTGTAAAAGATAGTAGGACAAACCCCAAAAAATTCTACAAATATATTAATAGTAAAAAGGTCAGATCTGAGCATGTAGGCCCTTTACAAAATAATCTAGAGTGGGTGACTGGGGACAAAGAGAAGGCAAATTTATTAAATACATTCTTCAGTTCTGTGTATACAAAGGAGCATGGGGAGCTCAAGTCCATAATGGGGATGGTATTGACACAGCCCCAAATGATCCACAATGACTCAAAAGTGAGATGGTCTAGAAATATTTAGACAGAGTAAAGGTCAATAAAGCACCTGGACCAGATGGCATCCACCCACGGATCCTAAAAGAATTGAACTCTGTCATTTCAAAGCCATTGTTTCTAATTTTTAGGGACTCATAAATGACAGGAATGGTACCACATGATTGGCGTAGGGCCAATGTGGTGCCTATATTTAAAAAGGAAACAAAGTCTTTACCAAGTAACTATAGACCTGTTAGTTTAACTTCTATAGTCGGGAAGATACTGGAGAGTTTATTAAAAGACCACATAGATGAGTTCTTGCTGTAAAAAGATATTTTAAGCAACAGACAGCTTGGGTTCATGAAAGACAGAAGTTGTCAAACAAATCTGATTTCTTTTTATGAAGAGGTAAGTAAAACCTTGGACAGAGGAGTGGCTGTGGACGTGGTATACTTGGATTTTGCAAAAGCTTTTGACACAGTTCCCCACACATGGCTCATGTGTAAGGTAAAGTCTACAGGCTTGGAAATATCAGTTTGTAAATGGATAGAAAACTGGCTAAAAGATGAATTCAGAGAGTAGTGGTTAATGATTCTTACTCTGAATGGTCTAAGGTTATCAGTGGTGTACCCCAAGGTTCAGTGTTGGGACCCTTACTTTTTAATATCTTTATAAATGATATAGGGTCTGTGATTAAAGGTACCATTTCAGTCTTTGCAGATGACACCAAACTATGCAGTGGAATAACGTCCTTACAGAATGCATCTAATTGGGCAACTATGTGGCAGATGAAGTTTAATGTTGATAAATGTAAAGTTATGCACTTGGGGCTAAGAATATGCATGCATCATACATGCTAGGGGGAGTACAACTGGGGGAATCCATAGTGGAAAAGGATCTGGGGGTTTTGATGGATCATAAACTCAATGATAATATGCAATGCCAAGCTGCGGTTTCCAAAGTGAGCAAAGTCCTTTCTTGTATTAAGAGAGGTATGAACTCCAGAGAGAGCGATATCATTTTGCCCCTGTACAAATCATTAGTAAGACCTCATCTGAAATATGCAGTTCAGTTTTGGGCACCAGTTCTCAAAAAGGATATCGGGGAACTGGAGAAAGTACAGAGAAGGGCAACCAAACTGATAAGAGGCATGGAGGAGCTCAGCTATGAGGAAAGATTAGAGGAACTGAATTTATTCTCTCTTGAGAAGAGGAGATTAAGGGGGGGATATGATCAACATGTACAAATATATAAGGGGTCCATATAGTGAACTTGGTGTTGAGTTATTCACTTTACGGTCAACACAGAGGACAAGGGGGCACTCTTTCCGTCTAGAGGAAAAGAGATTTAATCTCCAAATACGGAAAGGTTTCTTCATAGTGAGAGCTGTGAAAATGTGGAATAGACTCCCTCCAGAGGTGGTTCTGGCAAGCTCAGTAGATTGCTGTAGGAAAAGCCTGGAATCTTTCCTAAATGCACACAATATAACTGGGTACTAACATTTATAGGTAAAGTTGATCCAGGGAAAGTCCGATTGCCTCTTGGGGGTCAGGAAGGAATTTTTTCCCCTGCTGTAGCAAATTGGATAATGTTTTTCTCCTTCTTCTGGATCAACTGTGGGTATAGGATTGGGTATATTGGATTGTTTGATATTATTTTTTATTTATTTTTATCAATTAAAGAATTATTGCTATACTAGAAGACACTCATGACATACTTCACTCAATCCGGCGACCACGGCTCCAATATACCCTCCTCCACAACAGACCTCACGCCTTCTACAAGTTTGAGAGTTGGAGGTCAACTTTCTACTCTGATTGAACCTTTACTTTTCATATTTATTTTAGCACCTTCTGTGATACCTTCTCTTCTTCTTTCCTCCCCCTAACACACATTTCCTCCACTCCCCAAGTAGGTATGTGTATCCAATCAGCAGATACCTCTGGTGCCGAACTCAGCTTGGGAAAACATTTCAATCATCTGTAAAAATTCAATTTTAGATGTTAATTTATTTTTGCTATTATGATTCATGAGTAGGGATGAGCCGAACACCCCCCTGTTCGGTTCGCACCAGAACATGCGAACAGGAAAAAAGTTCGTTCGAACACGCGAACACCGTTAAAGTCTATGGGACACGAACATGAATAATCAAAAGTGCTAATTTTAAAGGCTTATATGCAAGTTATTGTCATAAAAAGTGTTTGGGGACCCGGGTCCTGCCCCAGGGGACATGTATCAATGCAAAAAAAAGTTTTAAAAACGGACGTTTTTTCAGGAGCAGTGATTTTAATAATGCTTAAAGTCAAACAATAAAAGTGTAATATCCCTTTAAATTTCGTAGCTGGGGGGTGTCTATAGTATGCCTGTAAAGGGGCGCATGTTTCCCGTGTTTAGAACAGTCTGACAGCAAAATGACATTTCGAAGGAAAAAACCCATTTAAAACTACTCGCGGCTATTGCATTGCCGACAATACACATAGAAGTTCATTGATAAAAACGGTATGGGAATTCCCCACAGGGGAACCCCGAACCAAAATTAAAAAAAAAAAAATGACGTGGGAGTCCCCCTAAATTCCATACCAGGCCCTTCAGGTCTGGTATGGATATTAAGGGGAACCCCGGCCAAAATGTAAAAAAAAAATGACGTGGGGTTCCCCCTAAATTCCATACCAGACCCTTCAGGTCTAGTATGGATTTTAAGGGGAACCCCGCGCCAAAAAAAATAAGTAAAACGGTGTGGGGTCCCCCCAAAAATCCATACCAGACCCTTATCCAAGCACGCAACCTGGCAGGCCGCAGGAAAAGAGGGGGGGACGAGAGTGCGCCCCCCCTACTGAACCGTACCAGGCCACATGCCCTCAACATTGGGAGGGTGCTTTGGGGTAGCCCCCCAAAACACCTTGTCCCCATGTTGATGAGGACAAGGGCCTCATCCCCACAACCCTGGCCGGTGGTTGTGGGGGTCTGCGGGCGGGGGGCTTATCGGAATCTGGAAGCCCCCTTTAACAAGGGGACCCCCAGATCCCGGCCCCCCCCCTGTGTGAAATGGTAAGGGGGTACTGACCCCTACCATTTCACTAAAAAACTGTCAAAAATGTTAAAAATGACAAGAGACAGTTTTTGACAATTCCTTTATTTAAATGCTTCTTCTTTCTTCTATCTTCCTTAATCTTCTTCTTCTGGCTCTTCTGGTTCTTCCTCCGGCGTTCTCGTCCAGCATCTCCTCCGCAGCGTCTTCTATCTTCTTCTCCTCGGGCCACTCCGCACCCATGGCATGGGGGGAGGCTCCCGCTCTTCTCTCCATCTTCTTCATCTTCTTTTCATCTCTTCTTCTCTTCTTCATTTTCTTCTCCGGGCCGCTCCGCACCCATGCTGGCATGGAGGGAGGCTCCCGCTGTGTGACGGCATCTCCTCGTCTGACGGTTCTTAAATAACGGGGGCGGGGCCACCCGGTGACCCCGCCCCCCTCTGACGCACGGTGACTTGACGGGACTTCCCTGTGACGTCACGGGGAATGCCACAGGGAAGTCCCATCATGTCCTGTGCGTCAGAGGGGGGCGGGGTCACCGGGTGGCCCCGCCCCCCCATTATTTAAGAACCGTCAGACGAGGAGACGCCGTCACACAGTGGGAGCCTCCCTCCATGCCAGCATGGGTGCGGAGCAGCCCGGAGAAGAAAATGAAGAAGAGAAGAAGAGAAGAAGGAAGAAGAGAAGAAGATGAAGAAGAAGATGAAGAGAAGAGCGGGAGCCTCCCCCCATGCCATGGGTGCGGAGCGGCCTGAGGAGAAGAAGATAGAAGACGCCGCGGAGGAGATGCTGGACGAGAACGCCGGAGGAAGAACCAGAAGAAGAAGAAGATGAAGGAAGATAGAAGAAAGAAGAAGCATTTAAATAAAGGAATTGTCAAAAACTGTCTCTTGTCATTTTTAAAATTTTTGACAGTTTTTTAGTGAAATGGTAGAGGTAAGTACCCCCTTACCATTTCACACGGTGGGGGGCCGGGATCTGGGGGTCCCCTTGTTAAAGGGGGCTTCCAGATTCCGATAAGCCCCCCGCCTGCAGACCCCCACAACCACCAGCCAGGGTTGTGGGGATGAGACCCTTGTCCTCATCAACATGGGGACAAGGTGTTTTGGGGGGCTACCCCAAAGCACCCTCCCAATGTTGAGGGCATGTGGCTTGGTACGGTTCAGGAGGGGGGGGCGCACTCTCGTCCCCCCCTCTTTTCCTGCGGCCTGCCAGGTTGCGTGCTCGGATAAGGGTCTGGTATGGATTTTTGGGGGGACCCCACGCCGTTTTTTTTTTTTTGGCGCGGGGTTCCCCTTAAAATCCATACCAGACTAGTATGGAATTTAGGGGGAACCCCACGTCATTTTTTTTTAAATTTTGGCCGGGGTTCCCCTTAATATCCATACCAGACCTGAAGGGCCTGGTATGGAATTTAGGGGGACTCCCACGTCATTTTTTTTTTTTAATTTTGGTTCGGGGTTCCCCTGTGGGGAATTCCCATGCCGTTTTTATCAATGAACTTCTATGTGTATTGTCCGCAATGCAATAGCCGCAAGTAGTTTTAAATGGGTTTTTTCCTTCAAAATGTCATTTTGCTGTCAGACTTACAGGCATACTATAGACACCCCCTAGCTACGAAATTTAAAGGGATATTACACTTTTATTGTTTGACTTTAAGCATTATTAAAATCACTGCTCCTGAAAAAACGGCCGTTTTTAAAACTTTTTTTTGCATTGATCCATGTCCCCTGGGACAGGACCCGGGTCCCCAAACATTTTTTATGACAATAACTTGCATATAAGGCTTTAAAATTAGCACTTTTGATTTCTCCCTTAGACATTTAAAGGGTGTTCCGCGGCATTCGAATTTGCCGCGAACACCCCAAATTGTTCTCTGTTCGGCGAACTTGCGAACAGCCAATGTTCGAGTCAAACATGAGTTTGACTCAAACTCGAAGCTCATCCCTATTCATGAGCCAGGAAGTTCCCGCTAAAGCAATCATTCATGTTTAACCACCTCAATACAGTGCACTTTCACCCCCTTCCTGCCCAAGTCATTTTACAGCTTTCAGCACTGTCACACTTTGAATGACAATTGCGCGGTCATGCAACACTGTACCCAGATGAAATTGTTATCATTTTTTTCCCACATATATAGCTTTCTTTTGGTGGTATTTGATCACCTCTGCGGTTTTTATTTTTTGCGCTATAAACAAAAGAAGAGTGACAAGTTTGAAAAAAACACAATATTTTTTACTTTTTGCTATAATAAATATCTAATTTTTTTTTTTAACCACTTAAGGACCGCCTAACGCCGATTTACGTCGGCAAGGCGGCACGGGCAGGCAAAATCACGTACATGTACGTGATTTGCCTCTCGCGGGTGGGGGGTCCGATCGGACCCCCCCCCGGTGCCCGAAGCGGTCCCGTTCTGTTCCCCGGCGATCCGAGATGAGATGAGGGGGAGGCCATCCGTTCGTGGCCCCCCCCTCGCACTCGCCGCCGGCCAATGGGAACATTCCTTTGCTGCTGTATGCTAAACAGCAGCAAAGGAAATGATGTCATCTCTCCTCGGCTCGGTAGTTTCCGTTCCAGCGCCGAGGGGAGAAGACATCAATGTGAGTGCCAACACACACACACACAGTAGAACATGCCAGGCATACAAAACACCCCGATCCCCCCCCCGATCGCCCCCCGATCCCCCCCCAATCACCCCCCCCCCCCACTGTCACAAACTGACACCAGCAGGTTTTTTTTTTTTTTTTTTTTTCTGATTACTGCATAGTGTCAGTTTGTGACAGTTACAGTGTTGGGACAGTGAGTATTACCCCCTTTAGGTCTAGGGTACCCCCCTAACCCCCCCTAATAAAGTTTTAACCCCTTGATCACCCCCTGTCACCAGTGTCGCTAAGCGATCATTTTTCTGATCGCTGTATTAGTGTCGCTGGTGACTCTAGTTAGTGAGGTAAATATTTAGGTTCGCCGTCAGCGTTTTATAGTGACAGGGACCCCCATATACTACCTAATAAATGTTTTAACCCCTTGATTGCCCCCTAGTTAACCCTTTCACCACTGATCACCGTATAACCGTTACGGGTGACGCAGGTTAGTTCGTTTATTTTTTATAGTGTCAGGGCACCCGCCGTTTATTACCGAATAAAGGTTTAGCCCCCTGATCGCCCGGCGGTGATATGCGTCGCCCCAGGCAGCGTCAGATTAGCGCCAGTACCGCTAACACCCACGCACGCAGCATGCGCCTCCCTTAGTGGTATAGTATCTGATCGGATCAATATCTGATCTGATCAGATCTATACTAGCGTCCCCAGCAGTTTAGGGTTCCCAAAAACACAGTGTTAGCGGGATCAGCCCAGATACCCGCTAGCACCTGCGTTTTGCCCCTCCGCCCAGCCCACCCAAGTGCAGTATCGATCGATCACTGTCACTTACAAAACACTAAACGCATAACTGCAGCGTTCGCAGAGTCAGGCCTGATCCCTGCGATCGCTAACAGTTTTTTTGGTAGCATTTTGGTGAACTGGCAAGCAAGCACCAGGCAGCGTCAGGTTAGCGCCAGTACCGCTAACACCCACGCACGCACCGTACACCTCCCTTAGTGGTATAGTATCTGATCGGATCAATATCTGATCCGATCAGATCTATACTAGCGTCCCCAGCAGTTTAGGGTTCCCGAAAACGCAGTGTTAGCGGGATCAGCCCAGATACCTGCTAGCACCTGCGTTGTGCCCCTCCGCCCGGCCCAGCCCAGCCCACCCAAGTGCAGTATCGATCGATCACTGACACTTACAAGGCACTAAACGCATAACTGCAGCGTTCGCAGAGTCAGGCCTGATCCCTGCGATCGCTAACAGTTTTTTTGGTAGCATTTTGGTGAACTAGCAAGCACCGGCCCCAGGCAGCGTCAGGTTAGCGCCAGTACCACTAACACCCACGCACGCAGCATACGCCTCCTTTAGTGGTATAGTATCTGAACGGATCAATATCTGATCCGATCAGATCAGATCTATACTAGCGTCCCCAGCAGTTTAGGGTTCCCAAAAACGCAGTGTTAGCGGGATCAACCCAGATACCTGCTAGCACCTGCGTTTTGCCCCTCCGCCCGGCCCAGTCCAGCCCACCCAAGTGCAGTATCGATCGATCACTGACACTTACAAAACACTAAACGCATAACTGCAGCGTTCGCAGAGTCAGGCCTGATCCCTGCGATCGCTAACAGTTTTTTTGGAAGCTTTTTATTGAACTGGCAAGCACCAGCGGCCTAGTATACCCCGGTCGTAGTCAAACCAGCACTGCAGTAACACTTGGTGACGTGGCGAGTCCCATAAGTGCAGTTCAAGCTGGTGAGGTGGCAAGCACAAGTAGTGTCCCGCTGCCACCAAAAAGACAAACACAGGCCCGTCGTGCCCATAGTGCCCTTCCTGCTGCATTCGCCAATCCTAATTGGGAACCCACCACTTCTGCAGCGCCTGTACTTCCCCCATTCACATCCCCAACCAAATGCAGTCGGCTGCATGAGAGGCATTTTTATGTGCTCCCGAGTACCCCTACCCAACGAACCCCCCCAAAAAAGATGTTGTGTCTGCAGCAAGCGCGGATATAGACGTGACACCCGCTATTATTGTCCCTCCTGTCCTGACAATCCTGGTCTTTGCATTGGTGAATGTTTTGAACGCTACCATACACTAGTTGAGTATTAGCGTAGGGTACAGCATTGCACAGACTAGGCACACTTTCACAGGGTCTCCCAAGATGCCATCGCATTTTGAGAGACCCGAACCTGGAACCGGTTACAGTTATAAAAGTTAGTTACAAAAAAAGTGTAAAAAAAAAAAAATATATATATAAAATAAAAAAAAATAGTTGTCGTTTTATTGTTCTCTCTCTCTATTCTCTCTCTCTATTGTTCTGCTCTTTTTTTACTGTATTCTATTCTGCAGTGTTTTATTGTTATTGTTATTGTTATTATGTTTTATCATGTTTGTTTTTCAGGTATGTAATTATTTATACTTTACTGTTTACTGTGCTTTATTGTTAACCATTTTTTTGTCTTCAGGTACGCCATTCACAACTTTGAGTGGTTATACCAGAATGATGCCTGCAGGTTTAGGTATCATCTTGGTATCATTCTTTTCAGCCAGCGGTCGGCTTTCATGTAAAAGCAATCCTAGCGGCTAATTAGCCTCTAGACTGCCTTTACAAGCCGTGGGAGGGAATGCCCCCCCCCACCGTCTTCCGTGTTTTTCTCTGGCTCTCCTGTCTCAACAGGGAACCTGAGAATGCAGCCGGTGATTCAGCCAGCTGACCATAGAGCTGATCAGAGACAAGAGTGGCTCCAAACATCTCTATGGCCTAAGAAACCGGAAGCTACGAGCATTTTATGACTTAGATTTCGCCGGATGTAAATAGCGCCATTGGGAAATTGGGGAAGCATTTTATCACACCGATCTTGGTGTGGTCAGATGCTTTGAGGGCAGAGGAGAGATCTAGGGTCTAATAGACCCCAATTTTTTCAAAAAAGAGTACCTGTCACTACCTATTGCTATCATAGGGGATATTTACATTCCCCGAGATAACAATAAAAATGATTTAAAAAAAAAAAAATGAAAGGAACAGTTTAAAAATAAGATAAAAAAGCAAAAAAATAATAAAGAAAAAAAAAAAAAAAAAAAAAAAGCACCCCTGTCGCCCCCTGCTCTTGCGCTAAGGCGAACGCAAGCGGCGGTCTGTCGTCAAACGTAAACAGCAATTGCACCATGCATGTGAGGTATCGCCGCGAAGGTCAGATCGAGGGCAGTAATTTTTGCAGTAGACCTCCTCTGCAAATCTAAAGTGGTAACCTGTAAAGGCTTTTAAAGGCTTTTAAAAATGTATTTATTTTGTTGCCACTGCACGTTTGTGCGCAATTGTAAAGCATGTCATGTTTGGTATCCATGTACTCGGTCTAAGATCATCTTTTTTATTTCATCAAACATTTGGGCAATATAGTGTGTTTTAGTGCATTAAAATTTAAAAAAGTGTGTTTTTTCCCCAAAAAATGCGTTTGAAAAATCGCTGCGCAAATACTGTGTGAAAAAAAAAAATGAAACACCCACCATTTTAATCTGTAGGGCATTTGCTTTAAAAAATATATATAATGTTTGGGGGTTCAAAGTAATTTTCTTGCAAAAAAAAAAAACTTTTTCATGTAAAAAATAAGTGTCAGAAAGGGCTTTGTCTTCAAGTGGTTAGAAGAGTGGGTGATGTGTGACATAAGCTTCTAAATGTTGTGCATAAAATGCCAGGACAGTTCAAAACCCCCCCAAATGACCCCATTTTGGAAAGTAGACACCCCAAGCTATTTGCTGAGAGGCATGTCGAGTCCATGGAATATTTTATATTGCGACACAAGTTGCGGGAAAGAGACAATTTTTTTTTTTTTTTTTGCACAAAGTTGTCACTAAATGATATATTGCTCAAACATGCCATGGGAATATGTGAAATTACACCCCAAAATACATTCTGCTGCTTCTCCTGAGTACGGGGATACCACATGTGTGAGACTTTTTGGGAGCCTAGCCGTGTACGGGACCCCGAAAACCAAGCACCGCCTTCAGGCTTTCTAAGGGGCGTGAATTTTTGATTTCACTCTTCACTGCCTATCACAGTTTCGGAGGCCATGGAATGCCCAGGTGGCACAAAACCCCCCCAAATGACCCCATTTTGGAAAGTAGACACCCCAAGCTATTTGCTGAGAGGTATAGTGAGTATTTTGCAGACCTCACTTTTTGTCACAAAGTTTTGAAATTTGAAAAAAGAAAAAAAAAAAAAGTTTTTTCTTGTCTTTCTTCATTTTCAAAAACAAATGAGAGCTGCAAAATACTCACCATGCCTCTCAGCAAATAGCTTGGGGTGTCTACTTTCAAAAATGGGGTCATTTGGGGGGGTTTTGTGCCACCTGGGCATTCCATGGCCTCCGAAACGGTGTTAGGCAGTGAAGAGTAAAATCAAAAATTCACGCCCTTAAAAACGCTGAAGGCGGTGATTGGTTTTCGGGGGCCCCGTACGCGGCTAGGCTCCCAAAAAGTCCCACACATGTGGTATCCCTATACTCAGGAGAAGCAGCTAAATGTATTTTGGGGTGCAATTCCACATAGGCCCATGGCCTGTGTGAGCAATATATCATTTAGTGACAACTTTGTGCAAAAAAAAAAAAAAAAAAAGTGTCACTTTCCCGCAACTTGTGTCAAAATATAAAATATTCCATGGACTCAATATGCCTCTCAGCAAATAGCTTGGGGTGTCTACTTTCCAAAATGGGGTCATTTGGGGGGGGGGGTTGTGCCACCTGGGCATTCCATGGCCTCCGAAACTGTGATAGGCAGTGAAGAGTGAAATCAAAAAGTTACACCCTTAGAAATCCTGAAGGCGGTGATTGGTTTTCGGGGTCCCATACGCGGCTAGGCTCCCAAAAAGTCCCACACATGTGGTATCCCCGTACTCAGGAGAAGTAGCTGAATATATTTTGGGGTGCAATTCCACATAGGCCCATGGCCTGTGTGAGCAATATATCATTTAGTGACAACTTTTTGTAAATATTTTTTTTTTTTTTTGTCATTATTCAATCACTTGGGACAAAAAAAATAAATATTCAATGGGTTCAACATGCCTATCAGCAATTTCCTTGGGGTGTCTACTTTCCAAAATGGGGTCATTTGGGGGGGTTTTGTACTGCCCTGCCATTTTAACACCTCAAGAAATGACATAGGCAGTCATAAACTAAAAGCTGTGTAAATTCCAGAAAATGTACCCTAGTTTGTAGACGCTATAACTTTTGCGCAAACCAATAAATATACGCTTATTGACATTTTTTTTACCAAAGACATGTGGCCGAATACATTTTGGCCTAAATGTATGACTAAAATTGAGTTTATTGGATTTTTTTTATAACAAAAAGTAGAAAATATCATTTTTTTTCAAAATTTTCGGTCTTTTTCCGTTTATAGCGCAAAAAATAAAAACTGCAGAGGTGATCAAATACCATCAAAAGAAAGCTCTATTTGTGGGAAGAAAAGGACGCAAATTTCGTTTGGGTACAGCATTGCATAACCGCGCAATTAGCAGTTAAAGCGACGCAGTGCCAAATTGGAAAAAGACCTCTGGTCCTTAGGCAGCATAATGGTCCGGGGCTCAAGTGGTTAAACAAATTTTTTCCTCAGTTTAGGCCGATATGTATTCTTCTACATATTTTTGGTAAAAAAATTGCAATAAGCGTATATTGATTGGTGTGCGCAAAAGTTATAGCGTCTACAAAATAGAGGATAGATTTATAGCATTTTTTAAATTATTTTTTTCTTTTACTAGTAATGGTGGCGATCTGCGATTTTTATCGTGACTGCGATATTGTGGAGGATATATCGGACACATTTTTTGATACATTTTTGGGACCAGTCATATTTATACAGCGATCCGTGCTATAAAAATTCATTGATTACTGTATAAATGTGACTGGCAGGGAAGGGGTTAACAATAGGGGGTGATTGAGGGGTTAATCATTTTCTTAGGGAGTGATTCTAACTGTAGGGGGAGGGGACTCACAAGAGGAGGAGACCGATCGGTGTTCCTCTGTACTGGGAACACACCATCGGTCTCCTCTCCTCTGACAGGACGTGGATCTGTGTGTTTACACACACAGATCCATGGTCCTGCTGTGTTACCGGGCAATTGCGGGTGCCCGGAGGACATTGCGGCCGCCGGGCACGCGCATCGGGTCCCCAGTCACACTGCAGGCGCACGCGATTGCTGTTAGCGGCGATCGCGCGCCCCCCTGGTGGGCCGGGAAGGCGTGGACGTCATATGATGCCCTCCCGCAACGAGAGCTGCGCTGCCTGGCCATAATATGACAGCCAGCAGTCGGCAAGCAGTTAAAGAAAGTTATTTCATAAGTAAGGGTGAGCAAAGTGATTTTGGCAAAATTTAATTGAAAAATGTATTTTGCAGTAATCAAAGGCTTTATTGTTTTTTGCAGCAATTGAATTAATGGAATTGAACTCAATTTACAAAAACTCTGTTATAATTATTGAGGAGGAATCCACTGCTCCAGGTGTGTGCAATACCTTGATTGGAAGCAAGTAGGAGTGCTAGCCCCGGCCCGCCTCCATAAAAACTTGAGAAAAAAAGAAATGGCTGCACATCCAAAGTTTGCAAAAGTGCCTTTTATTGCAGACGGTCAAAATACACCAGGGACACCAGGTGTTAGTCACGTAGATGCGTTTCACACATCTCATCTGTGCTTAATCATTACAAAGACTAAACTGAATGCTGAAGCTTATATAGGGGCGCCCTCTCATCAACAGGTGCTCATTAGGCGATCTCAATAAGGAACAGCTACAAAACATGATTTATACATACATATGTTAAAGAACCACTCTATCCTCCAAAATAACAACTATGTATAAGAGGTGTACAAAAATATTGCTGCGCGTGTACATATACAACCCAACATACACAAACATACACAGCAACATAAACACACATACTTAAAATAACAAAAAATATAAGCATGAATACATGTGTACACAATAAACATATAGATGAATAAAATAAAATCTATACATTGTTGCTACTACTAAAAGGTGCATGAATGATCAAAAAAATAAAATAAAAAAATTATAATAAATAAATAAATAAATAAAATAAAAGGACAATAATGATGATAAAAACGCACCATGTTTACTATCCCATATTGATTTTAGTTTTAAACACAATATCTATCATTAGGTGTGTGTATCAATGGAAATATTCAAACACCAAAAAAGGAGGAACATATGACAACAAAAGAAAACAAAACACTGAGAAGTCCCTCCATACTAAAGGAGAGCCAGGAACATACACAGCAGGTGACGGTAGGGGCCAGCACAGGTGGAGACAAAGAGGTGCAGGCACTAGGAAAGAGTAGATGGGTGACAGTCAGGAAGGGGAAGTGCCAGGGAGGCCGATCCAGGGCTGGAGCATCCCAATAAGTACGCTCCATTGAGTAGCATTGGTGAAATCAGTCAGGGACCAGCACTACTGGAGCTGAGGGACTCTCCTAGCTGCCGGGGGGAAGAACTCCTCCAGTGAGATTGGGGGAAGCAAAGGGAAAGGAAAGACAGATTCTGGTGGTAGGGGACTCAATTCTTAGAAGGACAGAGAGGGTAATCTGTAACAAAAGCCTTAAGTGCCGACCTGTATGTTGTCTACCGGGCACTCGGGTTCGGCACATCTTGGATCTGGTGGACAGATTACTGGGAGGGGCTGGGGAAGACCCAGCTGTCATGGTGCACGTTGGCACCAATGACAAAGTCAGAGGCAGATGGAGTGTACTAAAGAACGATTTTAGGGACTTGCGAGCTAAATTGAGGAAAAGGACCTCCGGTAGTATTCTCAGGAACTGGTACATTGAGCCACACCAGAAAGGCAGAGGGAGATTAGGGAAGTAAACAAGTGGCTGAAGAGCTGGTGTAGTAAGGAGGGGTTTGGGTCCCTGGGGGACTGGGCCGAATAACCAGTACTATAGAAGGGATGGACTGCACCTAAATGAGGAGGGTGCAGATCAGCTGGGAATGAAGATGGCCAAAAAGTTAGAGGGGTTTTTAAACTAGGCGATGAGGGGGAGGGTCCAGAGGTAGAGATAGTCAGTGCGGAACATTTTCCAGATGGTAGTATTGGGGGCATTAGTGGTAGATTGACCAAAGCACATAAACCCAAGGTAAGTATAGTAGCAAGTCCTAGTTGCAATCTCGGAACACCAAATAAGAGGATAATATGCGACCAGTCTAAACTACGTGGCATGTTCACCAATGCCAGGAGCCTGGCGGACAAGATGGGTGAACTAGAGATACTGTTGTACGAGGAGGATTTGGATTTTGTGGGAACTTCAGAGACCTGGTTCAACAGCTCTCATGATTGGCTGGCAACCATTCAAGGGTATACCCTTTATTGCAAGGAAAGAGAGGGTAAAAAAGGGGGAGGGTCATGCCTATATATCAAGAATAATGTACAAGTGAATGTGAGAGATGACATCACTAAGGGTGCTAGGGAGGAGGTGGAATCCTTATGGGTAGAGCCCCAAAGGGATAGAGCTAAGGGGAAAATAATACTGGGGGTATGCTATAGGCCCCCTAACCTGAGGGAGGAGGGGGAGACAGGTCTCCTATCACAATTTGGATTAGCAGCAAGGATTTGAAGTGTTATCATAATAGGGAATTTTAATTATCCAGATATAGACTGGGCGGAGGGAACCACGCATTCATCTAAGGCTCGTCAGTTCCTGAACGTCTTGCAGGACAATTTTATGGGTCAGATGGTAGACACACCAACTAGAAATAAAGTGTTACTGGATCTACTGATTACCAACAATACAGACCTGATCACGGGTGTGGAAATACGGGGCAATTTAGGCAACAGCGATCACAGGTCAATTGGCTTCAGTATAAATCACATAAATATGAAACAAAATAGGAATACAAAAACACTGAATTTCAAAAGAGCCAACTTCCCTAAACTACAAACCTTGCTAGAAGGCATAAATTGGGATAAAATCCTAGGAACAAAGAACACGGCAGAGAAATGGGTTTGCTTTAAGAGCATATTAAATAAGGGCATCAGCCAATGCATCCCATTGGGTAATACATTTAAAAGAGCAAACAAAAGTCCTGGATGGCTTAACTCTAATGTAAAAATGCATATAAAAGCAAAGGAGAAGGCCTTCAAAAAATACAAGGTTGAGGGATCATCATCAGCATTCAGACTTTATAAAGAATGCAACAAGAAATGTAAGGGTGCAATAAGGACGGCTACGATAGAACATGAAAGACACATAGCGGAGGAGAGCAAAAAAAACCCCCAGAAATTCTTTAAGTATGTAAACAGTAAAACAGGGAGGACAGACCATATTGGCCCCATAAAGAATGAGGAAGGACATCTGGTTACAAAGGATGGGGAGATGGCGAAGGTATTGATCTTATTCTTCTCCTCAGTCTTCACGAGGAAATCAGGGGGCCTCAGTAACCAAATCTGCAGTGTTTATCCTCATGACACATCACAGGAAGCACCTCCATGGTTAACAGAGGACAGAATTAAAATTAGACTTGGGAAACTTAATAAATGACTGGGACCAGATGGCTTGCACCCGAGGGGACTTAGGGAACTCAGTCAAGTAATTGCCAGACCATTGTTCCTAATTTTTACTGACAGTCTACTGACTGGAATGGTACCAGCTGATTGGAGAAAAGCTAATGTAGCACCAATATTTAAAAAGGGCCCAAAATACATCCCTGGGAATTATAGACCAGTTAGCCTAACATCAATAGTATGTAAACTCTTGGAGGGGATGATAAGGCACTATATACAAGATTTTAGTAATGAGAATGGTATCATTAGCAGTAATCAGTAGGGATGAGCCGAACACCCCCCGGTTCGGTTCGCACCAGAACCTGCGAACGGACCGAAAGTCTGGGCCTGAGGAAGGAGCGTAGCTCCGCAAACGCGTCGCTTACACGTCCCGTCACCCGGAAGTGACCTCATCTTACTGGCTCCCTGGTGCTCAGCGTGCGTTCCAGCGACAGGAAGTGACGGCTTTCACCTCCAAGCCTGCCCATCGGATACCAACACCGTCCAGACCGGGACCACACAGACTTCAGGACACTCCGGCCACTTAGCCAACATGCTTGTAATCATGTACCTTTGTGAGTACCAACCTTTCTAGTCTTGCATAATAAACTTTATGGTATCTCTGCACTTAGAGTGGTGCCTTGTGTTTTTCATTTTACAGTACCCAGAGGATCGCTTCTTTTCCTAAACAAGGCAGCCGTCTAATGCGGTCAGTACTCTAATACATGGACTATAATTCAGCCTATATGGACATCACATCATAATATCAATTTCCTTTGACATAGTAATGTTCATCTATCAGTATTATTATTGATATTGTTTTTATTTATTATTTTTTTATTATTTTTTAAATTTACTACCGTGTTGGGTCCAGCGCTCACTTTTACCTATTGTGGGGCCCCCAGGCCCTGAACAGCAGCAGTATACAGGCGGTGCAAACAAGACAGGGACTGTAGGTTTGTTGTTAAGTAGAATCTGTTTGTAATTTTGAACTGGTACATTTTTAAAGTGTAGCTCCAGCCAAAAAATCTATTTTTAAGCTTTTTGGAAAACATAGGGAAGGGTTACCACCCCTGTAACATTTGTTTTGCTGTCCGTGCACCTCTTCAGAAGATTTCACCTCACTTTCTGTCCCAATGACAAATGTTTTTTGAAAATTTATGGTTTTTAGTGAAACAAGGATTGGTGATAAAGCATCAGTGAAGAGGAGACATGTGTTTCCCATATTAACTCCTTCAGAAGAGAATTTCCCTTCCTAGGGGTAGATTTCATCTCACTTCCTGTTGTCTCCTTCTGTTTGCAAGTAGGAGTCGTTTGTAAGTTGGATGTTTGAAAGTAGGGGCCTGCCCTATATACTCTGCAGAAATTGGGGCCTTAGGTGTTGGTGTTGCCACAACACTGTAATTATTCCACGCAGCATGTGCTCCAACAGGTGGACAAGGGGGACAGTGTCACTGATGGATGCACTGTCACTGCTCACCATCCTCGTGGTCTCCTGAAATGGTGACAGGACAGTGCATGCTTACCTGATCATGGCCCACTGGCATGGGGGAAAAAAAACCAAGCTCCCCTGACCTTGTCCTGGTGCCATAGTCGCATAGGTACTCATTGATGGCCTTCTGCTGCGTGTGCAGCCACTGCAGCATGGCCAACGTTGAGTTCCACCTGGTGGGCATGTCACAGATTAGGCGGTTCTTGGGCAGGTTAAATTCCTTTTTGAGGTCAGCCAGCCGAGCACTGGCATTATATGACCTGCTGAAATGCACACAGACTTTCCTGGCCTGCCTCAGAACATCCTGTAAGCCCGGGTACCTGCCCAATAACCACTGCACCACCAAGTTAAGGACGTGAGCCAAACAGGGCACATGGGTCAGTTGTCCCTGTCGGAGGGCGGAGAGAAGGTTGGTGCCATTGTCGGAAACCACCATACCTGCCTTAAGCTGGCATGGCATCAACCGCCTCTGAACCTGCCCCTGCAGAGCTGACAGAATCTCTGCCCCAGTGTGACTCCTGTCCATCAAGCACACCAGCTCAAGCACCGCATGGCATTTTTTTGCCTGCGTGCTTGCGTAGCCCCTTGAATGCCTACAGAGCACCGCTGGTTCTGAGGACAAATCAGCACAGGAAGAGGCCATGGAGGAAGAAGAGGAGGAGGTGGAGGAGAGAGGTGTGGCAGAATCACCACTAGTAGAATTTTGGAGGCGTGGTGGCAGAACAACCTCCAACACTACTGCACCCTTTCCTGCATCCTTCCTAGCTGCCAGAAGAGTCACCCAGTGCGCGGTGAAAGATAGGTAACATCCCTGTTCATGCCTGCTGGACCATGAGTCAGCGGTAATATGCACCTTACCGCTGATCGCCCTGTCCAGCGAGGCCAAGACATTGCCTTCCACATGCCGGTAGAGAGCCAGAATCGCCTTCCGTGAGAAAAAGTGGCGTTTGGGAACCTGCCACTGAGGAACCACACATTCCACAAACTCACGGAAGGGGGCAGAGTCTACCAACTGAAAAGGCAGCAGTTGAAGTGCTAGCAATTTAGCCAAGCTAGCATTCAACCGCTGGGCATGTGGATGGCTGGGAGCAAGAGGACTGAAGGTATAGTGGGGTTGGAGATCCCAGCTGATGAGGAGCAAGGAGAGGTCCTCTTTGTTCTTTGGTGTGGGTCTTTTAGGCACACTTGCCAACGAACTGCATGGTAGGTCAACATATGTCTGGTCAAGCATGTGGTGCCCAAGCGGGAGATGTTTTGGCCACGCGAGATACACTTGAGACATATGTTGCAAATAGCAGCGGTGGGATCTGATGCACTCGTCTCAAAAAAGGCCCACACCAAAGAACTTTTGGAATAACGTGCAGAGACAGCAGCGCCCTGCACATGCGGAGCTCTGCGGTGTGATGCAGTTGGTGTGCTGCCCTTAAGCTGGAGGGTACCCTGTCTCGTTGGAGATGTGCCTCCTCCTTCTCTCCTATCAGCACCCACATGGAGTCAGTGACCTCATCATCCCTCCATGATGAGGAGGGATCCCTCCCTCCTCATCACTGGAGCAAAGTTGGCAGTATGCTGCAGCTGGGGGAACATGACTGCCAGATTGCTGTCCTTCTTGGGCACCCCCTTCCTCTGGGCTCAAGTTACTGCCTTTCTCTAGCTGGGTACCATCATCGGAGCCTTCAAAACGCTGGGCATCCTCCTGGAGCATGTACCCAACACTGTGGTCAAACAGATTAGGGGATTCCTCAGGAGGACATGGTGGGGCTAGGGAAGGAGTCGCTGATGCCATTGAGCCGAGGGAAGAGGCCGCGTTGGCAGCTGCTTTGCCAGACAAAGTACCCTGAGTTTGGGTGAGAGATGATGAGGAAGATGAGGATGGCTTGGTCATCCACTCTACCAAGTCTTCCGCATGTTGCGGCTCAACACGGTCAGCCGCCAAAAAAAAGGACAAGCATGTCCCACGGCCACGTGCTGATGAGGATGCACCCTCTCCATGACCAGCACTGTTGCCTCTAGGCCTGCTTGCCCTCTTTTATTGGCTTGTGACTGTCTGCCTCTCTTTGTTGGCCTTCCAGACATACTAATGGCCTGCAGTGAGATGTAGCTGCACAAAGCTGGGATGTATATATATATATATATATATATATATATATATATACTGATACTGCAGCTAGTAGAATCAAGAAGAAGAACACCACCAATTTTCTTCAGGTAGCTTTAGGTGCACACTGTGCAGAGGACACAGTACACTAACTGTAAATACTGTAGCTGCCTGCCTGTGGTATTAATAGGAGCAGAACAACAGCAATTGTCTTCAGGTAGCTTTAGGTGCACACTGTGCAAAGGACACAGTACACTAACTGTAAATACTGTAGCTACCTGCCTGTGGTATTAATAGGAGCAGAACAACAGCAACTGTCTTCAGGTAGCTTTAGGTGCACACTGTGCAGAGGACGCACTACACTAACTTGTAAATACTGCAGCTGCCTGTGGTACTAATAGGATCAGAAGAACACCACCAATTTTCTTCAGGTAGCTTTAGGTGCACACTGTGCAGAGGATACACTACACTAACTTGTAAATACTACAGCTGCCTGCGGTACTAATAGGATCAGAAGAACACCACCAGTTTTCTTCAGGTAGCTTTTGGTGCACACTGTGCAGAGAACGCACTACACTAACTTGTAAATACTGCAGCTGCCTGCAGTACTAATAGGATCAGGAGAACACCACCAATTTTCTTCAGGAAGCTTTTATCTGCACACTGTGCAGAGGACACACTACACTAACTTGTAAATACTACAGCTGCCTGAGGTACCAATAGGATCAGAAGAACACCACCAATGTTCTTCTAATAGGATCAGAAGAACACCCCCAATTTTCTTCAGGTAGCTTTAGGTGCACACCGTGCAGAGGACAAACTACACTAACTTGTAAATACTACAGCTGCCTGCGGTACTAATAGGATCAGAAGAACACCACCAATTTTCTTCATGTAGCTTTAGGTGCACACTGTGCAGAGGATGCACTACACTAACTTGTAAATACTGCAGCTGCCTGTGGTACTAATAGGATCAGAAGAACACCAGCAATTTTCTTCAGGTAGCTTTAGGTGCACACTGTGCAGAAGACGCACTACACTAACTTGTAAATACTGCAGCTGCCTGCGGTACTAATAGGATCAGAAGAACACCACCAATTTTCTTTAGGTAGCTTTAGGTGCACACTGTGCAGAGGACGCACTACACTAACTTGTAAATACTGCAGCTGCCTGCGGTACTAATAGGATCAGAAGAACACCACCAATTTTCTTCAGGTAGCTTTAGGTGTACACTGTACAGAGGACGCACTACACTAACTTGTAAATACTGCAGCTGCCTGTGGTACTAATAGGATCAGAAGAACACCACCAATTTTCTTCAGGTAGCTTTAGGTGCACACTGTGCAGAGGACACACTACACTAACTTGTAAATACTACAGCTGCCTGCGGTACTAATAGGATCAGAAGAACACCACCAATTTTCTTCAGGTAGCTTTAGGTGCACACTGTGCAGAGGAGGCACTACACTAACTTGTAAATACTGCAGCTGCCTGCGGTACTAATAGGATCAGAAGAACACCACCAATTTTCTTCAGGTAGCTTTAGGTGCACACTGTGCAAAGGACGCACTACACTAACTTGTAAATACTACAGCTGCCTGTGGTACTAATAGGATCAGAAGAACACCACCAATTTTCTTCAGGTAGCTTTAGGTGCACACTGTGCAGAGGAAGCACTACACTAACTGTAAATACTGTAGCTAATAGGACTAATAGGATCAGAAGAACACCAGTAATTTTCTTCAGGTAGCTGTAAATACTGTAAAAACACCTGCCTGCCTGTCAGTAGGAAGAGAATAACAGGTACGGATCTAGGTAAACTGAATACAGTGTATATATATATATATATATATATATATATATATATATATGTATATGTAATATATATATATATATATATATATATATATACATATGCAACACCTAGGATGCATATATATATACACAATACACTGTAAGTGCAGCTAACTGACTCGCCTGCCTACTCTATCTAACGTAAATCAAATCACACTGTCTCTCTATCTCTCTCTCAGTGCCAGAACACACTACACAGGGCCGATGTGCAGGGGGGCTTATATAGTGTGGGGCGTGTACTAAACCTCCTGAGCCATAATTGGCCAAAGCCACCCTGGCTTTGGCCAATTACGGCTCTCTGTACAGACGGCGCTGTGATTGGCCAAGCATGTGGGTCATAGTGCATGCTTGGCCAATCATCAGCCAGCAATGCACTGCAATGCCACAGTGAATTATGGGACGTGACGCGCTACTCGAATTTGGCATGAACAGTCCATATCGTTCGCAATTCAACGAACGGGTCGAACATGCGATGTTCGAGTCGAACATGGGTTCGACTCGAACTCGAAGCTCATCCCTAGTAATCAGCATGGATTCATTGCCAAACCAATCTATTAAGCTTCTATGAGGAGGTGAGTTGTCATCTAGCTAACGGAAGGCCCATAGACGTGGTGTATCTGGATTTTGCAAAAACATTTGACACGGTTCCTGTCAGGGGCATGTCAGTAGCCGTCGGGCGAATCTGCTTGCACGCAGGGGCACGAGGAGTCGTTCTAGGGCAATTCAGCTCAATTCCCCACCAGGGGGCGCCGGAGCGCGCCCGCGTGTGCCCGTACGCGCGTTCGCGGGTGCGCGCGCGCGTCCGTGCGCGCGCCCGTTCGTGCTAACGCTGTTTTGGTGCCAAGGCCCCTTTAAAAGGATGACAGGTGCTCATGTCAGGTGCTGTTCGTCTGCAGCTCTGCACCTGAAGTTCCTGTATCTGCCTATCTGTTATTTTGCTAGTGACCCGGCTACGTCTGACCATTCTCCAGTCTCCTATCCGACCCGGCTTGCCTGACCTTGCTTATTCTGTTATCTGTTGCCGAACTCCTGCCTGCCTGACTATTCCTTGGATCATCCCTCTTGTTTATACCTGCCTGATCTCCTGCCAAAACGGACTGTCTGACCTTGCCTGCCTGTGTCCTGTGACGCTGTTCTCTGCCTGCTTGTTTTGCATCCAGCTGCTGTCTTCCCATCTGTCTGCCTGCCTCCCGGCCTGCACCAGCCTGCCTGTATCCGCAGCTCAACCATCCCTGAGGGACATCCTTCCAGTTCCGGTATCTGCTACTGCTGGAACCTGCATCAGGCCCTCCTACCCACTGCGCTCAGGAGACCACTGTCCCCACTTCCAGCGGCTCCTGAACCAGCGTTTAAGAGAGGTCTCCTTCCACCAGTCGGGCTCAACTACCAGGTACCTAACAGTACGAACAGCCATGACTGAGCCTGCAGGAGAGACCTCTCCCATCAAGGAGATCTGTACGCATTTAGCAGCCCTCACCCAAGCTGTAAAGACCTTACAAGACAGTTACAACAGACTGGAGGGCCAAGTGTTAAACCTCAGTGGTCCCGGTGGTGTGGCTCCTGCTTCCGCAGCCGCTCCAGTACAGGCTGCTGCACCGCCCTCTGTGGTCATGCTTCCACTGGAGCCAAGAGTCCCTGTTCCTGAAAAGTTTTCTGGTGACCGAACCAAGTTTCTGGCTTTTCGCAGCGCTTGTCAACTTTATTTCGGCCTACAGCCACGGACTTTCTCCTTGGAAGCTACCAAAGTGGGATTTGTCATATCCCTCCTTCAGGGGGAACCCCAGACCTGGGCCCACTGCCTGCTTGAAACCAATGCTATACAGATTCAGTCTTTACCTGCCTTTTTTGAAGCCATGGCCCAGCTATATGATGACCCCCAGCGGACTGCCACCGCTGAGGCAGCTTTGTTCGCGCTCCAGCAAGGCCGTAGGCCGGGCGAGGACTATGTTATGGACTTTCGACGCTGGAGCGCGGACACTCAATGGAACAACGCAGCCCTACGCCACCAGTTCCGCATGGGGCTATCTGAGGGTCTTAAGGATGAACTTGCTCGGGTAGGAATGCCTGATACCTTGGAGGAGCTCATTGCTATTACTATCCAAATTGATCGACGCCTTCGTGAGCGCCGGTCTGAACGATCTTCTCAACAAACGCGGCCTATGTGGATGACCGCAAGAGCCCCGCTGCCTGCCTCCCGGTATCTACCTTCTGCCGGCCCAAGTCCAGTCAACCAAACAACTGATGCTCCTGAACCTATGCAACTGGGACTTATGCGTACTACGCTGACCCCTGAAGAACGGGCACGCAGGCGCCAACTGAATCTTTGTCTCTATTGTGGCGGGACGGGCTACTATGTGAACAACTGCCCAGTAAAGATCCGTAAGTGTTTTTCTTCTACTCCATCCAGCTTATCCGCTTTAACAGCCAATGCCACTCAACTTGTTCTCCCTCTCTCATTACAGCTCCAGGGAAGAACAATTCAAGTCAACGCCATTGTTGATTCTGGGGCATGTAGCTGCTTTGTTGACTCTGTTTTTGCTACCCAACAAAAACTTCCCTTAAAGAATAAAACACACAGACTTTCAGTTTTTCTGGCCGATGGGTCCCATATAAGATCTGGACAAGTCTCTCAAGAAACCCTTCCTCTGTCTGCTACCTGCTCATCTCAGCACCGAGAAATCCTTGTCCTGGACGTTATTTCATCACCTCTTTTCCCCGTCATTTTGGGTATGCCCTGGCTTCAAGCCCACAATCCTCTTGTTAACTGGGCCACGGGCGAGATCAAGTTTCAGTCACCCTATTGCCAAAGACATTGTTTTCCTGAACCTGTTAATTCTGCTGCTACCTTACTTTGTATGGACATTGACCCGGATCTACTTCAAGACATACCAGAGGTCTATCAGGAATTTGCAGATGTGTTCAGCAAGAAGGGAGCAGACTGCCTGCCTCCCCACCGTCCCTATGATTGTCCAATTGAGTTGCTTCCTGGAGCTGAGATTCCTTTCGGGCGCATCTTTCCGCTATCTGAAAAAGAACAAGAGGCACTTAAGGGTTACATAAACGAAAATCTTGAAAAAGGCTTCATCCGACAGTCCACTTCACCAGCCGGTGCAGGAATATTTTTTGTCTCCTAGAAAGATCAAACGCTTCGCCCTTGTGTGGACTATCGGGAGCTAAACAAAATTACGGTCAAAAACCGTTATCCGTTGCCCCTAATACCTGAACTGTTCCAAAAATTAAGGTCTACCACCATCTTTACCAAATTAGATCTGAGAGGGGCCTACAATCTGGTCCGCATTCGGGCCGGGGATGAATGGAAGACGGCCTTCCGGACCCGTTTCGGACACTATGAATACCTAGTCATGCCCTTCGGCCTTTGCAATGCTCCTGCCACGTTTCAGTATCTGGTCAATGATGTGTTTAAAGATTTCCTGGACATTTTTCTAATCGTCTACTTGGACGATATTCTAATCTTCTCCAGTTCACTCGAGCAACATAGGGAACATGTCCGTAAAGTCCTGGCCCGACTTCGCCTGCACAGATTGTATGCTAAAGCGGAGAAGTGCGAATTTGAACAAAAGGAGATTCAGTTCCTGGGGTTAGTAATCTCCCCAACCGGCATCAAAATGGATCCTCAGAAGGTGTCTGCTGTGTTAGAATGGCCAGCACCCATGGACAAGAAGGGGGTACAATGCTTCATTGGGTTTGCAAACTTTTATAGGAAGTTTATCAGGGGGTTCTCTGCCATCATCTCCCCCATCACGCAGCTAACTAAGCAGAATCTTCGTTTCCACTGGAACCCGGAGGCTCAGAGGGCCTTTGAAGAGTTAAAGAGACGTTTCACATCAGCTCCGATTCTTAGCCATCCTGATCCATCCTTGCCCTTTATCCTGGAGGTTGATGCTTCCGAAGTAGCCGTGGGTGCTATTATTTCCCAACGACAAGGCAACAAAGACCTGATGCATCCCGTAGGGTTCTTTTCTAGGAAACTTTCACCGGCTGAGCAGAACTATGATGTGGGGGACCGGGAGCTACTTGCTATCAAGACAGCTTTGGAGGAATGGAGGTATTTGCTCGAAGGCGCAGTCCACCCGGTACTGATTTATACAGACCACAAGAATCTTGAATATTTAAGATCTGCTAAAAGACTAAAACCCAGACAGGCCCGTTGGGCCCTATTCTTTACACGGTTTTGTTTCCATATCACCTACCGGCCCGGGTCCAAAAATGTAAAGCCAGACGCGTTGTCGCGTATGTTTGATAATCCTAAAGACTGTTCTGCACCTGACACTATTCTGCCGGCAAATAGTTTCCTTCTCCTTCAAACAGATCTTCTATCCATGATCAGAGAAGCATCCCCAGAACCTTCAAGTCTCCAGGGATCCTCTTTAACATCTCGAGATGGACTATTATGGAGGGGAAGTCAAATTTTTGTACCAGAGAACGTCCGAGTCAAGGTGCTGACACTTTTGCATGACCATCCACTTACAGGACATTTTGGGGTCCGTAAGACCCTTGAGCTGGTGCAGCGCACCTTTTGGTGGCCTAACCTGAAGGAATTCTGCAGAAAATATGTCAACTCCTGTTCTGTCTGCATCCAGAATAAAACTCCCAGGAACAGAGCTTGGGGACTACTAAGACCATTGCCTATACCAGATAGGCCCTGGAGGATGATTGCAATGGGCTTTATAGTTGAATTACCATGTTCTGAGGGATGTTCGGCGATCCTTGTGGTCGTTGACCGGCTATCCAAAATGGCACACTTTGTGCCCCTAAAAGGAACACCTTCTGCTGTGGAGACAGCCCGTGTGTTCATTAGGGAAATTGTCAGGTTACACGGAATCCCCGCAAATATAGTGTCCGATAGGGGGGTACAGTTTACTTCACGTTTTTGGAGAGCCCTTTGTGAAAATCTGAAAATTGAACTAGCCCTGTCTTCAGCATACCATCCCCAAACAAATGGGCAAACTGAAAGGACAAATCAGACTCTGGAGCAATACATTAGGTGTTTTACATCTTTTGTGCAAGATGATTTGGTGTCCTTGCTGCCCCTAGCAGAATTCGCTTACAATAATGCCAGTCACTCTGCCACCGGTCAATCCCCTTTCTTTGCCAATTATGGGTTTCATGCATCTTTTTTACCAGATTTTCTTTCAGAATCCTCAGTTCCAGCAGTCCAGGACACAGTGCAGTTCCTCAGTCGTAATAACCGGATCTTGCAGGAAGCGGTATCCAAGGCGCAAGCGGACAATAAGAGGTTCTTTGATCAGAAAGGAAGAGGAGATCTAAACCTTCAACTTGGCGACAAGGTATGGCTGTCTACCAACAATATTAGATTAGCGTGTCCTTCCAAGAAGCTTGCCCCTAAATTTATTGGGCCTTTCCCTGTGAAAAGGAAAATTAACGAGGTGTCTTATGAATTATGCTTACCTGACTCATTGAAGATACACCCTGTGTTTCACGTGTCACTCTTGAAGCCTGCTGTAGATGATCCTTTTCCTGATAGGGGCACCAGGGCCCCTGAACCAGTTCTGGTGGACGGCAATGAGGAGTATGAAGTGGAAGCCATCCTTGACTGCAGAAAGAGGTCTGGGCAAGTACAGTTTTTAATTAAGTGGAAGTGAAAAGAAGAGGTATCTGGGCATCCGGAGGCTGCCCGTTGGGGGGGGCAATGTCAGGGGCATGTCCGTCGGGCGAATCTGCGTGCACGCAGGGGCACGAGGAGTCGTTCTAGGGCAATTCAGCTCAATTCCCCACCAGGGGGTGCCGGAGCGCCCCCGCGTGTGCCCGTACGCGCGTTCGCGGGTGCGCGCGCGCGCCCGTTCGCGCTAACGCTGTTTTGGCGCCAAGGCCCCTTTAAAAGGATGACAGGTGCTCATGTCAGGTGCTGTTCGTCTGCAGCTCTGCACCTGAAGTTCCTGTATCTGCCTATCTGTTATTTTGCTAGTGACCCGGCTACGTCTGACCATTCTCCAGTCTCCTATCCGACCCGGCTTGCCTGACCTTGCTTATTCTGTTATCTGTTGCCGAACTCCTGCCTGCCTGACTATTCCTTGGATCATCCCTCTTGTTTATACCTGCCTGATCTCCTGCCAAAACGGACTGTCTGACCTTGCCTGCCTGTGTCCTGTGACGCTGTTCTCTGCCTGCTTGTTTTGCATCCAGCTGCTGTCTTCGCATCTGCCTGCCTGCCTCCCGGCCTGCACCAGCCTGCCTGCATCCGCAGCTCAACCATCCCTGAGGGACATCCTTCCAGTTCCGGTATCTG
The DNA here is from genome assembly GCA_037953035.1 of Aquarana catesbeiana. NCBI lineage: Eukaryota > Metazoa > Chordata > Amphibia > Anura > Ranidae > Aquarana > Aquarana catesbeiana. Next base: position 1,269,481 of record JBBHAA010001420.1, on the reverse strand, counting down.
CTACTGCTGGAACCTGCATCAGGCCCTCCTACCCACTGCACTCAGGAGACCACTGTCCCCACTTCCAGCGGCTCCTGAACCAGCGTTTAAGAGAGGTCTCCTTCCACCAGTCGGGCTCAACTACCAGGTACCTAACAGTTCCCCATAAACGTTTACTGTACAAAATAAGGTCCGTTGGCATGGACCATAGGGTGAGTACATGGATTGAAACTTGGCTACAAGGGCGAGTTCAGAGGGTGGTGACAAATGGGGAGTACTTCGAATGGTCAGGGGTGGGTAGTGGGGTCCCCAAGGTGTCTGTGCTGGGAGCAATCCTGTTTAATTTGTTCATAAACGACCTGGAGGATGGGGTAAACAGTTCAATCTCTGTATTTGCGGATGATACTAAGCTAAGCAGGGCAATAACTTCTCCGCAGGATGTGGAAACCTTGCAAAAAGATCTGAACAAATGAATGGGGTGGACAACTACATGGCAAATGAGGTTCAATGTAGAAAAATGTAAAATAATGCACTTGGGTAGCAAAAATATGAATGCAATATATACACTGGGGGGGGGACCTCTGGGGGAATCTAGGATGAAAAAGGACCTGGTAGTCCTAGTAGATGATAGACTAAGCAATGGCATGCAATGCCAAGCTGCTGCTAACAAAGCAAACAGAATGTTGGCATGCATTAAAAAGGGGATTAATTCCAGAGATAAAGTGATAATTCTCCCGCTCTACAAGACTCTGGTCCAGCCGCACCTAGAGTATGCTGACCAGTTCTGGGCACCAGTCCTCAGGAAGGATGTACTGGAAATGGAGTGTAGGGATGAGCCGAACACCCCCTGGTTCGGTTCGCACCAGAACCTGCGAACGGACCGAAAGTTCGCACGAACGTTAGAACCCCATTGACGTCTATGGGACTCGAACGTTCGAAATCAAAAGTGCTCATTTTAAAGGCTAATTTGCATGGTATTGTCCTAAAAAGGGTTTGGGGACCCGGGTCCTACCCCAGGGGACATGTATCAATGCAAAAAAAACTTTTAAAAACGGCCGTTTTTTCGGGAGCAGTGATTTTAATGATGCTTAAAGTAAAAAAAAAAAAAGTGAAATATTCCTTTAAATATCGTACCTGAGGGGTGTCTATAGTATGCCTGTAAAGTGACGCGTGCTTCCCGTGTTTAGAACAGTCCCTGCACCAAATGTCATTTTTAAAGGAAAAAATCTCATTTAAAACTGCTTGCGGGTTTAATGTAATGTCGGGTCCTGGCAATATGGATGAAAATCAGTGAGACAAACGGCATGGGTACCCCCCAGTCCATTACCAGGCCCTTTGGGTCTTGTATGGATATTAAGGGATACCCCGCACCCAAATTAACCACTTCAGCCCCGGAAGGATTTACCCCCTTCCTGACCAGAGCACTTTTTAAAATTTGGCACTGCGTCGCTTTAACTGCTAATTGCGCGGTCATGCAATGCTGTAACCAAACGAAATTTGCGTCCTTTTCTTCCCACAAATAGAGCTTTCTTTTGATGGTATTTGATCACCTCTGCTGTTTTTATTTTTTGCGCTATAAACGGAAAAAGACCGAAAATTTTGAAAAAAAATGATATTTTCTACTTTTTGTTATAAAAAAAATCCAATAAACTCAATTTTAGTCATACATTTAGGCCAAAATGTATTCGGCCACATGTCTTTGGTAAAAAAAATGTCAATAAGCGTATATTTATTGGTTTGCGCAAAAGTACAAACTAGGGTACATTTTCTGGAATTTACACAGCTTTTAGTTTATGACTGCCTATGTCATTTCATGAGGTGCTAAAATGGCAGGGCAGTACAAAACCCCCCAAATGACCCCATTTTGGAAAGTAGACACCCCAAGGAAATTGCTGAGAGGCATGTTGAACTCATTGAATATTTATTTTTTTTTGTCCCAAGTGATTGAATAATGACAAAAAAAAAAAAAATAAATAAAAAAAAAAAAAAATTACAAAAAGTTGTCACTAAATGATATATTGCTCACACAAGCCATGGGCATATGTGGAATTGCACCCCAAAATACATTCAGCTGCTTCTCCTGAGTATGGGGATACCACATGTGTGGGACTTTTTGGGAGCCTAGCCGCGTACGGGGCCCCGAAAACCAAGCACCGCCTTCAGGATTTCAAAGGGCATAAATTTTTGATTTCACTCCTCACTACCTATCACAGTTTTGAAGGCCATAAAATGCCAAGATGGCACAAAACCCCCCCAAATGACCCCATTTTGGAAAGTAGACACCCCAAGCTATTTGCTGAGAGGCATGTTGAGTCCATGGAATAGTTTATTTTTTGACACAAGTTGCGGGAATGTGACAAATTTTTTTTTTTTTGCACAAAGTTGTCACTAAATGATATATTGCTCACACAGGCCATGGGCATATATGGAATTGCACCCCAAAATACATTTAGCTGCTTCTCCTGAGTATGGGGATACCACATGTGTGGGACTTTTTGGGAGCCTAGCCGCGTACGGGGCCCCGAAAACCAAGCACCGCCTTCAGGATTTCTAAGGGCATAAATTTTTTATTTCACTCCTCACTACCTATCACAGTTTTGAAGGCCATAAAATGCCAAGATGGCACAAAACCCCCCAAATGACCCCATTTTGGAAAGTAGACACCCCAAGCTATTTGCTGAGAGGCATGTTGAGTCCATGGAATATTTTATTTTTTGACACAAGTTGCGGGAAAGTGACAATTTTTTTTTTTTTTTGCACAAAGTTGTCACTAAATGATATATTGCTCAAACATGCCATGGGCATATGTGGAATTACACCCCAAAATACATTCTGCTGCTTCTCCTGAGTACGGGGATACCACATGTGTGGGACTTTTTGGGAGCCTAGCCGCGTACGGGGCCCCGAAAACCAAGCACCGCCTTCAGGATTTCTAAGGGCATAAATTTTTGATTTCACTCCTCACTACCTATCACAGTTTTGAAGGCCATAAAATGCCAAGATGGCACAAACCCCCCCCAAATGACCCCATTTTGGAAAGTAGACACCCCAAGCTATTTGCTGAGAGGCATGTTGAGTCCATGGAATATTTTATATTTTGACACAAGTTGCGGGAAAGTGACAATTTTTTTTTTTTTTTTTTTTGCACAAAGTTGTCACTAAATGATATATTGCTCACACAGGCCATGGGCATATGTGGAATTACACCCCAAAATACATTCTGCTGCTTCTCCTGAGTATGGGGATACCACATGAGTGGCACTTTTTGGGAGCCTAGCTTCATACGGGGCCCCGACATCCAATCACCGCCTTCAGGATTTCTAAGGGCGTTAATTTTTGATTTCACTCCTCACTACCCATCACAGTTTCGAAGGCCATAAAATGCCAAGATAGCACAAAACCCCCCAAAATGACCCCATTTTGGAAAGTAGACACCCCAAGCTATTTGCTGAGAGGCATGGCGAGTATTTTGCAGCTCTCATTTGTTTTTGAAAATGAAGAAAGACAAGAAAAACGTATTTTTTTTTTCTTTTTTCAATTTTCAAAAGTTTGTGACAAAAAGTGAGGTCTGCAAAATACTCACTATACCTCTCAGCAAATAGCTTTGGGTGTCTATTTTCCAAAATGGGGTCATTTGGGGGGGGTTTATGCCATCTGGGCATTCCATGGCCTCCGAAACTGTGATAGGCAGTGAAGAGTGAAATCAAAAATTTACGCCCTTAGAAAGCCTGAAGGCGGTGCTTGGTTTTCGGGGTCCCGTACGCGGCTAGGCTCCCAAAAAGTCTCACACATGGGGTATCCCCGTATTCAGGAGAAGCAACAGAATGTATTTTGGGGTGTAATTTCACATATTCCCATGGCATGTTTGAGCAATATATCATTTAGTGACAACTTTGTGCAAAAAAAAAAAAAAAAAATTTGTCTTTTTCCCGCAACTTGTGTCACAATATAAAATATTCCATGGACTCGACATGCCTCTCAGCAAATAGCTTGGGGTGTCTACTTTCCAAAATGGGGTCATTTGGGGGGGGTTTTGAACTGTCCTGGCATTTTATGCACAACATTTAGAAGCTTATGTCACACATCACCCACTCTTCTAACCACTTGAAGACAAAGCCCTTTCTGACACTTTTTGTTTACATGAAAAAATTATTTTTTTTTGCAAGAAAATTACTTTGAACCCCCAAACATTATATATTTTTTTAAAGCAAATGCCCTACAGATTAAAATGGTGGGTGTTTCATTTTTTTTTTTCACACAGTATTTGCGCAGCGATTTTTCAAACGCATTTTTTGGGGAAAAAACACACTTTTTAACATTTTAATGCACTAAAACACACTATATTGCCCAAATGTTTGATGAAATAAAAAAGATGATCTTAGGCCGAGTACATGGATACCAAACATGACATGCTTTAAAATTGCGCACAAACGTGCAGTGGCGACAAACTAAATACATTTTTAAAAGTCTTTAAAAGCCTTTACAGGTTACCACTTTAGATTTACAGAGGAGGTCTACTGCTAAAATTACTGCCCTCGATCTGACCTTCGCGGTGATACCTCACATGCATGGTGCAATTGCTGTTTACATTTGACGCCAGACCGACGCTTGCGTTCGCCTTTGTGCGAGAGCAGGGGGGGACAGGGGTGCTTTTTTTTTTTTTTTTTTTTTTTTTTTTTCCTTATTATTTTTTTGCTTTTTTATCTTATTTTTAAACTGTTCCTTTCATTTTTTTTTTTTTTTAATCATTTTTATTGTTATCTCAGGGAATGTAAATATCCCCTATGATAGCAATAGGTAGTGACAGGTACTCTTTTTTGAAAAAATTGGGGTCTATTAGACCCTAGATCTCTCCTCTGCCCTCAAAGCATCTGACCACACCAAGATCGGTGTGATAAAATGCTTTCCCAATTTCCCAATGGCGCTGTTTACATCCGGCGAAATCTAAGTCATGAAATGCTCGTAGCTTCCGGTTTCTTAGGCCATAGAGATGTTTGGAGCCATTCTGGTCTCTGATCAGCTCTATGGTCAGCTGGCTGAATCACCGGCTGCATTCTCAGGTTCCCTGTTGGGACAGGAGAGCCAGAGAAAAACATTGAAGACAGTGGGGGGGGGCATTCCCTCCCACTGCTTGTAAAAGCAGTCTAGAGGCTAATTAGCCGCTAGGATTGCTTTTACATGAAAGCCAACCGCTGGCTGAAAAGAATGATACCAAGATGATACCTAAACCTGCAGGCATCATTCTGGTATAACCACTCAAAGTCCAGCAACATACCAGTACATTGCTGGTCCTTGTTGGGCATACATTGTAAACTTTTTTTTCATGCAGCCTGTGGGCTGAACGAAAAAAAGATCTTGATCGGTGGGTATGCTCACCATTAGAATACCTCCCTTCATCCACCCACTTCTAATGATGGGCATACATGCACCGTTTTATATATGCCGAAGCATGGGGGCATCCTCCCGCAAAAGGCAGGAGCAAATCGCTCCTCCACCCACTGCTGCCCCCACGCTTCGGCATATATGCTGAAGTATGTAACTGTGGTGGTGAAATCACCTCCGACAGCGCTGGAGTCACGGCTTTATGTATCGTGGGAGCAAACGCTGTTGTTGTCAAGATAAATAAATCCGCGCTGCAACTGAATGGCGTACCTGCTAAGCAAATGATGGTTAACAAAAAACAAAGTAACATTACAGTATAACAGTAATACTTACCATACCTGCAAAGCAAATACAAAAAAAAAAAAACATAGTAAAAAATAAAACATTTAACGCAACCTGTGCCTACCTAAAATATATATATGCCGAAGCATGGGGGCATCCTCCCACAAAAGGCAGGAGCAAATCGCTCCTCCACCCACTGCTGCCCCCACGCTTCGGCATATATGCTGAAGTATGTAACTGTGGTGGTGAAATCACCTCCGACAGCGCTGGAGTCACGGCTTTATGTATCGTGGGAGCAAACGCTGTTGCTGTCAAGATAAATAAATCCGCGCTGCAGCTGAATGGCGTACCTGAAAACAAAAAAATGGTTAAAACACATTAAACTATAAAAAAATTACATACCTGAAAAGCAAACATGATAAAACATAACAATAAAACATTGCAGAATAGAATACAGTAAAAAAGAGAAGAACAATAGAGAGAAAATAGAGAGAGAGAGAACAATAAAAACGACAACTATTTTTGGTTTTTTTATTTTATATTTTTTTTGTGTATTTTATTTTTTTTTTACTTTTTTTTTTTTTTTTTACATTTTTTTTTTTATAACTGTAACTTTTAAAACTGTAACGGTTCCAGGTTTGGGTCTCTCAAAATGCGATGGCATCTTGGGAGACCCTGTGAAAGTGTGTCCTAGTCTGTGCAGTGCTGTACCCTACGCTAAAACTCAACTAGTGTATGGTAGCGTTCAAAACATTCACCAATGCAAAGACCAGGATTGCCAGGACAGGAGGGACAATAATACCGGGTGTCACGCCTAAATCCGCGCTTTCTGCAGACACGACATTTTCTTTGGGGGGCTTGTTGGGTAGGGGTACTCGGGATGGCATAAGGAAAATGCCTCTCATGCAGCCGGCCTACTGCATTTGGTTGGGGAAGGTGAGGTGGAGCACCGTCTGGAAACAGAAGGGCTCTGACGATCTCTTCCTGGAATTTAAGGAAGGATCCAGTCCGTCCTGAAGCTCTGTATAGCACATGAGCGTTCAGCAAAGCCAATTGAAATAAGTATACAGACACTTTTTTGTACCAGCGTCTGGCCTTACGGGCAATTAGGTACGGCGCCAACAACTGGTCGTTGAGGTCCACCCCTCCCATATTTTGGTTATATTCGTGGACACAGAGGGGTTTCTCCACAACACCAGTCGCCGTAGTAATTTGGGTCGTCGTGTCTGCATGAAGGGAGGTAAGAACGAAAACATTCTTATTGTCCCTCCACTTCATAGCGAGCAAATTATTACACTGCAAGCAGGCTCTCTCCCCCAGCCTAAGACGGGAATCTACAAGCCGCTGAGGAAAGCCCCGGCGATTAGGTCGCACGGTGCCACATGCTCCAATTTGATGATCAAAAAGGTGACTAAAAAGTGGCACGCTCGTGTAATAATTGTCCACGTACAAGTGGTACCCCTTTCCGAATAAGGGTGACACCAAGTCCCACACTATCTTGCCAGCGCTTCCTATGTAGTCAGGGCAGTTTGTCGGCTCTACGTGACTATCTTTGCCCTCGTAAACCATAAATCTACATGTATAGCCTGTGGCCCTGTCACAGAGCTTATACATCTTGACCCCGTATCTGGCACGCTTGCTGGGAAGGTACTGTTTGAATGACAAGCGGCCAGAAAATTTAATCAGGGACTCATCAACGCAGACAACTTGATGGGGAGTAAACAAGTCTGCAAAACGTTGGTTGAAGTGGTTTACGAGGGGCCGAATTTTGTAGAGCCGATCGTATTCAGGGTCTCCACGAGGACGACAGAGTTCATTGTCGTTGAAGTGCATGAACCGCAAAATCTGCTCGTATCGTGCCCTGGTCATGGAGGCAGAGAACACGGGCATATGGTGAATTGGGTCAGTGGACCAATATGACCGCAACTCACTCTTTTTGGTTATGCCCATGTTGAGGGAAAGGCCCAGAAAGACCTTAAATTCGGAGACCGTAATTGGTCTCCAATCTCTGGCAAGGGAGGACTGGGGAATAGTGGCGATGTGTTGACCAGCGTACAAATTGCTTTGGTCCACAATAGATCTATAGAGATCTTCGGTGAAAAACAGTGAATAAAAATCCAGTGGTGTAAAATCAACTGTTTCCACCTGAATTCCGGGTTGGCCAGTGAATGGGGGCAATACGGGTGCTGCAGAAGTGGTGGGTACCCAATTCGGATTGGCCAATGCAGCAGGAAGGGCACTATGGGCACGACGGGCCTGTCTTTGTCTTCTTGGTGGCAGCGGGACCCTACTAGTGCTTGCCACCTCACCAGCTTGAACTGCACTTATGGGACTCGCCACGTCACCACGTGATACTGCAGTGCTGGATGTACGACCAGGGTGTACTAGGCCGCTGGTGCTTGCCAGTTCACCAGAAGGAGTAGCGGCACTAGTACTGCTCTGCTCCATACGAGGGACCTGCGGTTCTTGCACTTCAAGGACAGAAGAAGTTCGGGGTCTGGTACGCCTGACCCTAGCAGGGACCACAACTCTGTCGTCAGAGCTATCTGTCATGGAGCCGCTGTCCTCTACAGGATCGTATTCTGAGCCTGAACTTGACAGATGAGTGACTTCCTCTTCACTATCTGTCATACTCAGAAACGTGTAGGCCTCTTCACTAGTGTACCTTCGATTTGTCATTTTGGCCTCTAAATTTAGGGGTACACTAGTGAGACTCACAGGCAAAAAAGCTCCTGACTGTCAGCGACTGATTCAAAACGCTACCAAAAAACTGTTAGCGATCGCAGGGATCAGGCCTGACTCTGCGAACGCTGCAGTTATGTGTGCTTAGTGTTTTGTGACAGTTATCGATCGATACTGCACTTGGGTGGGCTGGGCTGGGCTGGGCCGAGGAGCAAAACACAGGTGCTAGCAGGTATCTGGGTTGATCCCGCTAACACTGCGTTTTTTTGGGGGACCCTAAACTGCTGGGGAGTATAGATCTGATCGGATCAGATATCGATCCGCTCAGATACTATAGCACTAAGGGAGGTGTATGCTGCGTGCGTGGGTGTTAGCGGTACTGGCGCTAACCTGACGCTGCCTGGGGCGACGCAGACCTTATCTGACCCTAAAAACTTAACTTATATCACCGCCGGGCAATTAGGGGGTTAAACCTTTATAAGGTAATAAACGGCGGGTGCCCTAAAACTATAATAAACTGTAATAAACTATAATAAACTACAAAAAACAAACCAACTAACCAGCGTCACCCGTAACAATTATATGGTGATCACTGGTGAAAGGGTTAACTCGGGGGCAATCAAGGGGTTAAAACCTTTAGAAGGTAGTATATGGGGGTCCCTGTCGCTATAAAACACTGACAGCGAACCTATATACTAACCTCCCTAACTCGCGTCACCTGTGTCACTAATACAGCGATCAGAAAAACGATCGCTTAGTGACACTGGCGACGGGGGGTGATCACGGGGTTAAAACTTTATTAGGGGGGGTTAGGGGGGTACCCTGGACCTAAGGGGGGTACCCTAGACCTAAAGGGGGCTAACCTAACTGCCCTAACACTTATAACTGACACAAACTGACACCAATGCAATAATCAGAGAAAAAAAAAAACCTGCTATTGGTGTCAGTATGTGTGGGGGTACAGGGGGGTGATCGGGGGGTGACTGGGGGGTGACAGGGGGGTGACAAGTGTGCCTGCGTGTTCTACTGTATGTGTAGTGTTGGTGCACTTACTTGGATGTCTTCTCTCCTCGGCGCCGGACGAAAAGACCGTCTCGAGGAGAGATGACATCACTTCCTCCGCTTCTGTTTACATTCACAGAAGCCGAGGAAGCACATCATTGGCCAGGAGCGATCGCGAGGGGGGAGCCACGAATGAGTGGCCTCCCCCTCACCTTCGATCGACCCTGACCTCGATCCGACCGCCGCTGGCACCGGGGGGGGGTCCGATCGGACCCCCCGCCCGCGGGCAGGCAAGGACGTACCTGTACGTCCTTTTGCCTGCCCGTGCCATTCTGCCGACGTATATAGTCGTGCGGCGGTCGGCAAGTGGTTAAAATAAGGAAAGGTGTGGGGCCACCAGGCCCTATATACTCTGAACAGCAGTATACAGGCTGTAGGTTTGTTGTTAAGTAGAATCTCTTTGTAATTTTGAACGGGTACATTTTTAACGTGTTTAGCTCCAGCCAAAAAATCTTTTTTAAGCTTTTTGAAAAACATAGGGAAGGGTTATCACCCCTGTGACATTTGTTTTGCTGTCTTTCCTCCTCTTCAGAAGATTTCTCCTCACTTTTTGTCCCAATGGATTGGAAAGCATCAGTGGAAAGGAGAAATGTTTTTCCCATATTAACTCTTACAGGAGAGAATTTCCCTTCCTAGGGGTAGATTTATTCTCACTTCCTGTTGTCTCCTTCCGTTTGCAAGTAGGAGTCGTTTGTAAGTTAGTTGTTTGAAAGTAGGGTCCTGCCCTATATACTCAGCAGAAATTTGGGCCTTAGGTGTTGCTGTGGCCACAACACTGTAAGCCCTCACAGGGCTCTGCTGTGAAATATTAGATCAAGAATTGTAATTACATGCCCCTGTTGAACACTCTAGTTGGAATGCAGGAACGAGCCCTGCTGCAAAGTATTACATCAAAAATTGTAATTACACGCCCCTGTTAAACAGGGGGTGAAAAATTGTGCCTTAGGCACTGGTGGTGGCGCCCAGAACCAAAAATGTTCTTACAAGCTATCAGCGTGATGATTGAGGAGGAAGAGGATAATTACTCAGGGATAGTCACTCAGCATCAACATAGGCAGTCTTTGAAGGGATCTGAGATTTAAAAAAAAATTATTCGGTTACATCAGCATCAGGTGCTTGGTAGCTGGTGGTGATCCAAGACTCATTCATTTTTATGAAGGTCAGTCGATCGACCGAGTCAGTGGACAGACGCACCCTGTGATCGGTTACCACGCCTCCAGCAGCACTGAATGTGCGTTCCGAAAGAACGCTGGATGCAGGACAGGCCAGTAGCTCAATTGCATACTGTGCAAGCTCTGGCCAGTGATCCATCCTCAAGACCCAGTAAACCAGAGGATTTTCGGTGGGAAAGGTGTCCAAGTCTGATCTTGCCCCTAGGTATTCCTGCACCATGTAAAACAGACGCTGGCGATGGTTGCTGGAACCGATCATACCTTGGGGCTGCGGACCAAAAAATTGTCTGAACGCATCGGTCAGACGGCCACCTTCTCCACCGCTCCTTCTTTGACTGACCGAAGCCTCAGCAACACGTTGTCCAGAAACAGGAGTTTGTAACCTCCCAGTCTCTGGGAACGCGTTGCACAGACCTTTCTGCAAGGCCTCCCGAAGATGTTTCATCCTCTGCTCCCTCTGCGATGGCAAGATAAGGTCCGCAACCTTACCCTTGTAACGTGGATCAAGGAGGGTTGCCAGCCAGTATTGGTCCTTCTCCTTGATACCACGAATACGAGGATCCTTACGCAGGCTTTGCAGGATCAGGGAGGCCATGCAGCGTAGGTTTGCTGAGGCATTCGGTCCGGAGTCCTCTGGGTCACTAAGGACAACATGGTCCGCAGCCACCTCCTCCCAGCCACGTACAAGTCCATGTGTTTCTTGGGACTGATCCCTTAAAGACTGCTGCTGATGCTGAGTGCCAGGCTCCACCTCCATACTGACACAATCTTCCTCCTCCTCCTCCTCCTCTTCCTCCTCGTCCTCTTCCTGTGTGATCGGCGGGCACGCAGGAACACTGTCTGGATAAAGGGGGCCTTGAGAGCTAAGGAAGTCCTCCTCTTCCTGCCTCTGTTCTGCCTCAAGTGCCCTGTCCATTATTCCACGCAGCGTGTGCTCCAACAGGTGGACAAGGGGGACAGTGTCACTGATGCATGCACTGTCACTGCTCACCATCCTCGTGGCCTCCTCAAATGGTGACAGGACAGTGCATGCATCCCTGATCATGGCCCACTGGCGTGGGGAAAAAAAACCAAGCTCCCCTGACCCTGTCCTGGTGCCATAGTCGCACAGGTACTCATTGATGGCCCTCTGCTGCATGTGCAGCCGCTGCAGCATGGCCAACGTTGAGTTCCACCTGGTGGGCATGTCACAGATTAGGCGGTTCTTGGGCAGGTTAAACTCCTTTTGAAGGTCCGTCAGCCGAGCACTGGCATTATATGACCGTCGGAAATGCACACAGACTTTCCTGGCCTGCCTCAGGACATCCTGTAAGCCCGGGTACCTGCCCAAGAACCGCTGCACCACCAAGTTAAGGACGTGAGCCAAACAGGGCACATGGGTCATTTGTCCCTGTCGGAGGGCAGAGAGGAGGTTGGTGCCATTGTCGCAAACCACCATTCCTGCCTTAAGTTGGCGTGGTGTCAACCACCTCTGAACCTGCCCCTGCAGAGCTGACAGAACCTCTGCCCCAGTGTGGCTCCTGTCCCCCAAGCACACCAGCTCAAGCACCGCATGGCATCTTTTGGCCTGCGTACTTGCGTAGCCCCTTGAACGACTACGGAGCACCGCTGGTTCCGAGGAAGAGGCCATGGAGGAAGAAGAAGAGGAGGGGGTGGAGGAGAGAGGTGTGTCACAATCATTAGCATTTTGGAGGCGTGGTGGCGGAACAACCTCCAACACTACTGCACCTTGTCCTGCATCCTTCCCAGCTGCCAGCAGAGTCACCCAATGCGCCGTGAAACTTAGGTAACGTCCCTGTCCATGCCTGCTGGACCATGAGTCAGCGGTAATATGCACCTTACCGCTGACCGCCCTGTCCAGCGAGGCATGGACATTGCCTTCCACATGCTGGTAGAGAGCCGGAATCGCCTTCCGTGAGAAAAAGTGGCGTTTGGGTACCTGCCACTGAGGAACCGCACATTCCACAAACTCACGGAAGGGGGCAGAGTCTACCAACTGAAAAGGCAGCAGTTGAAGTGCTAGCAATTTTGCCAAGCTAGCATTCAACCGCTGGGCATGTGGATGGCTGGGAGCAAACTTCTTTCGGCGGTGCAGCAGCTGGGGCAGGGAAATTTGCCTGGTACAATCTGACGTCGGTGTACCAAAATCAGATTGCCCACAAGTACGTGGCTGTGACACACCTAATTCTACACCTTCATTCCTCTCAGTGCAGGTCTCAGAGAGGACTGAAGGTCTAGTGGGGTTGGAAATCTCAGCTGATGAGGAGCAAGGAGAGGTCCTCTTTGTTCTTTGGTGTGGGTCTTTTAGATACGCTTGCCAACGAACTGCATGGCAGGTCAACATATGTCTGGTCAAGCATGTGGTACCCAAGCGGGAGATGTTTTGGCCACGCGAGATACGCTTGAGACATATGTTGCAAATAGCAGCGGTGCGATCTGATGCACTCGTCTCAAAAAAGGCCCACACCAAAGAACTTTTTGAATAACGCGCAGAGACTGCAGCGCCCTGCACATGTGGAGCTTTGGGGTGTGATGCAGTCAATGTGCTGCCCTTAGGCTGGCCCCTGGAGGGCATCCTGCCTCGTTGGTGATGTGCCGCCTCCTCCTCCTCTCTCCTATCAGGCACCCACGTTGAGTCAGTGACCTCATCATCCCCTCCCTCCTCATCACTGGAGCAAACCTGGCAGTATGCTGCAGCAGGGGGAGCATGACTGCCAGATTGCTGTCCTTCTTGGGCACCCCCTCTGTCCGTGCTCGTGTTACTGCCTTCATCGAGCTCAGTATCATCATCAGAGCCTTCCAAACGCTGGGCATCCTCCTGGAGCATGTACCCAACACTGTGGTCAAACAGTTCGAGGGACTCCTCAGGAGGACATGGTGGGGCTAGGGAAGGAGTCACTGATGACATTGAGCCGAGGGAAGAGGCCGCTGCTTTGCCAGACAAAGTACCCTGGGCATGGGTGAGAGAGGATGAGGAGGATGAGGACGGCTTGGTCATCCACTCGACCAAGTCTTCCGCATGTTGCGGCTCAACATGGCCAGCTGCCGAAAAAAAGGCCAAGCGTGTCCCATGGCCACGTGCTGATGAGGATGCACCGTCTCCACGACCAGCACTAGACACAGAGCCTGCTTGCCCTCTCTTATTGGCTTGTGACTGTCTACCTCTCCTTCTTGGCCTTCCAGACATACTAATGGCCTGTAGCTGCACTAAGCTGGAATATATATATATATATATATATATATATATATATATATATATATATATGTACTGATACTGCAGCTAGCAAAATCAACTGCCTGCCTGTAGTATGAGAACACCACCAACCTTCTACAGGTAGCTTTAGCTGAACACTGTGAGGTGGATGCACCCCACTAACTTGTAGATTTAGCAGAACACTGTGAGCAGGACGCACTGCACTAACTGTAAATAGTCTAGCTGCCTGACTGTGGTACTAATAGGATCAAAAGAACACCAGCAATTTTCTTCAGGTAGCTGTATTTACTGTAACAAGACAAGCCTGCCTGTCAGTAAGAAGATAACAGAAACGGATCTAGCTGAACACTGTGAGCAGGACGCACCCCACTAGCTTGTAGGTTTAGCTGAACACTGTGAGGTGGACGCACCCCACTAACTTGTAGGTTTAGCTGAACACTGTGAGCAGGACGCACCCCACTAACTTGTAGGTTTAGCAGAACACTGTGAGCAGGACGCACCCCACTAACTTGTAGGTTTAGCAGAACACTGTGAGCAGGACGCACTGCACTAACTGTAAATAGTCTAGCTGCCTGACTGTGGTACTAATAGGATCAAAAGAACATCAGTAATTTTCTTTAAAATACTGTAACAAGACAAGCCTGCCTGTCAGTAAGAAGATAACAGGAACGGATCTAGCTGAACACTGTGAGCAGGACGCACCCCACTAGCTTGTAGGTTTAGCTGAACACTGTGAGGTGGACGCACCCCACTAACTTGTAGGTTTAGCTGAACACTGTGAGCAGGACACACCCCACTAACTTGTAGGTTTAGCAGAACACTGTGAGCAGGACGCACTGCACTAACTGTAAATAGTCTAGCTGCCTGACTGTGGTACTAATAGGATCAAAAGAACACCAGCAATTTTCTTTAAAATACTGTGACAAGCCTGCCTGTCAGTAAGAAGATAACAGGAACGGATCTAGCTGAACACTGTGAGCAGGACGCACCCCACTAGCTTGTAGGTTTAGCTGAACACTGTGAGGTGGACGCACCCCACTAACTTGTAGGTTTAGCTGAACACTGTGAGCAGGACGCACCCCACTAACTTGTAGGTTTGGCAGAACACTGTGAGCAGGACGCACTGCACTAACTGTAAATAGTCTAGCTGCCCTGACTGTGGTACTAATAAGATCAAAAGAACACCAGCAATTTTCTTCAGGTAGCTGTATTTACTGTAACAAGACAAGCCTGCCTGTCAGTAAGAAGATAACAGAAACGGATCTAGCTGAACACTGTGAGCAGGACGCACCCCACTAGCTTGTAGGTTTAGCTGAACACTGTGACGTGGACGCACCCCACTAACTTGTAGGTTTAGCTGAACACTGTGAGCAGGACGCACCCCACTAACTTGTAGGTTTAGCAGAACACTGTGAGCAGGACGCACTGCTCTAACTGTAAATAGTCTAGCTGCCTGACTGTGGTACTAATAGGATCAAAAGAACACCAGCAATTTTCTTCAGGTAGCTGTATTTACTGTAACAAGACAAGCCTGTCTGTCAGTAAGAAGATAACAGAAACGGATCTAGCTGAACACTGTGAGCAGGACGCACCCCACTAGCTTGTAGGTTTAGCTGAACACTGTGAGGTGGACGCACCCCACTAACTTGTAGGTTTAGCTGAACACTGTGAGCAGGACGCACCCCACTAACTTGTAGGTTTAGCAGAACACTGTGAGCAGGACGCACTGCACTAACTGTAAATAGTCTAGCTGCCTGACTGTGGTACTAATAGGATCAAAAGAACACCAGCAATTTTCTTCAGGTAGCTGTATTTACTGTAACAAGACAAGCCTGCCTGTCAGTAAGAAGATAACAGAAACGGATCTAGCTGAACACTGTGAGCAGGACGCACCCCACTAGCTTGTAGGTTTAGCTGAACACTGTGAGGTGGACGCACCCTACTAACTTGTAGGTTTAGCTGAACACTGTGAGCAGGACGCACCCCACTTACTTGTAGGTTTAGCAGAACACTGTGGGCAGGACGCACTGCACTAACTGTAAATAGTCTAGCTACCTGACTGTGGTACTAATAGGATCAAAAGAACACCAGTAATTTTCTTTAAAATACTGTAACAAGACAAGCCTGCCTGTCAGTAAGAAGATAACAGGAACGGATCTAGCTGAACACTGTGAGCAGGACGCACTGCACTAAATGTAAATAGTCTAGCTGCCTGACTGTGGTACTAATAGGATCAAAAGAACACCAGTAATTTTCTTCAAAATACTGTAACAAGACAAGCCTGCCTGTCAGTAGCAATATAACAGGAACGGATCTAGCTGAACACTGTGAGCAGGACGCACTGCACTAAATGTAAATAGTCTAGAAGATAACAGGAACGGATCTAGCTAAACTGAATACAGTGTATATATATATATATGCAACACCTGGGATGCATATATATACACAATACACTTTAAGTGCAGCTAACTGACTGACTGTCCTGCCTAATCTAGCTAACTCAAATGAAATGACACTGTCTCTCTCTCTCTCTAAGCACACCGGAACACACTGCACAGGGCCGCCGTGCAGGCGGCCTTATATAGTGTGGGGCGTGTACTAAATCCCCTGAGCCATAATTGGCCAAAGCCTACTTGGCTTTGGCCAATTATGGCTCTCTGTTAAGGTGGCGCTGTGATTGGCCATAGTGCATGCTTGGCCAATCATCAGCAAGCAATGCACTGCGATGCCGCAGTGAATTATGGGCCGTGACGCGCCACACGAATTTGGCGCGAACGGCCCATATCGTTCGCAATTCGGCAAACGATCGAACAGCCAATGTTCGAGTCGAACATGGGTTCGACTCGAACACGAAGCTCATCCCTAATGGAGTGAGTACAAAGAAGAGCAACAAAGCTAATAAAGGGTCTTGAGGATATTAGTTATGAGGAAAGGTTACGAGCACTGAACGTATTCTCTCTGGAGAAGAGACGCTTGAGAGGGGATATGATTTCAATATACAAATACCATACTGGTGACCCCACAATAGGGATAAAACTTTTTTGTATAAGGGAGTTGTAACGAGCCCCTGCTCGCTCGGTTGCACTCTCCCGACACTCCTCTGCTGCTAAAGAATTAGATTGCAGATCGCAACGTCTAATGGTTCAGTCATCCAATGCTCCGGGATTAGAACTACAGCTATGTGCCGTTCAAATCCAGTTGTGATAGCTCAGAACAAACACCAGGCAGGCTGTATGTAAGTTCAAACAGGGATCTCTTTTATTGAAAGGAATACTGGCTCTTTTTTACAGTAAAAGAGGAGGTGCATACCTCCTGCTCATATTACTCTGAACATACACCTGTGACCAGAAACCTAACTAACATGGGCTAATTAACTAACCCCTTTAGACAGCCTAGATGACTCAGTCATGACCTTTAGGCCAGACTGGCCGTCTTGTAGCTCAGAAAACACAATCAACATTATCACAAATCAACACCGAACTCTTCTTCACACAATAGCAGAGTTAATTAACACAAAAAACAATGGGGATCTAATGACTCTTAGATCCCATACTAGACTTATTTACAATACACATTCTAGCAGGCAACAGACAGACAGGTGGCTGGAATTGACATCAGCATCTCCTAACAGTATTTGTCCCAGCATTATGAATCAGAGGAGAAATACTTCAGTATTCCAAGCTTCATGACAATCTAGTATTCCAAGGTTCATGACAATACTCCCCCCTGGGAAACAGCCCAACAGCCACAGTGGGACCCCGAACGGGTCAACTTGAGGATGTTGGAAAAGTAGTCTTAAGGTTCCAGGTCCGTCTGTCAGGATAACCCATCCGCATTCCCGTTTTGAGGCCCTGGCCGATATTGTATGGTGAAATTGTACGGTTGCAAAGCCAGGCTCCACCTTAGCAATCGGCCGTTCTCTCCCGCCACCCGGTTAAGCCATATCAAGGGATTGTGGTCCGTTATGGCGGTAAAAGAGCATCCATGCACATAGGGCTGCAATTTCTTTAAAGCCCAGACTAAGGCCAAACACTCTTTTTCCACGGCAGCATATACAACTTCACGGGGTAACAACTTGCGGCTGAGATACGCCACCAGGTGCTCTTTCCCGTCATCGCCAACTTAACTTAGTACGGCTCCCAGTCCGAACATGGAGGCATCTGTATGAATGACAAAGCGTTTGTGAGGATTGGGTGCCGCCAGTATGGGAGCTTGCGTTAGGGCGGCTTTTAACTGATAGGAGTTTGGCTATGTCACTATAGTGGGGTAAAAACTTCTTGTAGTACCCTGCTGTCTCTAAAAATGCAAGTACCTGGGTCTTGGTTCTGGGAACTGGCCAGTTTAGGACGGCCTCGATTTTTGCAGGTTCTGGCCTCTGCTTCCCACATCCCACTCTATGTCCCTCAGACATCCCGATATTACATTTGTCTGGCTTCAGGCTCAGGTTAGCGGCTCGGATCCTATCTAGCACTATTCCCAGGTGTCTAAGATGTTCCTCCCATGTCTGGCTATAGATTGCGATGTCATCAAGATATGCGCATGCAAAATCTTGCAGACCATCGAGGAGTTCATCTATCATCCGCTGGAAGGTAGCCGGAGCATTGTTCATCCCGAATGGCATTACCTGAAACTGGTAAAGGCCAAACGGGGTGATGAAGGCCGACTTTGGAATTGCTTCCGCTTCCAAGGGAATCTGCCAGTAGCCCTTACAGAAGTCAATAGTCGTCAGATAATGTCCCTGAGCTATTTTGTCCAGCAATTCGTCCACTCGGGGCATAGGGTAGGCATCTGTCACAGTACAGTCATTCAGTCGCCTATAGTCCACACAAAATCGGGTCGTGCCATCCCGTTTTGGAACTAATACTACAGGGGAAGCCCAGGGGCTGGCCGATGGTTCGACCACCCCTAACTCGAGCATCTTCCTGATCTCCGCTCTCATCCCTTCTTGCACTGCTCCGGGAATCTTATAGGCTGGTTGTCTCAAGGGCTTCTGCCTGGGGGTCTCTACCTTGTGTACAGCTATGTGAGTGTACCCAGGGAGTGCCGAGAACATCTCCTGCCGGTCCTGGAGTAATTCTCTGGCCTGTTCTCGTTCTGGGGATCCTAATCTATCTCCTAGCCGTATACCTTCCACACCCTTGGAACAGTTACTGATTTCAGGAAGCTCCAGCATCTGTAGATATTCAGAGTCCCCGGTGGCAGGCTACGGCCTCAGTTCTCTCATGATAGGCCTTCATCATATTGCTGTGGAACGTCCTCTTAATGTTTGTGTCTGCACAGCTGGCAACCACGTAGGTGGTATCGCACAGCTGTTTTACCACCTGATAGGGGCCCTGCCAGGAGGCCTGTAATTTATTTTGCTTCAGGGGTTTTAGTACCAGGACTTTCTGTCCGATATAAAAGGTGCGATTCCGCGCAGACCGATCATACCAAACCTTGTGCTGACTCTGGGCCGATTGCATATTCTCATGGACTAGATCGGTAAGTTCCCGCAGGCGCTCCCTGATTTCCAAGACATAACTAAGGATGGGGAGGCCTTCTAGATCCTCTACCCCCTCCCACTGGGCCCTCACTAAGTCTAAGGGCCCCCTAATCCTTTGCCCATACAACAGCTCAAATGAGGAAAACCCCGGGGACTCTTGGGGTACCACTCCATAGGCGAACAGTAGATGGGGAAGATATTTCTCCCAATCCTTCCTACTGTCCATGAAGGCCCGAAGCAGCTGCTACAGGGTCCCGTTAAATCTCTCACACAGCCTGTTAGTCTGAGGATGGTAGGGGGCGCTCTGGAGGGGTTTAATCCCACAGAGACGCCAGAGCTGTTGCGTCAGCTCGGCTGTGAACTGGGTACCCTGATCGGACAATATCTCCTGGGGAAACCCTACCCTAGTGAATACCCGCAGTAAGGCATTTGCTACTGTATCAGCCTCGGTATTGGATAAGGGAATGGCCTCCGGGTAGCGGGTGGCGTAATACACCACCGTAAGAATATACTTCTTCCCAGTGGCACTGGGGCGGGCCAGTGGGCCTCTAATATCAACCGCTATGCGGCTAAAGGGTTCTCTAATGATCGGCAGGGGTTGCAGCGAGGCTTTTGGGTGATCCCCTGTCTTCCCTACTTTCTGACAAGTCTCACAGGTCCGGCAGTATTCTCGCACCTCAGCATGTAACCTGGGCCAGAAGAACGCATGAGACAACCGACTCCGGGTCTTAGCTATCCCTAAATGTCTGGCCAAGGGGATGTCGTGAGCCAGCCGCAATAGCTCCTGTCTGTATTTCTGGGGTACAACTAGCTGTTTGTGGGGACCCTGTCGCTTCCCGTTGCCCATTCCATAGTGTAACAATAAAGAAAGCCTCCCTCCCACACTATTCTGTCTTCCCCCAACCCCCCTGGATCCTTGCCCGCCCTGTCCCGATAACCAGCTAATGTTGGGTCATTCTGAGTCTCCTGCCTAATGTCGGAAGGAGAATCCCAGGACACAGGGTTGTCAAGTCAGGGTAATGTAGGAGGATTTGGTCTTACCTGGGTCCCCATAGGAGTGGAGTTGCCTTGAAGTTGGCTCTGACATCGGGTGGTCATGGCCATGGCGGCCTCTGGGGCATATGAGGAAGTCAAATGCCCCAAATCGTTCCCCAAAAGTACTTCTGCGGGTAACTCACGTAGTAATCCCACTCGCACTTGTCGCTCCCCTGAGCCCCAATCCAAGAGGACTTGGGCGGTGGATAAATGTAGCACCTTGCCCCCTGCTACCCTGACTGCAACAGTCTGGCCGGTCCGAGCCGACTGGAGAATCATGTGAGGCTGGATGAGGGTAATCGTAGCCCCGGAATCGCGGAGTCCCTGGGCTGGCTGCCCATTAACCCATACTGCCTGACGATGGTGCTGCCGATTATCTCCGGCAGCAGCTTGGACGGGATCAGCCTCAAAAAGTTTGCCAAACTCTTCCTGAACATCTCGATGGTTGGGCTCATTCTGGAAGCAATGAGCCACTGGTCTGGATGGATGAGCAGTCTCTCGGTACCTCGTGGATCGGGTAGGACAATATCGCTGCAGATGACCGGTTTGGTTACAGGTATAGCACTTAGGTCCGTTAGGAGGGTTGGGTCAGGTTGGGGGTCTAGAGGCAGACCACTGAGATGCTGAAGTTGGGTTAGAGGCTGGTAAACTGGGCCGAGATAGTGGATAGCGCTCGCTTTTGCCTGACCTTCGAGAGTCCAGATATTCATCAGCCAAAGTAACCACTTGCTGTACAGTCTGTGGTCGCTTATCTCGCACCCAATCTGTTCTACCGGAGGGTTGTGGTTAAAGAACTGTTCTAAGAGTACTAGCTGGGTGATGTCCTTTATGGTATGAGCGTGGCTTCCCTGGAACCAGCCCATAAGGTTGCGCTGCAGACGATGTGCCCACTCCACGTATATTATGTTAGCTTGTTTCCAGGATTCTCTAAACTTAATCCGACTGGCTTCGGGTGTAATGGCAAATCGGGCTAGCAGAGCTTCTTTAACCCGGTCATAATCTTTAGCGTCCTCGTCCTCCAGGGCCCGATACGCATCGGCTGCTCTGCCAGTCAAATTACTCGCCAGTAAGGCAACCCAATCTTGGGACAGTACATTATGTATCTGGCATAGTCTCTCAAAGTCCTGCAGGAACGCTTCAATTTCCTCCTCTCCTTCCTTAAATAGTTTGAACGCCCGAAAGGGCAACTTACGGAAAGGCGCTGTATCTTTAGGTGTTGTCTCCGATTGCCGTATTTCCGCCATTCTCCGCTCATGTTGCCGCTCTAGTTCTCTCTCTTGTCGCTCATCCTGCAGCTGGATGTCTCTAATGGCATTCTGTATGGCGGTCTCTGATGGGTTAGCACCATATAATGCCAACCGCTCTCGAACACGTTGCTGAAACAAGTCTTCAACTGACCGGGGCCCCGCATCACCATCCCTCTGATCCATCTTGGCTAGCTCACTGATCAGGGTGGCCTTGTTCTTTGTTCCACCGGTCCCTCCACGGCTCTCAAGTAAGTCTTTCAGCGTGGCTCTCCTGCAGGCTGCATAGCTGGCCATTCACTGTGGTGGTTTGGAGTGTCCCAGTAACTGGATAGCAAATCCCACCACTGCCAACCAATGTAACGAGCCCCTGCTCACTCGGTTCCACTCTCCCGACACTCCTCTGCTGCTATAGAATCAGATTGCAGATCGCAACATCTGATGGTTCAGTCATCCAATGCTCCGGGATTAGAACTACAGCTATGTGCCATTCAAATCCAGTTGTGATAGCTCAAAACAAACACCAGGCAGGCTGTATGTAAGTTCAAACAGGGATTTCTTTTATTGAAAGGAATACAGGCTCTTTTATACAGTAAAAGAGGAGGTGCATACCTCCTGCTCATATTACTCTGAGCATACACCTGTGACCAGAAACCTAATTAACATGGGCTAATTAACTAATCCCTTTAGACAGCCTAGATGACTCAGTCATGACCTTTAGGCCAGACTGGCCGTCTTGTAGCTCAGAAAACACAATCAACATTATCACAAATCAACACCGAACTCTTCTTCACACAATAGCAGAGTTAATTAACACAAACAACAATGGGGATCTAATGACTTTTAGATCCTATACTAGACTTATTTACAATACACATTCTAGCAGGCAACAGACAGACAGGTGGCTGGAATTGACATCAGCATCTCCTAACAGTATTTGTCCCAGCATTATGAATCAGAGGAGAAATACTTCAGTATTCCAAGCTTCATGACAATCCAGTACTCCAAGGTTCTTGACAGGAGTTTAACAAGACTTGTGGCCACTCATTAAAATTAGAAGAAAAGAGGTTTAACCTTAAACTACGTAGAGGGTTCTTTATTGTAAGAGCAGCAACGATGTAGAATTCCCTTCCACCGGCAGTGGTCTCAGTGGGGGGTATTGATAGTTTCAAGAAACTATTAGATAAGCACCTGAATGACTGCAACATACAGGGATATACAATGTAATACTGACATATAATCACACACATAGGTTGGACTTGATGGACTTGTGTCTTTTTTCGACCTCACCTACTATGTAACTATGTAACAAAATAGAATAAAAAGGGGAGAGACAAACCCAATTATGTGAAAAAACTGCACATATAAACGTGGACTATATAATACAAAAAACGTATATATGGGTGAATATGTGTAATGTAAAATTACATATATAAATGTAACGATAAATAAAATATTAAAGTAAAGTGAATTAAAAAAAAATATATATATATATATATATATATATATATATATATATATATGAAATTAAGATGAAAATTCTGAACTTGTCTCAAACCAACAAGTCAACATAAATATGGAAACACAAGCTAGTATCTCAAAACAGATGTCTGTGTGTCCACCATGGCATGCCGCACATGTTGTGAACATTCACCAACATAAGCAGCCGAAATTGACAAGCAAAGACGTGTATGTTTATGACCCTTTTAATATCAAGAAAAGCACATGTAAATCGCATGTGCCAAAAATGAACAAAACGAAAGGGTGGAATATATGCGTAATAGATAGACAAGTAGAAGGCCAGAGTGCCAATGCCTAAATATCTATGTGAAAAAAATACAGACATAATGTAACATCCAAATAGAGGCATGGAAAGATACAGCCATAATCAATTTGCAAATTCCTAAACAGAAACACCAAAGACACCAACGTCTTGGAGGCGGTAAATCCATGGGGGACATGTCAGAATACATGTGTACCCCAGAGACTCTCCCACCAGGTGCTGCACCCATAGGGGGAATACGAGAAAAATCAACTACACCTGCATATATTATGCATATATATGGAAAATGGGACAGAGGAGAATAAAAGAGAGGGTGGTAATGAGGGAAGCAATACTGGATCTGTTCATAGAAATTACTAACATCCCATTCAAAATTTAAACCTCAGGGTATCCGAGTCTGTAAATTGAAGATCCAGAATACTTCCCTCCGACATAAAGTCTGAAAAACATCACTCCTCTTTTGGGGGCCCTAACTCTCTCTATCACCTGGACTTTCATAGCTGTTGTATCCCTATTGTGGTAGGCATTAAAATGCCTAGCCATATTGGTGGATAGGTTTATCTCTATACTTTGGATGTGTTCCTGGAAGATGTCACGGAGGCGTCTCATTGTTCTTCCAACATATTGTGCTTTAAAAATCACACATGTAATTATATATACCAAATAACTGGTTCTGCAATTAAAGAAGGAATGAATGTCAAAAATGTTCTGACTCACAGAAGAACAAAACGTATCACCACCGAGGACGTGCCTACAACAAGAGCATCCATTAGAGCCACATCTATAGATGCCCTTACAAAAAAGTCAAGTGACTGATTGAGGAAGTTTAGTTTGGAAAAAGCTGGGAGACAAGGAGTGACCCAGAGTAGGAGCCCTCCGAGGGACTACAATAACGCCCCCCCTTAGAATATTAGCACAAATCTCATCAGAATATAAAGAGTTTAAATGTCTGTTAAAGATGCCTTTTATCTGATTAAACTCACTACTATACGGAGTGGACAGAGTTAGACAGTTAGCTTTATCATTCTTTCCATAGTTGGATCTCTGTAATAGATCGGTCCTGCATTTTTGTCTAGCTATAGATAAGGCCCTATCGATCATCGATCTTGGATACACACATTGTAAAAATCTGTCATATAAAGACTTGGCCTCCTGTTCAAAATGTAGATAGTTGTTACAAATGCGTCTCACTCGCAGAAATTGTCCAACTGGTATACCCTTTATCGTGTGTTTTGGATGTCCCGATTGTGCAAGTAAAAGTGAGTTCCCAGACAGGGGCTTCCTATACAAAGTGGTCTCCACCCGACCGTTTTTCCCTGTCAAATTGACATCCAAGTAGCATATAGATCTATCATTCGCATTGCCAGTGAAAATTAGATTTTTATTATTGTCGCTTAGATATCTCAAAGGGGAAGGCATTAGCTCAGTACCTTTCTACACCACAACCAAGAGGTCATCAATGAATCTAAGGTATAAAGAGACAGACGACCTATGTGGGTTGCTATCTCCAAAGATGTGGGACCGCTCCCACCAACCCATGTAGAGGTTGGTGAGAGAAGGCGAAAATTTAGCCCCCATCGTGGCCCCACACCTCCTGGAGGTAGAAAACACCATTGAACTCAAAATAGTTGTGTGAAAGCAGATATTCCAGTATATCTGCAATATGAAGTCTGTGTTCTAATGGGAGGTCAGTCAATGCCTCTAGGTAAAAAAGAACCGATGTAACAGCATGGTTTTGGGGTATAGAGGAGTAAAGGCTATTCACATCGAATATAACCCATGAAAAATGCTCCTCCCATATGAAATCCTTCATGATGCAGAGGAGATGGTTTGTTTCCTTGAGAAAACAGGAGCTGTTCTATCGACGGCTGGAGTTGCCTATCCAACCATTGCCCTAATCGTTCATTTACAGAATTAAAACCCGCAATGATCGGCCTGCCCAACAGGGGATCTAACCCCTTGTGCATTTTGGGCAGGTGGTAAAATGTGGGAAGCACAGGGCAATCTGGTATAAGGGATGCAGCTTCTTTACGACTAAAAATTCCCATTCTGGGGCCTGAGGCAAGCCGTCTTTGTCGGGGGGCGTGACCGGATGCAGGTGTGAGCGGTAACTGAGTGCTCTCTCCCGGCTCTGACCCTGATGCTGCACTAGCGCTGCTGTTCGGATGGGCTTATCCAGCCGTGTAAATGCCCTGTGAGCGCCCGGTTCCTGCCTATGATCTTTAGAGGCTCCCGCTGGCTGCTGATTGAGGGATGGTACGCTGACTGGCGGGGGCGGCAAGAGAGGAGGCTGGGGAAGATCGGCTGTCCCATTGTGCTGCTGAGCTGAGCGGAGTTCCGGAACAATCACCGCCTCTGTGGCTGTGCCTGGTTGCCTAGTGACACATTGCTGACACAGCGGGAGGCTGAACAAGCCAGGTCCATGACGGACATAGGAGAGAGCGGTGGAGATCGTGCCAGACACAGCTGATGCTGAAGGACGGGAGGTAAAAGCGAGGAAATTCTGAGTGGAGGACAGCGGGCCTGGATGGGTCACCTGTAAGAGTGCTGCAAATACCCTGCAACTACCCCTCAAACTGACTGGAGAGAGGTAAAGGACTTGATCTTTATATAATTGTAAAGTACATTGATAGTGACTGTTATAGCAGGGAGCCTGGGGCTCGTCCTTTATTATTGTAAAGATTGGATACCTAAAGCGAGGAGGGTCTGTTTAGTAGCTGGGCCAGGCCGGCGGGCTATATAGCACCTAAAGTTCCCTAGCCTGTTATGACTAAGAAGAAGGGGGAAGATCAGCAACAGCAGCCCCAGGAGAGTATGCCTATCCAAGCTACCCGTTCAGCCAAAGAAAAAGAGAAGGGGACTCAAAATGTGGCCGCAGTGGCAGCTGCTGCGAAACTGGAAAAATTTGCTCATAGCTCTACGCAGTCCCCAACCAAAAGTAATCAGCCACCTCCAGGGAAAACATCAGTAGGGGGTCCTGGGGACAGAAAGAGCCTGGGGAAAGGACCTGATAATCCGGTGGGTAGCACAAGAATAATGAATAAAAAAAGTCCGGAGAGGGAGAACCTAGGAAGAACAGGGGATAGCAGTCCCAATACAGCCGCAGTTAGCGAACAAGAACCCACTTTAAAAGAGGTACTGTGCGCTGTAAATGCATGTAGGAGCTCGATAAGTGGGATGTGGGAAGAGTTGAAAGCTCTAAGCGAAGAGTTTGGCAATATTAAACAAGAGCTTCAGAAAACAGTGGAGAGAATTAAAGGCGCGGAAGAAAGGGTTAATCAACTCGAAGATATTGTATTCCCAATGCGGCAGGATGTTATAAAAATGCAAGCTCAGCTAGATACCAATAAGCTCAAAATGGATGAATGGGAGAATAGGTCGCAAAGACAAAATGTGAGAGTGATGGGTCTCCCCGAGAAAAGTGAGGGTCCCCGCCCCGAAGAATTCATGGAAAAATGGCTTAAGGAGGTTTTTGGGGCTGAGGCTTTTTCACAGTTTTTTTCTATTGAGCGAGCTCATAGAGTGCCTTCCAGGTCAACATACTCAGGAGATCGCCCGAGACCAATGATAATGGGGTTTTTTAGTTATAAAGATAAGTTGAATTTAATGCAAATATCTAGAGAAAAAGGAGATATCTTCTTTAATGGTGCCAAAATCTCGATATATCCAGATTATTCCCCGGACCTTCAAAGGAGAAGAGCAGGGTTTTTGGACATTAAACGTATCCTACGGAACCATAATATACCATATGCTTTATTATATCCAGCATGGTTGCGTATTGAGGCCCTAGGGACTATCCGTTTTTTTTAATCTGTCAAAGGTATCACGGACTGGTTTGAAGAGAACAAAAAGAAGTTATAAAGATGAAATCGCATAAGTGCAAATGAAAGTTTTTTTTTGTTTTTTTTTTGTTTTTTTCTCTGTTTTTCTCTGTTTTTTTTTTTTTGCAGCAGCAGTAAGGGTTGGGAGGGAGAGGGATGGGTGGATGAAGTGTAGGTTGAGAGTAATGTTTAGATGGGTGACGGGGGTCTTTTTGGCCTTTGAGGTGATGGGGTTATTGGGGGGGAGGGGGGGTTGAGAGGGGAGTGAGAGGGGTGGGGGGTTGGATGAAGTGGGGTGAGGGGATTAGAAAGGTCACAAGGAAGGCCCCTAGGGCACGCTGAGTTAGGCAAGGGGGGGGGGGGAGGGATTATTTAAAGTATGGGGCATCACAGTTGCAATAAAAATGGTAAAAATGCACAGAGCACTGTTAAAAAATTGTTTGAAGGTGAAAGAAAAAAAGTGTAAATACTTAAAGTTCATAAGCACTAGTAGGATTAGGAACACTGTCCTGGATAGAGGTGGGAGGGGGGAGGGGTGTGGGGGTAATTTTCCTCCGGATTCTCTCGGTCCCCTCCTCATAATATTAGCACTGAGTGTGGTAAGAGGGAGTACTGATGAGCTGAGCCAGAAGGCCAAAAGGCCAGGGGGAATAAGGGCACATGTGGTGAATTGGTATTATCAGAATAGTGGTTGGAGGTTTTTTCTTTGTAGTTTTTTACAAAATAGTACTGGTTTAGAACAGCGTCATCTTATGGCCGTGACTTCTCCATATAAAAGTAGAAGGTTAACTTTATCCCGGTATCTGCATAGCTGGTATTGCTCTTTATTGTTATATATTTTGAATGCAGCCTAGAACATTTGGTATAAGCTCTTGGAACATTAGGGGAATGAGTGAGCCTATGAAAAAAGCCACTGTATTTCAGGAATTAGAATCTTGTGCTACCGATGTGATATGCCTGCAGGAAACTCACTTGACTGGCGAGACTAAGTCACTTATTAAAAATAAAAAATTTCAGATACAATATCACTCAGTGTACTCCTCCTACTCAGGGGGAGTGAGTATTTTGATCAGGAAGGGGTTGATGTTTTCCTGCAGGGATGTCAGTATTGATAGGTTGGGTTGTTTTATTTTTTTGCATTGTCTAATTGAGGGTAGGCCATTTGTCATAGTAAATTTGTATATTCCCCCACCATTTAAGATGGAGATCCTGTTTTGGTTATTGGGATTTTTGGAGGATAAGAGAGAGGTTCCAGTTATCATAGTGGGGGACTTTAATACTGTGCTTGATAGCAGGCTAGATAGGTTTCCGCCTAGGCTTAGCGGAGGTAGAGGGTCGGAGGGAAGGCTGGCACAGTTCCTCAAGGAGGTTGGGTGGTGTGACATGTGGAGAGCTCTTAACCCCATTAGCCAGCAATATTCTTGCTTCACGGGGTCCCACCACACTCTCTCCCGTATTGATATGGCCATTGGTAATCAAGAAGTTCAACCCTTGATAGGTAGAATTGAATATCGCCCAAGGGGGGTGTCCGATCACTCGCCACTGACATTGACAATAATCATGTGGGATAATGGTGGCCTGAGAATGTGGTCATTAAATCCAACATGGTTGGAGTTAATGGGAAATAGGGACGAAACTAGTTTAAGACTGAGAGAATTTATTGAATTTAATACTGGTACTGCCTCGGGGGGTGTGATCTGGGACTCCTTGAAAGCATACCTCAGAGGGCTTTTGATTCAACAGATATCCAAAATAAAGAAGCAAACAAGGGCAAGGGGAGAGCTTATTAGGGAAGAGGTTCGGGAATAAGAAAGAAAATATGTATTGGATCCAACTATGGAAAATCGAGAACTCTGGGTAATGAAGCAGCAAGAATACAAAAAGGAAGAAATTAGAAGAGCAGAAAACAGGAAGCTTTTCCAGATGCAGAGGAATTTTGAGGAGGGGGAAAGAGTGGGTCGGACGTTGGCCTTATTGGCCAAAACTAATTCACCCTCTTCAACAATCCCCATGATTAAAACAAATGGAGGGGATATTTCATCAGATCCTGAGGTAATCAATAAAACATTCGTAGAATTCTATAGGGATCTATATAAGACGCGTCACTGCCCTGAACAAGCAGAGATGGAGAAATTTCTGGAAGGTACTGACTTACCGGTGTTGTCAGACACAGATATGAATAGTCTGGAAGCACCAATAACACTGGAAGAAATCGGGCAAGCAATAAAGGATATGCCGAACCAAAAGTCCCCAGGTCCTGATGGATTGCCAGCTGAGGTTTATAAACAATATGGGGAGGTGTTGGCCCCGGAGCTTTTGAAGACGTTGAATTGGTCAGCTGCAGTTGGTAGTCTACCTTTGTCAATGTCTCAAGCTATTATAGTACTAATTCAGAAAGAGGAGAAAAAACAATTAGATACATCGTCATATAGACCAATTTCATTGTTGGGTACGGATGTCAAGATCCTGGCAAAAATCGTGGCAGCTAGGCTGAATAAATGTATATCTACCTTGATCCACCCGGATCAGTCTGGGTTTATGCAGAACAGGTCTACTAGTAAAAATATAAGAAGGACCTATTTGAATATCCAGACTCCGGTAGAGAATGCGGGTTCCAGGGTTGTCTTGTCCTTGGATATCGCCAAGGCATTTGACACCCTGGAATGGGGTTATTTATGGTGGGTACTGGAAAAATTTGGGTTCGGCCCCCTGTTCATTAAGTGGCTTAAGATATTATATCAGCATCCCAGCGCTAGATTAAAAATAAACAATACATACTCAGAACGGATCTCACTCGAGAGGGGGACTAGGCAGGGGTGTCCTTTGTCGCCCCTGCTGTTCGCCCTGGCAATGGAGCCTTTCGCGGAGGTAATAAGCAACTCATCAGGTCTGCCGGGTTATAAAAGAAAAGGGGGTGAGAAAAGAATAGTGTTATATGCTGACGACGTACTGCTATTTCTGGGAGACATGGGGCCATCACTAGTTAAGGCAATGCAGCTGGTGGAAGGGTTTGGGAGGATATCGGGGCTAATAGTCAACTGGGAGAAATCTACACTTCTTCCGCTTGACTCGACTACTGGTTCTCTCCCTCAGGGGATACCCCGTTTTAGGGTGGTAGAGAAGTTCAAGTATTTGGGTATAGTGTTAACCAATAACCCAACCCAGTATATTAGAGACAATCTAGCTCCGCTTTTAGATAAGTTTAAAAGGAAGAAAGATATCTGGTGTTGGCTCCCCCTGTCTATGGCAGGACGAGCAAATTTGATCAAGATGATTTGGATGCCACAATTCATGTATATATTACACAATTCCCCGGTCTGGATCGGGAGGGACTGGTTTGTAAAAATAAATTCTTTCTTTCGTGAATTAATATGGAGGAAGGGTCAGGCCAGGATTAGTCTCCAGACCTTGCAGCGCCCAAATAGGGAGGGAGGATTGGCGGTGCCTCATCCATATAGATACTTCCTGGCGGCCCAGTTGCAACATTTGGGGGGGTGCGAACATGGGGGAGAGGTGAATTCCAGCGTAAAAAATCATGTTAGCAGGGAATCTGCATAAATCTTTAGTTGGGGCATTGGAAGCCGGGTCTTTAGGAGGCGCATTTCCAACGTATAAATTGGTCATAAAAGTTTGGCGGTTAGTGAAGATCGAAATGGGATATAGGGGTGTTACGGAGTTTTCACCTATGTGGCAGAATGGGCAGTTACAAGAACTACAGGCTATAGGAATAAATAGGATCTGGGAAAGGGCGGGTATAAATAGGCTGGTGCAAATATTTGATGGCAATATATTAAAGTCCTTTTCGGACTTGAGAGGGGAGTTTGGAATCCCCAAAGAAACATTTTACTTTTATCTCCAGATCAGGCATGCATTAGATAAACAATTCAAGACTAAGGCATTGGAATGGTGTAGTGCATCGCTGCTTAGCAAGGTGGTAAGGGCACCTAGCCTTAAGGGACTAATATCAGGAATTTATGACCAACTAATGGCTAGGACGATTAGACTAGTTCCACTCTCGCGTGCAAGGGAGGATTGGGAGGCCGATGTGGGGGAGCTGAGCGATGAGCAGTGGGAGAGAATATTGGAGCTTGGTCCACTGGTGTCCCTCTCTCCGTCGCAGCGGGCTTCGCACCTCTTACTTATACACAGAGCCTACTATACCCCCAAGAGGTTGCATAGATTCGGTCGAAGACCAGATGATAAATGTCCCAGATGTCTAGAGACGGGCGATCTTATTCATATAATGTGGAGATGCCCAAAACTAGTCAGGTACTGGACTGAGATCCTAAACATTATAGATGCCAGGTTTGGATTAAGACTGGAACACGAGGCTAAGGCTTGTGTGCTGGGGCTAATTAGTAAGAATATTGGGGAAGGCCACATAGGAATAGCAATTGTACGCTGTTTATATCAGGCGAGGAAATTGATCGCGAAAGCATGGTTATCAGCAGTGCCTCCTACTCCTGAAGAATGGGTTAGAACAATGAAATCAGTAGTTGGAACAGAAAGGATAATCTATACTAGAAGGGGAAGTTATAGGAAGTTCATAAGGATATGGGGCTTGTGGTGTCAGGGAATGAATGAAGAAATATAAAACCTTATTGAGGATAGGAATATAAGTAACAGGGAATTGATATACGATGGGATAAGTATAAGCACTGTGTACTGTGTATTTAATTGGGTAACAAGTTTTGCCAAGCTTAAGACACGGCTATTTTAATAGAAGCAATTGTTTGGGGACGAGGGTGGGTAATAGGGTGATAGGGGAGGGGGGTGGGATGGGGGGTTGGGGGAAAAAGAAAAATAGCAAGGGTAAGATAATATGTGTTGATTGTGTTATGGGTTAATATATAAAGGAATGTTTGTATTTTATATTGTTTATGATGAATAATGTATAATTTGAAAAACTAATAAAAAGGACTTGATTAAAAATTCCCATTCTAAACCCCTCTGAACCAATTCAGAGATGATGGTTCTGTACTTCTTGGTTGGGTCCGCTACTAGTTTTCCATAGGTGAGGCAGTCAGACAACTGTTAAAATGCCTCCTGTTTGTATTGTTCTTTATTTAATACTACAACAAGACCCCCCTTGTCTGAATTACGTACAATAATCGTATCATCTCTGATTAAATCATCCAAAGCCAAACCTTCCTCACTAGTGAGATTATCACTCCAAGCAGTGTCTCCATTCAAGGTTTGTTGTGCCAGTGCAGTCAAATCACGTTCAATGGCCCTTTGAAATTTTAGTAGCAACAATGTATAGATTTTATTTCATTCATCTATATGTTTATTATGTACACATGTATTCATGCTTATATTTTTTCTTATTAAATATTTGTGTTTATGTTGCTGTGTATGTTTGTGTATGTTGGGTTGTATATGTACACACGCAGCAATATTTTTGTACACATTTTATACATAGTTGTTATTTTGGAGGATAGAGTGGTTCTTTAACATATGTATGTATCAATCATGTTGTGTAGCTGTTCCTTATTGAGACCGCCTAATGAGCACCTGTTGATGTGCCCTATATAAGCTTCAGCAATCAGTTTAGTCTTTGTAATGATTAAACACAGATCAGATGTGTGGAACGCGTCTACGTGACTAACACCTGGTGTCCCTGGTGTACTTTGACCGTCTGCAATAAAAGGCACTTTTGGAAACTTTGGATGTGCAGCCATTTCTTCTTTTTCTCATGATTATTCATGTGCTTGGAAAATCTGCTTGACAAATCTTCAACTTTTTTTTCTTTATTTGCATCTTTGGCAGTGGGATTATTTAAGGTAGCTTAATATATTTCATTTAGTGTTCTTTGTGTTTGTGAATTTTTCATTTTCTTATGCATTTGAATGTGTTTTTTCTATATTGTTGCTTTTCCTTTTTTAATTTACTTTATTTCTTTCAGTGAAAAAATGTAAAACAATGCTGCTAAGAAGGGCCCTTTTTTGGCACAAAAACAGGCCCAGAATAGTTAAAGCCAAAGTACAGCTAAAATCACACAAAAATCAGCACAAGGGAAACAACTTACACTCAGTAGGATGTGTCCCTTGTGCTGATTCCTCTTCTGTTAGTGAAAATACACCGCTATATTCTTCTGGTCCCGTGACGCTTAATAAAACGAACGGGCTGTCACAGGCTCTCATCAAGACAGTCTGATTATGCCTGCCTTTAGTACAAGCTGTACTACAGAGTGAAACAGGATCTCTGAATGGAGGGGTTGGATCTATCAATCACATTCTTAGATTCTGTTCCATTCATAGAAACTGTAGTATGGCTTCTAAAGGGCCATACACACGGGCCAAATATCAGTGGCATTGGGTGGTCCAATAGAAACCGGCCAACATTCAGGCCATGGGTAACAGCCCAGATGATGTCCGATGGGACAAAACGCATTGGGTGACGTTGTGGCAATCGCTTTTTACTTCCTAAGAAACAAGCTTGTTTTTATCCAATATCTTGTAAGTGTGAACCCCTCTTTTTAAATAAAAGATATTACGGAGTTACACTATGTGAATTCATTTGTCTTCCATGTCCAATGCTATAGGATAATCCAACATCTGAGATTTGCCTGCAGTTTAGGAGTTTGTTTGTCTGAAAGGTGTCACCTGTTCCTTTTGGGTCTACCTTCCATCCACTGCTCCATCTACGGATTACATCATTGAGGATATTTCCTCACCATGCCTGTTTGACCCATGTGCTATATGGTACATGTGTCCATCTTATCTGGTAAGCGTGCCAACCTTACTTCCCTTGATTGCACCCCCATGATCAAGCACTGTTCAAGATTCAACAATGCAATTTTTTCACCATTGTTGGTTTTCATTCACATCATTATGTATTACCCAATCAAGATGAACTAATATGATATGTTATCCATTTTTTTCTGGTTTTATATTTTCACATATCAATGTTTTTTTATTGCACATTCACAATTATTCTCTTTACTCTAATTTGAGCGCTACACTATTGGTTTTTTACATGTGTACGGCAGCCAGTCCAACAGATTCCGGCCATTCAGCCAGCTTGTCGAAGGGGCATGACTGAAAAAAGTCTGCCGATCAGCCAATGGCTGACACTGCTGACTGGTGTGTTTTAGTGGAGGGGCCGCCCCCCTTTCAGAACACAATAGCTCAGAGGAGGAGATCACTGTACTAACGGAAAAAAAACTAATAGTGTGTACTAGGCTTTAGTGTGGTGGAGCTGGAAGGAAAGGGTGAGCATAGTAAGGCTCTTTATAATGGGGTGGTGGTGGGGGGTTCAGGACAGATGAAGATTTTGATTAGCAGAAGAGGAATCAGCACAAGCGACATAGCCTACTGACTTTAGGTTATGTCCCTTGTGCTAATTTATTTGTTTGTTACTAACACTAAAGTGTTACTAAACCCAGGACCCTGCATTCCCTATATCTGGTCTCACACAGTACACAGAACATGAACATGCAATCCTTTTAGTAAATGTAAACTACTAAATACCTTTTCTCATCAGCAGTATATAGCAGTCTTGTGACTTCTATTAGTGCTTGGTTAAAGTTAGGAGGAGTTTTCATACTGCATTGGCTGTCCTATCAGGATGCAGGACCCATGATTCTTTGTCTGGACAGTGCTGATTGGCCCTGTGCTGATCACATGCACTCTCCGAAGAAAAAAAAACAAACTCTCTAGCAATACACACCAAACTGAGCATGTGCAGACTGACTCCAGTAACTCTGTCCTTTCCTGCAGTGTCTAGGGCAGGGGGACACTGCAGGAAAGGGAGAGTCTGTAAATACAGTATCAGACAGCCTTTTTACACAATGCAGGGGATTAACCCCTTAGGTTCCACCGTGAATATAACAAGCATGCTTTATTGCATATACAGACTGATTTTACTGTTGTGGGTTTAGTAACACTTTAACTCCACATCATTAAAAACTATCAATAAATGCTTCATTACATGCTGTTCATACTCACTCAGTTACTCATTTTTTGTATTCTGAAAAACACCTGACTGATCCTGCTGTTCTTTGTCTACCCCTCCTGTCCATGTCCCCAGTGCAGTTGGGTATTTTGCAGAGCAGTGTTGGCAGCTAGTGCACATGCTCAGTTTTTTACCCTAAGCATTTCCCCCCTATCACATCTGAGCAGCCCGTGTGACTATAGAGTCACACATGTGGGCGTATACACAGTTGTAAATGACAGCCCTCCCCCTCCTACCTCCTCCATGCCCACTAACCAGCTAAACACAATGGAGGCAGGATATTACAGGTTGATTGATGGAGGCTTCACCTCCTTGCTATTCTAATGCCGCGTACACACGATCGGAAATTCGGCCAGCAAAAGACCGATGAGAGCTTTTGGACGGAAAATGCGATTGTGTGTATGCTCCATCGGACTTTTGCTGGCCGAATTTCCACCAGCAAAAGATTGAGAGCATGTTCTCAATTTTCCCCATTCGTTCGTGTGTATGCAATTCTGACACACAAAAAACCACGCATGCTCAGAATTAAGTACGAGACGGAGCCACTCAGTCAGGTAAAATGACCATGCGTAATGGAGATGGCACATTCGTCACACTGCAAATTGTTAAATCTTTCAGTGCAGCGCATTCTCTTCTTCTTTATAATGCTAGAAGAATGAAGTTGTTTTGCAGCTCATATTCACACACACTTCTCAGAAACTGATTTCTTTATTATTTCTTGTGATCTCCTGAATAATCTTTTTTGTTTTTTTAATCCAGATCTCCCTAATATTGTTTAGAATTAATTTTTATAGTCCTTTTTTTTATTTTTTTAAATCAAGATCTCTTGTTTTATTTTAATTTGAAAAGTTTTTCCTATAGTGATCTCCATTTTTTTTTAATCAAGATCTCCTGTTGTTTTATTTTAATTTGAAAATTATTTTATAGTGATCTCCATTTTTTTTTTTTTTTTTGTATGTCACATTTCCACAACACCATTATTATCTTGTATTTGTAAATCTCAAGGAGGTTGGTGGGTGTCCCTGCCTACTCACAAACAAACTTTCGTTTTTGAAGTAAAACACAAGGCAAGTATTTCTGAAAAAAAATATCCATTTATACGGGGTCATAACAAAATAAAGAGGAAGGCAACGCTGGAGAAACTGGTGAAATTTGCGAAGCCTTTGTACCC
Organism: Aquarana catesbeiana; assembly: GCA_037953035.1. Taxonomy (NCBI): domain Eukaryota; kingdom Metazoa; phylum Chordata; class Amphibia; order Anura; family Ranidae; genus Aquarana; species Aquarana catesbeiana. Next base: position 1,233,216 of record JBBHAA010001420.1, on the reverse strand, counting down.
CAGGGCAAACATCAATAATTTTACAGTCAAAATTGGTGGCCTGAGGAGTCCTTATAATAGTGAGCACAATCCGGTCCAGAACTACAAGAGATCAGGAACAGCAGCAGATGACATATCTGTCCCCAGGCTGTGGTCATACAACAGCCTGCATCTTTTGCCAGACCAGACTGAACCCAGGCCATCACTCTCTGGTCTTCCTTAGACACTTCCTTCCAGGCTGTGGCTGTGGTGTTGGAGGTGTGGCAGGAGGTGGAGGAGGAGGACCTAGAGGAGGAGGAGGAGGACCATGGTTCAACTCAAAAATGTGGCTTTGACTTTGGAGCTGGCCCCTCAAACCCTTATTTAGGGCTTGTAACATCACTTCCTCACATAAGAGGCGTTGGCCCTCCTCCATTTCCAGCATTTTGCATGCTGTAATGTATGCAAAGTCCTCTTGAACACTGTGGGGGTTCTGAGGGCCGCAGTAGCCTTCAGAAATAGGCCAATTGCTGCCTCCTTCAGGTTTCTCCTCTTTCTGTCACTTTTGGGTGGAATGCGGAGGGGAGGGACCTGCGATTTTGGCAGGCTACTGGGTCCGGCCACCTCCTGGCTGCCACTTTCCATGGCCTGGCTGAGGCTTTCCTGTGTATGAAAAAGGGACATCGTTTTAGTTTTTGGTTCATCAATCACACACAATTTTCATCTCATGACTGTTGCAAATTTAATGTTAATAAATAGAAATGCCTATCATTCTGACCCCAGCATTTTTCATTCTTGTCCCAATCATTTGTGGCCACTACTGTCTATTGATATGTCAAACACTTTGTGAAATCAGAAATGAATGATCAAAATTAGCATATATTTAACATCATTAATTTGACAACCAGAAATATTTTGAACAATGCTATACCTGACTCAAGCTGGGCTTCTCCACATCTTCAGAAGCCTCAGCTGGGGGGGGAGGACGCGTGGAAGGAAGACTGGCCTGGGTTCAGTCTGGCCTGCCAGAAAATGCAGTCTGTCATAGTACCACAGTCTGGATACATAAATGTCATCTGCTGCAGCTGCTGATCTCAGGGAATCCTGGACCTTCTTGAGCTCCCTATTATAAGTGCTCATCATGCCACCAATTAGGACCTTCATATAGGGGATGTCAGCCGTGGGGATCTCCGGCTTCACAAATTCCACCAATTGATCCAGCGCTGCCTTCCTCTTTGTTTGATTGGTATAATCGGGGTGGTTTACCTGCCACAGACAGTGCAGCTCCCTGAACATATCAATGAATATGGGCATAAAGTCCTTGTCATTGAATAGATCCATTTTCTCTGCAAGACACAACACAAGACAAACCCTAATGTCAGGCTAAACTCTCCTAATCTTTACCCAATATAGACCTCAATCTATAAGCAGTATAGGCCACTGATGCTCCAGCTTAAAATTGTACCTTCATTATAACCGTCGGCGCTTCCGCTACACCTTCCTCCTCACAGATCATACGTATGACGCGTGTTATGCTTTATATACACTGCGCATGTGTGAAACGACGCCCACCCCTGGCGTTCTTTCTAGAATATTCCCCGCCCCGTCTCTTTCATCGCAGTGGGAGACGACATGGCGGAGACACAGCAGGTGCTTAATAGCAATAACGAGGAGGAAAGCCCAGAGCCAGAAACGTCCCGATCCCGGAGGAGAAGATTTAAGGCCTCAAATATGTCCTTTGAAGAGATGGTGGAGATGGTGGACATATTGAAGAGGGCCGACTATGATGGCAAGTATGGACCGTATCTAAACCCAAATGTGAGAAAAGCTAAGATCATGACTAAAGTTGTGAAGAGTCTGCACCGGAATTTTGGGGTACGACGATCCAAGGAGCAATTGAGGGAACGCTGGTCAGACCTCAAATTAAGGGAGTAGGAACAGTACAGAAGGATCAAGAAATGTATGTATGTATGTAAGGAGAGGACACTCAGCAGCTGTTTACACATCTGGACTCTAAAGCACTAGTGAGGGACACAAGAGCACATTTTTTAGGGTGACCCACACAGGTGCTCCAGTGTATACTTGGGGTGTCTCCATGTGTGGAACTTGTCCAAAAAAGGTAAATATTCCAGCTTGGTTAAGGGAATTAATCATGTCTTCAACTTGGAACTCTGCCCAAACAGACAATTGTACCCCACTTTCAAGCAATGTTTCACATTCATATTTCTGTCCACAAATATCTGTGAGCTAAGTATACCTTTTGTTTTATTCACATAGGGGTGAAAAGACTCGCTCTGTCGGAGGACACCAGGGACTCCCCACTCATGAAGAAGGGGAGCAGAGTATTGTGGTACCTCAGGATGTGGAGGAAGGAAAGGTGGAAGAAGTGCTCGAATTTGGCACCACAACAGGTGAGTATCTGACACCACAAATTCAGGTAATATATGCCTGCATATTTTTAATACATGGTGTGTATTTTTTTTTTAGGTGATGTTCAGGCTGTGGTACCAAAACCGAGTCCTTTCACCAGTGACAGTGCGCAACGGATTATACACAAAATCGTGTTTTGATTGAAAACATGAACCAAGGAGATTGAACAAAGACTGTAGAACATTATTGATGTACTAGGGAGAATCTAAATCCTAAAAAGAATCCTGGAATTTTTTATTGTTTTTGATAACAAATTTTATCTAAAGTTTTTATACAGTTTAAAAGCCAAATTTGGAAGATGCACACAGTGTGTCAACATGTGCTATCTGCCATCAGGGGATTTCAATATATATGCGTTTTGTGGCTGCAACCCCTTCCTCGTAACTCTAGTAGGTGAGAGGAAGTGGTTGCACCCCCAGAACACGTCCATTGATCCCCCATGATGGGAGATAGCACATGTTGACATTAGGCATGGGATTATAAAGGAAATCCCCATTTTGACTCTCAATTTGTGTGCATCTTCTAAATTTGGCTTTTACAGGGGTGAGATCATCCCATCTGATGAAGGCAAGATCAAGACCTTTTTCACACAATAAAATGTCTGATATTGCCTTCTTTTTTGCAATGTTGAACTTTGTAAGTTACAGTTTTGTGTATGTTATGTTTGGAAACATGCCTGTTTAATTTTATTTCAAAACATTTCAAGGTAAAACTTTGAAAATAAAAGATGTGTTTTTTTTTACCGCCAAATGTTTTATAAAACGGACATGTGAATGTGCACGGCGTAAAAGCTTTTATACTCAACAATGTGTGGCTTCTTCTTTCAATGATCAATACCAGTTTTTGTGTTAAGTTGGTGTTTACAGTGACAATGGGTGTTATTTTAAAATGCAAAAACAACTTGGCACTACAAGTGCACTAGGAGAACCTAGGAGACAGCAAAAATAAACCCAAGCAGTAAATGAAATTCAAGATTTGATCTGATAAAATATAAAATTTATTCAAAATTTGCTGGCATAGCAATGGCCCCCCCACCCGTAAAATATTCAACATATTTTTGTCGCACTTCACGGGCGCTTTGGGGAGGCAAGCCAGGACGGCTAGCTTCCAGGGCTGTCATTGGAGTTTTTGAAAGTCCGGTCTCAGGCCCAACGGAGGCAACATAAATTGCATTATGTTTTTTTTTTTAATTTTGCAGGATGCAGCAACATAAAATGATAGTTTGTATTCCGTCATATTTATGGCTGTTTGAAATAGGCGGAACTGGCTGACCAGGATCCCAAAGGCATTCTCCATGACTTTTCTGGCTCTGGCCAGCCGGTAATTAAAAACCCTCTTCTCCGGAGTGAGGGTCCTCTGGGGGGGAATGGCCTCATTATGTGGTCACCCAGACTGAATGCCTCATCTGCGATGAATACAAATGGCAGTCCTTCCATGTTCATCTCCAGAGGTGGCAATCCCAAGCCACCACTCTCGAGACGTCGGTAGAACTTGGTCCAGGCAAATATTCTACCATCAGACATCTGGCCATTCCTCCCCACGTCCACATATAAAAACTCATATGTCGCCGACACCACCGCCATCAACACAATACTATTAAACCCCCTGTAATTATAATAGTATGACCCCGAATGGGGTGGTGGGACAATGTGGACGTGCTTCCCATCGATTGGCCCTCCACAGTTGGGAAAGACCCAATGATCGGCAAAGTGGGATGCCACAGTCTGCCATTCCTTTGGCGTTGAAGGAAACTGTGGAGTCAAACAAGAAAAAAAAAGTCATTTTGCACATAAACATTGCAAGCAGATTAGACACAAACATTCTTGGCCAACATTAGTATAACATTGATTTTAAGGAGTATTTAAAGGCAAAAATCTAAGGGCCACTTATCAGATTCCTTACCCCCTCTGATGGCCCATTGTAAAAATTTTAGGGGGGGCATGTTTTGGACAGGTAACCCTCTCCACTTCATTGAGAGCTGAATAAAATACATAATAATGTGTGTTACTTTGGCCAGCCCCTCCTTACTTACACTATTGGCAGCCCACTGGACAGGTAAGAAGTGTCATAATGCAAAAATATGAATACACACTGTACAAATGGAAGCACATTTTTACATTCTGCAATTACCTATCAAGAGAATAGGAGAACAAAACTTTAAACAGGGGGCGGAGCCGGCGGCCGGAGCTGATGGAGCAGTGAAGAGAGAGCTCCGACACACCAGGTGCTTCTAAGCTACTCACAGCGGCTAGAAGCGAGCACAAAACGGCCACATGAGCTGCGGAATTAGTGGGGAACTAATCCGCACTGATGGCCAAACGTAAGGAGAGAGAGGGACCCAGAATGCTGACCGACTTTTACATGACGGTCCCGGCCAGACTGTCACAAGATGGCGCCGGCGCGTCATCTCCTCACAGCAGCACAGCCTGCTATAAAGACGGTGAGCTCCCTGACCAGGACACTGCAACTTTAACCCCACATTCAGCCTCAAACAGCCCCATTAAACAAAAGAGGAGGCTGAACACTCCAGCTGATACTGATGATCAAGATAATGAGGAAGCTGACATGGAGCACACTAACGAATATAATCAGAAGCTGGATGCTCTCCCCACATCAGGCCTGCCTATGACAGACATCACTATGAAGGAGATGATTCTCACCTTGAGGGGAGCTATACAGCAAGACATCACTAAGGTCCTGCGCTCCACGCGCAAAGAAATGACAGTACTGGGTAACAGACTTGACAATATAGGGACTAAAATAGATGACTTCTCTGCGGCCCATAATGAGCTTGTAGATGGGCATGTGGATGAGGAAGATGAACTTAAAGCCCTCAGACTAAAGGTCGCCGACCTTGAAGACCGCTCACGCAGGAACAACGTGAAATTTAGGGGGATCCCCGAATCCGTAAAACCAGCTGATCTGAGCCTATTCCTCCAACAATTAATGATAAAAACACTTCCAACCCTTACACCTGCAGATGTCATCATTGATAGAGCCCATAGGCTGCACAAACCACCACACCTCCCAGAGAAAATTCCTAGAGATGTAATCTCTATTAAGGATGTAATCTTCCATATTAAGGACCAATTCATGCGGTTCTCTAGGCAAAACAACACTCTCCCAGATCCGTATGCGGGGATCACCCTATACGCTGACCTCTCACAAGCCACCATGTCCGCCAGGAACAACCTAAGCGCTGCGGAACCACAAGATAATATATCGATGGGGCTTCCCAGCCAAACTTCTAATTCAAAGAGACAACGAATCTTATGCCATCACGTCCTTAGAAAAGGGCCTGGAGCTGCTACGCAAGTGGGCAATTCTTCCTACCGAGAATAACCCAGGAGACATGGGCTCTGCACCCTCTAGAACGGGCCATTATAATAACCGCGGCTCCAGAGGAAGACACAAATGATGACCGCTTCTCACCGCTCACATGCGATGAGACCTACCTGCTACATTTCTGGAAAGTCTGGCCCGCAGTTCCAATCTACCTTCCATGCTTCATTGAAGCTAATGTAAGTAGCACCTGATATACGGCTGTACCGGAAGATAAATTTATGACTTTACCCCACTTTGATTTCTGGGATATTCCCAAATTCACCCAGTTAATGTTGACTGTTCTATTGTTCTCTCTACTAATTATCACAGTTATTTTACCTATACCTCCATCGTACTGGAGCCTTCACCTCGCAAGTATGACAAACAGAAAATCCCTTTCCACTGTACTAGATGCTCTAACCTTTTTAATACAAATACCAAATTGCACCACTAGATGGCTTCAACGCACCACAAAAGAAATGAATGTCTCTTAGACTAATGTCTCTCAACGCTAGAGGACTCAACAGCCCATTTAAACGCAGAATGATGTGGAAAACGGTCCTGCAGAAAAACTGTGACATTCTCTGTGTGCAGGAAACACATTTCTCAACTCTGAACACTCCAAACTGCACCCACATCAAATTCCTGCACGTTTTTACTGCAAATAACTCTTGCAAACGTAATGGTGTATTAGTAGCTATTAAAGACTCTGTCAGGTTCAAACTGCTAGAACAATACTCTGATGACCTTGGTAGGTATATAATCTTGATTGTTGAAATCAACAACCAAATGTATACGCTAGTAAATGTATATGCTCCCATAAAAAAGACCAGTGAGATTCATACGTAAAATCTTACAAAAGGCTAAATGTTTGAGGAAAGGCAATTTATTGATATGTGGGGATTTCAATGTGATTTTGAATGACGAAATGGACTCCTCCTCTGTGAGTAGACCATCCCTGGGCCATTATTGCCTATTAGAGGAACTATACAACCCATGGCGATGCCTCCACACCACAGAGAGGGACTATACGTACTTCTCGATTTCTTCCTCACAGATAAATACACCCTACAAAATGTGGTCAAAGCGGATATCCATACTATCACATGGTCTGACCATGCCCCAATTACGATAGACATTATGGATACCCGCAAAACCAACATTACACCCCTATGGAGTAACAACACTTACCATCTTTCTCTACCCAACATCAGGGAAGAAATTCTAAAGAAACTAGAAGAATATTTTACATTAAATGAAAACCAGGGTACTCACCCTAGCACAGTATGGTGTGCACACAAGGCCTTCTCCAGAGGGGTACTTATCCACATAGCTGCTAGGGAAAAAAGGAAAAAAATGTGGCATATAGAACAACTACACAAACACATTTCGGACCTGGAGACCAAACACAAACAATCACCCGATCACTCACTACTCCTCCAACTAAACAAATGCAGGGAGGAACTGAAACTAACATTAAAAAATGATTATGACTTATACTTTAAAAGGCTTAAACTCTCATATTACTCCCAAGGTAATAAAGCGAGCAAACTTTTAGCTTCACAACTTAAAAAAGTCACGCTCGGGCTAATATATCATTGCTTAAACACCACAAGAACGATAGCATATATATAACCCCAAAAGATATAGCTAACGCCTTCAAAGACTACTACGAATCCCTATACAATTTTAATCAAGATGTGAACACATACCAACCCACAGAGACAGACAACACAGACTTTCTCCAAAAAATTAATCTTCCCACGATAGACGACAACACACTACATACATTGAACAGGCCGTTTACTGAAGCTGAAATCGAATATGTGATCAAACGTCTCCCAAAAAATAAATCCCCCGGATCAGATGGTTTCTCAGCGGAGTATTATCAAACATTTTCCCCCCTTTTGATTCCCAGATTAGTAGAGGTTTTTAATAACGCAGCAGAAATAGGTAGTTTTCCGATTGAAATGCTACAGGCCAAAATAGTCACCATACCAAAACCAGAAAAGGACCCATCCCATCCCCAAAACTTTAGACCCATCTCCCTATTAAATTCGGATCTCAAAATATATGCCAAAGCAATCGCCAATAGATTGATGGAAGTCATCCCTACCCTTGTAGGGTTGGATCAGGTGGGATTTGTCAGAGGAAGACAAGCCCCTGATAGTACCAGAAGAATGATAAATCTAATAAGACATGCAGAATAAACGCAAACACCCAGTATATTTGTAGCATTAGACGCAGAAAAAGCGTTTGATAGGGTGCATTGGAAATACCTATCAGAAACACTCACTAAATTTCGACTAAAAGGATTTGTTCACAAGGCTATAATGTCCCTATATTCTAACCCCACAGCTAAAGTATATACCTCAGGCATGTTATCTGATCCCTTCACCCTAACTAACGGTACCCGTCAAGGATGCCCACTATCCCCAATTGTATTTTCTTTAGCCATCAAACCACTAGCGGAACGCATAAGGACCAATACTGACATCCAAGGACTTACAGTAGGACAGGAGGTTCACAAAATCCGACTTTTTGCCGACGATGTTATACTAACACTATCGAATCCTAAATCTTCCCTACACACAATTAAAAAAATATTACATGACTTTGGGAAAATAACCTACCACAAAATGAACACCTCTAAATGCTATGCTCTCCCTTTAAACCTCTCCACGCAAAATATATCTATGCTTCAGGAGATATTCCCCTGCAATTGGGATTCACCCTCTATCACCTGGGTATACAATTGACCCACCCTACCTCTAACTTGTACACCACCAACTATCTACCCCTGCTATTACAAATACAGAAAGAATTTGTCCAACTATCCAAAATTCACTTAACATGCGTGGGACGCATAGCAGCTTACCAAATGCAAATACTCCCCAAGTTACTCTACCTTTTCAGAACTCTTCCAATCCCCGTCCCACAAAAATTCTTCAGGAACTTAGCCTCACACCTGAACAAGTTTATCTGGCAAAACAAAAAACCCAGAGTAGCTCTATCAACTCTTTATAAACAAAAGAAAATAGGAGGTGGAAGTCTACCCAATGCCCAAGCTTATTACCAAGCGTCCTTGCTGGATCAAGCGAAATACTGGTTCTCTTGCCAGGAGGATAATCTATGGTCTCACATTGAACGTGAGATCACACCAGAACATGACCTGGTGGCACTGTTAATGGCCTCTACTATCCATCACAAACCCTTTACTCCACCATACCCTACCATACAAGCAACACTAACAACCTGGTCGTTACTGATTAGAAATCACTTTCCTAATGAAATACTCTTTAAACTTAATATACCCCTTACAACCTATGAATATCTTATACACAACTTTTCCACACATCACTGGAAACAAAAAGGCATCCACTTTTCTACGGATGATATAGTGAACCCAACTGCCCTAGATATCCTTAGGATTCAACAAATTAACCACTACGCACAAAAAAACCCACTCCCAAATATGAAAATCCCACTTTCCATCTGGAATTTTCTACAGAACAAACATCAATCCGATACTAAAGGCATATTATTGTGCTATAAATATTGTAACTTCCATTCCTCCCACATTAAACTTCCAGTGATGGATAAATGGGAAACGGAACTGCAAATGTCTTTCACTTTACCACAGTGGCTACTAGCAATTAAGAACAATAGCACCTCTTCAGCATGTGTTGACCACTGGGACAACTCACTTAAATTGCTCCACCGGTGGTATTTGACTCCCATGCGTCTCCATACTATAGACCCCACGCTATCACCACTTTGTTGGAGAGAATGCCATCACAAGGGCAACCTCCTACATGTCATGTGGCATTGTAAAGACCTAATCACCTTCTGGAGGGATGTATTCTCCCTATTATCGCAAATCTCAGACACTATATGTACACCCTCTCCAGCACTAGCTTTACTAAGCCTAGGGTTAGAATCCTTTCCCACCCTACACAGAAAATTGATGGTACACATTCACATGGCTATAGCGAACAAATGGAAGTCACCTACTGCTCCCAACATTTGTGAAGTTGTTGCTAGAGTGAAATCACAAAGCCTTATGGAAAAAATGTTAGCGCATAAGGAAGGCAGATCGCATAACTATCATAAATATTGGGACAGTTGGTTAACTATCCAAGATACCCTCTAGTGTTGAGTTTGATGATATTTACAACACTCAGTTATTGAAATAGGATACCGCGTCTAGGGTGCTATAGATGTAACAGTGCAAAGGGATTGATGACTTTAGCTATAAAAATGAAGAATTACTATGTTTAATATTAGGACTTAGTAGAAACAATTTGATTCTCAGCTAGTACATACTTAAAAATGTTAATATTAGTGTTACTTGGTTTCGGATCTAAGGTATTGTTTATACTACATGATCTATTTAGAGTGACTGCCTTCCGGGTCATAAAAGCAGTTCCTGAGAGAGTAACTGGCAAGCTTGCTCACAGTATGCTCCCGAAAGGGGTGACAGGCTTCTCCCTCAATTTCTCAAGACTCAAACGGTCTTATTGGGAACCCTGACATATCTTTTAATATCAACTGTTAATGGAACAAACCAAGGATATGCAGCCTACTTTTACTTTATGCTCCATGTAATCTGTATTCTTTTCTTCTCTGTACAACTACTTTGTATATAACCGCTCTGTATGTACATTCACAGCATATTACAGTCATGGTCATTAGGGAATGATGAAAGAAATACAATATATTAGCAAACATTAAATATATATAATGTGATGTTAAAGGAGAAAACTTACCTTAATATAGTCCTTCTGCGGGACCTGAATGATGGCAGAACAGGTCTCTGGGATATGATCCCCAGAGCCTGGGGGGAGATGCCTGTCGAGAACTTGAGGTCCTGCAGGCTTCTCCCAGTCGCCAAGTACCGCAATGTGGCGACTAGCCTCTGCTCCGGAGTGATGGCTTGCCGCATGCAGGTGTCCTGCCTGCTAATATAAGGGGTCAGCAAAGCCAACAGATGGTGAAAAATGGGGTCCATCATCCAGAGAAAATTCCTGAAATCATCAGGGTTATTCTCATGGATCTCACGCAGCAAAGGCATATGAGAGAACTGATCACACTGGAGCAACCAATTCTTGGTCCATGAACTCCTCCCCACCCTGTTTATGGACTGGGCTTGGGTTAAAGCTAGAAGCCCAACACCAAGCAGTGGCACAGCACGAACTCTACGACGAGCACGTACCTGCAACATGGCTTCAAAACGGTCGGCTGGTCAGAACGAACTAACAGAACACACTGAAGAACAGCAAGGCCTGTGAAGAGCGAGCTGAAAATCAGAAACAAGCAGACAAGAAGAGACTGAAAAACAGATACGAACTGTCTACACACACTGAAAAGCAGATACAAACCCACAAGCACAAACTGAACAGCAGTAAAACGATCTGAAAAAGCACGAGTCTGAGGTTCCCCAGCAGGATAAATAAAGGTGTGCAGCAGGTTAGATGATCAATAAATTATAATGTATCCTGCTGCACACCTTTATGGAGGACACATTATTTTAGCTGTGCTGTCTGAAGCCAGCCCATACTCGTATTACTATTCATTGTGAGGTCTGCCATTTCATAATGGGTCCCTAGGTGCAAGACTCTGTTTGCCAGGCCTTAGTGCCCCCTGGTGCTTCTAGGTTGAGTGTAGCACCTTTTGGATGCTCCTCTTTACAATTGGCACTTTTATCCAGTATAACATACGTTACCTCCAAGGTTGGGCGAAAAGGCAGAACGTTCTGAGACTGTTTTTAAACCAAACACGGAATGTTCTTTGATACACCAATGAACGACTACAAGGTTACTTCTTATACATCTGATGAAGGAGCCACATAGTCTCTGAAACATGTTGGGTGGAGGATACCAGATTGTAACATCAGCTTGCTGTTTCAGTTGGTGTATTTTCAGTTGTTCATATCATGTATATTTCATGTTTCTGTCTTTTACTGATAATTCATAAAAAATATCTGTTTTTATCAATGTATCTGTTATGTGTTTGAAGTGCTTATAAAGTCCCACAACTGGGGAACCTCTATGTCTATATTGGTATTTAGGGATATGGCACACTCTGGAGTCTAATCACTGATACCCCCCATAGTAAAATCTCAACATTGCTCATCCCTACTCATAAAAAATATATTTTTCACAATTCGCCTCTTTCTGACCACCAGCTCATGCCTGTGCCTTTAAAAGAGACAGTGGTATTACAAACATATTTTCCTGGTTATAGATATTTTTATATTAGCACAGCTAAGTTATTGCTGAAATGACAAAGCATACAGACAACATTTCTTTTTTTTTTTTTTTTTTTCTTGTTCTTTTTTTTTTTTTTTTAAGTATCTTACCAATTTTGGACATCTCCAAACCATGTGTATGAGATCCCCTGTCCTGCAGCACCTAGGGCATCTGTCGTCTGGTCTGTTCCCAAATCTATATAGTCTTCTAGGGGTGTAGTATGCTCTATGTATAAGGAGTAGGTGTGAGGCCTTTTGTGAGGGAGAGACGGACACCATCTGCCCAGATTCTAGTATTTTTTTCCACTGGGCGTCCGACAACTTCCCCACATCCGCCTCCCAACCCACTCTGGACCCAACAGACACACCTTGAGCCAATATCTTATCCACTAGCTGTGTATACACGGCTCCAATCAACCCCTTAGTGTTTGTACCTTTAACAACCTTATTGAGAAGAGGTGTTTTACTTCGCTCCATAGGGGAGGACTTAAATTGAGTACTCAGCGCGTGCCTAATCTGCAGGTATTTATAGAATGTATTGTATGGGATTCCAAATTCCGTTCTAAGTTCCATAAAGGATTTCAGGTTAATGTCGGTATATAACTGCGCTAGTCTATGGATTCCATGGCTTTCCCAAACAGGGTTCTTTTCTATAGCCCTTAATTCCCCCAGGGATTCGTTAGACCATATTGGCGAATACTCAGTGATGCCCCTGTACCCCATAATCATCTTAACTGTCTGCCAGGTTTTATTTACTAATTTAAATGTTGGTAACTTTCTCTGGAGAGAACCGGCCTCGAGTGCATCTGCCAAGCGCCTATGCGGGCTGCCTTCCAGCATTATTTTGTTGCTAGCACTTGGTTCGCTCAGGGATTCGCAGCCACCTAGGTGCTGCATTTGGGCAGCTAGAAAATATCCATACGGATGGGGAATTACTAAACCTCCCTCCCAGGTAGGTCGCTGTAATGTCTGCAGTTTAATCCTGGCCTGGCCTTTCTTCCAGATAAGGTCCCTAAATAAAGAGTCTATTTTTATAAACCATTTTCTCCCGATCCATACCGGGGAGTTATGGAGAATGTAGAGAATTTGTGGTAGCCAGATCATTCTGATCAGGTTTGAACGCCCTGCCAGCGACAGGGGAAGCCGACACCAGATATCGCATTTTCTTTTAAGCTTCGTGAGTAGAGGGACCAAATTATCCCGAATGTAATCATTGGGGTCGCTAGCCATTACTATTCCCAGGTACTTTATCCTATCAGTTACTTTTAGCCCAGAGAGGCCATCAAGGAGGGGGTTATTGATTGGGTCGATCTGTAGTAATGAAGATTTGTCCCAGTTAACTACTAGGCCCGATACTTTCCCAAATCCTTCTACCAATTGCATCATTTTTTCCAGAGATGGACCCGTATCACCCAGGAATACCAGGACATCGTCCGCGTAAAGTGCGATTCTTTCTTCACTACCCTTCCTCCTAAAACCCCGTATGCCCGGTGCCCTCCTTATAGCCTCCGCCAGCGGTTCCATTGCCAGGGCGAACAGGAGGGGCGATAGCGGGCACCCCTGCCTTGTGCCCCTCTCCAATGTCAGACTGTCTGTATACTCGTTGTTAATCTTTAGCTTAGCTGATGGATGACTATACAAGATTTTTACCCACTTGACAAAAATCGGGCCAAACCCAAATTTGTCCATTATTCCCCAGAGGTAGCCCCACTCCAAGCTATCAAAAGCTTTAGCGATATCCAGAGACATAACTGCTCTGGGATTCCCGTCTACAACTGGGGTCTGCAAGTTCAAATATGCTCTCCTAATATTAATATTGGTAGACCTATGGGGAATAAATCCTGTTTGGTCTGGGTGTATCAGTTTGTCAATGCATTTGCTTAGTCTGGTTGCCAATACCTTTGCTAGGATTTTGATGTCCGAACAAAGCAAGGAAATTGGTCTGTATGAGGCTACCTCTAGTTGATCCTTCCCTTCCTTTTGGATAAGTATAATATTAGACTCTGACATTGAGGAGGGGAGGCCTCCGTCCCCGAACACCTCCTCTAGTGTCCTCAGAAGAGTGGGGAGCAGAATCTCCCCATAGTATTTGTAAATTTCCAGGGGGAGTCCGTCTGGGCCTGGAGATTTATGATTGGGCATAGCAGCCACAGCGCTTCTTAGTTCCTCTAGGGTTATAGGGGCCTCTAAATTAATTTTATCTATTGTGGTTAAGGTTGGTAATGTAATTCCCTCCAGTAGTTTATCCGATGCACCCCTTTCTGTGGGCTGTTTCGTTTTGTACAGGGAACTATAAAAGTCGAGGAATATCTATCTCCCTTACCTTCACAAGATCCGTCACGATTTCCCCCTTTGGGGATCTAATCGCGGAGATTGTTGAGGACGGGGAATTGGTACTAGCCACTACGGCGAGCATGCGGCCCACTCTTTCCCCCTCCTCAAAAAATCTCCGCCTCTGGAAAAGCCTTTTATTTTCAGCTCTTCTCATTGTTACCGCTTTGTATTCTTGTTGTTTCTTAACCCATAACTCCCTTAGCTCTATAGTGGGGCATAGAACATACTGCCTTTCCAGGTCTGTAACCTCCTTTCTGATGCGGTCTTCCTGCATTTTTGTTTTTCGCTTTGCCCTTGCTATTTGCTGGATTAGGAGCCCTCTGAGAAAGGCCTTTAGAGCGTCCCAGACCACCCCCCCGCCGCTGTGCCCAAGTTGCACAACATGAACTCCTTTAGACCAGTAGAAATTTCTTCCATATTCCCTATTACCTCCAACCATACTGGGTTTACTGACCAAGGCCTATGTATCTGTCTAGCCCCGGTGCGTAACAGCAGTTTTAAGGGTGAATGGTCTGATAATCCTCTTGAGCCGTAGTCTGTTTTATGTACTATGGGAAGCGCTTCCTTATTGCCTATGGCTAGGTCTATTCGAGATAGTGTGCAGTGCGTCCCTGAATAGCAAGAATATTGTCTAGCATTTGGGTTACGGATTCTCCATAGGTCGCACCACCCCACTTCTTCTAAAAACTGCGTAAGCCTCCCCTCCGTTGCCCTCCCTGTCCGGGTACTAGATGTAAGTCTATCCTGCCGACTATCGAGGACTGTGTTAAAGTCGCCGACCAAGATCAATGGGATCCCTGTCTTATTCTCCATATATTCTAACAAATAGTATAGAATTTCCAACTTGCTAGGAGGAGGGATATATATATTTGCAATAACAAATTCTCTACCGTCTAACAGGCAGTGTAAAAAAATATAGCAGCCCAGCGTGTCGATCCTTGCACTCCTGCAGGTAAACGACACCCCTTTTTTAATCAATATGCTCACTCCTCTCGAATAGGAGGAGTAAACAGCGTGAAATTGCGATTGGAATTTCCTATCCCCCAATTTTGTCCTGGTTTCGTTTGTTAGATGCGTCTCCTGCAAGCAGAGCAGATCAACACCCTGGGCCTCCAACTCAGATAATACAGCAGTTCTCTTATCGGGATCGCCCAATCCCCTGACGTTCCATGAACCTATTCCGATCACACTAAGCATCGATAAGAAAACAAAAAAAAATTTTTAGCAGGAGAATAAAAAAACAACCATGCTGTGAAGTATACAACATATGCCACTTTCTAAATCCCACCCCAGGGCGCCGAGCTTCTTAACGTTTATTATGACTCTTCTCTGATTCCTAGGCCTACCATCAGTGCTGGAACTATATTTTAGGGGCATGAGGAGAAAAGGGAGAAGGGAGAAACCCCTCCCCCCCTGTCCCCCCCAAGCTCCCGGTACTCCCCTTCTCTCCGCATGCGTAAATGAGTAACACAATCCCTTATTTAAATTATTACCCTCCCTCCCCCCCTGCTTCAGTTTACTAATGTGTTTAGGTCCCACATGGGGACTAGTTAACTCTTTATCTAGTGACTTTCCCTTACCCCACCCGTGCCTATTTCGGCTAGCCCTAAGGGCTTTTATTGTGACCCATTCTACCCCATGCCTCCCTATCACACTTAATACCAACCGTACCCACCCGTTAACCTCCCCCTGCCCCCCTCCCCCCCTCCCTACATTTATATAATCACCCTTAGGGGGAACCCTAAAGTAGTAGAACAAAAGAAAAAAAGCAAAACAAAACACCCCACAACCTTGATCGTGTACCTTCACACATTTAAAACTTTCACAAACTCTTCAACCCACACTCCCCCCCACCTCCGGCTCACCCTGAATAACAAGAGATTGATAAACCCTCCCCCAGCCCCCCAGCCCCATCCCACCATCCATCTTTTAATACTGCAACATTTTAATTTGCCCTCTTCATTCTCCTCTTTTGCAGCTCTCCTGATTTCCTAGGATTATAAGTTCTCTTTGTGGTCTTCCAGCCATGTTGAGGCCTTATCAGCTGCATCAAAGAAGTAGACTGACCCCGAGGCTTCTACCCTCAATCGCGCTGGATATAGCAGGGCATATGAAATTTTATGGGACCGCAAAGCACACTTCACCTCCAGAAAGCCTGCCCTTTTTTTTGCAATTCCGGGGAGAAGTCGGGGTACAGTGAAATCCTGCTGCCATTGTGGGAGATATCTCCTTTCTCTCTTGATTTTTGCATTAACGCCACCTTATCCTTGTAGCAGAGCAGCTTAAGGATCATTGGTCTAGGGCAGGGGTGTCCAAACTTTTTTCAAAGAGGGCCAGATTTGATGAAGTGAACATGTATGAGGGCCGACCATTTTGCCTGACATTCTTTGAACCATTAAAATTCGGTCTAAGTGTGTTCGTTCGAGCACTAATACACTGCGCTCGTTCCCGACACACAGGCGAATGCTCTGCTCTTTAGGGGTACCGTTAATTCTCAGTGCAATTCAAAAAAAAAAAAGGTCGGGGACTTCTTTACCTGCATTTTTGTGGGTAGGGAAGCCCATTGAAATGAATGGGCTGCCCTACAGGTAGCACGCAGCCACACAGATGTGAACCAAGGGCTTGTTCACATGTCAGGTTGGAGGGGTAGTAAAACCACATGATTAAGCTGTTTTTATCACCCCCAACTTCTCCCCCTTTAGCTGCAGAGGGAGCAGCTGGGTGTGTACACATGCTGTGGCTGCAGCTGGAGGTATACCCAGGCTTAATGGGGCTGCACTGCAACTATCCCGCAACTGTGTGCATTGCACGGTTGCGGTATAGTGATGCTGCATTTACGGGCTTAAAACAGGTGGTGAGGAGGCAACATAATGCCCCTTTACCGCCTGTCATATGCCTCTGAAAAGCGATCTGTGCATGGATTGCTTTTCAGAGGAGCAGCAGTCCTGGCTGCTATCACAAACAAGCCCTACAAAAGCAGTTCTGGTGGTACAGGAAATGGGGGGGGGCAGATTAAAAGTAACATACACGCATACATGCAGACACATACACACACACAGACACATGCATACACATACATACAGACACATGCACACGCACATACATACAGACATACATACAGACGCACATGCACACGCACACACACATGCACACACATACAGACACATACACACACACACACATACAGACACATGCACACACACACACACACATACAGAGACATGCACATACACAGACATACATACAGACACATGCACACACACACACATACACATACAGACACATGCACACACACACACACATACAGAGACATGCACACACACAGACATACATACAGACACATGCACACACACACACACACACACATACACATACACATACAGACACATGCACACACACACACACACACACATACAGACAGACACACTGCACAGACACATGAATAAAGCCCTTTTAAAACGCATCTAGCTTCAATCACAGTATTGTACCTTTCCAACTTCCTCATTCAGCCGGGTACTGCACTGTAGGGGGAAGCAGAGAGCACAGCACACTCCCCTGCACTTTACTTTCACTTTTGAGGCTGACGGATCTTCTCACAGTGTCGATGTACAGTTCGACAGGGGATCTGGCTCATCTGACAGCCCTGATCCCGCGGCACACTGGCTGAGAAATGCTGGTTTAGATAACCAGGCGGGCCGTTCAAAACTGGACCGCGGGCCGCGATTGGCCCGCGGGCCGGACTTTGGACATGCCTGGTCTAGGGCGTCCCCCCGATGCGATAGGCCTAGTTAGGATTCGATGCGCCCTCTCGATGGCAAAGTAAGGTGAGAATATATCAGACCCAAAGAAGCCCTTAAGCAGATTTTCCATGTATACTTCAGGACGGGGGCCTTCACTTCCCTCAGGGAGACCCAAGACCCTAACATTGCATCTGCGCATTCTGTTCTCCATTTCGTCCATTTTATTTCTATACGTTTCAAACTATGTTTGTATATTCTTAAATTCCCGTTGCATCGGAAACACTGTATCCTCAAGTTGGCTCAGTCTTTCTTCTATAAGGGCAGTCCTTTCTAGTACCTTCTGGAGCTCCTGGCTCATAGAGCGTAGTTCTACCTTGAGGCCCCCCAGTTGGTCACACAGGTCATTCAAAGACCCCTTACATGAGTTCACTGCAGCTAGTACCTCCTTTAATGTGGGTTCTGGTTCAACTGCTATGGTAGGACCAGGTGAAGCACCGCTGATTGGTACAGTTACTTTCTCCAGGGGGGCTATCTCTGGGCTTTTTTTATTTAATGTGGTTTTAGTACCAGCCGATAATACAGCTGGAGCTGCTGACATTCTGCCCACGCTTTTCCGATCCCCAGGTGGTCCTGTCTGTGTCTTCTCATGTGGGAGCTGATTGCCTTTAACGGGGGTATGAGCAGGGGTATGCGCAAACTTTTCCAATTTTGCTGCAGCTGTCACCGCTAGAGGGGCTGACGCTGCCGGGGCCCCCTTATCCTTAACAGAGCGGGCTGCCTGTGTTGTTGTATTTTCGTTTGACTGTTGGGGCTCCTCTCCCTTCTTCCTGGTCATCATTGGGGACACTGAAAAAAGCGAGGTTCCAACAGTGACTTGCCCCTTATCTACTGTGCTATATGCCGAAAGGCTACTACTATCGCTCCCCCTGCAGCACGCCCTCAGGGGTAACTGTGACAATCTTGGGGCCCCAGGTGGAACTTAATTGGACTTCTCTTAACTTTCTTCCTTTCTTTCTTTCCCTTCTTGCCTTCCCCCTTCAACCACCGCTTTCCTTATTTCTTTACACTCTTCGCTGCACTCTGCGCTCCTCTTCCCTCTCTCCCCCTGCCTCTCCTTCTTTTGCGCTTTCAGAAACTCGTTTACCAGCTACTGTAAAGGTGTATAACGTGGCAGGTATGGCAGAGTATAGTTTTTACAAGGTACTATAAAAGTCCTCCTCTACAGCCCCAGGGCTTTTTAAGCTAAGCCCCCAAAGCACTCGTACCTGTCCTGAAGTGCCTCGAGACAGCTCTCTCCACGTGCGTCTGATGACTGTTGCCGTTAGCTGGCGTCTGCTGCTGTAGCTGTGGCTGTGGCTGAAGCGAGGGGAGGATGGCCGGAGTCGATACTGGAGCTGAAGCAGGGCGCTTTGGCTGAGGCTCCCAAGTTCCTGGCTCGAATCACAGGAGGCTCTCTCGACTCTCGCGAGAGCCCCGGGCGTTGCTAAGCGACCAGTCCGGCTACCACAGGGGGGGGCCCGCAGCGCGGCCCGAGCGAGAAGCGAGCGGGGCAGGAGCCAGGCCGGTACACAGCAGCGTGGTGCAGCGGTGAGGGTAAGGTGCAGCTGGCCGGTCACAGCGGCCGTCGGAGACAGGGAGCGATCATCAGAGGCTGGGAGGCAGGTCGAGTAGCCAATAGTCCGGCAGTAGGCTAGATAGCAGGCTGGGCTGGGCTACCGGGGACAGGGCTGAGCAGCATGTAGGCCAGAGCTAGGAGAGAGCTCACACACACACACACTCACAGCGGCATCCAGTCACACAGACAACATTTCTGAAAGATAATAATATATACAAATTTACAGTGTAAACTTATCCATCATTTTTGTTGTTGATATAAAAACATAAATTATGCCAACAGCAATGTCACCTACTGTATGTGTGTTGTTCCAGACATCAGGTGGGTCACATGTTTCAGTTTTCACAACCTTGTTTGACTTTACAATCTCCTTTGTAGACCTGCTACACTTTCTGATCTTTAGTTTAACCTCCAGGCATCTATAGCCTATAGATTACATTTCTCACGCCCAGATCCCTGTGCTATGAGAACATTTACAGTGCATCCGGAAAGTATTCACAGTGCTTCACTTTTTCCACATTTTGTTATGTTACAGCCTTATTCCAAAATGGATTAAATTAGTTATTTTCCTCAAAATTCTACAAACAATACCAACGTGAAAGAAGTTTGTTTGAAATCTTTTTAAATTTATTAAAAGTAAAAAGTGAAAAAAATCACATGTACATAAGTATTCACAGCTTTTGCCATGACACTCAAAATTGAGCTCAGGTGCACCCTGTTTCCACTGATCATCCTTGAGATGTTTCTATAACTTGATTGGAGTCCACCTGTGGTAAATTAAGTTGATTGGACATGATTTGGAAAGGCACACATCTGCCTATATAAGGTCCCACAGTTAACAGTGCATGTCAGAGCACAAACCAAGACATGAAGTCCAATTAATTGTCTGAAGGCCTCAATGACAGGATTGTAGCGAGGCAAAGATCTGGGGAAGGGTACAGGAAACATGTCTGCAGCATTGAAGGTCCCAATGAGCACAGTGGCCTCCATAATCCTTAAATGGAAGAAGTTTGGAACCACCTGGACTCCTCCCAGAGTGAGCCGCCCAGCTAAACTGAGCGATCAGGGGAGAAGGGCCTTAGTCAGGGAAGTGACCAAGAACCCGATGGTCACTCTGACAGAGCTCCAGCATTTCTCTGTGGAGAGAGGAGAACCTTCCAGAAGAACAACCATCTCTGCAGCACTACACCAATCAGGCCTGTATGGTAGAGTGGCCAAACAGAAGCCAGTCCTCAGTAAAAGGCACATGACAGCCCGCCTGGAGTTTTCCAAAAGGAAACCAGGCACTACTCATCCAATACCATCCCTACAGTGAAGCATGGTGGTGGCAGCATCCTGCTGTGGGGATGTTTTTCAGCTGCAGGAACTTGGAGACTAGTCAGGATCAAGGGAAAGATGAATGCAGCAATGTACAGAGACATCCTTGATGAAAGCCTGCTCCAGAGAGCCCTGGACCTCAGACTAGGGTGAAGGTTCATCTTCCAACTGGACAACGACCCTAAGCACACAGCCAAGATAACAAAGTAGTGGCTACGGAACAACTTTGTGAATGTCCTTGAGTGGCCCAGCCAGAGCCCAGACTTGAACCCGATTGAACATCTCTGCAGAAATCTTAAAATGTCTGTGAACCGACACTGTCCATCCAACCTGATGGAGCTTGAGAGATCCTGCAAAGAAGAATTTGAGAAACTGCCCAGAAATAGGTGCACCAAGCTTGTATTATCATACTCAAAAAGACTTCAGGCTGTAATTGGTGCCAAAGGCGCTTCAACAAAGTATGGGATTTTTTTTCATTTTTTATTTTTAATAAATTTGCAAAGATTTCAACCAAACTTCTTTCATGTTGTCATTATGGGTATTAGAGAAGGTAATAATAAAAATTGGACAAGTCCAAAACAGGTGCCTATAATTATTATTGCAGCGCTACTGTCATAAAGTTTATGATCAGCTTTCATGTGTATATGGATAAATAAATAAATACCGCGCCAATCAAAAAGTTGAACAGCAGCCAACATTACAATAAGACCAAATTGTGCAAAATACCTAGATATAAAAAGTGTAGCGCTAAAATTAGAACTTCTATGTGAGAAGATTAAGAGAGGGGAAGCTATTTCACACTTGTGTGAAAAATAACCACATCCAATCTTAGAACTAGAGAAATGAAAGCAAATTAGTGAAAAAAATTCTAGGTGTATAATCTTATGTCATAACCTACATAGGATATAAAACGCTCTTTCTTTTGTGGTAAGAAAAGCATGAACAATCAAAAGAATTGTGAATTGAAAGTAGTGAGATATAAATAACAGACATAGTAGTGATATTAAAATGTCCACACTTCTGGTAATAGTGAGATATAAATAACAGACATAGTAGTGATATTAAAATGTCCACACTTCTGGTAAGGGGTGTAGCCACCGATTAAAGCCTAAAAATTAAATTGTCTAGTCCAAATGATACATAATGCAGGTGAAGCAAATTCAGTACAATGCAGGTGATATACTGGTATCTTCTCAGTAACAATCCAAATCAGAGTAAGGGATAGAGTACTCTTACCGACTTTGGTGGACTCACAGGCCCTTGGCGGTGAGTCAAATGAGCTTGCACTGTCTTAAGATGGATGACAGTATGAAGGTGGTCTGTACGCTGGTGAACCTCCTCCTCAGATGGGGGACCAGGAACCTGCCCGGATGGCTTGTACGATCACCGTCTTTGTCAGCATAAGTGAACCATGTATAAAGAAAAAACAAGGAGCCTCCACATGATGTAAATCCAAAAAATTCAATTGGCGTTTATTTGATCAGTCAAGATCATCCAACAATCCATAAAAAGATAAAAGTAGTAGAATCGATTCCAACAATAAAAACGGAAAGCAAGCGTGGTGTGGGTGGCTGGGTACAGCAAGAAGACCCGACGCGTTTCGTCTGAAAAGACTTCGGCTGGGGTATGTGCCATCCCGCCACCACCACTCTTTTATACATATACTAAGATAATAACCCATAAACAGCTGTTACAGCGTCGTGCGCTCTGACTTCCTGGATTCCTAGCGTGCGTTCCATTCAAGATCATGTGTTTCCACAATTTACCAATCGGACAACGAGTCCGCCTCTACCAACCAAGCCTCGGTGTGGATGCCCTATCCAAGTGCGCTCTCACTGGGTGGGAGTATACACTCCCCAGTTATCCGCCCAATGCAGATTATCACCGTGTTTGACGTGCACGTGACCGGCGTCACGTGCTAACGTCTGACGTGTCATTGGGTACACATCATCGCGCCAGCCCAGAAGTAGGAACACATCACCAAGACTGCTGGAGCGCAGCTGCGTTCTAAATGGATCATCGAGGCCGGAAGTACTTATAATAGACTGAATACGGCGTTCTCAAAAGTCCGCCGTAATAATAAATATAAGCAATTAAATTTATTCATATAACCTAATTATCCAAACTAGGATATCCCATCAGGAAGTCAGTATGCATCACATTTATGTCACAGGTATTAAAAAAGGAAAAAACTGTAGTAAAACATATGTATTACAAATGACCATTTTAGTTCTTACATATGAATATAAGACAGGAATTGATAGTGCCTATCCAAATTCATATCAGATCACAGAACATATATGGCCAGTGTAACCGTGACAGAGGAAGGAACCATGCTAAAGTGCACATATATCAGCAATTTCAAAAATTTGTTTAATATAAAAAGGAGAAGGGAAAAAAAAAATAATATTAAAATTAAAAAGGATAACTGAAACCAGGACCTAATAATTCTAAACAAAATGGTGAGTATAAAAAACTATGACCTCTTCATACATAATGGAAGCCATGTTGACTATACTAACTATAGGAAGGGCCCAGATTAGTCCTCAAACAAGTTAGGCATACTCACGCCACATATATTATAAAAGGCTTTTTGGAGACCAAGTTGTCTAGAGAAGGGGGGACATATATTTAAGATTGATTAATGAATGAATTGATGTCCCACTCCACATTAAGTCCATGTGGCGTAAAACATCTTAATTGGTGTATCCAAAAAGTTTCAAGCCTCGATACTCCTCTTACACTTGACTCACCCCTCCAATGAGGAGTGAATTTATCTATTATTTGAAACCTAGTGCCAGTGGGGTCTCGATTATGACATGATAAATAATGGTTGGGCACACTGTGATTCGTACGTCCTTTTTTGATAGACTTAATGTGTTCATTGACCCTTATGGCAAATGTACGAATGGTCCGCCCCACGTACTGTTTCCCGCAGGGGCAAGTAATGAGGTATACAATATACCTTGTCAAGCATGTAACAAAATGTTTGACAAGATATTCTCTCCCAGTAGTAGTTGATCCAAAAGTCTCAATCTTACGGGATTTGTGTGTGTTATATTTGCACACCCTACACCTTCGACAAGGAAAAAAGCCCTTCATATTCTGGAAAAATGAGGGGACGGAAGGGGGGTCAGTTATGTTGGGCGCAATCTGTCCTCTCAGGGGCATGGCACCTCTATAGATCACCCCTGCTTGTTCTGGAAGGACTGGTCCCAGAACAGTATCATTTTTTAATACCTTCCAGTGCCTATGAATAATGTCCTTAACCTGTTTGTGCTGGATTGAAAAGTTGGTGAGGAAAGATCATTTATGCTTATTTTCTGAATTACGTTTGGGTTGTTCTGAGATAGGTAGATTCCTATCCACTAAGGAAACATTATGAATCACTTCATCTATCTCCAATGCATTATAACCCTTATCTGTAAATCTAGACTTCAAAATATTAGCTTGATCAAAATAATCAGTGAGTTGTGAACAGTTACGTCTAATCCGCAACAACTGACTCCGGGGAATGGATCTCAGCCATGCTGCATGGGGGCAACTGTCGATCGGAATGTATCCATTCCGATCGGTAGCCTTAAAAAAGGTCTTGGTAATGAGGTGGTCATCAGCAACTGTGATCTCGAGGTCCAGAAAGTGAATGGTCGACCGACTGGCTTCGTAGGTCAACTCTATCCCAATCCGATTGTTATTCAAAGTGCGTATAAATTCATCCAGAGATTCCATATTTCCTTTCCATAGCAGGAGGATATCGTCAATGTACCTGGCCCACAACACCAATTGCGGTGGGTCCAGGGCATAGACGACATCCTCCTCCCATTTAGCCATGAAAATATTGGCTAGGCTAGGGGCGAACTTCACCCCCATAGCTACCCCTTTTTTCTGGACATAGAACTCTCCGTCGGACCAGAAATAGTTGTGTTTGGTGGCAAAACACAATAAATCCATGATGAACCTCTTCTGGGTTCCTGGAATTGTGTCCAAGGTTATCTTCCTTAGGCGTTTCCTTTCGATCAAGAACCCCAACAAGGAGATACCTGCCTCATTAAAATAACGAAACCAGGATTCCAGATCAGATTTCCCTTGTTGAGGGTGGATATTCCACCTCAAACCTCTTGGGACCAAACGCTCCTTCGAGTACTGCTCGAGAAAAGCTATGTCCCATTCCAGGTGAAGTTCTGATACCATCAGATTTTTCAACCTCAAAAATAATCCTATTTCAGAATCACTATTCAGGGGCGTAAAAACGCCCTCGATACTAAATGTACGATTACTCCGATAATCAAAAATATCCATTGCTGTATTTTATAAGCAATGTAAGCCTTCACTTATATCAATGGGGAGAGGCAGCAGTAGTAAAGTCAGAAAAAATAACAGATAAATAAATAAATACCACGCCAATCAAAAAGTTGAGAAATTAAAGCAAATTAGAGAAAAAAATTCTAGGTGTATAATCTTATGTCATAACCTATATAGGACATAAAACGCTCTTTCTTTAGTGGTAAGAAAAGCATGAACAATCAAAAGAATTGTGAATTGAAAGTAGTGAGATATAAATAACAGACATAGTAGTGATATTAAAATGTCCACACTTCTGGTAATATTGAGATATAAATAACAGACATAGTAGTGATATTAAAATGTCCACACTTCTGGTAAGGGGTGTAGCCACCGGTTAAAGCCTAAAAATTAAATTGTCTAGTCCAAATGATACATAATGCAGGTGAAGCAAATTCAGTACAATGCAGGTGATATACTGGTATCTTCTCAGTAATAATCCAAATCAGAGTAAGGGATAGAGTACTCTTACCGACTTTGGTGGACTCACAGGCCCTTGGCGGTGAGTCAAACGAGCTTGCACTGTCTTAAGATGGATGACAGTATGAAGGTGGTCTGTACGCTGGTGAACCTCCTCCTCAGATGGGGGACCAGGAACCTGTCCGGATGACTTGTACGATCACCGTCTTTGTCAGCATAAGTGAACCATGTATAAAGAAAAAACAAGGAGCCTCCACATGGTGTAAATCCAAAAAATTCAATTGGCATTTATTTGATCAGTCAAGATCATCCAACAATCCATAAAAAGATAAAAGTAGTAGAATCGATTCCAACAATAAAAACGGAAAGCAAGCGTGGTGTGGGTGGCTGGGTACAGCAAGGAGACCCGACGCGTTTCCTCTGAAAAGACTTCGGCTGGGGTATGTGCAATCCCGCCACCACCACGCTTTTATACATATACTAAGATAATAACCCATAAACAGCTGTTACAGCGTCGTACGCTCTGACTTCCTGGATTCCTAGTGTGCGTTCCATTCAAGATCATGTGTTTCCACAATTTACCAATCGGACAACGAGTCCGCCTCTACCAACCAAGCCTCGGTGTGGATGCCCTATCCAAGTGCGCTCTCACTGGGTGGGAGTATACACTCCCCAGTCGCTCCGCGTATTCCTATAATTTATTATTTACCGAAAGTTCACAAGAACGTTACACAACCTCCTGGCCGCCCAATTATTAGCGGCATTAACTCAATAACATCCCGCATCGGTAAATATATTAATTTCTTTCTCCAACCGTTGGTGAAATCTACACCATCTTACCTAAGAGACACTAAAGACACCATTGCCAAACTTGAATGTGTCACATATAGTAAAGATCTTATTCTCGCTACAGCTGACGTTAAGGCGTTGTATACTTGTATACCCCATGATTTAGAATTTACAACAGTCAATTCTTTCCTTTCCAGAAATGGTACAATTCCAGGAATCCAGAAGAGGTTCATCATGGATTTATTGTGTTTTGCCACCAAACACAACTATTTCTGGTACGACGGAGAGTTCTCTGTCCAGAAAAAAGGGGTAGCTATGGGGGCGAAGTTCGCCCCTAACCTAGCCAATATTTTCATGGCTAAATGGGAGGAGGATGTCGTCTATGCCCTGGACCCACCGCAATTGGTGTTGTGGGCCAGGTACATTGACGATATCCTCCTCCTATGGAAAGGAAATATGGAATCTCTGGATGAATTTATACGCACTTTGAATAACAATCGGATTGGGATAGAGTTGACCTACGAAGCCAGTCGGTCGACCATTCACTTTCTGGACCTCGAGATCACGGTTGCTGATGACCACCTCATTAACAAGACCTTTTTTAAAGACACCGATCGGAATGGATACATTCCGATCGACAGTTGCCACCATGCAGCATGGCTGAGACCCATTCCCCGGAGTCAGTTGTTGCGGATTAGACGTAACTGTTCACAACTTACTGATTATTTTGATCAAGCTAATATTTTGAAGCCTAGATTTACAGATAAGGGTTATAATGCATTGGAGATAGATGAAGTGATTCATAATGTTTCCTTAGTGGATAGGAATCTACTTATCTCAGAACAACCCAAACGTAATTCAGAAAATAAGCATAAATGGTCTTTCCTCACCAACTTTTCAATCCAGCACAAACAGGTTAAGGACATTATTCATAGGCACTGGAAGGTATTAAAAAATGATACTGTTCTGGGACCAGTCCTTCCAGAACAAGCAGGGGTGATCTATAGAGGTGCCATGCCCCTGAGAGGACAGATTGCGCCCAACATAACTGACCCCCCTTCTGTCCCCTCATTTTTCCAGAATATGAAGGGCTTTTTTCCTTGTCGAAGGTGTAGGGTGTGCAAATATAACACACACAAATCCCGTAAGATTGAGACTTTTGGATCAACTACTACTGGGAGAGAATATCTTGTCAAACATTTTGTTACGTGCTCGACAAGGTATATTGTATACCTCATTACTTGCCCCTGCGGGAAACAGTACGTGGGGCGGACCATGTACATTTGCCATAAGGGTCAATGAACACATTAAGTCTATCAAAAAAGGACGTACGAATCACAGTGTGCCCAACCATTATTTATCATGTCATAATCGAGACACCACTGGCACTAGGTTTCAAATAATAGATAAATTCACTCCTCATTGGAGGGGTGAGTCAAGTGTAAGAGGAGTATCGAGGCTTGAAACTTTTCGGATACACTAATTAAGATGTTTTACGCCACATGGACTTAATGTGGAGTGGGACATCAATTCATTCATTAATCAATCTTAAATATATGTCCCCCCTTCTCTAGACAACTTGGTCTCCAAAAAGCCTTTTATAATATATGTGGCGTGAGTATGCCTAACTTGTTTGAGGACTAATCTGGGCCCTTCCTATAGTTAGTATAGTCAACATGGCTTCCATTATGTATGAAGAGGTCATAGTTTTTTATACTCACCATTTTGTTTAGAATTATTAGGTCCTGGTTTCAGTTATCCTTTTTAATTTTAATATTATTTTTTTTTTCCCTTCTCCTTTTTATATTAAACAAATTTTTGAAATTGCTGATATATGTGCACTTTAGCATGGTTCCTTCCTCTGTCACGGTTACACTGGCCATATATGTTCTGTGATCTGATATGAATTTGGATAGGCACTATCAATTCCTGTCTTATATTCATATGTAAGAACTAAGATGGTCATTTGTAATACATATGTTTTACTACAGTTTTTTCCTTTTTTAATACCTGTGACGTAAATGTGATGCATACTGACTTCCTGATGGGATATCCTAGTTTGGATAATTAGGTTATATGAATGAATTTAATTGCTTATATTTATTATTACGGCGGACTTTTGAGAATGCCGTATTCAGTCTATTATAAGTACTTCCGGCCTTGATGATCCATTTGGAACGCAACTGCGCTCCAGCAGTCTTAGTGAAGTGTTCCTACTTCCGGGCTGGTGCGATGATGTGTACCCAATGACACGTCAGACGTTAGCACGTGACGCCGGTCACGTGCACGTCAAACACGGTGATGATCTGCATTGGGCGGATAACTGGGGAGTGTATACTCCCACCCAGTGAGAGCGCACTTGGATAGGGCATCCACACCGAGGCTTGGTTGGTAGAGGCGGACTCGTTGTCCGATTGGTAAATTGTGGAAACACATGATCTTGAATGGAACGCACGCTAGGAATCCAGGAAGTCAAAGCGCACGACGCTGTAACAGCTGTTTATGGGTTATTATCTTAGTATATGTATAAAAGCGTGGTGGTGGCGGGATGGCACATACCCCAGCCGAAGTCTTTTCAGACGAAACGCGTCGGATCTCCTTGCTGTTCCCAGCCACCCACACCACGCTTGCTTTCCGTTTTTATTGTAGGAATCGATTCTACTACTTTTATCTTTTTATGGATTGTTGGATGATCTTGACTGATCAAATAAACGCCAATTGAATTTTTTGGATTTACACCATGTGGAGGCTCCTTGTTTTTTTTTTATACATGGTTCACTTATGCTGACAAAGACAGTGATTGTACAAGCCATCCGGGCAGGTTCCTGGTCCCCCATCTGAGGAGGAGGTTCACCAGCGTACAGACCACCTTCATACTGTCATCTATCTTAAGACAGTGCAAGCTCGTTTGACTCACTGCCAAGGGCCTGTGAGTCCACCAAAGTCGGTAAGAGTACTCTATCCCTTACTCTGATTTGGATTATTACTGAGAAGATACCAGTATATCACCTGCATTGTACTGAATTTGCTTCACCTGCATTATGTATCATTTGGACTAGACAATTTAATTTTTAGGCTTTAACCGGTGGCTACACCCCTTACCAGAAGTGTGGACATTTTAATATCACTACTATGTCTGTTATTTATATCTCACTATTACCAGAAGTGTGGACATTTTAATATCACTACTATGTCTGTTATTTATATCTCACTACTTTCAATTCACAATTCTTTTGATTGTTCATGCTTTTCTTACCACTAAAGAAAGAGCGTTTTATATCCTATGTAGGTTATGACATAAGATTATACACCTAGAATTTTTTTCACTAATTTGCTTTAATTTCTCTAGTCCATGTGTATATGGTACACAAAAGTAGTAGTAGTTGACAGATGATGTGAAAAAAGTCCCAGACCTCAGATGGAAATCTTGCTATGTTATAACTTTAACCGGTTCAATACAGGGCATTTTCACCCCCTTCCTTCCCAGACCAATTTTTAGTTTTCAGCGCTGTCGCACTTTAAACGACAATTGCGCAGTCGTGCAACGTTGTACCCAAACAAAATTGAAGTTCTTTTTTTCCCCACAAACAGAGCTTTCTTTTGGTGGTATTTGAGCGACAATTTTGAAAAAACACAATATTTTTTACTTTTTGCTATAATAAATATCCCAATTTAAAAAAAAAAAAACAAGTCAGCAATCCCCAAATACTATATAAATAATAGGGCTCCCCCCTCCACTCTGGTTTCAGATTGCACTCAACTCTCCTCTCTGTGCTGTGCAGTGTGTTACATCAGATCCCTGCCTCCTGCCAGTGGAGACCATACGTTTCTTCGTCCATTTGGTGCAAGAACAGGATTTTAGACCTATTATTTAAACAGCATTTGGGGATTGCTGATTAGGAGTTTTTGGGCAGGCTTCTGGGGAGCTCAAATGGTCTACAGGTTTCAGTACACTGCAGTTCACCACCCCTTCGGCAGAAGCCGTCCTAAAGTACAACAGTCCAGCCTGAACCGGTGGATATGCTGTGATACCTTCCTTGTTGCTGAGGAGATCTGTAGTTTATCAATCCATGCCTGATACCCTGTTTCCCAAAAATAAGACCTAGCGTGATTGTCGGTGATGGCTGCAATATAAGCCCTACCCCCCAAATAAGCCCTAGTTAAAGTCCTTGTAGGTCTTATTTTCAGGGTAGGGCTTATTTTTGGGGAAACAGGGTAGGGCTTATTTGGGGGGGTAGGGCTTATATTGCAGCCATCACTGACAATCACGCTAGGTCTTATTTTCGGGGAAACAGGGTATATACAACCCTCTGGTGAGTGTGAACACCAAAGGGGAGTGTGATGCACAGACTTCGGTGATGCATGTTTATGCATTCGCATTTTAAGTGGCAGCTGTTCTATTAATATTACACAGTGATGACATTTATTGTTACAATTGTGGAAGTTCTATTAATTTTATGAAACCTAACATATCTTTACAGCTGAGATAGTGGAAGGAGGCCAAGAATTCACTGTATTTTTTTACATTATGGGGTATTGTTTGTAGAATTTTGAGGAAAATGATATATTTAATCCATTCTGTAAAAAGGCTGTAACATAACAAAATGTGGAAAAAGTGAAGCACTGTGAATACTTTCCGGATGCACTGTATCTACGCTGAAGCTGTGAACCTGTAGGCGCTCCTAGTTCTATGACTGCACCATTACGCACAGATGCAGGTCTCAGACTAATAGGAGACCAATCAGTGTGGTTTTAGATGATGTGTTCAACATCACAGCCAGTCATGCAATTTCTTTCTTTTGATTGTTTTTATTGAAGATTTTAGTAACATACAAAATAAGCACAAGACATAGTGTAAGATAAATCACTTAGTCTGGGTTTTTACATCAAGTAGAATACTCTGGATACTTATACACAGTATAGAGAATAGCATTAATATAAATGATTATGCAGGTCCTTAACTATACTTTGGATGAAGCAACATAATGAGGCTTGGAGGTGAGTAACAGCTATTGCTGATCAGAATGCATATATATTCAAGTTGTTAGGATATGATAATCGAGAATTGGAGAGTTAACAGAGGTGACTGAGAGTATATCATTGTACCTGAGTATTCTTAGTATTTAACCCCTTCAGATCCACGCTATAGCCGAATGACAGCTACAGCGCGGATCTGCTTTGCTAGGAGGCCATCAATAGACGTCTTCCCCTTTACACGCTCGAATCACCCCCTGAAGGGCGCGCTGTGATCACCCGAGTCAATGAGATGAGACTCGGGTGATCACAGATCGGAGTAAGGGGTAGATCTCGGCCCCTTACCACGTGATCAGCTATCAGCCAATGACAGCTGATTACGTGATGTAAACAGAAGATCGGTAATCGATTTTTTTTTCTTCTCACGCTGACAGCGTGAGGAGAAAAGAAAGCAGATCACCGACTTCTGTTGAAGGGACATCGGTCCCGAGGAGGAAGAGGCGAAACTGCCTCATATGTGCCCACCAGTACCACCTGCCAGTGCCACGAATCAGTGCCCACGAGTGCCACCTATCAATGCCCACCAGTGTTGCCAATCAGTGCCTCATCAGTGCCACCTAGCAGTGCTGCCTATCAGTGTCACCTACCAGTGCCGATCAGTGCCCATCACTGCCACCCATCAGTGCCCATCACTGCCAGCTATCAGTGCCAGCTATCAGTACCACCTATCAGTGCCACCTATCAATGCCCTTCAGTGCCACCCATCAGTGCCACCTCTCAGTGCCCACCAATGCCACCTATTAGTGCCCACCAGTGCCACCTATCAGTGCCCACCAGTGCCGCCTATTAGTGCCCATCAGTGCCGCCTTATCAGTGCCCATCAATGCAGCCTATCGGTGCCCATCAGTGCAGCCTATGAGTGCCCATAAGTGCAGCCTATCAGTGCCCATCAGTGTAGCCTCATCAGCGTACATCAATGAAGGAAAAAAATTACCTGTTTGCAAAATTTATTAACAAAATATAAAATGGTTTTTGTATTGTTTTTTTTTTAATTTGGTCTTTTTAAATTTTTTAACAAAAAATAAAAAACCCAGAGGTGATCAAATACCACCAAAAGAAAGCTCTATTTGTGGGAAAAAATGATAAAAATTTCATTTGGGTACAGTTTTGTATGACCGCACAATTTTTTATCCAAAGAGTGACAGCGCTAAAAGCTGAAAATTGGTCTGGGCAGGAGGGGGGTTTAGGTGCCCAGTAAGCAAGTGGTTAAAAGAGGATAACATCGAATGGAGAAGGGGAATTGGGACTTTAAATGAGGCACATATGCGGTGTGCCTCCATCCCTATACTATGTGCAAAAGAGAAGGGAAAGTGGGACTTTAAATGAGATAGATGACTTAGTGGAGGCAAAGTTGAAATAAATGCAAAATTGTTTTATTAGTAACGAACGTTGTAAAGAATATGGCAATAAAATAACCACATATACATTCAGTACAGTAATTCATATAGACTCCACCCACACATAACATACAGGTGTGGCATGGGAAAAAAAAGTTTGCATGAGTATGGTATTGTCAGAGCAGTTCAAAGGTACATAACATAGGATAAATTTATATGAATACATATGACATAAAAACAGCACCAGCGACAGGAGTATGGGTGTAGGAAGTAAAACAAAAATAGATGAATAAATAAATGTCAGAATTATTAATCTGCTGCAGACCG